>OX451741.1:629195080-630395080 GCA_948472305.1 Vicia faba | reverse complement strand
ACAACGACGAAGACAATCTCGGTAAGTTCGATGAAAAATCGGATGAAGGTATTTTTCTTGGTTACTCCCTTTCTAGCAAAGCTTTTAGAATTTACAATAAAAGAACTTTAACTATACAAGAATCAATGCATGTTTCTTTTGATGAATCTAACACCTCCAAGGAGGAAGTTGTTATTTGTGATGATGATGACTCTATAGATCTATCTCATGAGAATTCTTGCGGAGATGGCAAAATTGTCAATCCGGAACAAACACATGAACTTTCACATAAAAATGAAAATGATGATGATCTTCCTCAAGAATGGAGAACTCATCGTGATCATCCTATTAACAACATAATTGGAGATATTAGCAAAGGAGTATCTACACAGCTAAATCTTAAGGATGCATGTTTGAATATGGAATTTGTATCTCAAGTTGAACCTACTAAAGTGGCTCAAGCACTAGAAGATGATCAATGGATCCTTGCCATGCAAGAGGAGTTAAACCAATTCGAGCGGAACGAAGTTTGGGAACTTGTTCCTAATCCAGGAAATAAACGTATCATTGGAACCAAATGGGTTTTCAAAAACAAGATGGATGAAAATGGAATTATCACTCGAAACAAGGCAAGACTAGTTGCTCAAGGATACAACCAAGAGGAAGGAATTGATTTTGAAGAAACTTTTGCTCCGGTAGCACGTTTGGAAGCAATAATATTATTACTTGCATATGCATGCTCTTTGGACTTTGAACATTTTCAAATGGATGTAAAAAGCGCATTTCTCAACGGATTCATAAATGAAGAAGTCTATGTAAAGCAACCTCCCGGTTTTGAAGACTTCAAACATCCTAATCATGTCTTCAAACTGAAGAAAGCTCTCCATGGGCTGAAGCAAGCACCAAGGGCTTGGTATGATAGAGTAAGCGCATTCCTATGTGAAAAAGGGTTTGTAAAGGGTAAAGTTGATACCACTCTCTTCATAAAAAATGTTAATCATCATACCTTACTTGTACAAATCTATGTAGATGATATTGTTTTCGGTTCAACTAACCAAAAAATGTGCAAGGAATTTTCGTCTATGATGCAAGGAGAGTTTGAGATGTCTATGATGGGAATATTGAATTTCTTTCTCGGTCTTCAAATTAAGCAACTCAAACATGGTATCTTCGTAAACCAATCATAATATTGCAAAGACCTTATAAAGAAGTTTGAGATGGAAAGCAGCAAAGAAAGTGAAATTCCTATGGGATCCGACACCTATCTTAATCCAGATGAATCAGGGAACTCTATTGACATAACTAAGTATCGTGGAATGATTGGCTCACTCCTCTATTTAACAGCAAGTAGACCTGGCATCATGTTCAGCGTATGCCTATGTGCAAGATATCAAGCCAATCCTAAAGAGTCTCACCTTGCAGCAGTCAAGCGCATAATAAAATATCTCAAAGGAACAACCAACGTCGGATTATGGTATCCAAAAGGTAGTATGTGCAATCTAGTTGGTTATTCTGATGCTGACTATGCAGGGTGTAAGACTGATCGCAAAAGTACAAGTGGAACATGTCATATTCTTGGAAATGCCTTGGTTTCATGGTCATGCAAAAAGCAAGCAAGCGTCGCTCTCAGCACTGCCGAAGCAGAATACATTGCGGCTGGAAGTGGATGCGCTCAAATTCTTTGGCTAAAAAAATAATTACTTGACTATGGATTAAACCTTGGATGCATTCCGCTTCGATGTGATAACACAAGCGCGATCAACATTACGAAAAATCCAGTTATGCATTCCCGGACAAAACACATTGACATAAGACATCATTTCATCCGAGATCATGTACTCAAAGGAGATGTCGAGATCACTTTCGTGGACACTCAAAATCAACTCGCGGACATCTTCACAAAACCACTTGCAAAGGATGCATTCTTTAAAATTCGTCGTGAACTCGGAATCCTCGATGAACAAGATATATAAGGTGCACTCAATCCTTAATTATACCTTAATGTACATATATATGTGTTTAGACATTGTTTCAAATGTTAAAAATAATGGTTTTTAAATTTTTTCTTTAAGTAAATCGATTTACACAATATGTCAATCGATTTACCACTGAAGCAAATCATTTTTTTATTAAATCTTTTGTGTAAATCGATTTACACAATATGTAAATCGATTTACCACTGAACGAAAATTATTTTTTCATAAAAATGTTCTGTGTAAATCGATTTAACCAAGGGGAAAATCGATTTACCACAAAATCTGAAGCATTTTCTGTGTACTTTTTTCTATGAAATTTAATTTTTTAGCATGTGATACTTGTATGAGCTTTTAATATATTGGTCAAACTTTCATTGTCTCTCAACCTCCCACCTTATTATTGACCAATCATGAAACCTTGACCAAATCACCAAATTAAAACCTCATAAAGACCTCACTCACTCTCTCTATTATTTAAACTCACAAAAACTATCTCATAACACCAACACTCTCTCTCTCTCATATCAACAACAAAAAAACTCTATATCTCTCTTCTCAAAACCCTAACCAGATCTATGGCTCCCAAGAGAAAAGCATCTGCCTCAGAGAAAGGAAAGAAGCAAGCTGCTTCAACATCTGAAAACTCTGTGCTCGAATACCTCTCGGATCTACATCGTGACAGATTCATCAAGCATTTTCAAAAGAAAATCATCTCAGCTCCAAAATTTGGTATGTTATCTACTTTTCCAGATGAATGCTTCTCGTTTCAAAGGGATTTAATTGCTTATGGTTTAGAACCATTAATATCATCACATGGTTTCTATTACCCGGATCTAGTTAGAATCTTCTACAACAATATGTGCTATGATAATAACAAATGTTATACCTATGTCCTCGGAAAAAGAATTACTCTGCATTCCAAAACTGTTGGCAGAATTTTGAACATTCCATATTCTGGAAGTACCCCCTATGATCCAGAAGATGCTGCTTGGGAAAATTATCAGAAGCGAGAATTTTTCTATAGCATTGGAAGGTTATCAGAATCTGAATACCGTGCAAAGCGGATTCGAAGTCTTGGCGGGGTTATTCCAGCTCGGGACACATGGAGTGCTGGTAATTTTCATATTGATGATAGGTTGTTTCACTATTTTCTGGTGTATATTCTGTTTCCTAGAGCAGGGAATCATTGTACTGTGACCGACCTAGAACTACAAATTATCTATGCGAGGAAAAATGGAATTCCTGTAAACTGGGCAAAATTAATTGTGGTGCATATGCTAAAAGTTGCCGCAAGGGCCACCTTTCTACCATATGCGTACTTCATTACAAGGATTTTGGCAGCATTTGATATAAATTTTACTGGATTTGAGCGGATTGAAATGGATCCAATCACCACTAGGATCTCCATCAAAAATGTTGATTCAAGGATGGGTGTTCATTTAAATGCTGAAGCAAAGACCATCACATACATTGGAGAGGATGTTGTAGGTGATGAAGGTAATAATGCAGATGAAGAAGACCATGAAGTTCCTCCTCCTGCTGCTTCTTCTGGTCCAACAAATCAAGATGTTATGGATTTCATGACGCAAAAGTTTGCTTCTCTCAATTCTAACATAAATGCTCGATGGACTGAGATAAATGACTCTACCTCCTCTCGAATAAATGCTTTTCAGAATGATGTGAACCAACAATTTTCATACCTCTATTCACATCTTCATATCCCTCCATACGACCCAAACAATCCAGCACCTCCGCCTCCTCAATACACTGAACCACCTCTCCAACAACAATTTCCATATCAAGGACCTTTCTAATGTGTTCTTGATCAATATTATTAAATTCTTGTTATAAGTATCATTATGTTTTTGTCTTGTTGTATTTCAAGTGTTCGTTTTATGTATTGTGTACTTGAACTTTGTTCGATAATTTTAGAAGTTTTTGTTTTTGTTCATGTTCATATATATTTTATTCTGTTATCTTTTCATGTTGCATCTTTCCCTTCTTTTTGATAATGTCAAAGGGGGAGAAGGATGTAATAGCACTTTATGGTTGTTTGTTTTCATTGTCTTTACAGAGCAAGCTTTCAAATCTTTTTCTCCATAGGGGGAGAAATCTTCTCAGGGGGAGAAAACACTTTTTGCTCAAATTCTGAACAACTCATAAAGGAAAATGGTTTGTCATCATCAAAAAGGGGGAGAATGTAATCTCAAGCCTCAACTCAACTTTAGTTTTGATGAAAGACAAACAAGCTAGTTTGATGAAAGACAAACAAGCATTATGGCAAGAAGGAAAAGAAGTGAAATTAACTTAAAGCATCATTCACTCAAAGCTTCAAGGATCATGGCAAGCAATCAAGTATATCAATTCTCAATTGAACTAAATTGGTTAGAAATGCTCAAAAATGATATACACACTTGCCACAACACTTCAATTATATTTCAAAAAAAATTTTAAGTTTTTCTCTGCTGTAAATCGATTAACATCTTGTGTAAATCGATTTACACATGCTTTTTCAAAAAACTGATTGTCTCTGCCAGCAATCGATTTACATGTTGTGTAAATCGATTGATCACAGAACAAACTGAATTTTTAACTCTTGTAAATCGATTTACACAACATGTTAATCGATTTACACTTCAAACTTTTTGAAATTCTGAACGTTACAAACCCGTGCAATCGATTTGCATCTTATGTTAATCAATTTACACATTGAAAATTTTGAAAAATCTGAACTGGTTTCAAGATATCCTTCACACCTTTTCTCCAATAGTTGCATGATCAAACATTGCATCTTATTAAGTTTTTCAAACAGAAAAGTGTCCATTTGGAAAGGTATCTTGATTACTATATATTACAAAATCTTTCAAATCATAAACAACTTTTCTCTTATGCAATAATTCTGAACTTTGTAAAATATTCAAACTTCATATTTCTTAACTTTTAAGAACAAAGATTTTCTGCACTTTCACACATATAAAGAACAGAAATCTTTGAGCATTATCTAACCATTGTGTTACAGTTTGAATTTCTTACAAGAGAAGAAAGAAGAAACTTCAAAGAAGTCACTCTATGTGATCAACATCTTTCAAGAAATCATACTTCATAAAATTATACAAAGTGTAACTTATTTCCAAGATTGTTGGAATTAAGTATTAGATTACTTTTGTTCCTTGTTGTCCATTGTTGGAAACAAGAGGTATCTTTTGAGAGGATTGTTCTCATTAGACTTATAAGAAATCCAAGAGGGTGTTCTTGGTATTTGTTAGGTTCTTTAGTTGATAAGACTAGGAAGATTCTTGTAAAAGTTCTAACAAAATAGTAAAATCTCTTGCGTGTTTGCAAGGGGACTGGACGTACTTCCGGGGTGTGGAAGGAACCAGGATAAATCTCCGTGTCTCTTTACTTTCTGCACTTTACAGTTTTCAAAGCACTAAATCAAAACCAGAAAGTATAAAATAAGTCAAAAATCGACCACCACCTAATTCACCCCCCCCTCTTAGGCGCAATCTTAAACTTACATGTTTTTCAAGTTTGTAAGATGTTTTGAAATGTGTGTGTTTGTTTTGACAATAGCAAGGATATTTGTTTGAAATGGAGCAAGTAACCAAAAGTAATCTACCTACTCAAATGTCTTTCTTGTTCATTTTCTTTTCCTTTGATATTGTTGTCTTACCATTGATTTGGTAAGCAACCCTATGTTTGGATGTAAACCAGACAGTCGTGGGTCATCGTATAGACATAATTAGAAATGTTGCAAAGTATCTTAGCATTTTGGGGGACTAAGATCATTTTTGTAAGGCAACTTTGAATAGCGTCATCGAGGGACTATGATCTTGTTTTTTTTGGTTTGTTTTGCTAAGATACCTTACATGCGTAACATGGCCATTTTGTTCAAGGAAACCAAGTGGAGTAACCCTAGGGGTGTTTGTGTGCAAGTGTGTCATTTTCATGCTTGATTTTTTCTTGAATTAGGGTTTTCTATTTGATTGGTTTTATCTTGCTATACAGACCCTAATTATTAACATGTTATATATAAAGCGATAAATTGCGGAAAGTAAATATCCTACGCTATTACAATCATTTGGGGATGGGGTGTACAAATTTACAAATGGGGATTGGAAGAAATTAAAGTCCTAATTATCTATTACAACCATATTGAATAGCCATGGAGAAAATATATGAAGCATGTAAAAATAAAGAAAAATGAAAGGAAAAGAAAACAATTTGAATCATTATGTGTCGACACATGCCGTAAAATCAAGCTTCTTGAATGCACTTTTGTTTTGATGAAGACAAATCATGATTGATAAAGAAGGAAAAATTATTGATCAAGCTAAAAGCTTCTTTGGATGAAGTCTTTGGTTCAAGCCCTTAGAAAATTTCAAGGTATAATGATAATACTTACCTCGAACTTAAGATATAAATGCTCAATGTTCAAAAAGAAATATTTTATATTGTCCAACTCTTTATTCAAGTTTTTTCAAAGCAAAAATTCAATTTTCATTTGAGTGCAATTGATTGCATGCTTCAGTTTTTCAAAATATGGCTATTGACTTCCAGTGCAATCAATTTGCATGGTTGTGCAATCGATTGCACACTCGAAATATTTGGAAATCTGGCTACTGGAACCCCGTGCAATGGATTTGTATGGTTGTGCAATCGATTGCACACTCAAAATATTTGGAAATCTGGATTCTAGAACCCCATGCAATCGATTTGCATGAAGAGTGCAATCGATTACCTTCTGTATGGTTTTGAAAAACAGCCGCCTTACACCTGCCTGTTCATGATACTATTTCATGGAAAACTTTTCACTCAATATTGGCAATTATTCATGATTTTTTACAAACCTTTTCTTCAAAGGTCACTGCATTTTAGCCTCAAAAATGAACCAATGATGATGATTGAAATGAAGAGTTTAAAGTTAAGGAGACTTACCTTGCAACTAGAATTTATGTTTTGAGCTTGAGGTATTGCCTTGTGGACTGTTATGACCTTTTTCAGTTATGAGATTTTTTGAGAGTTTGTCAACAAAACTTCTGATTTTCTTTCTCACTTTTTCCCTCCCCTTTCCTCCTTTTTTTTCTTTGCAAATGCTCCTTCTATTTATAGGCAAAGGACTTGTGAATAAAGGCTGAATAGGTTTACAAGACAACATGTTATGGTTTGGTTGGGATGTAAGTATCAAACTATGTCAAGTACTCCGTGGTTCCAAAATAAAGTACCAAAGTTGTTGGTTTAGAGGGGTTGATTTCCATGTTTTATGGTGGAGTAAAATCAAAAACAAACAAAGTATGGTCTCAAGACAAGTTTTGTACAAAATGCTTGCTTTTCAAGAATAACAATGGTGCCTTTATGCCATAAATGAAAAGATCCTTTGGACAATAGCTTAAACACTTGGGTAATAGCTCAAAAGTGGGTGTAAACATTAAATTATGTAGAGATTTGCAAGCAAGAAGGCCTGCAACATAATATTATGCAACATAGCATAAGGGTTTTGTTGTGTGTTCTTCAATAGAATGACTTGCAAATCAAGGGTGGATGCCCAACTTTATGCCCTTGAGTCTCCTAGCTCAAGTATAATAAATTCATGCTCTTGGATGTTTTGGAAAGCTTGAAACATCCTCTATAACTTTCATGTTGACCACTTTTGTTAAATCAAACTGGAACTTGATGGAAATGGGCCAAGAAGTTAGGATAAAAACCTGTCCAAACCTGTTGAAAAATTCTCTAAGTGTTTATTCAAAAATGCCATGACTTCATGAATTTATAACTCAAAATCCAAACATTTCTAGAAAAAGTCCTGCTCTACAATGTTTTAGATCTCATTGAGATCTACAACTTTTATGTTGGAGGTTTTCCTTGAATCATCTTGCATCATGGTGAAAAATTGGCATGAAGTGGTGAAATTATCATGTGTAAGAACACTTAGAAAATTTCTAAGTCTTGGAAATCTTGACTTTTCAAGTTGACTTTTGACTTTCTTAACTTCTTGATGATTAAGCTTGATATTTTTGAATGTCTTGATGAATTGTGATATTTGAAACTTAATGTTGACCAAAAAGTCAAAGTTTGACTTTTGGTGCTACAATTGACTTTTTCACCAATACAGTTGATTTTAGGTCATCTGATCAATTGACTGAGCAAAAATGCGATCCAAGACCTGAAACTTGACATGAGCAATCTTGAGAGTCCAAAATGATCCATGAAAGTCAAATGGGGCATTAAAAGTCCATTTGTCCTTGTGCAAACTCAAACCTTAATTTTCAGTCATCAGTGCTAGAGGAGATGTCTTGAGCTGATCAACCTTAGTGCAGTCTTGAAGCAAAGGAGATCTTGTGAGATATTAATTGAGAAATGAGAGGGAAAATTTTGGGTACAACAGCTGCCCCTGTTCAATCTTCTTAAGCCTGAAGAGTTAGATTGACGAGTTTTGCCATTCGGGATCTGAAGGTGGAAGATGATTGGACACTAGAGTGCCCAGAAATTTGCACTCCCATGAAGTAATGCTGATTGGTGATGTCGGAAATGGGCTCACAGATGCCATTTGGAAGGCGACAGGGAATCGTTGGAGATGGGTTTAAAGATGCCATCCAGAAAAGATCGGTTACATAAGAGATTCCTTGGCGAGGATTCCTGTACCTGCTGTTGAGGAGGACTCTGCCGAGGAATGTTGATTTATGCCTTGGGAAGTAAGATCTAGGAGCTTCGGTTGTCCATTACTCTACTTGGGAATTAACTCTTGATTGAGGGAGCGAAAGTAGAATGTATACCTAGTTAGGGTCTAGGTTGTACAGTGACCTACTGGGGAAATGTGAAACTGACTGTATCTGGTCGGGTCTGGGCCTTTCAGTGTTGTAAACTGTTGTTTGGAGATAAGGGAGAAGGAACCTGGATAGTAGGGTTGCTTCGGGATGAAAGCCTGGATAGCAGGGTTGGCAGATTTTCCATTCGGGGAAATGATGGATAGTTGTTGGAGATGGGCTTAAAAGATGCCATCCAAAAGTGATTATTGGTTTTGTAATTTTCAAACTGTAAGATTGAATATCAGAATGACGTCCGTGTCTGGAGCGTATCTGAACTGTATCTGAAAGCTGAGTCTGAATGAGTATCAAAGTGGCATCCGTGTCTGGATCGTATATGAACTTGTATCTGAAGTTGAATTAGAATGAGCATTAGGATGGCATCCGTGTCTGGAGCGTATCTGAGACTGTATCTGAAGTTGTCTTAGAATGAGTATCAGGATGGCATCCATGTCTGGAGCGTATTTGTGACTGTATCTTGAAATTGTCTTCGAATGAGTATCAGGATGACATCCGTGTCTGGAGTGTATTTGAGACTGTATATGAAGTTGTCTTTGAATGAGTATTAGAATGGCATCCATGTCTGGATCGTATCTGAACTTGTATCTGAAGTTGAATTAGAATGAGCATCAGGATGGCATCCGTGTCTGGAGCGTATCTGAGATTGTATCTGAAGTTGTCTTAGAATGAGTATCAGGATGGCATCCACGTCTGGAGCGTATCTGAGACTGTATCTGAAGTTGTCTTTGAATGAGTATCAGGATGGCATCCGTGTCTGGAGCGTATCTGAGACTGTATTTGAAGTTGTCTTTGAATGAGTATCAGGATGTCATCCGTGTTTGGAGCGTATCTGAAACTGTATTTGAAGTTTTTGAATATTGTTAATGGTAGCTGTTGATTAATCTTATCCTGAAAAGGGTGAAATGTTAGCTAGTATGCTAAGTTATGTTGTATGAAATGCATAGTGTAATGTATTCGTGTTATCAATGATTATGATATATGGATGCAATGTATGTGTATGTGAGCTAATCTGCTGCATTGCTATTGGATTGAAGGAAATAAATCCTTGAATGCTGCTGAGGATATGTGAGCCTTCATGTCTTGAAGTCGAAGTGTTGATGGATTTCTGCCAAGAGAAATAAATTTTGTTGTAAGGGAAATGCCAATTACTGCTTGTAAAACCTGTTGGGGAGTCTTAAGAAATTTTGACAATTTCTACTAGGGATCAATAATTTGAAACTTTGTTCCGTCGGGGATTTAAATGGCGTACTGTAGGGGATTACTTATGGAATAGCCTAGAGACGTTATCCTATTATTTTAACCTATCAGTAATTATCTTTCCCATTTTATTTATTTGTAAACAGTAATTACGTTAAAATGCATATGTTCAAAAATAAATCATTGGACGTTTTTGCAAACAAAACACAAGCGTAAAGAAAATAAAGACCAATAGTTTTTGCACTTTCAAAGGGATATCTTTGTATTGACTTTGAGTAAAAAAATTGTACAAAGGGGACAAACATTCTGGTAAGAGAATGCTGTCACAAAAAAAAAGAAAAATTTGATACAAAGAAGGATAGATATGTGTAATAATCCCACGGGGTTCCCATTCTTCTATAGCCTTCGTATCTCTGAGCATCTTGTCTATCTGTCGCCTCGTCCGAAGATGACTGAATTGATCAAAACTTCTGAGTTTGTCAGTGGAAGCCAAAGGTTGTTTGTAAAGTGATCCAATGGGACATAGTCATACACTTTAATTCCCTAACTTTTGCTTGGACCGCCCTTTCAGATTTTCAGTCCAACGGGAAACCCTTTTTTTGCCCAAGTCTCCCTTTCGGGTTTTCAACTTGCCGGGTATACAGATTTTTTTTGTTTTATCCCTAACTTTTGCCCGAACCTTTTTGGTTCGCCCGGATGCCCTTGTTTTTGCCTAGGTATGTCAACCTAGCGGGTCTCTTATGCGTAGTATCTTTTGACTATGTCCGTGTTCGCAGGGTGTGGCAGGTCATCGCCATCCATGGTGGTCAAGATCATTGCCCCACCGGAGAATATGTTTTTGATTACAATTGGTCCTTCATAGGTAGGAGTCCATTTTCCCCTGGGATCACTTTGTGGCAAGATGATGTGTTTGATCACTAGATCCCCAACTTGATACACTTGGCGTCTGAATTTCTTGTTAAAAGCCTTGACCATCCATTTTTGATACATTTGACCATGGAAAACTGCAGTAAGTCTCTTCTCATCAATCAAGTTTAGTTGATCAAGTCGAGTCTGGATCCAATCGTCTTTGTTCAATCCTGCATCCTTTATAATCCTTAGAGAGGGGATCTGGACCTCGATAGGTAAGACATCTTCCATGCTGTAAACCAAAGAATAGGGTGTTACCCCGGTTGATGTACGAGCCGTGGTACAGTATCCGTGGAGAGCGAATGGTAGCTGTAGGTGTTTAGGTATTGGCTTGCATTTTTGGTAAATCCCAAGTGTATGTGTGAATGTCATGACTGATGTCATAACATTCTAGTTCAGTTTGTACTAACTCATTAGGTACCTTTGCAGAAAAATATTGTAATTCAAATACTGATGTTTATAAGTGTGTATCTGAGCATTTTTGCAAAATGATCACATTTTGCTAAATCAGTAGACAGGTTTTCTCAGATGTCATAACAGATGTTATGACATCCTGTTCTGAACTAACAGGATTGCAGGATTGGATAAGTCTGAGTTTTTTCAGGAAATAACTCAGTCCTTTCTGAACAGAATCCTGCGTTTTCTGAGGGGTAACCTAGCTCAACCCTAACCTGGTTAATAAAGTCCTGTGACCTGATCTTTAGGTCAAAACGGAATTAACCCTAGGTTTTTGGAAACCCTAACTGAAGTTGCAACTGCTATATATTCAACAGAGCTGCTGTTTTTCATGGACGGCTTTTATTGATTAGAAGATCATTTGTAATCTGTATAGATTTGTTTATTGTACTCCAAGCAATTATCATTGTGATAAGTGCCTTGGAATAGGTTTCAAATTGTAAGGGTTGTGTAGCACTCTAAGCTTTGAAGCAAGAGTGCTTGAATGTTCCTTGACTAAAGCTGTGAAGCAGAGTCAAGTTAGTTGTGTACATCACTCAAAGCTGTGAAGCAAGAGTGATTGTGTTGCTTGATTAAAAAGCTGTGAAGCTTAATCAAGTGTTTGTCTTTGAAGAGTGTCTTCATCAATTCTTAAGTCAAATTGGTTTATGTATCACTGCTGTGATTGAGGGGGAGTGAGTAGGAACTCAGGTTTAAGTTGTACTTAGATTGGAATTGCATTGGGTAGGTCTTAAGTGAAGGAGATAAACTGGTTGGTTTATTCCTGAATTAAAATCTCTTATAGTGGATTTCCTTCCTGGCTTGGTAGCCCCCAGAGTAGGTGTTGTTGCACACTGAACTGGGTAAACAATTGACTGTGTTCTTTATTGCTTTTGTATTTACTGTCATATAGTAAGTCAGATATGGTGTCATAACATTGAACGTGACATTGAGTATCTGCAGCCAGAATTTCAATTGGCATCAGAGCAGGCACCCTGCCTGTATTACTGGGTGAGATCTAGGGATATCACTTTCTGGCACTATGGACAAAGAAGGAGTTTTTGGAAATAGACCACCCATTCTGGACGGAACCAATTATGACTACTGGAAACCTCGTATGATTGCCTTCCTAAAATCTCTGGACAAAAAGGCTTGGAGAGCTGCTGACAAAGGATGGATTCATCCCACCATAACTGAGATAGATGGGACAATCAGTCTGAAGCCTGAGGAAGATTGGAGTAAAGAAGAAGACGAGTTAGCTCTGGGAAATTCAAAAGCTTTAAATGCCTTGTTCAATGGAATTGATCGGAACATTTTCAGACTAGTACATCAATATGAACTGGCCAAGGAAGTTTAGGACACTCTCAAAACTACTCATGAGGGCACTTCCAAAGTAAAAATGTCAAGGCTCCAGATGTTGACCACTAAGTTTGAGAATCTAAAAATGATGGAAGATGAAACCATTCATGAGTTTCACATGAACATCTTGGAGGTTGCCAACACCTCAGGAGCACTGGGAGAAAAAATGTCAGAAGAAAAACTGGTGAGGAAGATTCTCAGATCCTTGCCTAAAAGATTTGCAATGAAGGTAACTGCCATAGAGGAAGCCCAGGACATTAGCAAGTTGAAAGTGGATGAACTTATTGGGTCTCTTCAGACTTTTGAGATGGGGATCACTGATAATGGTGACAAGAAGAACAAAAGCATAGCACTTGTATCCAACACTGATGTTGAATACAAGGAGGATGAAGAAGAAAACATATCTGAAGCTATTGCCATGCTTGGAAGACAATTCAACAGGCTCATCAAAAGAATGGACCCAAAGTCAAGGTCTAATGTTCATAACATTCCCTCTGACATTGACAGTTCCAGCAGAAGACCAAGGTCAGAAGATAAGGGAAACCAAGGCAGAGGTATTCAATGCCATGGATGTGAAGGATATGGACATATTCGAGCTGAATGTCCTACCTTTCTTAAGAAGCAAAAGAAAGGAATGACTGTTACTTGGTCTGACTATGATTCAGAAAGTAATTCTGAAGAAGAATCTGCCAAACTAGTTACTGCCCTAACTAGTGTTTGTACTTCTGAAAGTGACACTAGTGATGAAGAAGTGACATTTGAAGAACTGGCTGATACCTACAAGAAATTGTGTATCAGAAGTGCTGAAGTCTGTGTGAAGAATGAGAAACAATCAAAACTCATTATCAAACTGGAGGCTGAAAAAAGGGCGAATCTTGAAACTATAAGTCATCTAGAAGGAGAAGTTCAATTGCTGAACTCACAACTGAATCAAATGACCAAATCTGTCAAGATGTTGACCAATGGAACAGACAAATTGGAAGAGATCCTTCAGGCTGGACAAAATATGGGAAATAAATCTGAACTAGGATTTATGGAAGCAAAGAAATCTGGTACTAGTAAGCAAATGTCAAAACGGATGTCTCAACACAACTCTCAACATCAGGGACAGAGACATATGAAGAAGAGGTACCAAAGATGGAAATGTCATCATTGTGGGAGATATGGTCACATAAAGCCCTTCTGCTTCAGACTACATGGATATCCTAATCAGAACTCAGGTGTCAAACCTAAGTCTAAAAAGGTACTTCATGCTCCTAAATGGAAGAAAAAGGTTGCTGCACTGATAGCTCACACTTCCCTGAGGGTCTCCGCAAAGGAAGATTGGTACTTTGACAGTGGATGTTCCAGACACATGACTGGATTCAAAAATCTCCTCAATAATGTTATGCCTCACACCACCAGTCTTGTGACCTTTGGAGATGGTGCTAAAGGTGAAGTCAAAGGAGTTGGTAATTTGGACTGCCCTGGAGTTCCAAGTCTGAATAAAGTACTGCTGGTAAAAGGGTTGACTGCTAATCTCATTAGTATCAGTCAATTATGTGATCTAGGATTCAAGGTCAACTTCTCAAGATCTGAATGTCTAGTAATTAATAAAAAACTAGAAGTTGTAATGAGAGGAATCAAATCCAAAGATAACTGTTACGTGTGGCAGCCTGAGAACACTGTTATCTCCAGTGTGTGTCAAATCATCAAAGAAGAAAAAGAGATGAAACTGTGGCAGCATAAGCTTAGTCTCCTTCATCTAAGAAGAATGAAAAGAGCTATTTCTATGGAAGGTGTCAGAAGAACTCCAAAACTACAGGTTGATAATATCTGTGATGTGGCAAATAAACTTGAAGAAGAATGTGTTGTCAGAACCTTAAGTCATCTTGACAAGGATGTTGGAAATAACAAGTTAAATAAATTCTGTTCTCAAAACATCTGGTCAAAACAGATGCTCCCTGAGTACAATGTTACACAAGATGTTGTGACATTGTGTTGTGACAATCTGAAAACAATCAACATTTCCTTGAATCCTATTGACTTTGAAGAGAAGAAGTCATTTAAACTGGAACATAGTTTCTCTAAGCTTCAGCTGACTGATTCTTCTACCAAGGCTCTTGTTGGAAATAAACTTGAAAATTTGAGGGGCAGGTTGGGTATTCACCAACATGAGAAATTATAGCAATTAATTTTGCTTAAAACAAGGGTTGAAGGGATTAATTTTATT
Organism: Vicia faba; assembly: GCA_948472305.1. NCBI lineage: Eukaryota > Viridiplantae > Streptophyta > Magnoliopsida > Fabales > Fabaceae > Vicia > Vicia faba. The sequence goes on along the minus strand of OX451741.1, from coordinate 630,380,189 downwards.
AAGTCTATATTTAGTGGGTTAATCATATTCTTTCACAATTCCTTCAAAAGCTTTAAGAAGTTGAAGAGACTCCCTTTTATCCCCTACCTCTCAGTTCCTTGCAACCTGTTTCCTCCTCCAAATCAAAGATTTTTCTCAAACTGCTACCATTACTCAAAGTCAATCAAAATGTCTCAGACATCGTCTTCAACCATGGCGACTTCGTCTTCCTCATCATCGTCATCATCTGACCAAGATTCTAGGGCAATCACTACATGCATAGAATCTGAAGTTCTTGAGGTCACTCCTCTCAGGGAGATGGCAACTGACCCAGCCAGAGTCAAAAAGCTCAGAACCAGACATGCAGGAAGAGCTCAAGCTACAACCTCTGGTAATTCTTCTCATCCTTCGTCTTCTGTACCTAATAGAGAAGGATCAGTTCAAGTACACCAAGCTATTGCTAGGCTGGTTACTAGCATACTGAGTGGCAACCAATCTGTACCGGGGATTTCTATCCCTTTAAATCAATCAGAAAGTCCAAATGTGGAAGGTTATGAAAATGTAGATGTCACTGAGAATGTTGTGACACCAAAAGACAACATTCAGAACCCCTCTGAAAAGGCTGCTGATCCACCTATCATTGATGTGGATGAAGATTACTCAGATAATGAACTGATTGCTAATGTGAACCCTAGCGTAGCTAGGAGATTGATGAAAAGAAAGAGTAGTCAGAATGATAAACCTGATGCTAAGAAATACAAGGCTGAAGGGATGGCTGAGAAAAGTATTCAGACAAAAGGGAAGAAGGCCCAGGTGCAGACTGCTAGACAACCAATCTCTAAGAAAAGTAAAGAACCTGAAACTTCTGATTCTGATGATGAATCAGAATTTGAGATTGATATTGAAGAAACTCCCATCAGAAGGAAGCTCCCCTCCAGCAAGATTGCTAGAGTGCCTGAAGTGCCAACAGACAACATCTATTTTCATCATCCTGACAATGCAAACAGATGGAAGTATGTTTACTTAAAGAGAATAGCCTTGGAGAGAGAACTCAACAATGATGCCTTGGAGTGCAAAGACATCATGGATCTGATCAAGAATGCTGGGCTAATGAAGACAGTGATAAAGTTTAACAAATGTTATGAAAATCTGGTTAAGGAGTTTGTAGTGAACTTGTCAAATGATTGTGCTGATGGAAGGTCAGTTGACTTTGAAAGTGTCTTTGTTAGAGGAAGAAGGGTCAAGTTCTCTCCATCAGAAATCAACAAGTTTCTTGGAAGAACAAATAAGGACTGTCCTGATCTAGAGGCAACTGACAATGAAGTTTGTCTAACCATCACAGCCAGGCAAGTAAAGTGCTGGCCCTTGAAAGGGAAGCTGAATGCTAGTAAACTCAGCATGAAATTTGCCATCTTGCATAAAATAGGAGCAGCCAACTGGGTGCCTACAAATCACAAATCAACTATCTCCACAAGATTGGGGAGATTTATCTATGCTGTGGGAACCAAGACTGCTTTTGACTATGGGAGGTACATCTTTGAACAAACTTTAAAGCATGCTGGCAGTTATGCTATCAAAGGACCAATTGTCTTTCCCTCCCTCCTTTGTGGAATCATCCTTGCACAATTCCCTGATATCCTTGTGGCAAGAGATACAGTCTGCAAAAGAGCTCCTGCCCTTGGCCTGCACTACAAACTGTTTCAGGGATCTCATGCTCCAGACATTGTCATAACATCAGCTGAGACATCGTATGTAAAGACCCAGTCCAAGACATCAGATGTCATAGCTGTTTTAAAAGAAACTTGCAAAGAGCTGGATGCTAGAAAAAGGACCCTAGAAATTCTAATTGCCAGGCTAGAAAAGGAGGAAGCTGAAGAAAGCAGAAGGGAAGAAGGTGTAGAAGCTGAAGGATAGCTCATCATTGAAGAAACTAGCTCCTCTGAGTCTGATGACAGTGCTTGAAGGTTGATTGCTGCTTGGTGGTGTTGCTGGTTGGTTGCTGATATCTGGTGGAGTTTGGAAGTGTATTCTGTTGTTGTCTGCTGCTGATCTTATTATTTTGTTTTGGATAACTGTATAATTTTCTGAACATGTATCTTTGGCCCATTTGTGGCAAAAGAGGGGGAGAATATTTTGGTACTTACTTAATTAGTACTTGACATTCTATTTTTCTGCTGTCACTTATTTCTGCTGCTATCTATCTCTGATTGTTTAGGGTCTTTAGCCAAAAATCTGCCAAAGGGGGAGTTTGTAGGTGTTTAGGTATTGGCTTGCATTTTTGGTAAATCCCAAGTGTATGTGTGAATGTCATGACTGATGTCATAACATTCTAGTTCAGTTTGTACTAACTCATTAGGTACCTTTGCAGAAAAATATTGTAATTCAAATACTGATGTTTATAAGTGTGTATCTGAGCATTTTTGCAAAATGATCACATTTTGCTAAATCAGTAGACAGGTTTTCTCAGATGTCATAACAGATGTTATGACATCCTGTTCTGAACTAACAGGATTGCAGGATTGGATAAGTCTGAGTTTTTTCAGGAAATAACTCAGTCCTTTCTGAACAGAATCCTGCGTTTTCTGAGGGGTAACCTAGCTCAACCCTAACCTGGTTAATAAAGTCCTGTGACCTGATCTTTAGGTCAAAACGGAATTAACCCTAGGTTTTTGGAAACCCTAACTGAAGTTGCAGCTGCTATATATTCAACAGAGCTGCTGTTTTTCATGGACGGCTTTTATTGATTAGAAGATCATTTGTAATCTGTATAGATTTGTTTATTGTACTCCAAGCAATTATCATTGTGATAAGTGCCTTGGAATAGGTTTCAAATTGTAAGGGTTGTGTAGCACTCTAAGCTTTGAAGCAAGAGTGCTTGAATGTTCCTTGACTAAAGCTGTGAAGCAGAGTCAAGTTAGTTGTGTACATCACTCAAAGCTGTGAAGCAAGAGTGATTGTGTTGCTTGATTAAAAAGATGTGAAGCTTAATCAAGTGTTTGTCTTTGAAGAGTGTCTTCATCAATTCTTAAGTCAAATTGGTTTATGTATCACTGCTGTGATTGAGGGGGAGTGAGTAGGAACTCAGGTTTAAGTTGTACTTAGATTGGAATTGCATTGGGTAGGTCTTAAGTGAAGGAGATAAACTGGTTGGTTTATTCCTGAATTAAAATTTCTTATAGTGGATTTCCTCCCTGGCTTGGTAGCCCCCAGAGTAGGTGTTGTTGCACACTGAACTGGGTAAACAATTGACTGTGTTCTTTATTGGTTTTGTATTTACTGTCATATAGTAAGTCAGATACGGTGTCATAACATTGAACGTGACATTGAGTATCTGCAGCCAGAATTTCAGTAGCATCTCGTGCCAGTCTTTGTGTGTGACTGTCATTTTCTGTATGATCTTTTTAATGTTCTTATTTGCAGCTTCTACAGCACCATTCATCTTCGGCTGATAGGGAGAAGAATTATGATGCTGAATCTTGAATTGCTCGCACAATGCGGTAACCATAGCGTTGTTGAGATTTGTACCATTGTCAGTGATGATCCTTTCCGGGATACTGTACTGGCAAATGAGATTTTGCTTGATGAAATGGGCAACAACATTCTTGGTAACGGAGGCGAAGGAGGCTGCTTCAACCCACTTTGTAAAATAGTCAATGGCCACTAGGATGAAGCAGTGTCCATTGGAAGCTGTTGGCTTGATTTCCCCGATCATATCAATCCCCCACATAGCAAAGGGCCAAGGAGCTATCAAGACGTTCAGAGGAACTGGAGGTACATGCACCTTGTCAGCATAAATTTGACATTTATGGCAGGTTCGAGAGTGTTGATAGCAATCTGCTTCCATGGTAGACTAATAATAGCCTGCCCGTAGGATTTTCTTCGCCATCGTATGCCCACTGGAATGGGTGCCAAAAGTACCCTCATGCAATTCAACCATGATCCTTTCTACTTCAACCTTATCCACGCACCGAAGTAACATAGAGTCATGATTGCGTTTGTACAGGATGTCGTTACTAAGGAAGAACTTAGCAGAGAATCTCCTTAAGAATTTTTTATCATTGATTGAAGCTCCTTCTGGATATTCTTGAGCCTCGAGATACTTCTTGACTTCTTGAAACCAAGGCTGGTCCACTACTTCTTCAATATTAATCTCGTGACAGTGCACTAGTTTTTCCATTTGCTCGATGGTGATCTGGGAAGCCTCGTTATCCCAATTAAGTTTAAACATAGATGACATTGTGGCTAGTGCGTCTGCTAGCTGATTCTCTTCTCGCGGGAAATGCTCGAAGGTAATCCTCTCAAAATGTGGTAGCAATGTCAAAACATGTTCTTTGTAAGGGATAAGGTTTGGGTGTTTGGTGTCCCATTCCCCTTTGATCTGGATGATAACCAAAGCCAAGTATCCGAATACATCCAAAGATTTGATTCCCAAGTCTATGGCAGCTTTGAGGCCGAAGATGCATGCTTCGTATTCCGCCATGTTGTTTGTAAAATTGAAGCAAAGTCTTGCGGTAAAGGGAGTATGACACCCTTCCGGAGATATGAGTACAACATCGATGCCATTGCCGAGTGCATTGGAGGCTCCATCAAAGAACAGGGTCCATCGGGATCCTTGTTCAGGTCCATCATATGGCCTGATTTCTTCACAGTTGTCTAATGTCATGATGTCTTCGTCCGGGAATTCAAACTTCATAGACTGATAGTCTTCTACAGCTTGGTGAGCAAGGTGATCAGCTAGTACACTTCCCTTTATAGCTTTCTGGGTAGTATACTGTATGTCGTACTCTGTCAGGATCATTTGCCATCTCGCTATTCTCCCAGAAAGAGCTGGCTTTTTGAAGATGTATTTTATCGGATCCATTTTAGATATCAACAAGGTAGTATGAGTCAACATATACTGTCTTATCCGGTGAGCAGCCCATGCCAGAGCGCATCAAGTTTTCTCGAGCAGTGAATATCGGGTTTCACAATCGGTAAACTTTTTGCTCAGGTAGTAAATAGCGTGCTCTTTTCGGCCAGACTCGTCATGCTGCCCCAATACACACCCCATTGAGTTTTCTAAAACAGTCAGATACACAATCAACGGTCTTCCCTTGACTGGTGGCATCGATACAAGAGGCTCTTGTAAGTATTCTTTGATTTTGTCAAAAGCAACTTGGCACTCATCATTCTATTTGACTACTTGATCTTTCTTCAAGAGCTTGAAGATTGGCTCTCAAGTAGCTGTCAGGTGAGAAATGCATCTGACAATATAGTTCAAACGTCCTAAGAATCCTCTGACTTCCTTCTCAGTACGAGGAGCAGGCATCTCTTGTATTGCTTTAACTTTGGCTGGATCGAACTTAATACCTTTCTTACTAACGACAAAGCCAAAGAGTTTACGGGACCGTACCCCAAATGTGCACTTGTTTGGATTCAACCTCAGCTTGTACTTCTTCAGTCTCTCAAACAGTTTTTGTAAGTGATCAAGATGCTCTTCTTCTGTTTGCGATCTGGCTATCATATCGTCTATGTAGACCTCTATTTCATGATGTATCATGTCATGAAATAAAGCTACCATGGCGCGTTGATAGGTTTCCCCAGCATTCTTCAATCCGAATGGCATTACCTTGTAGCAGAATGTGCCCCACTGGGTGACAAATGTTGTTTTCTCCATGTCCTCAAGTGCCATTTTGATTTGGTTATAACCTGAGAATTCGTCCATGAAGGAAAACACTTTGTGTTGTGCCATATTGTCAACTAGGATATCAATGTGGGGGAGTGGAAAATCATCCTTAGGGCTCGCCCTATTCAAATATCTGTAGTCCATACACATTCGTACTTTGTCGTCTTTTTTAGGTACGAGAACAATGTTGGCAATCCATTGAGGATAGGAGGTGATAGCCAAAAATCCAGCATTGAATTATTTCATGACCTCTGCTTTAATCTTTTCTGACATATCAGGCCTCATGCGGCGAACCTTTTGCTTTACTGGAGGACAATCTTCTCTTGTAGGCAGACAGTGTACCACGATGTTTGTATCAAGTCCTGGCATGTCTTCATATGACCAGGCAAAAACTTCAACATAATCGTGTAACAGCTGAATCAGATGCTCCTTGACACTGGGTTCCAGATTGGCACCTACCTTGACCTCTTTTTTATCCTCCTCGGTACCCAGGTTGATCGTATCCACGGGTTCCTCGTGAGGCTGAATGGTTCTCTCCTCTTGTTGTAGCAGTCTGGAAAGTTCCCCTGGTACTTCACAATCTTCCTCACCTTCGTCTTCGGCTTGGTAGATTAGATTCTCAGAGTCACAAAAGGCCATAGCAGTATTGTTACCCATGGGATCCGGAATGGATGGATACCCGCATTGTGAGTGTGGGTGTGTGTAAGGGTATAACTATCTTTGAAAGAAAATAAATTGTAAAAGAAAAACAATGAGCACAAAAGTTTGTAAAAACGCCCATGATTCATTGATGTCATAGAAGATGAAATAATAACCCTTACAAATGGACCAATGTGCCTCGGGTAAGACACAAGGTTTTAAGAGTGTGAATTGTTTTTTTTTAATATTACAGATCCAACAAAATGTAAAGATAAATTATTGTGGGATAAAAAGTGATCGGGACAAAGTCTCTAGCCTCCCAATTGCTGAGCCCTCCATTGATAGTCGGAAAGATCCAATCCTCCAGGTTGCAATCATCTTCACCATCTTCTACCGCGTTGACCTCACGGTTACTAATCTTCAAGGGTGGCCCTCCAGCACGGGCATGACGTACAGCATTTTGAGCACTTGAAGTGAAACCTAGGCCAAACTTGTCAGACTTATACGGGATATCCGGAAGTTGTCCCCAGATGGTGCATCCACCTTCCTCTACCACTGCTTTGGCGTCCTTTAGTTATGACATCTGGAGTGGAGGTCTTGTAATCTTGGGAATCCGGGACACATTCTTGGTCACTGCCAACTCTTGGGGGACCTCTTCGAAGTGTTGAAATGGAGTTTCAATGAATTCGCCATCCAATTCCACATATCTGAAGGAGTTGAGATGGATGATCATGTATTTTTCCTCTCCATGGACAGTGACAATCTTCCCTTGAACCGAATACTTCAGCATCTGGTGCAATGTATAGGTAACAGCGCCAGCATTGTGGATCCATGGCCGGTCTAGCAAGCAAGAGTACGAAGGGCGGATGTCCATTACATAAAAGGTGGAATTGAAAGTTTGGGTTCCGACCTTTATGGGGATATCTACTTCCCCGTGCACCATCCTCTTCGAGCCATCAAATTCCCTTACTACTATGTTGCTTGGCTTTAACATCAGTCCCTCACAGTCAAGTCTGTCAAGAGCTTTTTTCGGTAATACATTCAAAGATGAGCTAGTGTCCACCAAGACATGGGCCAGAGTTGTGCCCCTACACTCCATTGAGACGTGTAATGCCTCATTGTGCTTTCTTCCCCTTGGTGTCAGATCTGAATCTGAGAAACCTGGGCCATTATCCGCTGTCAAGCTGGCCACGCAGTCTTGGAATTGATCAGCAGACGTCTATTGAGGTACATGGGCTATTTTTAAGAACTTCACCAAGGCTTTCACATGTGCCTCGGAACACAGTAGTAATTCCATCATGGAGATCTTGGAGGGAGTTTGCCCCAACTGTTTAACTACATCGTAGTCGCTCTTCTTTATAATTTTTAGGATCTCCTTCATTTCTTTCTTATATGTCTCAGGGATAGTCAGCGATTGAGCCTTCGTTTGGACAAGCTCCACTTGAATACTCTTTCCTCGAGTCTCGACAGAGGGAGTGTTGGTAGGAATGATAACAGGAGTTGTGACGGATTCGTGAATAGGAGCATTTGCAGAGATGATTATGGGTACAGAGGTAACCTTTGGAGCAGCCACATGGATGATCACAGGTCCAGAAACTGCTTTTGGGGGAGCAATTTCTGGAGAAAAGATCCTACCGCTTCGAGTAATTTTACTAGTTCCAGCAATATTGCTGGTGTCAGATTCTTCTTCGAAGTTTATTTCTTTGGCGGCCAGCCAGTCTTGTTTGATGCCATGGTAGTAAATGTCCCCTCCGTAATTCCACAACACGGTTTTGTCCGATACATATGGGACTGACCCAGGAATTGTGATTATTAAAGGAGTTGCTTTCGGAACTGATGTAATTCTAACGGGTCTTTTGGTGGAGACCCTGGAAGAATTGGCGGAAATGGTAATGATTGAAACATCTTCAACAGGAATAGGTGAAACAGGAGTACTTTCAAACAAAATCTCTTTGTCATCTATCAGGCGCTGAATGCCTGCTTTCAACAAAGGACAACTAGTTGGTGATGATAAGCAGAGATGGCAAACTTCATTACAACCCGAAAACACACTGGCTTTCAACAAGTTTATCTTAATAGTCAGAAGTGGAGTCATGATTTCATCAACTGTGACAAACAAATCTTCTTCAATATCATTGGTATTGTGACCATGTCTAGGCATCGGAGCAGAAATGACATTTGGCTTCTCGGGCGCATCAAACTCAATTTCTTTTGCTTCAATGAGGTCTTATATTTTGTTCTTCAAGGCCCAACAGTTATTAGTATCGTGACCAGGACTTTCAGAGTGATATGCACAACGGGCATTGGGGTGATAATGAGGGGATGTTGTATTGGGGTTTTTCGGAGCTTCTTTCAAGGTTGCCAAGTTGGATCTCAGAAGATGCGGTAATACTTGAGACAAAGTCATGTTAATTCTGGTGAATTGCCTGATTGGCCTTTCCATCCTTGGTTGATTACTTATTTGTTGATCAGACGTAGGCTTTGGAATCATAACAGCCCCCACCATTGGTCGGTGTTCGGTCCTTTCTTGGTTCCTTTGCGGATATACAGTAGCTACCTCTTTCTTCCTGATGAAAGGCTTCCTTATAGATGTAGAAGAAGATGTATCTTTCTGAATCTTTCCACTTTTTATTCCAGCTTCCACCCTCTCTCCGATCAATATTAGTTCAGTAAAGTCTGCAGATGAACTTCTGATTAAATGATTGAAAAAGGGACCAGATAAGGTGCCTAAGAACATGTCCACCAATTCCCTTTCAGACAGAGGGGGTTGAACTCTTCCAGCCAAATCTCTCCATTTTTGTGCTTAATCCTTGAAACCTTCATTGGAAGCCATGGCCATACTCTGGAGTTAAGTACGGGTCGGCGCCAAATCAGCATTGTATTGATATTTCTTGTAAAAAGCTGCGGCAAGATCTTCCCAATTATGGAAGTTGGGTCTTTCTAGTTTGTAAAACCAGTCGAGTTGTGTTCCAGACAGACTGTGTTGTACCCCAAAATTTACCCTCTCATATTTCCCAAGACATGGCAAGAAAAATCTCCAAGTTGCTCAAGATTGCTCAAGTTTTGGACAGTCAAGTCATCTCCTAAGGCAGTCAATCCCAAATTAGGGTTTTGTGTTGCATCAAGGTCCTTGCATCCAAATGACCTCAAGTTCTCCCCAACGTCCTAATATGTTCTAAAGTTCATCCATGTCAAATTTCAAGCCTTGCAGAGGAAGTTTGGCCAGTCAATTGCTCAAAAGGTCCAAAAATCGATTGTGCTAGGGCAAAAGTCAATTGTGACCCAAATACAGTCAAACTTCAAGATTTTTTGTCAACATTCTCATTTTGAAGGATATTTCATCATTTGATCAAGGGTTGATCATGATTCATCAAGTATTGCTCAAAATTCATCAAGACTCAAAAGTTGCTAAATTAGGGTTTTGTAGGAAAAGTCAACTCAACTTTGACCAAGCATAACTTTCCCATAATTTATGAGAAGTGACCCATCCAAAGCTCATTTTGAAGAGGATATAATTTCCTACAATCCATCTTCATACCCCAAGATCAAGAAATGGACTCACGAAAAGTTACAAATTTGGACATTATAGGTCATTTTTGAAAGTCAACAAAAACACCTTTTTTTCCAAAGCTTATAACTTGAGCATGGAATACAAAAATTCGATGAGACCAAAAGGGTTGGTTAGAGGACATCTCAAGCTTTCTAAAAAGTCCAAGATTACTTCCAAAAGTTCAAAATTGAAGAAGTTATGCATTGTTGAAGTTGGGCATTTTTGCAAAATTGCCAAAAGTCAACTATCCCCAAAACTTCAAATTTTGTCAAATGGGCCCATTATTTTCCACTAGATTTGGGTTTGCCATATTCCACACGTGTCCTAGCTTCAGCCTTGTGTCCATTTATCAATTTTTCTATTTTATTTGATTTTTATTTGAACTATTTCATTTTTAATCAATTTAAATCAAATAAAATCACAAAACTTAATTACATGAGATCTTTTTCTATTTTCAGGACCTAATCATCATCAATGTCATGATCAAATTCGTATCAATCATTCCATGTGCAAAAAGATTGGATTTTTGGCAAATTAAGCAAGTTTTCAATGGAGGATCAAATCAAATCTCCAAGCATTGATGTACAAGGATTCAGTCCATAAAAGTCGACCTAATACATTGCAGCATACATATACAATTGAAAGGACACAAATACAAGGGCTAGAGGCTGAAGAATCATCAAAAGCAAAACTTGAAAAAAGGTGAAAAAGTGTGAAACTGAAATCATCTTTGGAGGCGTTTTCAAGGGCAAATCTCAACACCACTCCATTGCTGGACAATCACTGAACCTCCTGCAATCAAAAACAAGCTCTCACACGCTCTCAAACGCCCTGTAAGTAACACGCGAACTCCCTCTAAATTTGATTTCGTGTTTCAAAATTTATGCATCATTACAAGAAACTAATGGCATATTTGCAATCACTAGACAATTTCCAAGCTTTCCATATTATTTGATTGTATTCATCTGCTCTATAACGCAAAACGCCATTGTAGGGTTTCCTAGGTTTTTTTTAGGGGTTTTTGTTACAGGTGAAATTAGGCCTATTAATGGACATATGCATGACCAGAGGAGAAAGGCAAGAACAACCATGGCCTTGGATGGAGTTTATCTGGCCTGAGATGGTTTTTTGAAACGACCTTCGCTTTTAGCTACGAATTTAAATCCGCAGGTAACTTCTGTGTAAACCTGAGGACAGGGACGATGACGCGTCTCTCCCTGGTTGGCCCATTCAAATATTTGGCGCGTGTTTTTTTTCCTGGCATATTAATGTTGTTTCCCATATTATTATTATTATTAAATACATTAACAACTAACGCATATTGGTGCAGTGGTAGTAGCGAATGTTTAGTGACCAACAGGACCTGGGTTCGAATCCCAGGTCCCCCATGCATTTGTTCTTATTTTTCTACAGGCTATTCAGTGTGAACCCAAGCATGTGATGCATCATACTCCCTCAAATCTCAAAGCGCCAGATGGCCCTAAGCCAGATCTGGTGGTCCAGATGTGATGTCCACCATACGCCCTAGTCAAAGTGCCACGCTGGATTCCAATAGTCAGCCAGGCCTGCATGTTAATGGGCCACAAAAATTGCAATTCTCATCCCCTAATCAGGCCCAAACCCTAAACTCTCTCTATTTTTATTATTTCTTTTAATTAATTATTGTTATTATTTTATCATTTAACCACTAACCAATTAAAACTTTTTTCTTAATAAAATTAAAACCAAAAAATATTTTGTTTATTAAATTAATTTTCAGTAATTTATTTTTGTTAATAAATATTAATTAATTGGGTTAATAGCTGTTTACCCCCCTGCCATTTGGGGGTAATCCGAAAAAGGCCCCTGTAAAAAAAAAGTTTGATGGCCAACCCTAACAAATTTTGAAAATTTCATATTTTACCTTCAACGTGCCAAGTCACTAAAATAATTGACATGGCAACCTTTTTTTTTATTATTATTTTAATGACATGGCTTGATTAGTTGTCATTTTTAATTAATTTTTAATTCCACATGGCATTTATATTAATATTTTATTAATTGAGTGTTAATTCAAAGTTAAAATTTTTTTGTCCTTCCACAAGAATCGAACCGTGGACATACTGTCTGCAGCGAACGCTTCTTACCACTAGACCAATGCATTTTCTTTGTTACATATATGCATCAATAAATATTCATATCATTAACATATTAATTAATCTTCAGTTATCCCAACAAGCGTATGAATGTTAATCAGTTATCTCCATCAATAGATTACATACAACTATGTCTTGTTAATATAGGAAATGGGACTCCATTCATTTCAGTTATTGAATTAAGGCCTTTGAACAATACAACATATATGGAAAAGTGCCTCTAAAGCACGTGATCTTGAAAAGAAACAACAACGTGTTGTAAGACTCTCCGTTCAAGCCAGGAATAGAATAATTCCAAATCTTCCAAAGAATTACTATGGGAATGCTTTGATTCAAACTTCAGGCGCAACAAGAGGGTATATTGGAGATATCACATCAAAGCCTTTGAGTTATGTTGCAATGAAGATAAGAGAAGCAAATGAGTTGATAACAAATGAGTATATAAGATCACATATTGATTTTAATAGAGGTTTTGAGCATTTGGGTGATGCAAGGAAATTGTTTGTTAGCAATGAAGGTAAGGATGTTGCATATAACAGGGCGTGGATTCTATTGGGTCCTGATGGAGATGGTTCTGTTAGTGTGTCTATGCATTTTAAGGTTGAATGGATGCAGGTTTTCAAGAATTTTTTCTATGGCGATTTATATGAGTTGTTCATATCCGCGCGACTCTAAATTCGTGACAATGAGGACGGTGGCGGCAGTGGCAAGCCGATTCGGTAGTGTGATTTCCGGAACGGTAAAAGTTAGTCCGATCATGAATTTTTTTGTGGTTTATGTATATGTTATTAAGAGAAAGATATTTATCAGTTTATTTTTCTCACAGAAAGTCCATGGCGGCCGGAAAGGAAGAGAGAAGGTGGTGATGTCAAATATTCAAATTGTTCCGATTGAAAATTAAATCATACTGTAAGAAAGAGGAGATAAGGAGGATAACAGGGGTGGTTGTAGTTTCCCATTTGAGTTTGTGGTGGTCATAGAAAGAGATGAGCACTACTGTTACACCAGGATACAATAGATTGATTGATGGTTCTGGAAGGTTGAACATTGAGCTGGAAGGTTGAACATTGTTATTATTTTATACCTATTCAAACCAAAATATAACAAAGAAAATGCATTGGTCTAGTGGTAAGAAGCGTTCACTGCAGACAGTATGTCCATGGTTCGATTCCTGTTGAAGGACAAAAAACTTTTAACTTTGAATTAACACTCAATTCATAAAATATTAATATAAATTCCATATGGAATTAAAAATTAAAAATTAATTAAAAATGACAACTAATCAAGCCATGTCAATAATAATAAAAATAAAAAAAAGGTTGCCACGTCAATTATTTTAGTGACTTGGCACGTTGAAGGTAAAATATGAAATTTTCAAAATTTGTTAGGGTTGGCCATCAAACCTTTTTTTTTACAGGGTCCTTTTTCGAATTACCCCCAAATGGAAGGGGGGTAAACAGCTATTAACCCTAATTAATTTAGTTTAATTAGGAAATAACTTTAATATCTTTTGCAATAATTAAAATTAACTTAGACAATTAGGTTTTTTTAACTTTGATTAATTTATTTTATTTCTTTAAATATCAAAAATCCAAAAATATTATTTTCATTAATTAATTAATTAGCTTATTAATTTAATAATTAACTTATCCTAATTTATTTTTAGTTCAAAAATAAACCAAAAAATATTTTCTTTAATAAACAAAAGGGTCAAAACCCTAGAACTCGCCCGATTTAATTTCCTGCACGCGATCCATCTTATTTCAATATTGTATTTGTTTCCCGGAACGTAATAGTTTAATAGGACTTTAATTATTTTATCGCTTTATTTATTTTCCGCATTTTAATTTCAAGGGTTATTTTTGGCGATGTAAATACCCGACGCCTTGTAATAGTCAGTTTAATTTCCGCAATTTAATTTATGTAACTTATAAACTGTTAGACGTTTGATAATAGGGAATGCATGACAAGATTGAATGTTAACCTAAAATCAACATAGATAACCATTGACATGTACAAAGACTAATAAACTGAAAACAACACACTCGCACATGTGCACTCTTAGGGTACACCTCGCTTGGTTGCCTTCGAACGTGGTCATTGAGTATAGGAAGTTTTAGAGGTCGCCCTCTTGTCCAAAGATCATAGTTGCCTCGAAACGGTTGCCTCGGAAAAATGATCTAAGACATTAGGGTTACCGCTAAGGCGTCCTAACATTGCTTTAGTGACCGCATGTCCCTTAATCGAATTGACCCTTAAAACTCCAACGATGGTACTACCTACTCATCAATAGTGGGATAGCATTGTCTAAAGGAAGATAGCATATAATGATTCCTTTTTCGAGTAGGTAGATGGTTCTTAAGTACTTGCTCTTTCAAAACAAAACAAATTTCCACACTTACACCTTTCAAAACAAAACTTCTTCAAACCCACAAACACAAAGAAAAGCAAATTTTGAAAACACTTTGAGCAAGTACCTAAGAGCCCGTGGATAACCACAGATAGAAAGGGTGCTAACACCTTCCCTTTCTATAATCTATCCCCCGGACCCGAGAAACATCTCGAAAAAGGAATTTTTCTATGCTTTTTTCCTTTCCTTGTTTGATAAAATAAAAGATGGTGGCGACTCTTGCTTACCGCGGCATTTTGCGAAAACAAACGCAAAACGCAAACCAGCATTCCAAAAACAGCCAGTTCTCTCCCACCGTATCACAGAACTGGCGACTCTGCTGGGGAATATTAATAAGTGGGGTGTACCTTAGGATTAGATCACTGTGCTTTTAATTGTTTGCTTTGTATGATTTATCTTTGTGGGCTTGAATCGGAGTTACTATAGATCCTAACCCGGATCTAGGGATACCCTTTAGGTAAGTAGCAATAAACTGTGAGGGAACTGTACGGCGTAGATCGATACGGTTTAAGCAGTAGCTACGTTGGTGTGGAACTTTAGTCTGTACTGATATCCCTTGTGTTGGAACGAGGATAATATGGGTCTTCTAAGGGGTCATTAAGCACCAACTGACCTTAGAACCTTTAAATTGACCAACTTGGCCATAGAACAGTAGCAGTATGCTACACTCATTGAGACTAAACTCTCGCGATGATTCCGACCGCAAGAAAAGGTTGCTAAACTGGAATTATGACCGATTGAATGTAGTCAGTGATATTGAGATCCTATAGAACCTGGTTACTATTTTTAGGACAGGTTTAAACCAACTGAACTGAAAGAGGGTAGTACCTAAGCTCCTTGCCTGCCTGAAATCTAAGGGCTCTCTGTGTGACTTGTGTGCCTTTACCATGTTTGCTATTTGTGGATACTCGTGGTGTGCTTTCTATCATGACATCATGACGTCATAACATTTGCATGCATCTTGCATAGAACTAACCTATTTCAAAGACAGGAGGGATTCATCTTTGTTCTGTTTTATAGGTCATGATGCCCATGCGTAGGAATACCATCCGGATCAACTTTGTCCAGGTTCCCACTATGCTTAAAGAATTGATTGCAAAGATGCCTGATACTACCTCCTTCATCAGAAGACATGGGTATCTTCTCAGTTTGGTTACCTCCAAATTGGACGAGCAGATGATGAGTGTCCTAGTCCAGTTCTATGATCCACTGTACCATTGCTTTACTTTTCAGGACTACCAGTTGGTTCCCACCTTAGAAGAGTTCTCTGATCTGCTCGGTATCTCTATTCTGGAGCAGACCCCGTTTACTGGTTGGGAGAAGATTCTTAGGCCAGAAGAGATTGCTTCATCCCTTCATATGACAAAGGATGAGGTAATGGCTAATTGGGAGACTAGAAGTGGAGCAAAGGGCTTTCTGACTAAGTTCTTGGTTAGTAAGGCTAACTATTTCTGGGATAGTCTAGACTTCAAGGCATTCGAAGATATTCTGGCTCTTCTGATATATGGCTTGGTATTGTTTCCGAATCCTGACTCTTTTGTTGATGTGAATGCAGTGAAAATATTCATCTCTCGTAATCCTGTACCCACTCTCTTGGGTGACGTTCTTCATCAACTTTATACCCGTATTGCTCGGAAGCAGGGAACCTTGATGTGTTGTGCTCCATTGTTGGCGAGGTGGTTTATTTCACACCTCCCCATATCAGTGCTGAAGAACAAAGAAGGCATGGGCTGGGCTTATAGGGTTATGTCTCTCTCTCATAATGACATCATCTAGACTATCAAGGGTATGGACGAGGTGGCTATTATTGATCGTTGTGGGGAGTACCCCAATGTTCCATTGATAGGAACCCATGGAGGAATTTCTTATAATCCGTGCTTGGCCTTACGTCAGTTTGGGAGAGCCATAAGAGAAGGACCTCATGAGCTTCTAATGCCTAGTATCATCTTTGATTTTCAAGGGGATAACGACGAGCAACGCCGCAGATTCATAAGGGCTTGGGATAGAGTTCATAGATCTGATCCACACGAGTTAGGCCCAAAGACTTCTCTTCCGATAGAGCCATATCTCAGATGGGTCCGTATCCGTGCCCAAAAGTTGGGTATGCCATATGAAGCCATCCTGCCTATCATTGTTGAAGTTGCTAATGAAGAGGGGGTTCTTCCTACCATCCTCCATCCTTACATGCCCACTGACATTGGGGCACTGAAAAGGTCTTGGATGCAGCTGAGAGAAGAACGGGATGCTTACCGATAAAAGTTTAACGAGCAAGAGCAGAAGATCCAAAAGTTGACTAGGCAGCTGGAGAATAAGCGGATTCTCAATGACTATGTCCGCACTGACAAGAAGCGACCATGGGAGCACTGATCGTCCTTTGATTATTTCCTTTCCAATTTTTATTTACTTTTCAGTATTTCCTTTCTTGTAACGCCTTAAGGGTAATTTGTTGAACAATTTGAATTCCAAAGTTTATCTAATAAAAGTGTGTTTCATTTCTTGTTTACGAATTTGAATCTCTCGATTGTCTTTGAAATCATATCATACGCATTTCATCCCATGCACTTCATAACAGGTACCCGTTACAGGTCTCTTATCTTCTTCGCTGTTTATTTCAGCACTCATCATGTTTGCTGAACCATCAACTGAGCAAGCAATCAAGGCCCTACAGGCCCAGAATGCCCAATTCCAAGAGTTGTTCATGAATCTAGCTAAGGGTCAGCAGGATCTGAAGACCCTGATTCTGAAAGAGAAGAAGAAGAAGAAGAAGAGGACAGTTCTGTTTAACTCAGGTCACAAGTTTGGAAACAGGCTACGGGATGAAGTTGATTTGACCACCTCATCTGGAGGGAAAGATAGTCAGGAATAAAGGAGGGCTCCTAGCCCTGTGGTCACAGACAATGAGACGGACTTCGACGAAGACCAGTATCCTCCTGCTGAGGATAGATACAAACAACTAGAAGATCGGTTGAGTGCGATGGAAGTTCAGAAAGTGCCTGGTCTGGACTTTGGTGATCTAGGTCTATCATCTGGGGTGGTGATTCCCCATAAATTCAAAGCACCAGCCTTTGCTAAGTATGACGGAGTTTCTTGTCCGAAGCTGCACCTCCGGTCATATGTAAGGAAGATTCAGCCGTACACCGCTGATAAGAACCTATGGATCCACTTCTTTCAAGACAGTCTCTTAGGGACTCAGCTTGAATGGTTTTACCAGTTGGACGAAGCCAGTATCCGCATTTGGGAAGATTTGGCTACTGCTTTCTACAGGCAGTACCAATACAATTCCGACCTCGCTCCCACGCGTACCCAACTCCCGGGTATGTCAATGGGAACGAGTGAAGGTTTCAAAGATTATGCTCAGAAGTGGAGGGACCTCGCCGGAAGAGTGCAACCACCCTTGTCTGATCGAGAGCTCGTGGATATGTTTCTGGGGACCTTGTCTGGTCCATTTTTCAACCATCTGATTGGAAGCTCTTCGTCTGGGTTTACAGAGCTAATTATGACCGGTGAGAGGATTGAGGCTGGTATTAAGGCTGGTAAGATACAAAAGGGTGCCTCATCAAGCACCGAGAAGAAGCCTTTTAAGAAAGAGTCCAGTGCTGTCTACAGTTTGAAAAACCAGAATAGACCTGAACGCCGCCAAGCTGTTAATGCAGTTGTTATTTCAAGACCTGCTGGTGCTCCTCAGCACAACAATCAACAAAAGGCTGAGAGACCTCGAAGGCAGTTCACTCAGCTTAACATGACACTGTCTCATATTCTGCCGCAATTATTAAAGACCAATCTAGTGATTCCAAGGGAGGCCCCGAAGAATCCCAACACTACATCACCAAAGTATAACCCTAATGCCCGCTGTGCTTTTCACTCTGATAGCCCGGGGCATAATACAGATGATTGTTGGTCTTTGAAGAATAAAATACAAGACTTAATTGATGCTAAGGAGATTGAGTTCGAGGCACCCGAAAGACCTAATGTTGTGACTGCTCCTATGCCGAAGCATGGAGTGAATGCTATAGATGAAGACTCGTTTGTGGTTTCGGTGAACGACATTGTTACCCCTCTGATGACTGTGAAGAATAACCTTTTGTTAGCCGGTTTATTTCCGGGCAGTGACAAAGGTTGCTGTATGTGTTCTGTCCTGCCTACCGGTTGCCATCTTTTGAAGTCAGGTGTCCAATGCCTGATGGATATTAAAGAAATTCTGTTTGAGAAGACTGTTGTTCCCTTAGTTCATACTGAAGAAGTTGCTATTATTACCATTTTCGACGATTCTTCCAAGGCTTCCTCGAGAAAGCCTGTTAGAATTACATTTGTTCCAAGAATCGCACCATTGATCATCACCGTTCTTGGGCCTATCCCCCACACCTCTGATAAAGCTGTCCCTTGGCATTACGGGGCCGATGTTTATTTCCATGGAGTTAAACAAAATTTAGATGCTGATACTAACGTCAGCAATATTGTTGGACCTGCTAAAGTCACCCGCAGCGGAATACTTTTCTCCCCTGATATATCTCCACCAACTGCCCGAAAACCTGTTGTTATTACACCTGCCAGTGTACCTGCTACTATTCCTGTTCAAGTTCCTATTCTTACCCCTGTCATCGAGTCCTCTGATACTCGGGGCAAAGGGACCACCAGTGGGCCTACCCGGACGGAGCCACTAAAGATGATTACTGTTGAAGCTTCTAGACAAGAGATGGAAGAGATCCTGAAAATCATCAAAAAGAGTGACTACAATGTAGTCGAGCAGCTGGGGAAAACCCCGTCCAAAATCTCTATTATGTCACTGTTGCTATGCTCAGAGGCCCATGCCATCGCTCTGTTTACATTTCTAAAGACTGCACACGTACCACAAGAGACATCAGCTGATCAATTTAAAGATTGCATGGCTAATCTGACTGCTGATAATGGGTTGGGTTTCTCTGACGCTGACTTGACTGCTAAGGGGAAGAATCATAACGATGACCTGCATGTCTCCATTGAATGCAGGGGCACTACTCTTGCTCATGTATTGGTGGATGCTGGTTCCTCGTTGAACGTTTTGCCTAAGAAAGCTCTAGACCAGTTAGACTGTGAAAGGTTGGAGCTGAAGCCAAGCAACATTGTTGTTAGGGCCTTTGATGGGTCTAAGAGGATGGTGCACAGAGAAGTTGATATCCCGATTAAGGTTGGTTCTCAGGTTTTCAACTCTACGTTCTATGTGATGGACATTCGGCCATCTTATTCTTGTTTGATGGGTCGTCCATGGATCCACAAAGCTGGGGCAGTAACGTCAACGCTCCACCAGAAGCTGAAGTACCCAGTGAAAGGGAAGATTGTGATAGTACAAGGAGAGGAAGAGTACATGGTGAGCCACCTCAACTCTTTCCGATATGTAGAGATAGATGGGGAGTTCATTGAGACCCCATTTCAACATTTTGAAGAGGTTCCCCAGACACTGGCATCAACTGAGACTGTTGTTGAAGATTCTCCTATGAAGATGGCTTCCTTTAAGGATGCCCGGGCTGTTGTCGAGAAAGGTGGGTGTGCGAATTGCGGACACCTCCCTGATTTTACACAGAAGACTAACAAGTTTGGTTTGGGTTTCACTGCAGAGGCTCAACAGGCTGTTCGGAATGCACGGATCGAAAGACCTCCCGTGTTCATTAGCAATTAGGGAGTGAATGCCATTGAAGACGACGTGGAAGAGTCTGAGTTTGACAGTTGGATCTATCCTATGACCGACGGTGGACCAAGCAACTGGACAGCAAAGGACTTCATCCCTATTTCTTTTGTTTCCCAGTAATGAAACTTTTTGTTTTAAATTTGTAACAGAGAGTGTCTTAAACTTTACGGCCCAGTGTCTTACCCGGGGCACCGTGGCTTCATTTGTGAGGGCTTTATGTGTGTCATCTACATATATCATTAATAAAAGCATTGGACGTTCTTGCATTTCAAATTTTGCGCTCCTTGTTTTTCTTTATTATATATTGCAGAACAGCTATTTTACACACACTCACATATACAGGTCTACATCCACTATGGATCTCACTGGTAACGACTCTGCTACTGCCAGTTATGACTTCGAAAATCCAATCAACTTAGCCTAAGACGAAGGTGAAGATGATTGCAAAGTGCCCGGTGAACTTGCAAGACTGTTACTTCAGGAAGAGAGGGCTATTCAGCCGCACGAAGAGCCGATGGAATCAGTAAATCTGGGTACTGAGATAGACAAGAAGGAAGTCAAGATCGGGGAAAATCTGGAGCTTAGTGTGAAGCAATGGTTGATTCAGATGCTGCGTGACTATGTTGAGATCTTCGCCTGGTCTTATGAAGATATGCCTGGGTTGGATACCGATATTATGGTTCACCGCCTACCTACCAAGGAAGACTGTCCTCCCGTGAAACAGAAGGTCCGCCGAATGCGCCCAGAGATGTCTGAGAAGATCAAGGCTGAAGTTATGAAACAGTTTGACGCCAGTTTTCTAGCAGTTACTTCTTACCCTCAATGGGTGGCCAACGTGGTTCCTGTGCCGAAGAAAGATGGTAAGGTTCGAATGTGTGTTGACTATAGGGATCTGAACAGGGCAAGCCCCAAGGATGATTTCCCTCTACCTCATATTGACGTTCTGGTTGACAACACCGCTCAGCACAAGGTATTCTCCTTTATGGATGGTTTCTCCGGTTATAATCAGATTAAGATGGCTCTCAAAGACATGGAGAAGACAACTTTTGTTACTCAGTGGGGTACCTTTTGCTACAAGGTCATGCCTTTTGGATTGAAGAATGATGGGGCAACGTATCAGCGTGCCATGGTTGCTTTGTTTCATGACATGATCCATCACGAGATTGAGGTATACGTCGACGACATGATTGCAAGATCTCATACGGAAGAAGAACATCTTGACCACCTTCAGAAGCTATTTGATAGGTTGAAGTTATACAAGCTGAGATTAAACCCGAACAAGTACACCTTCGGGGTGATATCTGGTAAGCTGTTGGGTTTCGTCGTAAGCGATAAAGGTATTCAAGTGGATCCTGCCAAGGTGAAAGCTATACAGGAAATGCCAGCTCCCAGAATAGAGAAAGAAGTCAGAGGCTTCCTGGGACGACTGAATTACATTGCCCGATTCATCTCACACCTAACTGCTACTTGCGAGCCAATCTTTAAGCTACTGAAGAAAGATCAAGTAGTACGTTGGAACGATGAATACCAGGCCGCTTTCGAAAGGATCAAAGAGTATCTCCAAGAGCCACCTATTCTGATGCCTCCAGTTGAAGGGAGACCTCTGATCTTATACTTGACAATACTCGACAACTCAATGGGGTGTGTGCTGGGTCAGCATGATGAGTCTGGCCGAAAAGAGAATGCTATTTATTACCTTAGCAAAAAGTTTACCGACTGCGAGACCCGATACTCGTTGCTCGAGAAAACTTGCTGCACTTTGGCATGGGCTGCTCGCCGGCTGAGACAATATATGTTGACTCACACTACTCTGTTGATATCAAAGATGGATCCAATCAAGTATATCTTCGAAAAGCCTGCTTTGTCCAGAAGAATAGCAAGATGGCAGATGATCTTGACTAAGTATGACATCCAATATACGACCCAAAAGGCAATCAAGGGAAGTGTGTTGGCAGACCATTTGGCACATCAGGCAGTGGATGATTACCAGTCTATGAACTTTGAATTTCCGGATGAGAATATCATGTTGGTAACTGATTGTGAGACACCTGGACCGGATGAAGGACCTGAGGAGGGATCCCAATGGTCTATGTACTTTGATGGAGCTTCGAACGCTTTGGGTAATGGAATTGGCGCTGTGATCATATCTCCTAAAGGCTCTCATACTTCGTTTACCGCCCGACTATGTTTTAACTGCACCAACAATATGGCAGAGTATGAAGCGTGCATCATGGGTCTTCGAGCAGCAATTGACCTAAGGATTAAGTTTCTAAGTGTCTTCGGAGATTTCGCTCTCGTAATCAGTCAGATCAAAGGCGAGTGGGATACGAAACACCCTAATTTGATTCCTTACAAGGAGTATGTATTGACGTTGCTTCCCCATTTCGAGGAGATAACCTTTGAACACTTCCCTAGAGAGGAGAATAAGTTGGCGGACGCGTTGGCTATGATGTCTTATATGTTCAAAGTCAATTGGGACAACGAAGCTCCCTGGATTATCATTGAAAGATTGGACGAACCTGCACATTGTTGTGATATTGAGACTGAAGAGGTAGCAGATAAACCCTGGTTTCATGAGGTGAAGAGATACCTTGAGGATCAGGAATACCCCGAGGGTGCATCTGTTAATAACAAGAAGTTTCTAAGGAGGTTCGCGGCGAAATTCTTCATCAGTAATGGCATCCTTTACAAACGTAACCATGATTCAACCTTACTGCGATGTGTGGATAAGAATGAAGCAGAAAGGATCATGGCGGAGTTACATGAAGGTACTTTCGGGACTCATTCCAGTGGACACACCATGGCAAATAAAATCCTTTGGGCAGGATATTATTGGTCCACAATGGAAGCTGAATGTTATCAGCATTCTCGGACATGTCACAAGTGTCAAGTCTATGCTGATAAGGTGCACATATCTCCAGTCCCTTTGAACGTCTTGACGGCACCTTGGCCTTTTGCAATATGGGGCATTGATATGATCGGTGAGATCAGACCTACAGCGTCCAACGGGCATCGTTTCATCCTGGTAGCTATCGATTACTTTACGAAGTGGGTTGAAGCAGCTTCCTTTGCTTCCGTAACCAAGAACGTCGTCGAACGGTTCATTCGGCACAATCTGATCTGTCGATACGGTGTACCAGAGAGGATCATTATGGATAATGGTACCAATCTCAACAACAAGATGATCACTGAGCTCTGCAAGCAATTCAAGATGCAACATCACAACTCTTCTCCCTACCGGCCGAAGATGAATGGGGCTGTCGAAGCAGCCAATAAGAACATTAAGAAGATTGTGCAGAAGATGACAGTGACATACAAAGACTGGCACGAGATGTTACCATTTGCTCTTCATGGGTATCGTACCTCGGCACGGACGTCAACAGGGGAAACACCCTATTCCTTGGTATATGGCATGGAGGCAGTCTTTCCCATTGAAGTTCAGATACCCTCTCTTCGGATCATGAAGGAAGCATGTTTGAGTGAAGATGACTGGATTCAGACTCGGCTTGATCCGCTAAACTTAATCGACGAAAAGAGACTTACTGCTATTTGTCATGGTCAAACGTATCAAAAACGGATGATCAAGGCATTTAACAAGAAAGTTAGACAACAAGAGTATCAAGTTGGGGATCTGGTAATCAAGCGCATTATCTTACCTCAAGGTGATCCCAGGGGCAAATGGACCCCTACTTATGAAGGGCCATTTATGGTTAAGAACATTTTCTCAGGAGGAGCTATGATTCTAACCACCATGGACGGTGACGACCTTCCTCACCCCGTCAATGCAGACATAGTGAAAAGATACTACGCATAATCAAAGACCCGCTAGGTTGACTGGCCTAGGAAAAAATAAGGGCTTCCCGGCGAACCAAAAGGGTTCGGGCAAAAATAAGGGATGAAAATGAAAAAATCTGTACACCTGGCAAGTCGAAAACTTGAAAAGGCGACTTGGGCAAAAAAGGGAATCCCGGTGGACTGAAAACCCAAAAGGGCGGTCCAGGCAAAAATTAGGGATCAAAGCGTAACACTATGTCTCATTGGATCACCTTGCATCCAGACTTCGGTATCGACTATCAAGCTCGGACGACACTAATCAATCTGGCCTACCTTTAACCAAGCAGCAAAGTGATGAGAGGCTTGAGGACATAAGGGCAATAGCAGAGCTGGAACCCAATGGGATTATTCACATAGCTGTTTTGTTTTCTTTTCACAAATTGTATAAATCCTGCTCGGCGGCGTTCTCTTACTAGAACATCAACCTCTTGTACAGAAACACCTATTTACAGACCAAACTTCAAATCAATACAATTCATTTTCAAAGAAATTTCAAACTGTTTTTCCTTTATCTGTTTTGTTTTGCAAAGAACGTCCAATGTTCATTTTTGATATATGCATTTGACATTAATTGCTGCTCATAAATATTTACATGCGAATCAAAAGACGATTACGGGTAATATCAGAAGCAGGGGCAATAAGAATTGTCCAAACTATACAGTTGCTCTGTCCACCAGGTACAAAGGTAGATTCAGCTGAAGAATACGGCTAAGATACCTTCACTCCCCGCAGAGTAAGGCAGTAATGGTAGCTCTCCCCCAGCTGAGACTTGCAACTATGAATAAATCAGCAATGCTCTCCCCAGGCAGAGTTAATCTATCATCAGCACTAAAAAGGCTTGATATCCCCGACAGTCATAATTTTCCTGGTGGAGTATAAGGATGTTCCCCGACAGAATACAAGATACCCCCAATGGAGTTAAATTTTTCCTAGCGCAGTCTGAAAAAGCTTCCCCAACAGAGTTGAAGCATCATCCTGCAGTAGACTCTAGAAGTTTATCCCCAACGGAGTACAAAAATAAATCTCCCCAGCCACGTTTAAAGGATCATTCCCAGCAGAATTCAAAGGATTATCCCCACAAAAGTCTAACAGGGTTATCCCCAGCAAGTCGCAACTGAGAGATCATCCCCAGCGGAGTCCTTTCCTTTCACTAACAGGAATTTAATCCTCAACAGATTCAATATCACCAGCAACGATAATTCATCCTGATGAAATTTATCAGTGGAATCCTCCACAGAGCACCTCTTCCCCACAGAGTAATCTCCTCATCAGTTTATTCCCCCCAATGGAGTCATCCTCTCCTGCAGGTTTATTACCTTCGTTCATCATCCCCAGCGGAAACGAAGAATTCAACTCTATTCTCCAGCAGCTATCCAAGATTTATTTTCCCCGGCTAGAAACATTACATTTCCATACATCAGGATACATGCATATACGCATCATACCACACAATCTCATTGTTGAGAGCATCATTGCTTGATCCATATCATGCATTGCATATGACTGACCTTTACCTTTCAGGAAAAGATGCAGTTAAATTCTCAGCGATGTCAAAGACCTGCTCTGGTTTAGTCAGATCGACGTGAAGATCTCCCTGATTCGTATTCCAGTTGAAGTTATTCCAAGACTTTCGCCTGGTCCAGTTAAATCGATTCGAAGATTTTCCTGATTCCGATCCAGTCAAAGTTAATCCAAGACCTCCTCTGGTTCAGTCAGATCGATGCGAAGATCTCCCTGATTCGTATTCAAATTGAAGATATTCCAAGACTTTCGTCTGGTCCAGTTAAATTGATTCAAAGATTTTTCTGATGCCGATCCAGTCAAAGTTAATCCAAGACCTCCTCTGGTTCAGTCAGATCGACACGAAGATCTCCCTGATTCATATTCCATGTTGAAGTTATTCCAAAACTTTCGTTTGGTCCAGTTAAATCGATTCGAAGATTTTCCTGATGCCGATCCAGTCAAAGTTAATCTAAGACCTCCTCTGGTTTAGTCAGATCGACGCGAAGATCTCCCTGATTCGTATTCCAGTTGATGATATTCCAAGACTTTCGTCTGGTCCAATTAAATCAATTCGAAGATTTTTCTGATGCCGATCCAGTCAAAGTTAATCCAAGACCTCCTCTGGTTCAGTCAGATCAACACGAAGATCTCCCTGATTCGTATTCCAGTTGAAGTCATTCCAAGACTTTTTGTCTGGTCCAGTTAAATCGATTTGAAGATTTTTCTGATGCCAATCCAGTCAAAGTTAATCCAAGACCTCCTCTGGTTCAGTCAGCTCGACGCGAAGATCTCCCTGATTCGTATTCCAGTTAAAGATATTCCAAGATTTTTGTCTGGTCCAGTTAAATCGATCCTAAGATTTTCCTGATGCCGATCCAGTCAAAGTTAATCCAAGACCTCCTCTGATTCAGTCAGATCGATGATAAGATCTCCCTGATTCGTATTCCAGTTTATGTTATTCCAAGACTTTTGTCTGGTTCAGCTAAATCGATTCGAAGATTTTTTCTGATTCTTATCCAGTCAAAGTTAATCCAAGACCTTCCCTGGTTCAGTTAGATCGACGATAAGATCTCCCTGATTCATATTCCAGCCGAAGTCCGGACCACCTATCAATAGTCTCCAAATGGCATCTGTAAGCCCATTCCCGACATCACCAGGCTGATACCACTTCATGCGAGTGCAAATTTCTGGGCATTCTAGTGTTCAATCATCTTCCACCTTCGGATCACGAAAGGCCCGAAAGCCAATCTATATCCTCAAGTTTAAGAAAATTGAACAGGTGCAGCTGTTGTATCCCAAAATTTTCCCTCTCATATTTCCCAAGACATGGCAAGAAAAATCTCCAAGTTGCTCAAGATTGCTCAAGTTTTAGACAATCAAGTCACCTGCTAAGGCAGTCAATCCCAAATTAGGGTTTTGTGTTGCATCAAGGTCCTTGCATCCAAATGACCTCAAGTGCTCCCTAATATCCTAATATGTTCTCAAGTTCATCCATGTCAAATTTCAAGCCTTGCAGAGGAAGTTTGGTCAGTCAATTGCTCAAAAGGTCCAAAAATCGACTGTGCTAGGGAAAAAGTCATCCAAAGCTCATTTTGAAGAGGATGCAATTTCCTACAATCCATCTTCATACCCCAAGATCAAGAAATGCACTCACGAAAAGTTATAAATTTGGACATTATAGGTCATTTTTGAAAGTCAACAAAAAATCCTTTTTTTTCCAAAGCTTATAACTTGAGAATGGAATATCAAAATAAGATGAGACCAAAAGGGTTAGTTATAGGACATCTCAAGCTTTATAAAATGTCCAAGAACACTTCCAAAAGTTCAAAATTGAAGAAGTTATGCATTGTTGAAGTTGGGCATTTTTGCAAAATTGCCAAAAGTTAACTATCCCCAAAACTTCAAATTTTGTCAAATGGGCCCATTCTTTTCCACTTGATTTGGGCTTGCCATATTCCACATGTATCCTAGTTTCAGCCTTGTGTCCATTTATCAATTTTTCTATTTTATTTGATTTTTATTTGAATTATTTCATTTTTAAACAATTTAAATCAAATAAAATCACAAAACTTGATTACATGAGATCATTTTCTATTTTCAGGACCTAATCATCATCAATGTCATGATCAAATTCATATCAATCATTCCATGTGCAAAAAGATTGGATTTTTGGCAAATTAAGCAAGTTTTCAATGGAGGGTCAAATCAAATCTCCAAGCATTGATGTAAAAGGATTCAGTCCACAAAAGTTGACCTAATACATTGCAGCATACATATACAAGTGAAAGGACACGAATTCAAGGGCTAGAGGCTGCAGAATCATCAAAAGTAAAACTTGAAAAAGGGTGAAAAAGTGTGAAACTGAAATCATCTTTGGAGGCATTTTCAAGGGAAAATCTCAACACCACTCCATTGCTGGACAATCACTGAACCTCCTGCAATCAAAAGCAAGCTCTCACACGCTCTCAAGCGCCCTGTAAGTAACACGCGACCTCCCTCTGAATTTGATTTCGTGTTTCAAAATCTATGCATCATTACAAGAAACTAATAGCATATTTGCAATCACTAGACAATTTCCAAGCTTTCCATATTATTTGATTGTATTTATCTGCTCTATAATGCAAAACGCCATTGTAGGGTTTCCTAGGTTTTTTTAGGGGTTTTTGTTACAGGTGAAATTAGGCCTATTAATGGACATAGGCATGACCAGAGGAGAAAGGCAAGCACAACTATGGCCTTGGATGGAGTTTATCTGGCCTGAGATGGTTTTTTGAAACGACCTTCGCTTTTAGCTGCGGATTTAAATCCGCAGGTAACTTCTGTGTAAACCTGAGGACAGGGACGATGACGCGTCTCTCCCTGGTTGGCCCATTCAAATATTTGGCGCGTGTTTTTTTATTTATTTCTGGCATATTAATGTTGTTTCCCATATTATTATTATTATTATTGAATACATTAACAACTAATGCATAGTGGTGCAGTGGTAGTAGCGAATGTTCAGTGACCAACAGGACTTGGGTTCGAATCCCAGGTCCCCCATGCATTTGTTCTTATTTTTCTACAGGCTATTTAGTGTGAACCCAAGCATGTGATGCATCATACTCCCTCAAATCTCAAAGCGCCAGATGGCCCTAGGCCAGATCTGGTGGTCCAGATGTGATGTCCACCATACGCCCTAGTCAAAGTGCCACGCTGGATTCCAAAAGTCAGCCAGGCCTGCATGTTAATGGGCCACAAAAATTGCAATTCTCATCCCCTAATCAAGACGAAACCCTAAACTCTCTCTATTTTTATTATTTCTTTTAATTAATTATTGTTATTATTTTATTATTTAATCACTAACCAATTAAAACTTTTTCTTAATAAAATTAAAACAAAAAAAATATTTTGTTTATTAAATTAATTTTCAGTAATTTATTTTTGTTAATAAATATTAATTAATTTAGTTTAATTAGGAAATAACTTTAATATCTTGTCCAATAATTAAAATTAACTTAGACAATTAGGTTTTTTTAACTTTGATTAATTTATTTTTATTTCTTTAAATATCAAAAATCCAAAAATATTATTTTCATTAATTAATTAATTAGCTTATTAATTTAATAATTAACTTAGCCTAATTTCTTTTTAGTTCAAAAATAAACCAAAAAATCTTTGCTTTAATAAACAAAAGGGTCAAAACCCTAGAACTCGCCCGATTTAATTTCCCGCACGCGATCCATCTTATTTCAATATTGTATTTGTTTCCGGGAATGTAATAGTTTAATAGGACTTTAATTATTTTATCGCTTTATTTATTTTCCGCATTTTAATTTCAAGCGTTGTTTTTGGCGATGTAAATACCCGACGCCTTGTAATAGTTAGTTTAATTTCCGCAATTTAATTTCCGCAACTTATAAACTGTTAGACGTTTGATAATAGGGAATGCATGACAAGATTGAATGTTAACCTAAAATCAACATAGATAACCATTGACATGTGTTGTACCCCAAAATTTTCCCTCTCATTTCATCAACATTTTTTCATCACAAGACTCTTGGAACTCAAGATCAAGCTAGGGTTTGCTCTGCTCAAGACCCCTCCTTGCACTGTTGACCCAAATTAGGGTTTGAGTTTGCACAAGGATGTTTTGACCTACAATGCCCAAATTAACTTTCATACTTCATGTTGGGTTAACAAGTTTGTCCATACCAAGTTTCAAGCCTTGATTCAAATCTTTGCCCAATCAATTGGACAGTTGACCTAGAAATCAACTGTATTGGGGAAAAGTCAACTGTGGCCAGTTGACAGTCAAACCTCATGAAATTTGACCCACATCAACATTATGAACTCATATGAACCATTTGATCAAGTTTGGATCACAATTCCACAAGAAATTTGATCAGATCACCAAAAGGGTAAAATGGTCATTTTTAGGGTTTTGACTGCACAAAGGCAATTTTTGACTGTTTGACCTAACCAATAGCAAACCAAGCTCACATATGGACTCAAGGACTCAATTACATTGTCTTTACCCATTCAACAAGTTCAAAAGATCTCAAATGCATAGGATTCGCAGATGAATTTTTCAGTCAACTGATCAAAATTTGACTGTATACTGAAAAGTCAAACTTTGACTTTTTGATCAAAATCAAGTGCCAAGAGTTATTTTTCATCAAGACATGTCAAATTATGAAACTTGTTCATCAAGAAACCCAAAAATGCAAATTAGGGTTTAAAATGGATAAATTTCATAACAGAAATTTTCTAAGTTATCAAATTTTCTTATTTTTTCCTAACTTTGTCCCATTTTTTCACCAAGATGCAAATGGATTCAAACAAAACTTGAAACATGAAAGTTGTAGCCCATCACAAAGTCTACAACTTTTAATCACAAAGTTTTCTCAAAATAATCTTGTATCTCATGTTATGATTTTTGGAACAAGGGTACCAAAAACTTTTAACTTAGAAGAAATTTGCCCTAATCTAGGCAGGATTTTGACCCATCTTCTTGGCCATTTTTCACATAGTTCCACTTGGAGTTTTAAGTTGCATTACAAATATGGATTGTAGTATATGTTGCAAGCTTTCCAAATTGTCCAAGAACTCCTCAAACACCCTTGTGGTTAGAGAGAATCGAATTCTCAAAGTTGGCAAAAACTCACTTTTGTTCATGGCCAAGGCATGTTCATAGCAACTTGCATTTTCAAATCAGCATGTTTGATGCTAGCTTGCAGGCCTCAAAACCAACTTACACTTCATAATTTAATGCCTAACCATTGTGTTAAGGTATTATCTTATTCATATGGACATTACATGCAAGTTTAAGCCTTAAGTAGAAAAAGGCAAATTGCCATTTTTGCCTAATGTCACTTTATGTCAAAAGCTAAATCTTTGAGACATGGGGCCAGATCTTTAAGGCAAGATCAAGTCCACAAATTCCATTTACCAAGAACCAAAGTTGCAGCATGATAGGAAGGCTGGCACAGGTCTATAACATCATTGCCACTTTCTTGCTTCAAGTAGAAGAAAACTTGCAAACCAAAGACCAACTCTCATTTCTGTTAACACAAGCCAAAACAAACTTTGCATACAGTTTCCATACATCAAAACAAGCCTGAAGCACGACTCATTCATCCCTCATATCTCCTAATACTAAGAATCCCTGTTTTGCTGCAAAACAGGGCAAGTTCTGCAAACTTCAAGCCATAATCAATTCCTATCGTGCGTTTTGTCCAAAAGAGCTTCAAACATCTTCCATTCCATCCACCTGAACTATCCCAGACCTCCATTGCAAGCTGTAACACCTCTAACCCACTTTGCCATTTTCATTTCAAAGCTTTGCAGGTGGAGTTCTACAGCACGATTCAGTTTGTTTCAAAGCAAGCCAAGCATTGGAGAAGCTTCCTTGGACCTCAGGCAAGCTCAACAGAAGTTCAAACACCATTGAAGGTTGCTGCATTGCCCTACTCGATTCAAGCTGAAACAGGTATTTCATGGACTTCTATCTCTCTATTTAGGAATGGTTAGACTTAGGTTTGTGAATGAAATATGTTGTACTCATAGCCCTGAAGCCATACATATGCTTAATTTTCATTTACATTAATCGTGCTGAGAGAATTTCATCCATGAACATGTGAAAAAAGTTATGTCATATTTTAGGGCCAGAGAAATTCTCTCTGGTCTTTGAGAGTTAATCCAAGTTTTTTGTATGGTTGAATTCGTTATTTGATGCTCTACAAGTTTCATGTTTTAAGTTTTGTCAAAAGATCAAAGAATCAGGAGATAGCATTTGAACCAAGAAGCGCGCGTGTTTGAGTTCAGAGGTTGAAGAAGAAGCTGGCTTGGGCTGGGCCTGGGTCATTCTTGCTTCTAACACCCCTTTGTTCAGTTTGCACCCCCTGGCCCATTTGATTGATTATTTGTCATTTTCATGTTTTTATTTTTCATTCTGACTTTATATTTTTTTGTTCAAATATAAAAAATGCCAAAAATAATTTTCCATATTTTTTCATATTTATTTGATATTTATTTCATTTTATTAAACATATATATGTAAATAATCTAGTTTCTTTTTATTAAAACTCTAAAAAAAATAATATAAAAAATATATTCATTTTTCATTTATTATTTATATTTATATTTTGAAAACATTTTCTTGAATATACATTTTTTTGTAAATACTTAATTTTATTTTTATACATGTTTAATATATATATATACTATACTTTATTTATTAGATAATTAGGACAAAAAAATACAAAAAATAATACATTTTATTTTATTAATATTTGACATTAAAAAATACTTTTTTTTACAATATACGTTTATTTTTTGCATAAATTAATATATTATTGTACATAATTGATAAATATTACTATTTATTTGAAAATTAGGGTTTTTCCCTAAAATAACCAAAAATAATTAAAATTTAACCTTTTTTTATTTGTTTATATTTCACATTAAAAAATACCCTTTTCACATACATAAACAATCTTCTTTTTTGCATTATACATTTTACTTGATATTTATTTAATTGTGTTTATTTAAATGTTAAATATTGACTTGTACATTCGATATGGTTGTAATAATTTAGAATTTATTTCCTTGTCAAATATCCCCAATTCAAATTTGTATCCCCCTCCATATATCATGTTGTAATAGTGTAGCATTTAAATTCTCGCACATTTAAAAGCTTTCAATTATACCATGCCTAGACCTAGGGTTTGTATGCAAAAATAAAACCAACAAGTAGTTTGACCTAATCCAAGATAAACATGCATGAAAAAAAAACATAATGCACACTTACACCCCTAGGGTTTCATCCACTTGTTGCCTTCAAAAATGGGCCATGGTTGCATGTCAAGTATTTTGGCAAAACAAAAACAAACAAAAAGATCATAGTCCCTCGATGACGCTATCTAAGTTGCCTAAACAAAATGATCAAGTCCCTCAAGAAAATTGCCAAAGATACTTGACACTATTGCTATCATGGTCTATACGATGACCCGCGCCTGTCCCGTTAACATCCTAACACAAGTTTGTTCACCAAACACAATGGTGAAACAACACTGTTAAAAGGGTTAAAAACATAAGAAAGATCTTTGAGTAAAATAGGGTAGATAGCTCTTAGTTACTTGATCAAACTTGCAAACACATCCATGCTACTTTTCAAAACACACTTCACAACACAATTTCAAAACCCCACTTTCAAACATTGAAAACCTTTCAAAAAGACAAAAACACCTTTGTATACATTCAAACAAGAATCATTACAAAGGTTGCCACAACGATGGCCTCTTTTCAAAACATCTTTCAAAAAATCACTCACAAAGCACCATTTCAAACAATTGAAAAGCACCATTTCAAACAATTGAAAATCAAAGCAAGTGATCTAAGAAAGTAACTAAGAGGCCATGGATAACCATGGATAGAAAGGGTGATAATACCTTCCCTTTCTATAATCTACTCCCAGAACCCAAGAAAACATCTCAAAGGTCTTTCCTGTGCTTTTTGACCTTTCCTTAGGATAAAATAAAAAGTCAGTGGCGACTCTTGCTAAACTGAAACATTTGCGAACACAAACGCAAAACTCAAGTCAGTTCTCCCACCGTATCACAGAACTGGCGACTCTGTTGGGGATTTATATAAAAGTGGAGTAACCTTAGGGCTTAGATCACCCTTTGCATGATTATTGTTTGCTTTGATTGCTTTACATTTTGGTTCTCTTGTTTGGGCTTGAAATCCTCCACCCGGATTTTGGAAACATTCATAGATAGCAATACATTATGGAAACTGTGCGGGGTATACCGACACGGTTGAAGCAATAGCTATATTAGTGCGACATATTTGTGAGTACCGGTAGCCTTTGAGTCAATCAAAGAGAATACGGGGCCGTTGAGTGATGTCATTAAGCACTAATAAACTAGAACCTTATTTGACCATCTTGGCCTTTTATTAGAGGTAGTGAGATGACCGGCTTTGGTGCAGTCCAAAGTTGGTAGATACTCGATACTACACTCATTGAGGGTTGTTTTTTTGGAATATTTTGGTCACTAGTTAAGTGGCTAAACCAAAACAATGAACATAGAAAACAATCCAATGATATTGAGCTCCTTAGAACCCGGTTATTATTTATAGGATAAGTTTTGAGACTCAAGAGGGTACTTACCTATGAAACCTCATGCAAGCCTGAAACTGGGGTTTTGTGTGACTTGCTTGTACATGTGTTTGTGCACACATCATGAACATCATAAAACATCATATGCATCCACTAACAATTTCAAGGGTTTGGATCTTCATCTTTGTTCTTGTTTTGTAGGTCATGGAATCTCTTCGCAGGAAAACAATTCAAGTCAACCTTGTGAGGATTCCTCCTCAACTCAAGGAGCTTACTTCCAAGATTCCGGAGAATTCTCTCTTCAGTGAAAGACATGGTAGGCTTATCAGCTTGGTCAACACCAACATTGAAGAAGACATGGTGAAAGTTCTCTTCCAGTTCTTTGACCCCCTACACCACTGTTTCACATTCCCTGACTACCAATTGGTTCCTACTTTGGAGGAATTTTCTCAAATCCTGAGAATTCCTATTCTTAATCAACTACCCTACAACAGTATGGAAAAAGAGCCAAAGCCTGAAGATGTTGCTCAAGCATTACACTTGCAACCATCTGATATCAAGGGGCATTGGGAAACCAGAAGTGGTGTCAAGGGTTTCTTGGCAAAATATTTGTTTGAGAAGGCACAAGACTGCTGGAATTCTCTTGATCTACAAGCCTATGAAGAAATTGTGGCACTCCTCATCTATGGGTTGGTCTTGTTCCCAAACCCTGACCAACTTATAGATGTGAACACTGTCAAGATTTTCATATCCAGGAATCCTATACCTACATTGCTTGGGGACCTCCTACACTCATTTTACACACGAACAATGAGGAAAAGAGGTGTTCTCATTTGCTGTACTCCTCTCCTAGCAAGGTAGTTTATTTCTCACCTTCCACAATCAGTTCTGAAGAATGAGCAGGGTTTAAGGTGGTCACAACGGTTGATGACCCTCACACATTCTGATGTACATTGGTGTTCTCGGTCCAGAGAAAATGTCATCCTCATTGATCGTTATGGTGAATTCCCTAATGTCCCACTACTTGGCATTAGGGGAGGCATCACCTACAACCCTTGTCTAGCCTTGAGACAATTTGGATATGCTCGGAGGGATGGCCCTCATGACATGCTGATTCCGGACCTAGTTTTTGACTTCGACAATGATGTGCAAGGACTTCGACAAAGGTTCATCAGAGCTTGGAGGATGCCTAACAAGGTGGATAGTAAGACACTGGGGCCCAAGAATTCCATCCCCCTTGAGCCTTACCTCAAGTGGGTACGAACCCGCTCCCAGAATCTTATGATGCCATATTCTCACATTCTCCCCTTGATTAAAGAGCATGTTAAGGAAGGAGAGGTTCCATACACCATCCTACATCCTGACATGCCAACATCATGGGAGGAAATGCAAAATATTTGGATCCAACTCAAAGAAGAACGAGATACTTTTGAAGTCATCTTCTATGCCAGTGAGAAGAAGGTTTTAGAGCTCACCCGCCGACTTCACGAGGAGGAAACTCTCAACACCTACATCGCACTAAAGAGGATGCGCAACGTCTTTTTACATTAAGAATTTTGTAATATTTTGCCCATGGGGCACTTATGTACTAACAATTTCTTCTTAATATGACGTGCGTTCTTTTTTTTTGCAACAAATTTGAATTTTTGAACCCTTGAATGCATTACATGAATAACATATCATTCATCATATGCATAAACAGGTCTTCAAGCCAGGTTTCCTTATCTTTCTGCTGTTTATTTCAGCAAGATGGATCTGGAGCAAATAGTGAAGGACCTACAGGCACAAAATTCACAATTTCAACAACTCCTCATGACCTTGGCAAAGGGTCAAGAGGATCTCAAAGTTTTGCTAGAGAAGAATAAAGAGAAGAAAAAGAAAAAGAGATCGGGGGTAGCTACTTTCGAAAGAAGGTTTGAGGGCGATGCTAGAAGAACTCTTGAGTTTCCTTCAACGTCTGACGAAGGGATTAGCAAGGGAAAAGGAGTTATTGTACCTTCTGAATCTGAGGTAGAAGAGGAGGAAGAGGAAGCAGACGAGGACTATTCATAACAACAGTATCCACCAGCGGATGACAAGTATAAGAACCTTGAAGATAGATTGGCAGCTATGGAGTTGCAGAGGGTGCCCGAATTGGATTTTGAGGAGCTGGGGGTTGTAGTTGGGATTGTTATCCCTCCTAAGTTCAAGGTGCCAACATTCGCCAAGTACGACGGTCTATCTTGCCCTAAGATGCACTTGAGGTCGTATGTTAGAAAGATCCAGCCACATTCATCCGACAAAGACCTCTGGGTGCACTTTTTCCAAGACAACTTGTCTGGCACTCAGTTAGATTGGTTTTATCAGCTCAAAAGGTCAGAGGTCCACAATTGGGAAGACTTGGCAGCCGCTTTCTATCGTCAGTATCAGTACAATGTTGATTTGGCGCCTACCTGTACTCAGCTACAGAGTATGGGGATGGCTTCAAATGAAGGGTTTAAGGAGTACGCTCAGAAGTGGTGCGACCTGGCTGGAAGGGTGCAGCCACCGCTATCAGATAGGGAATTAGTTGACATGTTTTTGGGAACCCTGTCTGGCCCCTTCTTCAATCATCTAATCGGAAGCTCTTATGCGGGATTTACTGAGTTGATTTTGACCGGCGAGAGGGTGGAAGTCGGTATCAAAAGTGGAAAGATTCAAAAGGATGCTTCCGCATCCACAGCTGTTAGAAAACATTTCCCAGCCAAGAAAGAAGCATCTGCTGTATACACTCAGAAAAATCGGGAAAGAGAGGAACGTCGGCCAACAGTGGGGGCCGTATTAATACAGAAGTCCGCATCAGACCAGCTTAGAAACAGCCAACCGAGGAATGATCAGCCCAGAACTTATCAGCAAAGGCCGCCACGGCAGTTTACTCCAGTAAATATGACACCTGCTCAAATCCTTCCACATCTCCTGAAGTTGAATCTTGCTAATTTAAAAGAGGCGCCAAAGAATGTAAATACCACCTCTCCATCCTACAACTCAAAAGCCAAGTGTGCTTACCATTCCGACAGTATTGGGCACGATACCAATAATTGTTGGGCACTTAAGAACAAAATTCAGGATTTAATTGACGCCAAAGAGGTCGAATTTGACGCTCCTGAAAAACCCAATGTTATATCTGCGCCAATGCCCAAGCACGACCACAATGTGCATGCTGTTTTGGAAAATCTCCATGTTACTGATATTGCCGATCTGTTGACTCCATTGTTAGTGATAAAACAAAACTTATTGAGAGCCGGGATCTTTCCTGGTTGTGATAAAGATTGCTATTTTTGTTTGAATATTCAAGGTGATTGTCCAATGTTGAAGTCGGGTGTCCAACGCCTGATGGATACTCAAGAAATACTTTTTCAGAAAACCCCTGTTAACACTTCCAATCTGATTACTCCTTATACTTGTGATACCTCAACCAATGATGTTTCCATCATAACCATTTCCGACAATCCTCCCAAGGCTTGCAAAAGGCTTGTCAGGATTACACCCAACTCTGAATGTGTACCTCTAAAGATCACCATGCCGGGACCTGTCCCGTACCAATCAAGCAAAATGATACCGTGGAACTATGGGGGAGAAATCTTCTACCACGGCATCAAACAAATCGAAACATTCCAAGAAATCTCTGAAGAAGACCATGATATAGGAAACATCACGGGTACTAGCAAGATCACCCGCAGTGGCCAGATCTTTTCTCCGGAGATTGCTCCTCCCCGAGCAGTCTTCGGACCCTTAAAAGATTCTGCACCTGTTGGACCCTCTGTGCAAGGCCCGGTAATTGAAGAGTTAAACACTCCTGAAGAAAGACCATTTGCTAATAATACCGACAAAGGTAAGGGGATACTGAAAATTCCTGTCAGGACAAAGGCCCATGTTTTGGTTGTCCCTGGAACAACTTAGAAGGAGATGGATGAAATCCTTAAAATAATCAGAAAAAGTGACTACGACGTTGTGGAATAATTAGGGCAAACCCCTTCTAAGATTTCAATGTTAGCTCTCATGCTCTATTCAGAGGCCCATGCTAAGGCTATGATTAAATTCTTGAAGACGGCACATGTCCCCCAAGAGACCTCGGTTGACCAGTTCCAAAATTGTGTGTCCAGTCTTACTGCTGAC
Source organism: Vicia faba (assembly GCA_948472305.1). Taxonomy (NCBI): domain Eukaryota; kingdom Viridiplantae; phylum Streptophyta; class Magnoliopsida; order Fabales; family Fabaceae; genus Vicia; species Vicia faba. The sequence goes on along the minus strand of OX451741.1, from coordinate 630,342,079 downwards.
AATGGCCTGGGCTTTTCCGATGCTGACTTAAATCCCAAAGGAAGGAAACACAATGATGCGTTGCATGTTTCAATTGAGTGCCGAGGAACCACCCTCGCCCGTGTCTTGGTTGATACTGGTTCTTCCCTGAATGTGTTTCCAAAGAAGGCCTTAGACCATTTGGATTGCGAATGTTTGACCCTCAAACCTAGCAACATCGTCGTTAGAGTTTTCGATGGTTCCAAAAGAATGGTTCATGGACAGGTTGATATTCCTATCAAGGTAGGCACCGAAGTGTTCAACTCCACCTTATACGTAATGGATATCCGTCCGTCATACTCTTGTTTGCTGGGAAGACCATGGATCCATTATGCCGGGGCAGTTACATCCTCTTTGCACCAGATGCTGAAGTATCCTGTTAAGGGAAAAATCATAATTGTGCATGGCGAGGAAGAGTACATGATTAGTCATCTCAATTCCTTTCGATATGTGGAGTTATATGGCGAGTTCATCGAAACACCTTTTCAACATTTCGAGGAAGTTTCTCCCGAGGTAGCAGTTGCGAAGACAACGGTTGAGGTACCTATCATTCCCAAGCATGTGGCTAAGATGGCATCTCTCAAGGACGCAGAGGTTGTGATTAAGAAGGGGAAGAGCACAATATGGGGACAGTTGCCTGACTTTCCCCATAAGATGGACAAGTTTGGTTTAGGGTTTATTGCTGTAGGACAGAAGGCTATGCGTAGCTCTAAGATTGGAAGATCACCTGTCAAGATTTCTCACCACGGAATCAATGCTGTAGAAGATGAAGAGGAGGAGAGCCACTTGGAAGACTGGATCTTTCTGACTGTCGAAGGGGGTTTGAGAAATTGGGAAGCAAAGGATTTCATTCCTATCACCTTTATTAACCAGTAATTTTATCTTTGAACAATTTCCCATTTTTATGGTCTGTAATAACTAAAACAATTCGCACACTATTTTCACCTCATGCCTTGCCCGGGGCATGTAGGTCCATTTGTAAGGGTTTGATTTCCTTCATAATCATATGCCATGTTTTAATGAATCATTGGACGTTTTTCATCTATAAACTTCTCATTTTCTTTCCTTTTGCATTTTTGTTTGTTTAAGGATGGTTATCCCTTACGCACACCCACACTCACAAATGCAGGTACCCATCCACTCCGGATTCCATGGGTGACTATTTTGTTTTAGCCTTCGATAACTCTGAAGATTTGGTCAATCACGTTGAGTACGAAGTTGACGAAGATTGTGAAGTGCCGGGAGAGTTAGCCAGACTTATAAAACAAGAAGAGAGGGCCATTCTGCCTCATGAAGAGTTGTTAGAAACCATCAACTTAGGGACAGAGGAGGACAGCAGAGAAGTAAAAGTGGGTGCCAACCTGGAACCGAGTGTCAAGGAGCGCTTAGTGCAGTTGTTAAATGAATACGTTGAAATCTTCGCTTGGTCTTATGAAGACATGCCAGGGTTAGACTCAGATATCATGGTTCACTGTCTCCCTACAAGAGAAGACTGTCCACCGATCAAGCAAAAGGTTCGCCGAATGAGGCCTGACATGTCTGAGAAGATTAAGGATGAAGTAATGAGGCAATTCAACACCGGCTTTCTGGCTATTACAACCTACCCACAATGGGTTGCTAACATAGTGCACGTGCCTAAGAAAGACGGCAAGGTCAGAATGTGCGTGGACTATCGGGATTTGAACAGGGCTAGCCCTAAAGATGATTTTCCGCTGCCACATATCGACATCTTGGTTGACAACATAGCTCAGCACAAGGTTTTTTCCTTCATGGACGGGTTCTCGGGCTACAACCAGATTAAAATGGCCCCCGAGGACATGGAGAAAACAACCTTTGTTACACAATGGGGTACCTTCTGCTACAAGGTGATGCCGTTCGGACTGAAGAACGCAGGGCCAACCTATCAACGCGCCATGGTAGCTTTGTTTCATGATATGATACATCATGAGATCGAAGTTTACGTAGACGACATGATAGCTTGATCACAAACAGAAGAAGAACACCTTGAACACTTGCAAAAGTTGTTTGCCAGGTTGAAGGAGTATAAACTCAGACTGAGTCCAAGCAAGTGCACTTTTGGAGTTAGATCTAGTAAACTTCTGGGATTTATTTTCAGCAACAAAGGCATTGAGGTTGATCCAGCTAAAGTAAAAGCTATACAAGAAATGCCTGCTCCTCATACTGAAAAGGAGGTTAGAGGATTCTTGGGACACTTGAACTATATCGCCAGATTCATCTCTCACCTGACATCTACCTGTGAGCCAATTTTCAAACTGTTAAAGAAAGATCAGGTAGTTGAATGGAACAACGATTGTCAGTTGGCTTTTGACAAAATCAAGGAGTATCTACTAGAACCTCCTATTCTGATGCCACCCGTCGAAGGAAGGCCGTTGATCATGTATCTAACTGTTTTGGACAACTCAATGGGGTGCGTATTGGGCCAACATGACGAGTCTGGTCGAAAAGAGCATGCCATTTATTACCTTAGCAAAAAGTTTACCGACTATGAGACTCGCTACTCACTGCTCGAGAAAACTTGATGCACTTTGGTATGGGATGCTCGCCGGCTAAGGCAGTATATGTTGACTCATACCACTTTGCTGATTTCCAAAATGGACCCGATCAAGTATATCTTCGAGAAGCCTGCTTTATCTGGAAGAATCGCTAGATGGAAAATGATTCTGACTGAGTATGATATCCAGTATACTAATCAAAAAGCTATAAAAGGGAGTGTACTAGCTGACCATCTAGCTCATCAAGCAGTCAAAGATTATCAATCTATGAGATTCGACTTCCCTGACGAAGACATCATGACTCTGGACAACATCGAAGGTAACAGACCATATGACGGACCTGAACAAGGATCCCGATGGACCCTATACTTTGATGGTGCTTCAAATGCACTTGGCAACGGTATCAACGCGGTACTCATTTCCCCAGAAGGTTGCCATACACCTTTCACTGCCCGACTTTGTTTCAGTTGTACCAACAACATGGCCGAATATGAAGCTTGCATCTTTGGTCTCAAGGCTGCTATACACCTAGGGATCAAATCTTTGGTCGTATTTGGGGACTCGGCTTTGGTTATCAGTCAAGTCAAAGGAGAGTGGGACACCAAACATCCTAATCTTATCCCATACAAAGAACATGTCCTGACTTTGTTGCCTCATTTCGAGCAGATTACTTTTGAGCATTTCCCGCGAGAAGAGAATCAGCTAGCAGATGCTCTGGCTACAATGTCTTCCATGTTTAAACTCAACTGGGATAACGAGGCTCCCCAAATTACCATGGAGAGAATGGATGAACCTGCACACTGTCATGAGATTAATACCGAAGAAGTAGTGGAACAACCCTGGTTTCATGAAATCAAAAGGTATCTCCAGACTAGAGAATATCCCGAAGGAGCTTCCGTCAATGACAAAAAGTTCTTAAGAAGATTTGCTGCCAAGTTCTTCCTAAGCAATAGCATCCTTTATAAGCGCAACCATGATTGTGTTCTACTTCGATGTATGGACAAAGCTGAAGCAGAGTTGATCATGACTGAGATACACAGCGGCATATTTGGCACCCATTTGAGCGGACATACGATGGCGAAGAAGATTCTAAGGGAAGGCTACTATTGGTCTACCATGGAAGCTGATTGTCATCAACATTCCCGTACTTGCCATAAATGCCAAGTCTACACCGACAAGGTACATATTCCTCCTGTTCCTCTCAACATTCTAACAGCTCCTTGGCCATTCACAATGTGGGGCATTGACATGATTGGAGAGATCAAGCCCACGGCGTCCAATGGACATCACTTCATCTTGGTCGTTATTGACTACTTCACCAAATGGGTCGAGGCAGCTTCCTATGCCTCAGTTACAAAGAATGTGGTTGCCCGCTTCATCAAGCAGAACCTCATATGCCAGTATGGTGTCCTCGACAGGATCATCACAGAAAACGGTACAAATTTAAACAATACTATGATCACCGCTCTATGCGAACAATTCAAGATTTATCATCACAATTCATCTCCCTATCGGTCGAAGATGAACGGTGCTGTTGAAGCCGCGAACAAAAATATCAAGAAGATCATTCAGAAAATGACAGTTACCTACAAAGACTGGCATGAGATGTTACCATTTGCTCTGCATGGATATCGTACCACGACACGTACCTCAACAGGGGCAACCCCATTCTCTTTGGTGTATGGCATGGAAGTTGTCCTACCGATGGAAGTTCAGATTCCTTCTTTAAGGATTATGAAGGACGCTGGTTTGAGTAAAGACGATTGGATTTAGACCCGGCTTGATCAACTCAATTTGATCGACGAGAAGCGCCTTACCGCTGTTTGTCATGGTCAGACGTACCAAAAACGGATGATCAAGGCTTTCAACAAGAAAGTCAGGCGTCAGGTATATCAAGTCGGAGATCTTGTAATAAAGCGGATCATCTTGCCGCAAAGTGATCCCAGGGGCAAATGGAGTCCTACTTACGAAGGACCATTTGTGATTAAGAGCATCTTTTATGGTGGGGCAATGATTCTGACCACCATGGACGATGATGACTTGCCATACCCTGCGAACGCGGACATAGTCAAAAGATACTACGCATGAAATAACCTGACAAGTCGAAAACCCGAAAGGGCGGCTTGGGCAAAAATAGGCATCCCGGTGAACCGAAAACCCGAAAGGGCGGTTCAGGAAAAAATTAGGGATAAAACAAAAAAAATATGTACACCCGGCAAGTTGAAAACCCAAAAGGGCGACTTGGGCAAAAAAGGGTTTCCCGGTGGATCGAAAACCCGAAAGGGCGATTCAGGCAAAAGTTAGGGAACTAAAGCGTATGACTGTGTCTCGTCGGATTACTTTAAAGAACAATCTCTTCATCAACAAGCTCCGAGCTTCTGATCAATCCAGTCATCGGCGGGCGAAGCAGTGAAGGGACAAGATATTCAGAGTTGTGAAGGCTATAGCAGAATGGGAATCCCATGGAATTGTTACATATAGCCATCTTTCTTTTGTATAAAATTTTTCAATTTTTACGACAACATTCTCTTACTAGGATGTCTGTCTCCTTTGTATAAAGATACTCATAAAAGTTAATACAAATACACTTCTAAGTGCAGAAATTTGCTTGCCTTCCTTTTCTTTTTACACTTATGTTTTATTTCAAAAACGTCCAATGTTTTGTTAAATAGGCATATGCATTTGAACAAAATCATTGCTTACAAGTAAAACGAATTTGAGAAAGGATAGTTACTGATAGGTTGAAGGTATAGGAAGATATCTTTATGCCCTTTCAGAAGAAATCCCCTGTCTTACATCATTCAGACCCTCAACAAGGCTAAATTTGGAGTATATTTCCCCAGCGGAGTTAAGCTTCAAGATCCTTAGCAGGGCCAGTGCATTCCAAAACTTAATTCCCCTCAGAGTCAAGTTTCAAGATCCCCAGTGGAGCCCAAAAACCCTGAAAATCCTATCTCCAGCGGAACCAGAATAGTGAACATTCTCCCCATAGAGATACTTCCCAGCAGATTGAAGATTCTCAGTCTCACTTCTCCAGCATAAGTCTCCCAGGTTTTAACTTCCCAGTAGAGATTTTCAAAGTTTTCCTTATTCCCCAAGCAGTCAGCAGTCAGTAAGGATTTCTCATCTTCAGTAATCAAAGATTTTTGGAATCCCCAGCTTCGGTCATGGATTTATTTTCCCCGACAGCAATCAAAGATTTCCTTACTAGGATTTGTCTTCCTCAGCAAGACGGCTACTCAGCTTACATGCGCATCCATTACATTCATATGTCATAAACATCGATGAAATACAATTCATTGCATCATACATATCATGCAACATAACTTTGTGTTTAGCTAACCTTTTATCCTTTTCAGGATAAGATCAAAAGGCTATCATTAATAATTATTCAGATACATTATGGATATACCCCAGACGCGGTGGTCATTCTATTGCTCATTCAGAATTTCAAGTCAAATACAGTACAGATACACCCCAGACACAGCGGTCACTCTAATACTCATTCAGACTTCAGCAATCAGATACAGACTAGATACGCTCTAGACACGGAAGCCATTCTATTTCTCATTCAGATTCAATTATCAACCTCAAGTTCAAATGCATTCCGAACATGAATACCATTTTGACCCTTACTTCAGCAGTTTGATTCCCTCAGTACAGTCGCCACGGAAGTCATTCCGTCATTCATTCAGATCCCAGTTACAGTTTCAGATACACTCCAGACACGGAAGTCATTCTGCTACTCATACAGGTCTCAACTTCAGATACAGTCCAGATACGCTCCAGACACGGTTGTCATTCTGTCACTCATTCAAAATTTATCCTCAGCATACAGTTGCTCCGTACACAAATATTTCTCTGTTACCTAGATACAATACAGATACACTCTAGACACGGCAGTCATTCTGATGTTCATTCAACATTCAAATATATTTACAGCTCAGATACGCCCCAGACGCGGAGGCTATTCTTTTGCTCATACAAACTCAGTCTCCAGATACAGTTCAAATGCATTCCAGACACGGATACCATTTTGATCCTCATTCTTCTGACCCACAACATTGCAGTTCAACAAACATTCTTGGATGGCATCTTTAAGCCCATCTCCATCAAGATTCTTCCATCTCCAAATGGCATCTTTAAGCCCATTCCCGCACCTATGATTTGTCGAGTGCAAATTTACGGGCACTCTAGTGTCCAATCCTCTTTTACCTTCGAGTCGCGAAAGGCAAGCCTGCCAATCTAACTCTTCAGGTTCAAGAAGATTGAACAGGGGCAACTGTTGTACCCCAAAATTTTCCCTCTCATTTCATCAACATTTTCTCATCACAAGACTCTTGGAACTCAAGATCAAGCTAGGGTTTGCTCTACTCAAGACCCCTCCTTACACTGTTAACCCAAATTAGGGTTTGAGTTTGCACAAGGATGTTTTGACCTACAATTCCCAAATTGACTTTCATACTTCATGTTGAGTTCACAAGTTTTTCCATACCAAGTTTCAAGCCTTGATTCAAATCTTTGCCCAATCAATTGGACAATTGACCTAGAAATCAGCTGTATTGGGGAAAAGTCAACTGTGGCCAATTGACAGTCAAACCTCATGAAATTTGACCCACATCAACATTATGAACTCATATGAACCATTTGATCAAGTTTGGATCACAATTCCACAAGAAATTTGATCAGATCACCAAAAGGGTAAAATGGTCATTTTTAGGGTTTTGACTACACAAAGGCAATTTTTGACTGTTTGACTGTTTGACCTAACCAATGGAAAACCAAGCTCACATATGGACTCAAGGACTCAATGACATTGTCTTGACCCATTCAACAAGTTCAAAAGATCTCAAATGCATAGGATTGGCAGATGAATTTTTCAGTCAACTGATCAAAATTTGACTGTATACTGAAAAGTCAAACTTTGACTTTTTGATCAAAATCAAGTGCCAAGAGTTATTTTTCATCAAGACATGTCAAATTATGAAACTTGTTCATCAAGAAACCCAAAAATGCAAATTAGGGTTTAAAATGGAAAAATTTCATAACTTAGAAATTTTCTAAGTTATGAAATTTTCTTATTTTTTCCTACCTTTGTCCCATTTTTTCACCAAGATGAAAATGGATTCAAACAAAACTTGAAACATGAAAGTTGTATCCCATCACAAAGTCTACAACTTTTATTCACAAAGTTTTCTCAAAAGAAGTTTGTATCTCAAGTTATGATTTTTGGAACAAGGGTACCAAAAACTTTTAAGTTAGAAGAAATTTGCCCTAATCTAGGCAGGATTTTGACCCATCTTCTTGGCCATTTTTCACATAGTTCCACTTTGAGTTTCAAGTTGCGTTACAAAGATGGATTATAGTATATGTTGCAAGATTTCCAAATTGTCCAAGAACTCCTCAAACACCCTTGTGGTTAGAGAGAATCGAATTCTCAAAGTTGGCAAAAACTCACTTTTGTTCATGGCCAAGGCATGTTCATAGCAACTTGCATTTTCAAATCAGCATGTTTGATGCTAGCTTGCAGGCCTCAAAACCAACTTACACTTCATAATTTAATGCCTAACCATTGTGTTAAGGTATTATCTTATTCATATGGACATTACATGCAAGTTTAAGCCTTAAGTAGAAAAAGGCAAATTGCCATTTTTGCCTAATGTCACTTTATGTCAAAAGCTAAATCTTTGAGACATGGGGCCAGATCTTTAAGGCAAGATCAAGTCCATAAATTCCATTTACCGAGAACCAAAGTTGCAGCATGATAGGAAGGCTGGCACAGGTCTATAACATCATTGCCACTTTCTTGCTTCAAGTAGAAGAAAACTTGCAAACCAAAGACCAACTCTCATTTCTGTTAACACAAGCCAAAACAAACTTTGCATACAGTTTCCATACATCAAAACAAGCCTGAAGCACGACTCATTCATCCCTCATATCTACTAATACTCAGAATCCCTGTTTTGCTGCAAAACAGGGCAAGTTCTGCAAACTTTAAGCCATAATCAATTCTTATCGTGCGTTTTGTCCAAAAGAGCTTCAAACATCTTCCATTCCATCCACCTGAACTATCCCAGACCTCCATTGCAAGCTGTAACACCTCTAACCCACTTTGCCATTTTCATTTCAAAGCTTTGCAGGTGGAGTTCTACAGCATGATTCAGTTTGTTTCAAAGCAAGCCAAGCATTGGAGAAGCTTCCTTGGACCTCAGGCAAGCTCAATAGAAGCTCAAACACCATTGAAGGTTGTTGCATTGCCCTACTCGATTCAAGCTGAAACCGGTATTTCATGGACTTCTATCTCTCTATTTAGGAATGGTTAGACTTAGGTTTGTGAATGAAATATGTTGTACTCATAGCCCTGAAGCCATACATATGCTTAATTTTCATTTACATTAATCGTGCTGAGAGAATTTCATCCATGAACATGTGAAAAAAGTTAGGTCAGATTTTAGGGCCAGAGAAATTCTCTCTGGTCTTTGAGAGTTAATCTAAGTTTTTTGTATGGTTGAATCCGTTATTTGATGCTCTACAAGTTTCATGTTTTAAGTTTTGTCAAAAGATCAAAGAATCAGGAGATAACATTTGAACCAAGAAGCGCGTGTGTTTGAGTTCAGAGGTTGAAGAAGAAGCTGGCTTGGGCTGGGCCTGGGTCATTCTTGCTTCTAACACCCCTTTGTTCAGTTTGCACCCCCTGGCCCATTTGATTGATTATTTGTCATTTTCATGTTTTTATTTTTCATTCTGACTTTATATTTTTTTGTTCAAATATAAAAAATGCCAAAAATAATTTTCCATATTTTTTCATATTTATTTGATATTTATTTCATTTTATTAAACATATATATGTAAATAATCTAGTTTCTTTTTATTAAAACTCTAAAAAAAATAATATAAAAAATATATTCATTTTTCATTTATTATTTTTATTTATATTTTGAAAACATTTTCTTGAATATACATTTTTTTGTAAATACTTAATTTTATTTTTATACATGTTTAATATATATATATATATATATATATATATATATATATATATATATATATATATATATATATATATATATATATATATATATATATATATATATATATATATATATATATATATATATATATATATATATATATATATATATATATACACTTATATACTTTATTTATTAGATAATTAGGACAAAAAAATACAAAAAATAATACATTTTATTTTATTAATATTTGACATTAAAAAATACTTTTTTTTACAATATACGTTTATTTTTTGCATAAATTAATATATTATTGTACATAATTGATAAATATTACTATTTATTTGAAAATTAGGGTTTTGCCGTAAAATAACCAAAAATAATTAAAATTTGACCTTTTTTTATTTGTTTATATTTCACATTAAAAAATACCCTTTTCACATACATAAACAATCTTCTTTTTTGCATTATACATTTTACTTGATATTTATTTAATTGTGTTTATTTAAATGTTAAATATTGACTTGTACATTCGATATGGTTGTAATAATTTAGAATTTATTTCCTTGTCAAATATCCCCAATTCAAATTTGTATCCCCATCCCTATATCATGTTGTAATAGTGTAGCATTTAAATTCTCGCACATTTAAAAGCTTTCAATTATACCATGCCTAGACCTAGGGTTTGTATGCAAAAATAAAACCAACAAGTAGTTTGACCTAATCCAAGATAAACATGCATGAAAAAACAAACATAATGCACACTTACACCCCTAGGGTTTCATCCACTTGTTGCCTTCAAAAATGGGCCATGGTTGCATGTCAAGTATTTTGGCAAAACAAAAATAAACAAAAAGATCATAGTCCCTCGATGACGCTATCTAAGTTGCCTAAACAAAATGATCAAGTCCCTCAAGAAAATTGCCAAAGATACTTGACACTATTGCTATCATGGTCTATACGATGACCTGCGCCTGTCCCGTTAACATCCTAACACAAGTTTGTTCACCAAACACAATGGTGAAACAACACTGTTAAAAGGGTTAAAAACATAAGAAAGATCTTTGAGTAAAATAGGATAGATAGCTCTTAGTTACTTGATCAAACTTGCAAATACATCCTTGCTACTTTTCAAAACACACTTCACAACACAATTTCAAAACCCCACTTTCAAACATTGAAAACCTTTCAAAAAGACAAAAACACCTTTGTATACATTCAAACAAGAATCATTACAAAGGTTGCCACAACGATGGCCTCTTTTCAAAACATATTTCAAAAAATCACTCACAAAGCACCATTTCAAACAATTGAAAAGCACCATTTCAAACAATTGAAAAGCACCATTTCAAACAATTGAAAATTAAAGCAAGTGATCTAAGCAAGTAACTAAGAGCCCATGGATAACCATGGATAGAAAGGGTGCTAATACATTCCCTTTCTATAATCTACTCCCCGAACCCAAGAAAACATCTCAAAGGTCTTTCCTGTGCTTTTTGACCTTTCCTTAGGATAAAATAAAAAGTCGGTGGCGACTCTTGCTAAACTGAAACATTTGTGAACACAAACGCAAAACTCAAGTCAGTTCTCCCAATGTATCACAACATGTACAAAGACTAATAAACTGGAAAAAAAACACTCGCATATGCGCACTCTTAGGGTACACCTCGCTTGGTTGCCTTCAAACATGGTCATTAAGTATAGGAAGTTTTAGAGGTCTCCCTCTTGTCCAAAGATCATAGTTGCCTCGGAAAAATGATCTAAGACATTAGGGTTACCGCTAAGGCGTCCTAACATTGTTTTAGTGACCGCATGTCCCTTAATCGAATTGACCCTTAAAACTCCAACGACAATACTACCTACTCATCCATAGTGGGATAGAATTGTCTAAAGGAAGATAGCATAGAACGATTCCTTTTTCGAGTAGGTAGATGGTTCTTAAGTACTTGCTCTTTCAAAACAAAACAAATTTCCACACTTACACCTTTCAAAACAAAACTTCTTCAAACCCACAAACACAAAGAAAAGCAAATTTTGAAAACACTTTGAGCAAGTACCTAAGAGCCCGTGGATAACCACGGATAGAAAGGGTGCTAACACCTTCCCTTTCTATAATCTACCCCCCGGACCCGAGAAACATCTCGTAAAAGGAATTTTTCTGTGCTTTTTTCCTTTCCTTGTTGGATAAAATAAAAGACGATGGTGACTCTTGCTTACCGCGACATTTTGCAAAAACAAACACAAAATGCGAACCAGCATTCCAAAAACAGTCAGTTCTCTCCCACCGTATCACAGACTGTCTTGGAAAAGTGCACCCATAAGTCTTTATCAGCGGTGTGGGGTTGGATTTTTCTCACATATGACCAGAGATGCATTTTAGGGCATGACACTCCATCATATTTTGCAAACATAGGCACTTTGAATTTTGGAGGAATCACAATCCCCGACACTAGTCCCAATTCCTCAAAGTCTAAGCCTGGCACCTTTTATATTTCCATCGCACTCAACCGCTCTTCAAGATGTCTGTATTTGTCATCAGCTGGAGGATATTGTTCCTCAGAGTAGTCTTCCTCTTCTTCTCCCTCTTCTTTCGATTCTGATGGGACAAATGTTTCCTTGCCTTTCCCCTCTCCTTCACCGGATGTTGTTGCAAAGTTCAAGGTTCTTCTAGTATGACCATTAAATCTTCTCCCCATGTTTAAGACTCCAGTTACCTTCTTTGTTTTCTTTTTCCTCTCTTCAGCTAGTAGAGTCTTCAATTCTTCTTGCCCCTTGTCTAGGGTCATGAGAAATTGTTGAAACTGCGTATGATGAGCTTGAAGATCTTTCATTATTTGCTCGATATCCATCTTACTGAAATAAACAGTAGAGAGATGAGGAGACTTGTTGCAAAGGACCTGTTTATGTTATGATGAATGATATATGCATATGCAATGTTTTCAAGGATTTCAAAGATTCAAGTTTGTTTTAGACAAAAAGGAAACACACGTTATATTAATAAGATAAAGTTTGAGTACATCAATGCCCCTTGGACAAAATAATACAAAACTCTAAGATAAAAAAGTAGTGCACATCCTCTTTGGTGCAATGTAGCCATTCAAGGTCCGCTTCTCATGAAGTAGCCTAGTGTGTTCCAAAACCTTCTTCTCGCTTGCGTAGAATCGGGCTTCGAAAGTATCTCTCTCTCCCTTGAGTTATATCCAATCTCTTTGTAGGTCTTCAAGAGAGGTAGGCATGTCAGGATGTAGGATAGTGTATGGAACATCTCCCTTCTTGACAGGCTCAATGATTACCGAGAGAATGGAGGGGTAAGGCATCATAAGACTCTGTGCGCGAGTTCGTACCCATTTGAGGTAGAGCTCAAGAGGGATGGAATTCTTGTGCCCCAAAGTATTGCTATCCACCTTTTTTAGCATCCTCTAAGCTTGGATAAATCTCTGGCGAAGACCTTGATCATCGTTGTCGTAGTCAAATATCAAACCTTGAATCAGCATCTCGTGCGGGCCATCCCTTCGGGCGTAACCAAACTGTCTTAAGGCTAAGCATGGGTTGTAGGTGATGCCTCCCCTAATTCCAAGTAGAGGGACATTATGGAATTCTCCATAACGGTCGACGATGATAACATCCTCTTTGGATCGAGAGCACCAATGAATGTCTGAATGCTTGAGCGTCATCAACCTTTGTGACCACCTTGAACCTTGCTCATTCTTTAAGACTGATTGGGGAAGATTAGAAATAAACCATATTTCCAAGAGAGGAGTGCAACACATAAGGACACCTCTTTTCCTCATTGTGTGAGTGTGAAAAGAGTGTAGGATATCCTCTAGCAATGTAGGCACCGGGTTGCGTGATATGAATATTTTGACGGTGTTGACATATATGAGTTGGTCGGGATTTGGGAACAAAACCATCCCATAGATGAGAAGAGCCATAATTTCCTCAAAGGCTTGCAAGTCTAAGGAATTCCAACAGCTTTGGGCTTTCTCAAACAGGAAATTCTCTAAGAAACCTTTGACACCACTCCTTGTTTTCCAATGGGTTGTGACATCAGATGAGTGCAAGTGTAGAGCTTAAGCAATATCTTCTGGATTTGGGTCTCTTTCCATAGTGTTGAAAGGTAGCTGATTGAGAATGGGAATCCTCAAGAGTTGGGAGAATTATTCCAAATTAGGCACACGTTGATAGTCGGGAAATGTGAAGCAATGGTGCAAAGGATCAAAGAACTGAAAGAGCACCTTCATCATATCCTCATCTGTGTTGGAGGTGACCAAGTTGAGTAGACGACCATGTATTTTGGTGAATGGAGAGTTCTCAGGAATCTTTGAATCTGGCTCCTTAAGTTATGGAGGAATTCTTACAAGGTTGACTTGAATAGTTTTCCTGCGAAGTGAATCCATTTGAAGTGAATCCATTTCCTACAAAACAAAAACAAAGATGAATCCAAAAATCCTTGAAATGGTTAGTGGATGTATATGATGTTCATGATGTCCATGATGTTATGTACAAGTATGCATATACAAGCAAAGCAAACAAGTCCTTAGTTTAGGCTTGCATGGAGTTTTATAGGTAAGTACCCTCTTGAAGTTTAGTTGGCTTAAACTTTTCCTAGTAATAGTAACCGAGTTCTAAGGAGCTCAATATCACTGAATTGTTTCCTTGGTCATTGTTTCAGCTCAAGCCTCTTTAATAGCGACCGAAATATCCCAAGAAACCAAACCTCAATGAGTGTAGTATCGAGTATCTACCAACTTCGGACTACACCAAAACCGGTCATCTCACTACATCCTAAAGGCCAAGTTGGTCAAGTAAAGATTCTAAAAGTTCATTAGTGCTTCATGACATCACTCAGCGGCCCCGTATTCTCTTTGATTAACTTAAAGGCTACCGGTACCCACAAATATATCGCACTAACATAGCTATTGCTTATACCATGTCGGTATACCCCGCACTGTTTCCACAACGTATTGCTACTTACCTATAGTGTATCCCAAATCCGGGTAGAGGATTCAAACCCAAACAAAGAACCATAATGTAAAGAATACAAGTCAATCAATGTAAGCAAGTAAATGTGATCTAAACCCTAAGGTAACCCCACTTTTATAATAATCCCCAACAGAGTCGACAATTTTGTGATACGGTGGGAGAACTGACTTGAAGGTTTTGCGTTTTATCGCAAATATTGCGGTGAGCAAGAGTCGCCACCGACTTTTCTTTTATCCAAAAGGAAAGGTAAAAAAAGCACAGGAAAGACCTTTTGAGATTGTTTCTTGAGTTCGGGGGGTAGATTATAAAAAGGGAAGGTATTAGCACCCTTTTCATCCATGGTTTTCCATGGGCTCTTAGTTACTTGCTAGATCACTTGCTTTTGTTTGAAATTGTGCTTTGTGTGGTTTTGAAAGTATTTTGTAAAAGAGGCCATTGTTTAGGCAATCTTTGTATTGATTCTCATTCGTAAGAATGTATACAAAGATATTTGTCTTTTTGAAAATGTTTTTCAAGTTTGTAAGATGTTTCGAAATGTGTGTGTTTGTTTTGACAATAGCAAGGATATTTGTTTGAAATGGAGCAAGTAACCAAAAGTAATCTACCTACTCAAATGTATTTCTTGTTCATTTTCTTTTCCTTTGATATTGTTGTATTACTATTGATTTGGTAAGCAACCCTATCTTTGGATGTAAACGGGACAGGCGTGGGTCATCGTATAACCATGATTAGCAATATTGCAAAGTATCTTAGCATTTTGGGGGACTAAGATCATTTTTGTAAGGCAACTTTGAATAACGTCATCGAGGGACTATGATCTTGTTTTTTTTCTAAGATACCTTATTTGTACCCCAAAATTTTCCCTCTCATTTATCAAGATTTTCCTCACAAGACTTCTTGGATTCAAGACAAGATTAGATTTTGCTCAGCTCAAGACCTCATCTTGCACTGATGACCTGAAATTAAGGTTTGCGTTTTCACAAAGATTTTTGGACCATCACTGCTACATGTGACTTTCATACACAATCTTGGACCCCTAAGATTGCTCATACCAAGTTTCAAGCCTTGAATCACTTTTTTGCCCAGTCAATTGGACAATTGACTTAAAAATCATCTGTATTGGGGAAAAAGTCAACTATGGCCAATTTACAAATAAACTTCATAATTTTTGATCCACAACAACATTCTAGGCTCCTATGAACCATTTGATCAAGTTTGGACCACAACTCCTCAAGAAATTTGATCAAATCATCAAAAGGGCAAAATGGTCAAAATTAGGGTTTTGACTGAGAAAGGGCAATTTCTGATTTTTAACCTAGCCAATGGGCAATTGGGTTCAAGAATGATTTCAAGGACTCAATAGCATCATATTTACCTAATCATATAGCTCAAAATATCTCAAATGCATAGGATTGACAGATGAATTTTGCAGTCAACTGATCAAAAGTCAACTGTACACTGAAAAGTCAAACTTTGACTTTTTGGTCAAAATCAAGTGCCAAGGGTCATAATTCATCAATGCATGCCAAAATGTGAAACTTTTTCACCAAGAAATCAATTTTGCAAATTAGGGTTTTAATTTGAAAAATTTTCATAACTTAGAAAATTTCTAAGTATGGAAATTTTCTTTTTTCCCCCAACTTTCCACAACTTTTTCACCATGATGCAATTAGATTCAAAGGAAACTTCCAACATGAAAGTTGTAGTACTCCATGAGATCTACAACTTTTATTCAAAAAGTTTTCCCAAAGGATGCTTGGATCTCAAGTTATGAATTTGTGAATAGGGGTCCATAAACTTTTTAACTTAGTGAAATTTTGCCCTAGTTTAGGCAGGTTTTTAACCTAACTTCATGGAAACTTTTCACCTAGTTCTAAAAGGTATATCGAGTTGCATTTCAAAGATGGATTGTAGATAATTTTGCAAGCTTTACAAAATGTCCAATAACTCTCCAAGATCATTTGTGGTTAGGGAGAATCGAAGAAGAGAAAATGGAAAATTATCACTTTTGTTCAAGCCATGTTTACAATGCTTCAAGTTGAAAATCAGTTCCTAGCATGCTTGTACCTTGCATTACAGGTCCTAATCCCTTCTACACTAATTAAATGCAAACTCATTAGATATTGACTTTATTTTGACCTTTGGAGCATTATACAAGAGTTTAATCCATAAATGGCCAAAAGTGTACATTGCCATTTTCATAAAGTTAGCTTTTCCAACTTTATCAGCCTTGAGCCTTGGACTTGTTCCTTGAGTACAGGCATTTTCCATGGATCACAAGCAAAGTATACCAACCCTCTGCAGCCCATAAGCTAGCCTGTATAGGCCTTTAGCATAATCATTTCAACTTTCTTCAAAAACAAGAAAAGTTGCAAAAGTCAAGATAACTTGTCCATCTGATAAAGAGAAGACTTGGCTTCATTCTAAATGGCTTCACAAACTTGTATCAAGAAGAAACACGAGTTGACAACATCTAAAACACTCTCAAAAACCAAAACACGATTTTTCTGCCAAAACAGGGTAGCTTCTGCAAAACACTTGCCATCTCAATATTTGCTCGTGTGTTTTGCTTTGAAACACATCAAACATCTTCCATACATCCTACCTAAACTATCCGAGTCCTGGTCCTGGTTCTGTAAGCCCTATTTCAGACATCACCATTTTCATTTTGAAAGGTTGTAGGTTGACTTCTACAAGGAGTTTCAAGCATCCTCAAGGCAAGTTGAGCATTGGAAAAGCTTGAGGGAACTTCAAGGAAGCTCACACGATATTCAGGCCTCACTCAAAGTCCCCACATTGCCATATCCAAACTCAGCTGAACAAGGTATTTTTCAAATCTCTATCTCTTTATTTAGGCATCCTTAAGTCATGATTTGTGAAGCAAAAATGTAGTCCTTAACTTGCTGAAGTTGTACATATGCATAGTTGTCATTTATATTAACTGAGTAGTGAGAATTTGAAGCTTGAAGTTCATGAAAAAACTAGGTCAGAAATTAGGGGTGACTAAATTCTCTCTGATCTTTGAGAGTTAGTTTACAAACTTTATATCATTGGAATCGTGAGATCATAAGCTACATTTTTTGTGTTATGAGTTTTTGATTTTATGCAAGTTAGAGCAAGATACAGGTTTGAACTTAGAAACACGCGCGCAGGAAGCCAAGGACAGGGATGAAGATGATGTTCTGGGCCTGGCGCGCTTGGGCCTGTTGTTTTACTTCCCATACCCCCAATTTACTATTTGCACCCCCTGACTTATTTTTGTATTTTTTTTTTATATTTTCTTATATTTTCATGTTTATTTGTTTTTAATATTTTTTTTGAACATAAAAAAAAATCATGAAAAATATTTTCTTCATTTTTTGCATTTTATTTTATTTTTTATCTTATTTTTTGCATAAAATATTGATTATTTAGAATAAATAGAATCTATTTTCTTAAAATAAATAGTAAACATATTTAAAAATATCATACATTTTTATTTTTATTATTCATACACTTAAAATATTATTTCCACATATACTTTAATTTTTAATATTTGTAAATATTTTTATTTATTTATTTCTTGTACATAAATGAATAAAATAAATAATAAGAAACATATATTTTCTTTAATCAAAAACTAGGGTTTTTCACCCTTTCAAAAAATAATAATATTATTTTTATTATTTTTAGGACTTAAATAATTTTATTTTTACATACATAAAATAAATACAAAAACATTTTGCATCCATACATTTTATTGCATATTGAAATACTGTATATTTATTTATTTATTGTACAATAATTCAATTGGATTGTAATAATTTTTAGGGTTTTATTTTGAGAAATATCCCCAATTCAAAAATTGTATCCCCCTCCCATAATATTGTTGTAATAGCTTAGATTAACTTTACGCAATTTATCGCATTATACATGTTTAGTAAAATTAGGGTTTGTATGATAAGACAAAATCAAACAAATAGACATGACCTAATACAAGACAAATGCATGTAAAATGACAACACATTGCACACAGGCACCCTTAGGGTTTCACCCACTTGGTTGCCTAAACAAAATGGCCATGGTATGCATGCAAAGTATCTTGGCAAAGCAAAACAAAATAAAAGATCATAGTCCCTCGATGACGCTATCAAAAGTTTGCCTAAACAAAGATGATCTTAGTCCCTCAAAATGCTAAAGATACTTGGCACCATTGCTATCATGGTCATACGATGACCCACGCCCGTCCCGTTTAACATCCAAAGATAGGATTGTTTACCAAAGTAATGGTAAATCAACAATGTCAAAGGAATAAAAATGTACAAGAAAGAATTTTGAGTAGGTAGATAGCTTCTAGTTGCTTGATCAATTTGCAAACAATCCTTGCTATTTTCAAACAAAAACACACATTTTCAAAACATTTCCAAACAACTTTCAAAACATTGAAACATTTTTCAAAAGACAAACATCTTTGTATACATTCTTACGAACGAGAATCATTACAAAGATTGCCAAAACGATGGCCTCTTTTCAAAATACTTTCAAAACCACACACAAAACACCATTTCAAACAATTTTCAAAGCAAAGCAAGTGATCTAAACAAGTAACTAAGAGCCCATGGAAAACCATGGATGAAAAGGGTGTTAATACCTTCCCTTTTCATAATCTACCCCCCGAACTCAAGAAAACATCTCAAAGGTCTTTCTTGTGCTTTTTTACCTTTCCTTTTGGATAAAATAAAAGTCGGTGGCGACTCTTTCTAAACTGAAACATTTGCGAACACAAACGTAAAACCTCAAGTCAGTTCTTCCACCATACCACAGAACTGGCGACTCTGTTGGGGAAAATATAAACGTGGGGTTACCTTAGGGTTTATATCACCTTTATTTGCTTACAATTGCTTGACTTGTTTGCTTTACACTTTGGTTCTATTGTTTGGGTTTGAAATCCTCTACCCGGATTTGGGAAACATTCATAGGTAAATAGCAATATGTTGTGGAAACTGTGTGGGGTATACCGACACGGTTTAAGCAATAGCTATGTTAGTGTGACATATTTGTGGGTACCGGTAGCCTTTGAGTCAATCAAATGTGTATGGAAACCTTTGGGAGAGATAAGTACTGCGCCGATACCGTTCCCAAGTGCGTTAGAGGCACCATCAAAGTACAGAGTCCATCGGGATCCTTGTTCAGGTCCGTTATACGGTCTGTTTTCTTCAATGTTGCTCAAAGTCATGATATCCTCGTCGGGAAAGTCGAACCTCATGGATTGGTAATCTTCGACAGCTTGATGGGCCAGATGATCGGCTAACACACTCCCCTTTATGGCTTTTTGGGTCGTGTACTGTATATCATATTCGGTGATGATCATCTGCCATCTAGCGATTCTTCCAGATAAAGCTGGTTTTTCGAAGATGTACTTGATCGGATCCATTTTAGAAATCAGCAAAGTGGTATGTATCAACATATACTACCTTAGCCGGCGAGCAGCCCATACCAAAGTGCAGCAAGTTTTCTCGAGCAGTGAGTAGCGAGTCTCACAGTCGGTAAACTTTTTCCTAAGGTAATAAATGGCATGCTCTTTTCGGCCAGACTCATCATGTTGGCCCAATACGCACCCCATTGAATTATCTAAGACAGTCAGATACATGATTAAAGGCCTTCCTTCGACGGGTGACATCAAGATAAGAGGTTCCAGCAAATACTCCTTGATCTTATCGAAAGCAACTTGACAGTCATCATTCCATTTAACCACATGATCTTTCTTCAACAGCTTGAAGATTGGTTCACAGGTAGATGTTAGGTGAAAGATGAACCTTGCAATGTAGTTTAGGCTTCCCAAGAAACCTCTAACCTCCTTCTCAGTGCGAGGGTCAGGAATTTCTTGTATAACTTTGACTTTGGCAGGATCAACCTCAATGCCTTTGTTACTGACGATGAATCCTAAAAGTTTATCGGACCTGACTCTGAAAGTGCACTTGCTAGGGTTCAGTCTGAGCTTGTATTCTTTTAACCTGACAAACAGCTTTTATAGATGGTCGAGGTGTTCTTCTTCTGTCTGTGAACGGGCTATCATGTCGCCTACGTAGACTTCAATCTCATGATGTATCATGTCATGAAACAAAGCTACCATGGCTCGATGATAGGTTGCCCCACATTTTTCAGTCCGAATGGCATCACTTTATAACAAAAGGTACCCTACTGCGTAACAAAAGTAGTCTTCTCCATGTTTTCGGGGGCCATTTTGATCTGATTGTACCCTGAAAATCTGTCCATGAAAGAGAATACCTTTTGTTGAGTTGTGTTGTCAACCAAGATGTCAATGTGTGGTAGTGGAAAGTCATCTTTAGGGCTAGCCCTATTTAAGTCTCTATAGTCCATGCACATTCTGACTTTGTCGTCCTTCTTAGGAACGACCACAATGTTAGCAACCCATTGGAGATAGGAAGTAACAGCAAGAAAGCCAACATTGAACTGCTTCATCACTTCAGCTTTGATCTTTTCGGACATGTCGGGCCTCATTCGACGGACTTTCTGTTTGATTGGTGGACAGTCTTCTCTTGTAGGGAAATGGTGAACCACAATATCTGTATCCAGTCCCGGCATGTCTTCATAGGACCAGGCGAAGATCTCAACATATTCATTCAACAGTTGAACTAAACTCTTTTTGACACTTGGCTCTAGGTTGGCACCCACTTTAACCTCTTTTATGTCTTCCTTTGTTCCCAAATTGATAGTCTCTAACAACTCTTAATGGGGTAGAATAGCCCTTTCTTCTGTAGCGATAAAAAATGTAGCGGGGTAAATCGGAGATCGAATTATTGATTAATTCGTCTCACAAAAGCAAGAGTCGCCACCGCGCTTTATTATTTCCAAGGGAAAAGGGGAAAGAGCGAAATAAAATCCTAAATATGCAATGTAAAATAATACTTTTAAAAGTAATAAAAATAGAAGGCGCTTTTTGAAAAGAGATCTATGGTTCGGGGGTTGGTTATACAATGGGAAGGTATTAGCACCCAATGTATCTATAGTATTCTATAGGAACCTTTTGAAATATCTGTTTATTAAAATGTTTGTTTGATTAAAAATAAATTGTTTTGGCCGAAAAGGGGTACGGACGGGTTTTTGAAGGTACGACGACCTAATGTCGAAGTTTTGGCTTAAAAGGTATAAATTTTGAAAAGATTGAATATTCGGGGAAAATTGTCTTAAGTTTTAATGATATGAAGATATTCGCGCGATTGGACTTGAGGACATGAAGTCAACAAATTTAATCGTTTTTTTTTCTCTTGGATTTAGACGTAAACAGGATAAACAAGTAAAGAACGGAATGATCAAACAGACAATTTAAGCAGATAATGATATACAATCATAAAAACGATTAAATAACAAACTAAAGGATGTAAACATGCATTTTTGTATTTTTATTCTAATATTAAGGAAAAGAAAATGTTTTAATAGTTTTCATTTTTATGCATTTTTTACTTTATTTAATATTAATTAAAGCGAGGAAATTAATTAAAGAAAATAAAATGTTTTTTATATATTTCTATTTTTTTTAGGTATTTTTTTGGTATTAATATAAAGTATTACTTAAAAATTATTAAAATTCTAAACTAAATTAAAACCTTAAAAGCTATTAACTTAAATCTAATTGAAAAAGGAATACTAAAATTATTAAATTAAACCTAAGGTTAAACTTAATAAAAAAAATGGTCACATTATTAAAATATCTAATTAAATTACAACTCTTATTTAATTAAATTACTAATTAATTAATTTAATAAGATTCTAAAAAAACTAAAAGGAGGTAAAATAAAAGGGGAGGTGTCCAAGGAATAAAGTGGATAGATAAACAAAACATTGCATGGGCTAAAAGGTCTCAAAGGGTCCCAATCAAGAACAGAAATGGGGGTGCAAAATGAGATTCGCTGGGCTTGGCTAAGGTAAACGGGTCAGGTCCAAACATAATTTGTTTAAGGGTTAAACATTGTTTTAGTTTTGGGGAAAACAGATTAGGGTTAAGGTTTTGACAGAGGCGCCGCTTGTTCATTTCATCTTCTTCGCCTCCCTTTGCCTAAGCTTCTGAATTCCTTGACCATGGCCACCAACATCTTCCACCTTCTTCTTCCCTCCAATCAAAGCGTTAGGGCGACAGACTCAAGGTACCAATTCATTTTATTTCGTTAGGGTTTTTGGTTACTGCATGTTATGATCTTTTTTATCCATTTGATTCTGACTTCGAATTTATTAATGGTTATTTGAGGTATTTTGAAAGAAAGAGAAGGAAAAATGTTACCTTTGGAGACGGAGGAAGGAAGTTTGGGGGTATGCGTAGGAGGCCAAGGCGGCGGGGAAGACAGTGAGGCTGTGAGCTTGGAGACTCTGGTTTGTCCTCTTTATTGCTTTTTAGGGTTTTATGATGACAGTTTGAAAACCCTTTTTGCGTGATATCTTTTCTTCTTCTTCCTTTGCTTCGCTTCTGTATGCTTCAATGTTGCCTTCGAATACTTTTCTTCTCTTCTTCTTTGCTGTGCTGAATATGTTTCTGAGTTACCTTTATTTTTACTGGCCTATGATGGAGTATTCTGAGGCCTTGATGCTTGACATTGGTTTGATGGGTTGTGTTATTTGGTATTCTGGTTTTTTGGCTTTGGGCGTGTATGGCTGGTACGAGTTTTGCTTCAGGTTTGGCCTGGTTTTTGCTTCTACAGGTTTGGTCCTTTTGAGTTTACTGGTTTTTTAGGCCACGGTTACATGATATTTGGCTTTGAAATGGTTATGATTTTTGGTGATGGCTTTACTGGTTTTGCTTCAGGTTTGGCCTGGTTTTTGCTTTAGGTTTGGCCTGGTTTTTGGTTTGTGGCCATACGGTTTTACTGGTTTTATGCAGGTTATGGCCTTGACATGGTTTGTGGCCTTGGTTTTGCTTTGTGTTACAGGTTATGGTTTGAAAGGCTATAAGCTTTGGCTAGACAGTTTACTGGTTAGGCTTGGAATGGTTTTGGTTTTGACATGGTTTTGAATGCAGGTTGTATGTATGTTTGGTTTATGTTGCACTTTTAGTTCTTGAACTCAGTTTTTTGGTTTTAGGCTCTCCAAACAGTTATGATATCTCTCTACTCTTGAAGGGTTCTGTCTTGTTATAACAGTTTGGCCTTGAGGCTTATGTTACAGGTTCTGAATACTTTCTATATTTCTTTGATACTCTGCCCTCTCTACTGCTACATCAGTTTTGTTTGGTATCCTCTTTCATGCTTTCCTTTTCTTACTGTGTTACTGCTATTCTGTTTTGTATCCATTTTATGCCTAAGCCAAAACCTGTAAAACCCACACTCTTTCTCTCTTCTCTCTCCTCAGTACAGTTGAAACACTAAAATGTGATGTATGTACTTGGTTCTGAAAAAGCATAAGCTGGAAAATGATGAGAATAGAAATATTTTTGCTTGCATATATGGTTTTAAAACTGCACATATCTCTTTGTCATCTCTTTGTTACAGCATGGAGCCTTGTGTTTTTAGCCTCTTCCCATACTTGACAGTTTACGTTGCATATGGCTTTGAAAATGCATATGTTGTTTTGCTTTTTTTTTAAATATGCAGTGGATTTTGAAAATGTGCAATTGATTTGAACTATGCAGTTTACAATAAAAATGTGCAATTTTGACAAAAGTGAATTTGTGCATATTTTTAATTTGTGCATTCATTTTTATCAATAAAAATTCATCCCTTTTTGTGAACCGGGAGAAATCCCGTGATTTGCAAAAAGGGTAAAAACTGATTCCAGCCGTTTGCTTTTAATGATGAACGCTTAAATTAATTTTCTGCTTTTAATTATATTCATTTCTGACTTTTCTTTTAATTCTTTTGCAGGTAAAAACAAATGAGCATTAAAGAAGCATTGGATAGAAAAATGAAGATTTAGAATCTTAGAAAAATAGTTTTTATTTTACTTTAAATATTTTATGTAATTGTCATTGTAAATACTTTGTACATAATACAGTATTTAAACAACAATTGTAATAATTAGAATAAAGATGAATAAAATTCTATTATTTCAGTTAATTCTTTTCTTCTTTCCAATTATTTATTTTATCATTTATAATTCTTTAAATTATATAATAATTGAAAATCAATTCCAATTATTTAAATTTAGAATGATAAATAATTAAATAAACATCATTGATCAATTAACTTCTCTTCAATCATTTACTTCATTATTTGTAATTCTTCTAAATTATAATAACTGAAAATAAAATTTCAACTATTTAAGCTTAGAATAATAAATAATTAGATAAACATTGTTGATCAATTAATAAACTCTTTTCAAATATTTATTTTATTATTTATAAATCTTTAAATTATATAATAACTGAAAATAAATTCCAATTATTTAAATTTAAGATAATAAATAATTAATAAACATCGTCTGATCAATTAATAAACTTCTTTTCAAATATTTACTTTATTATTTATAAATCTTTAAATTATATAATAACTGAAAATAAATTCCAATTATTTAAATTTTAAGATAATAAATAATTAATAAACATTGTTTTAGCATTGATCAGTTAATAAATTTAGCGTTCAAAAATAAACGGCTCTTGACTTGAAAAAGTTATGAATTTTAAATCTGCTTTAAAAATTGATAAAAATAGGTCAAAACACTTGCAATGTAATGATGCAGATGGGAGATGGTATCTTAGGTCAAAATTTGGGGTACAACATCTTCCTGTTGCAAAAGTCTAGCCAACTCTCCAGGCACTTCACAGTCTTCATCACCTTCGTATTCGGCATGATTGACCAGATCTTCATAGTCACTGAAGGCCATAGCAGAATTATTACCCATGGAATCCGAAGTGGATGGGTACCTGCATCTTGTGAGTGTGGGTGTGTGTAAGGGATAATCACCTTTAAACAAAATAAAATATAAAAAGAAAGAAAATGAACACAAAAGTTTATATATGAAAACGTCCATGATTCATTAAAAATGGCATATGAAAATGAAGAATCAAACCCTTACAAATGGACCTATATGCCCCGGGTAAGGCATAAGGCAAAAAGAGTGTACGAATTATTTAATAAATATTACAGACCAACAGAAAATGTCCAAAAGATAAATTACTGATTGATGAAAGTAATGGGAACGAAGTCTTTCTCCTCCCAGTTGTTCAGTCCTCCTTCAATGGTTGGAAAGATCCAGTCTTCAAAATTGCTTCCTTCTTCATCATCCTCTAAAGCATGAACTCCATGATGAGTGATTTTCAATGACGGTCCTCCAGCCTGGGAGCGACGCACAACCTTCTGACTAGCAGCAGTGAAACCCAAGCCAAACTTATCTGTCTTGTAAGGAAAATCTGGCAGTTGACCCCATACCGTACTTCCTCCTTCCTTGATCACAGCCTTCGCATCTTTAAGGGATGACATCCGGGACACAGGTTTGGTAATGATGGGCACAACAGTCATTGTCTTGGCTACCGCAACTTCAGGATAAACCTCTTCAAAGTGTTGGAAAGGTGTTTCTATGAATTCACCATCTAACTCCACGTAGTGGAAAGAGTAAAGGTGGCTTATCATATACTCCTCCTCACCATGAACTGTTATGATTTTACCCTGGACTGGGTATTTGAGCATCTGGTGTAGAGAAGAAGTGACTACCCCAGCGTAACGAATCCAGGGCCTTCCTAACAAGCATGAGTAGGAAGGACGGATGTCCATGACGTAAAATGTGGAGTTGAAAGTTTCCATACCCATTTTAATTGGGATGTCCACCTCCCCGTGGACCATCCACTTAGAACCGTCAAATGCTCTAACAATGATATTACTGGGCTTTAGGGTCAAACCTTCACAGTCCAATTTGTCCAACGCTTTTGTAGACAAGACATTTAAAGACGACCCGGTATCAACCAGAACGTGAGCAAGAGTGGTTCCTCTGCACTCTACCGAGACATGCAGCGCATCATTATGCTTTCTTCCCTTAGATGTTAGATCGGTATCAGAGAAGCCAAGACCATTGTCGGCTGTAAGGCTAGCTACACACTCTTGAAACTGATCCGCAGAATTTTCTTGAGGCACGTGCACCGTCTTCAGGAATTTGATCAAGGCTTTGGCATGAGCCTCGGAGCAGAGCAATAGAGCCAACATAGAGATTTTTGAAGGGGTTTTCCCCAGCTGCTCTACGACATCATAGTCGCTTTTCTTAATTATCTTTAAAATCTCCTCCATTTCCTTTTGGGTGGTCTCGGGGATAACCAAAGTCTAAGCCCTCGTCCCGACGGGCGCTTCTTGGATCCCCTTACCTTTATCAGCAGTAACAGCAGAGGGTATAGCTTCGGGAGTAACAATTTCTTCAACAACTGAACTTTGGACAGATATCTTGACTGGCACAAGAGCACTTGAGGGTCCGAAGATTACCCTTGGAGGAGAAATCTCCGGAGAGAAGATTCTTATGCTACGAGTGATCTTACTTGTCCCTGCAACATTTCCTATGTCAGGAGTTTCTTCATCGGAACTCTCTTCAACTGATTCGATCTGCTTAACACCGTGGTAGAAGATCTCTCCCCCATAATTCCACGGTATTGTCTTGTTGGACTTGTATGGGATAGGCCCCGGCATAGTAATCTTCAGAGGTACACACTTTAGATCGGGTGTAATCTTAACAGGTCTTTTGGAGACCTTGGAAAGATTGTCGGAAATGGTGATTATAGCAACATCATTGATTGGAGTAACAGGAGTAACAGGAGTTTTCTTGAAGAGGATTTCTTGATTATCTATCAGGTGTTGGATGCCTGACTTCAATAGCGGACAATCGGATTGCAAGGTCGAACACTGGTAACAATCTTTTTCACAGCCTGGGAAAATCCCGGCTTTTAACAGATTCATCTTGATCATTGGCAACAGAGTCATTAAGTCATCAACAACAGTAACATGAAGATCTTCTACAATAGCATGGACATTATGACCATGTTTTGGCATAGGAGCGGATATCACATTAGGTTTTTCGGGGGCATCAAACTCCACCTCCTTGGCATATATTAAATCTTGGATCTTGTTTTTAAGGGCTCAACAGTTATTGGTTTCGTGCCCCACACTGTCTGAATGATATGCACACTTCGCATTGGAATAATAGTAGGGAGAAGAGGTATTTGGGTTTTTTGGCGCCTCTTTCAAGTTTGTAAGATTTAACTTTAACAGGTGAGGGAGAACCTGAGCAGGTGTCATATTGATCCGGGTGAATTGTCGTGCAGGCCTTTCCACCCTGGTTTGGTTAGCCCTGGGTTGACTGCTTCGAGGTTGATCGGCTAAGGAGTTCTGAATCATCACAGCCCCTACCGCTGGTCGGCACTCCATTCTTCCTTGATTTCTCTGGGTGTAAACAGCAGAAGCTTCTTTCTTGGCTGGAAAGGTCTTCTTGATAGCGGCGGAAGTAGATGCATCCTTCTGAATTTTACCGCTCTTAATGCCAACTTCGACCCTTTCACCCATCAGAATTAATTCAGTGAACCCTGCAGATGAGCTCTCGATCAAGTGATTAAAGAATGGACCTGGCAGGGTCCCTAGAAACATATCCACAAGCTCTCTCTCAGACAATGGTGGCTGCACCCTTCCAGCCAAATCCCGCCACTTCTGGGCATACTCCTTAAAGCCTTCATTAGAGACCATACCCATACTCTGTAATTGAGTACGAGTGGGTGCTAAATCTGCATTATATTGGTATTGTCGGTAGAAAGCAGCAGCCAAATCCTCCCAGTTATGTACATCAGATCTCTCAAGCTGATAGAAGTAATCCAATTGCGCACCCGACAAACTATCTTGAAAAAAGTGAACCCACAAATCCTTATCAGAAGAGTGAGGTTGGATCTTTCTGACGTAAGACCGCAGATGCATCTTCGGACAAGACAAACCAGCGTATTTAGAAAATGTAGGCACTTTGAATTTAGGGGGAATCACAATCCCAGCAACCAACCCTAGCTCCTCGAAATCCAGCCCAGGCACCCTTTGTACCTCCATAGCCGCCAGACGATCTTCTAAATTTTTATACTTATCGTCCGCAGGAGGGTACTGCTGCTCAGAGTAATCTTCCTCCTCCTCCTCCTCCTCTTCTTCTTCTTCAGCTTCAGACTCGGAGGGCATTGCAACTCCCTTTCCTTTACTAACCCCTTCATCAGACGTCGAGGGGAAAACTAGGACCCTTCTAGCCTGGTTCTCAAACCTTCTCCCCAAAGTAGCTACACTCGCTCTTTTCTTTTTCTTCTTTTCTTTTTCCTTTTCTTTCTCTAACAGTGCTTTAAGGTCCTCTTGACCCTTTGCCAAGGTCATGAGGAGTTGTTGGAACTGCAAATTATGTGTTTGTAGATCTTTGACCGTTTGCTCTATATCCATCTTGCCGAAATAAATAGCAGAGAGACAAGGAAACCTGGTGTGAAGACCTGTTTTATGCATATGATGAATGAGATGCATTCATGTAATGCATTCAAGGATTTCGAAATTCAAATTTGTTGCAAACAAAAAAGAACGCACATCATTTTAATAAGAAGAGTTTTGTTAGTACATAAATGCCCCATGGGAAAAAACAATACAAAATTCTAATGTAAAAAGACGTTGCGCATCCTTTTCAGTGCGATGTAAGTGTTGAGAGTCTTCTCTTCATGGAGTCTACGAGCAAGTTCCAAAACCTTCTTCTCACTGGCGTAGAAGCTGGCTTCAAAAGTATTCCATTCTTCCTTGAGCTGTATCCAACTCTTTTGCAAATCCTCCAATGATGTTGGCATGTCAGGATGTAGGAGGGTGTATGGAACCTCTCCTTCCATAACAGGCTCTTTGATCATGGGAAGAATGTAGGGGTAAGGCATCATAAGACCCTGGGCACGGGTTCGTACTTGAGGTAAGGCTCAAGGGGGATGGAATTCTTGTGTCCCAGTGTCTTACTGTCCACTTTGTTGGGCATCCTCCAAGCTCGGATAAACCTTTGTCGAAGTCCTTGAGCGTCGTTGTTGAAGTCAAAAACCACGTCTGGAATCAGCATGTCATGAGGGCCATCCCTTCAGGCATACCCAAATTGTCTCAGAGCTAAACAAGGGTTGTAGGTAATGCCTCCCCTAATGCCAAGTAGTGGGACATTAGGGAATTCCCCACAACAATCAATGATGATGACATTTTCTCTGGACCGAGAACACCAATGAACATCAGAATGTGTAAGAGTCATCAATCATTGTGACCACCTCAATCCTTGTTCATTCTTCAAGACTGACTGGGGAAGGTTAGAAATAAACCACCTTGCTAGAAGAGGAGTACAACACATGAGAACACCTCTTTTCCTCATTGTTCATGTGTGAAATGAGTGGAGGATATCCCCAAGCAATGTAGGCACAGGATTCCGAGATATGAAAATCTTGACAGCATTCACATCTATAAGCTGATCAGGGTTTGGGAACAAGACAAACCCATAGATGAGAAGTGCTACAATCTCCTCAAAAGCTTGCAGATCTAGAGAATTCTAGCAGTCTTGTGCCTTCTCGAACAGAAACTTTGCCAATAAGCCCTTGACACCACTTCTGGTTTCCCAATGACCTTTGATATCATATGGTTGCAAGTGTAAGGCTTGAGCAACATCTTCAGGCTTTGGTTCTCTTTCCGTACCATTGTAGGGTAGTTGATGGAGAATAGGAATCCTCAGGAGTTGAGAAAATTCCTCCAAAGTAGGTACTAGTTGGTAATCAGGAAATGTAAAGCAATGGTGTAGGGGGTCAAAGAACTGGAAGAGGAATTTCACCATGTTTTCTTCAATATTGGAGTTGACCAAGTTGAGAAGTCTACCATGTCTTTCACTGAAGAGAGAATTCTATGGAATCTTGGAAGCAAGCTCCTTGAGTTGAGGAGGGATCCTCACAAGGTTGACCTGAATTGTTTTCCTGCGAAGAGATTCCATTACCTACAAAACAAGAACAAAGATGAAGATCCAAACCCTTGAAATGGTTAGTGGATGCATATGATGCTTTATGATGTTCATGATGTATGCACAAGTATATGTACAAGCAAATCACAAAATATCCTAGTTTCAGGCTTGCATGGGGTTTCATAGGTAAGTACCCTCTTGAAGTTAGTTGGCTCAACCTGTCCTATAAATAGTAACCGGGTTCTAAGGAGCTCAATATCACTGGATTATTTTCTGTGTTCATTGTTTCAGTTTAGCCACTTAACTGGCGACTGAAATATTCCAAGAAAATAACCCTCAATGAGTGTGTATTGAGTATCTACCAACTTCGGACTGCACCAAAGTCGGTCATCTCACTACCCCTAAAAAGGCCAAGATGGTCAAGTAAAGGTTCTAGAAGTTCATTAGTGCTTCATGACATCACTCAGCGGCCCCATATTCTCTTTGATTGACTCAAAGGCTACCGGTACCCACAAATATGTCACACTAATATAGCTATTACTTCAACCATGTCGATATATCCCGCACAGTTTCCACAACATATTGATATTTACCTATGAATGTTTCCCAAATCCAGGTAGAGGATTTCAAGCCCAAACAATAGAACCAATTGTAAAGCAATCAAAGCAAACAAGGTAAGCATGCAAAGGTGATCTAAACCCTAAGGTAACGCCACTTTCAAATATTCCCCAGCAGAGTCGCCAGTTCATTGACACGGTGGGAGAACTGACTTGATGTTTTACGTTTGTGTTCGCAAATGTTTCAGTTTAGCAAGAGTCGCCACCGACTTTTTATTTTATCCAAAGGAAAGGTCAAAAAGCACAGGAAAGACCTTTGAGATGTTTTCTTGGGTTCGGTGGGTAGATTATGAAAAGGGAAGGTGCAAGCACCCTTTTCATCCATGGTTATCCATGGGCTCTTAGTTACTTGTTTAGATCACTTGCTTTGCTTTTCCAATTGTTTGAAATGGTGCTTTTGTGTGTGGTTTTGAAAATGTTTTGAAAAGAGGCCATCGTTGTGGCAACCTTTGTAATGATTCTTGTTTGAATGTATACAAAAGGGTATTGTCTTTTGAAAAGATTTTTTAATGTTTGAATGTTTGAAAATTTGAAATGTTTTGAAATTGTGTTGTGAGGTGTGTTTGAAAATAGCAAGGATGTTTTTGCAAGTTTTGATCAAGTAACTAAGAGTTGTCTACCCTATTTTACTCAAAGATCTTTCCTATACGTTTTTAACCCTTTTGACAGTGTTGTTTTACCATTGCATTTGGTAAACAACCTTGTATTTGGATGTTAAACGGGACAGGCGCGGGTCATCGTATGGACCATGATAGCAATTGTGCTAAGTATCTTTAGTAATTTTTCGAGGGACTAGATAATTTTGTATAGGCAACCAAGATAGAGTCATCGTGGGACTATGATCTTTTGTTTCGTTTTTGTTTTGCCAAGATACTCAACATGCATAACATGGTCTTTTTTAAAGGCAACAAGTGGATGAAACCTTAAGGGTGCATGTGTGCATTGTGTTGTCAATTTGCATGCTTTTTTGTCTTTGTATTAGTCAAGCTATTTGTTTGATTTTGGATTTTTGCATACAAACCCTAATCTCTAACATGGGATACTTAAAGTGCATAAAATAAATCTACACTATTACAACATTTGATATGGGAAGGGGGGATACAATTTTGAATGGGGGAGCATTTGCAAGAAATTAAAACCCTAATATTTACTATTACATCCAAATTCAATAAATGGTATAAATAAATAAAATAGGCAAGTATTTAAATGGTCAATAAATAAAAATGCAAAATATTATGAATATGCAAAAAAAAATGTTTTTGTTTATTTTTATGTATGTAAAATGATAATATTTAATGTATTAAAAAAGGAAATAAAAAGATTATTTTTTATTAGGGGTAAAAACCTTAATTTTCTTTTAAGAAAGTAAATATATATTAATTATATTATTCATGTACAATAAAATAAAATAAAATATATACAAGATAAAAATATATTTAGAAAAATATTATTTAAGTATAAATAAATAAAAAAATAAAGAATAAAGGTATAATATTATTATGTATTATTTTCAAGTTTTCATTAAATAAAATAAAAGTATATACTCACTAAATAATTTTTATGTTAGAAAAATAAAATAAAATACAAAAATAAATGTGAAAATTTATAAAAATATTTTTGGTATTTTTTATGTTTGGAAAGTAATAAAATAAAATCAGAAATGAAAAATAAATACAAAAATATAAAAATATGAAGAAATGGGCCAGGGGGTGCAGTCAACAAGGCAGGAGGTGCAAAAAGTGAGCCAAAACCAAGCCCAGCCCACTGAACTTCATCTTCATCCTTTGTCATCCAAAAACACGCGCGCCTGACTCAAACATGCAAAACCTGCATACGTGCTATAATGCAAAAACTCATAACAACAAAGTTGTAGCATTTTTCAAGAGGATTCCAACCATGTAAAGAACTCATTCTAACTCTCAAAGACCAGAGAGAATTTCTCTGGCCCTAAATTCTAACCTAATTTTTTCAGGAAGTTCATGAATCAAATTTTCTTAACCCGTTTAATTTAAATGAAAACTGAGCATATGTACAACTTCATGGCTATGAGTACTACATTTTTTATTCATAAACCTAAGCCTAATGATTCCTAATTAGAGAGATAGGAAGTTGACAAAAACCTGTTTCAGTTGAACTCGTGTATGGCAATGTGGAGCTTTTCAGTGAGGCCTGAGATGTTTGAGAGCTTGCTTGAACTTCCTCTGACCTTCCCCAATGCCTAGTTTGCCTTGAATGTGCTTGAACAAGCTTGTAGAACTCAACCTGCACAAGCTGAAAACAAAAATGGTGAAGCTTGCAAATGGAGTTACAGTCACTGCCTAATGGTTGGGATAGCTTGGATAGGTTATATGGAAGGTGTTTGAACATGTTTGGGGCAAAACGCACGAGTGGTTTGTGAGATAGAACTCAAGGTGCAGAAGCTGTCCTGTTTTGCAAGAGGGAGGTGATTTTGTGCTTTGGAAGGTTTTAGGGCTCAATGGCTCGTGTTTATGGCTCAAGGGAATGTGTGAAAACTATCTCAAATGCTTGCAAGAGTTGGTTCTAACAGATGTTCAAGATGTGGTGTATTTGACAAGTTTATTGTATTTTAAGCAAAAGTAAACCATGATGCAAGACAGGCCTGTACAGGCTATCCATCAGCCTGCCCTTTTTGATCTTGGCCCCCTCAGTTTGTGGATATTGTGTGCTGTACCAGATCTTGTTCAAGGCTCAAGGATTCTATTTGACATAAAGCAAATTTTGACAAAAATGGCAGTGTTGCCTTTTTGTTATTTTAGGATTAATCTTGTGTGCAATCCTCCCATGATAGGAACAAAGCCTCAAACCAATGGATTTGCATTTAATTATTGAGTATGGAAGGGTTTTGGGACCTGTAACCAAGTACAAACAAGGCTGATTAGAGTTTGTAACTTGTATCAATATGAAAATGCCATGGATCAAAAGTGAGTTTTTGCCAACTTCAAGCCTTCGATTCTCCCTAACCACAAATGATTTTGGAGAGTTCTTGGACATTTTGGAAATCTTGTAACATGATCTACAATCCATATTTGAAATGAATTTTGAGACTCCAAGTGGAACTAGGTGAAAAATTACCATGAAGATAGGTCAAAATCCTGCCTAAACTAGGGCAAAATTTCACTAAGTTAAAAGTTTCATGGACCCTTGTTTCAAAACTCATAACTTGAGATACAAGCATCTTTTGGGAAAACTTTGTGAATAAAAGTTGTAGACTTTGTGGAGGACTACAACCTTCATGTTGGAAGTTTTGTTTGAATCCAATTGTATCATGGTGAAAATGTTGGGAAAAGTTGGGAAAAATTAAGAAAATTTCATAACTTAGAAAAATTCTAAGTTATGAAATTTTTTCAATCTTAAACCTTAATTTGCAAAATTGGGTTTCTTGATGAACAAGTTTCATGTTTTAACACATCTTGATGAAAAATGACCCTTGGCACTTGATGTTGACCAAAAAGTCAAAGTTTGACTTTTCAGTGTACAGTCAAATTTTGATCAGTTGACTGGAAAATTCATCTGTCAATCCAATGCATTTGAGATCTTTTGAATCTTGAGAATAGGTCAAGATGATGCCATTGAGTCCTTGAGTCCATGCTTGAACCCAATTTGCCATTGGCTAGGTGAAAAATCAGAAACTTCCCTTATATAGTCAAAACCCTAAAAATGACCATTTTGCCCTTTTGATGATCTGATCAAAATTCTTGAGGAGTTATGGTCCAAACTTGATCAAATTGTTCATATGAGTCTATAATGTTGATGTGGATAAAAAATTGTGAGGTTTGACTATAAATTGGCCACAGTTGACTTTTTCCCCAATACAACTGATTTCTAGGTCAACTGTCCAATTGATTGGGCAAAAATTTGATTCAAGGCTTGAAACTTGGTAGGGGCAATCTTATAGGTCCAACATGAATTATGAAATTCACTTTGAGCATTGGAAGTCCAAAAATCCCTGTGCAAACTCAAACCCTAATTTAGGTCATCATTGCAAGGAGATGTCTTGAGCAGAGCAAACCCTAATCCTGTCTGGAGCTCAAGGAACCTTGTGAGGGGAAATCTTGATAAAATGAGAGGGAAAATTTTGGGGTACAACACTTGGAATATTTCGGTCGCCAGTAAAGAGGCTGAATTGAAACAATGAACAAGGAAACAATCAGGTGATATTGAGCTCCTTAGAACCCGGTTACTATTTCTAGGACAGGTTGAGCCAACTAAACTTCGAGAGGGTATTTACCTATGAAACCCTATGCAAGCCTAAACTAAGAACTTGTGTGATTGTCTTGTACATATATACTTGTGCATAACATCATGGACATCATGAGCATCATGTGCATCAACTAACCATTTCAAGGATTTTGGAGATTCATCTTTGTTCTTGTTTTGTAGGTTATGGATTCACTTCGCAGGAAAACTATCCAAATCAACCTTGTAAGAATTACTCCACAACTCAAGGAGTTAGCTTCAAGGATTCCTGAGAACTCTTCATTCACCGAGAGGCATGGTCGTCTTCTCAACTTAGTCACTTCGATACAGAGGAAGACATGATGGAAGTTCTTTTCCAGTTCTTTGACCCTTTGCATCACTGCTTTACATTTCCTGACTACCAACTTGTGCCCACTTTGGAGGAACTCTCTCAACTCTTGAGGATTCCTATTCTCAATCAACTACCTTCAACGGTACGGAAAGAGATCCAAAGCCAGAAGAGATTGCTCAAGCCCTGCACTTGCACTCATCTGATGTCACAACCCATTGGGAAATTAGAAGTGGTGTCAAAGGCTTCTTGGCAAAGTTCTTGTTTGAGAAGGCCCAAAGCTGCTGGAATTCCTTGGACTCACAAGTTTTTGAGGAGATTGTAGCTCTGCTCATCTATGGGATGGTCTTGTTCCCTAACCCTGACCAAGTCATAGATGTGAGTGCTGTCAAAATCTTCATGACTCGCAACCCAGTGCCTACTTTGCTTGGGGATATCCTACACTCTTTTCACACTCGAACAATGAGGAAAAGAGGTGTTCTCATGTGTTGCACTCCTCTCCTGGAAAGATGGTTTATTTCTCATCTTCCCCAATCAGTCTTGAAGAATGAGCAAGGCTTGAGGTGGTCACAATGGTTAATGACACTTAACCATTCAGACATTCATTGGTGTTCTCGATCAAAAGAGAATGTTATTATCATTGACCGTTGTGGGGAATTCCCTAATGTCCCTCTACTTGGAATTAGGGGAGGCATCACCTACAACCCCTGCTTAGCTCTGAGACAGTTTGGTTATCCCCGAAGAGATGTCCCACATGATATGCTAGTTCAAGGCTTTGTTTTCGACTTCGACAACGACAATCAAGGAATCTGACAAAGGTTCATCCGAGCTTGGAGGATGCCAAACAAGGTAGACAGTAAGACCTGGGGACACAAGAATTCCATCCCTCTTGAGCCTTACCTCAAGTGGGTACGAACCCGCGCCCAAAGTCTTATGATGCCTTACCCCTCCATTCTCCCAGTGATTATAGAGCCTGTTATGGAAGGAGAGGTTCCATACACCCTCCTACATCCTGACATGCCAACATCACTCGAAGATTTACAAAGGAGTTGGATACAGCTCAAGGGAGAACGCGATACTTTCGAAGCCCAATTCTACGCAAGCGAGAAGAAGGTTTTAGAACTCACTCGTCTACTTCACGAAGAGCAGACTCTCAACACCTACATTGCACCAAAGAGGATGCGCAACGTCTTTTTACCTTAGAATTTTTGTATTATTTTGCCTAAGGGGCATTGATGTACTAACAATTATATCTTATTAATATGACGTGTGTTCTTTTTTGTTTGAAACAAATTTGAATTTTTGAATCCTTGAAAGCATTACATGAATACATATCATTCATCATATGCATAAACAGGTCTTCACACCAAGTTTCCTCATCTCTCTGCTGTTTATTTCAGCAAGATGGATATTGAACAAACGGTCAAAGATTTGCAAGCTCAGAATTCACAATTTCAACAGCTACTCTTGACCTTGGCCAAGGGACAAGAGGAGCTAAAGACTCTGCTAGAGAAATAGAAAGAGAAAAAGAAGAAGAAGCGGGCCGGTGTGGTTAACATGGGCAGAAGGTTTGAAGGAAATACCAGAAGGACCTTGGAATTCCCATCAACATCTGAAGAGGGGGAAGGAAAAGGAAAAGGAACGGCTGTACCATCAGATTCTGAAGCAGAAGAAGAGGAAGATGAAGATTACTCTGAACAGAAATACCCTCCGGCGGATGACAAATATAAAAAATTGGAAGAGCGTCTAACTGCTATGGAAGTACAGAGAGTACCAGGGCTGGATTTTGAGGAGTTAGGGTTGGTTTTTGGAATTGTAATCCCTCATAAGTTTAAAGTGCCACTGTTTGCTAAGTATGATGGGGTGTCTTGTCCCAAAATGCACCTCAGATCCTATATCAGGAAAATTCAACCACATTCTTCTTGCAAAGACCTGTGGGTCTACTTTTTCCAGGACAGTCTATCAGGAACGCAGCTGGATTAGTTCTACCATTTGGAGAGGGCAGATGTTCATAATTGGGAAGACTTGGCAGCCGCCTTCTATAAACAGTATCAATACAACACCGACTTGGCACCAACCCGTACTCAGCTACAGAGTATGGCTATGGCTACCAATGAGGGCTTCAAAGACTACGCCCAAAAGTGGAGGGATTTAGCCGGAAGGGTGCAACCACCATTATCTAAAAGAGATATAGTGGACATGTTCTTGGGGACTCTGTCAGGTCCTTTCTTTAATCACCTGATTGGAAGCTCCTCTACAGGTTTCACTGAATTGATTTTAACTGGAGAAAGGGTGGAAGCCGGTATTAGAAGCGGGAAAATTCAGAAAGATGCGTCTACCTCTGCCGCTGCAAAAAAGCCCTTCACTGGAAAGAAGGAAGTGTCTGTTGTCTATGCCTAGAGGAATCAGGGAAGAATTGAAAGACGACCAACAGTGGGGGCCGTTATAATTCAAAAGTCTGCATCAGACCAGCCAAGAAACAACCAACCGAGAAATGATCAGCCGAGAAATAACCAGCAAAGGGTGGAAATGCCTGTAAGGAAATTCACCAAGATAAACATGACTCCCGCTCAAGTCCTACTACATCTCTTGAAGTTGAATTTGGCCATGCTAAAAGAGGCCCCTAAAAATCCTAATACTGCTTCTCCACATTACCATCCCAACGCCAGATGCGCGTGCCATTCAGAAAGTCCAGGGCACGACACCGACAACTGTTAGGCTCTGAAGATTAAGATTCAAGATCTGATCGACGCAAATGAATTTGAATTTGAAGCTCCTAAAAAACCAAATGTTATCTCGCTCCAATGCCTAGGTATGGACATAATGCCAGTGCTGTGGAAGAAGATCTGTTTGTTTCTACTATGGAGGAACTTTTAACTCCTCTCATAACCATTAAGTTGAATTTGTTGAAAGTTGGGGTGTTCCCAGGTTGTGACCAAGATTGCCATGCTTGTCTATCCTCCCCATTTGACTGTCCTCTGTTGAAGAAAGGAATCCAACAATTGATTGATAACAAGGAAATTTTGTTTGAGAAAGTTCCCATTTCACCCATTCCAGTTCCAGAAGTTTCAATAATAACCATATACGTCAATCCTTCCAGGGTTCCTAAAAAACCCGTTAGGATTACATCTGCTCCAACGACTACTCTGTTGAAGATAACAATGTCCGGGCCAGCCCCATACAAATCCGATAAAATGGTACCATGGAACTATGGTGGAGAAATCTACTACCATGATGTCAAACAGATTGAATAGATTGCAGAAGAAGAAAGCTCTGAAGAGGATAATCCCGACATCAGTAACATTTCCAGAACAAGCAAGGTTACCCATTCCAAAGATAACCTCTGCAACAGTAATTGTACCCACAAGTGTATCCGCTGACAAAAACAATGAAATTCCTATCCCTACTTCCGTTGCTAAGAAAAAAGGAAAGAATGTTCAAGAGGAGCCTGTCTTGACGAAGGCTCAATCACTAGTCATTCCTGAAACATCCCATAAAGAGATGGAAGAAATTTTGAGGATCATTAAGAAAAGTGATTACGATGTTGTTAAACAACTGGGGCAAACCCCCTCCAAAATATCTATGTTAGCCTTGTTGTCGTGCTCTGAAGCACATGCTAAAGCTTTGGTCAAGTTTTTGAAGACGACCCACGTGCCGCAAGAAACCTCCGCTGATCAGTTCCTGGAATGTGTGGCTAGTTTAACAGCTGACAATGGTCTAGGATTCTCTGATGCAGATTTAACTTCGAAAGGGAGAAAACATAATGATGCTTTGCATGTCTCGGTGGAATGCAGAGAGACAACCCTAGCACACGTACTGGTAGACACTGGTTCGTCTTTAAACGTCTTGCCGAAGAAAGCCTTGGATAGACTGGATTATGAAGGCTTAACCCTGAAACTCAGCAATATAATTGTCAGATCCTTTGATGGTTCTAAGAGGATGGTCCATGGAGAGGTGGACATCCCGATCAAGGTGGGTACCCAGACGTTCAATTCAACATTCTATGTGATGGACATATGTCCTTCCTATTCTTGCCTGTTGGGAAGACGTTAGATCCACCATGCTGGAGGTGTCACTTCTACTCTGCATCAAATGCTCAAGTACCCTGTCCATGGGAGAGCCATAATTGTTTATGGCGAAGAGGAATACATGATCAGTCATCTGAATTCTTTCTGTTATGTAAAATTGGATGGCGAATTCATCGAAACTCCTTTCTAGCATTTTGAGGAATTAGCTCAGGAGATAGAAGCGACCAAGACAGTGTCCTCTGTACCCATGATTACCAGACCTCTGCCTCGGATGTCATCTCTCAAGGATGCAAGGGCAGTGGTGGAAGAAGGCGGATCCACCATCTGGGGTCAGCTTCCAAACTTTCCTTTCAAATTAGACAAGTTTGGCCTGGGATTTACTTCTACTGGTCAGAAGGCTGTGCGTCGCTCCCGTGCCGGAGGGCCACCTGTGAAGATCAACCACCAAGGGGTTAATGCACTAGAGGACAGTGAAGAAGAGGGTAGCCTGGAAGACTGGATTTTTCCTACTGTTGGCGGAGGACTATGCAACTGGGAAGAAAAATACTTTGTTCCGATTACTTTCATACCGCACTAATTTATCTTTTCCATTTCTGTTGGATCTTTAATAATTCACAAACAATTCGTACTTTTTCAACCATGTGTCTTACCCGAGGCACATCGGTCCATTTGTAAGGGTTCTTATTTCATTTTCATATGTCATTTAATGAATCATGGACGCTTTTCATGTTTAAACCTTTTGTGTTCATTGTCTTTCTTTTACATTTTGTTGTTTTAAGATAGATATCCCTTACACACACCCACACTCACATATGCAGGTACCCTTCCATTCCGGAACCCATGGGTAACGATACTGCTATAGCCTTCAGTGGCTCTGAGTATCTGATCTACCAAGCCGAATATGAAGGTGAGGAAGATTGTGAGGTGCCAGGGGAGTTGGCCAGATTACTGCAGCAAGAGGAAAGAGCAATTCAGCCTCATGTGGAGTTATTAGACACAATCGACTTGTGTACTGAGGAAGATAAAAAGGAAATCAGAGTGGGTGCCAACCTAGAGCCAAGTGTCAAAGAGCGCCTAATTCAGTTGTTACATGATTATGTTGAGATCTTTGCCTGGTCATACGAAGACATGCTGGGACTCGATACAGACATTGTGGTACACCGTCTCCCTACAAGAGAAGACTATCCACCAGTGAAACAAAAGGTCCGCTGCATGAGACCTGACATGTCAGAGAAGATCAAGGCAGAAGTTATGAAACAGTTCAATGCTGGATTTCTAGCTGTTACTTCCTATCCACAATGGGTTGCTAACATTGTTCCCGTGCCTAAGAAGGACGGCAAAGTCAGAATGTGTGTGGATTATAGAGATTTAAATAGGGCCATCCCTAAACACGATTTTCCACTTCTGCACATCGATATCCTGGTTGACAATACAGCTCAACACAAAGTATTTTCTTTCATGGACGGATTCTCAGGTTATAACCAGATTAAAATGGCACCTGAGGACATGGAGAAAACTACTTTTGTCATACAGTGTGGTACGTTCTTCTACAAAGTGATGGCATTTGGACTGAATAATGTCGGGGCAACCTATCAATGTGCCATGGTAGATTTGTTTCATGATATGATACATCATGAGATAGAGGTCTATGTAGATGACATGATAGCCCAATCACAAACTGAAGAAGAACACCTTGATCACTTGCAAAAGCTGTTTGTCAGGTTGAAGGAGTTCAAGCTCAGATTGAACCCAAACAAGTGCACATTCGGAGTCCGGTCCGGTAAACTTCTAGGTTTCATTGTCAGCAACAAATGCATCGAGGTTGATCCTGCCAAATTCAAAGCTATACAAGAAATGCCTGCTCATCACACTGAAAAGGAGGTCAGAGGTTTCTTGGGACGCCTAAACTACATTGCTAGGTTCATTTCTCACCTAACATCTACTTGTGAACCAATCTTCGAGCTGTTGAAGAAAGATCAGGTAGTTCTATGGAACGATCACTATCAAGTTGCTTTCGATAAAATCAAGAAGTATTTGCTAGAACCTCCTATATTGATGCCACCCGTCGAGGGAAGATCGCTAATCATGTATCTGACCGTCCTAGAGAATTCAATGGGGTGCGTATTGGGCTAGCATGGCGAGTCTTGCCGAAAAGAGCATGCCATTTATTACCTTAGCAAAAAGTTTACCGACTGTGAAACAAGATATTCACTTCTCGAGAAAACTTGATGCGCTTTGGTATGGGCTACTCGCCGGCTAAGGCAGTATATGTTGACTCATACCACTTTGTTGATATCTAAGATGGATCCGATCAAGTACATCTTTGAGAAGCCTGCTCTATCTAGAAGAATAACTAGATGGCAGATGATCCTAACAGAATATGATATACAGTACATGACCTAAAAAGCTATAAAGGGGAGTGTGCTAGCTGATCATTTGGCCCATCAAGCTGTCGAAGATTACCAATCCATGAAGTTCGACTT
This sequence comes from Vicia faba, assembly GCA_948472305.1. NCBI lineage: Eukaryota > Viridiplantae > Streptophyta > Magnoliopsida > Fabales > Fabaceae > Vicia > Vicia faba. The sequence continues at coordinate 630,300,047 of OX451741.1, read as the reverse complement.
CCATGACGAAGACATCATGACATTGGACAATGTTGAAGATATCAGACCATATGACGAACCTGAACAAGGATCCCGATGGACCATGTACTTTGATGGGGCCTCCAATGCGCTTGGTAACAGTATCGGTGTTGTGCTTATATCTCCAGAAGGTTGCCATACTCCTTTCACCGCCAGACTTTGCTTCAACTGTACGAACAACATGGCGGAGTATGAAGCTTGCATCTTTGGACTCAAGGCTGCCATAGACTTGGGAATGAAATCTTTGATTGTGTTTGGGGACTCAACTTTGGTCATTTGTCAGATCAAAGGAGAGTGGGATACTAAGCATCCAAACCTCATCCCTTACAAAGAACATGTCTTGACATTGCTACCATATTTCGAGCAGATTACCTTCGAGCACTTCCCGCGAGAAGAAAATCAGCTAGCAGATGCTCTAGCTACAATGTCATCCATGTTTAAACTTAACTGGGATAATGAGGCTCCCCAAATTACCATTGAACGGATGGACGAACCTGCACATTGTCACGAGATTAATACCGAGGAAGTAGTGGACCAGCCATGGTTTCATGAAGTCAAAAGGTATCTCGAGGCGCAAGAATACCCTGAAGGAGCTTCAGTCAATGACAAAAAGTTCTTGAGGAGATTCTCATCTAAATTCTTCCCGAGCAATGGCATCCTATACAAGCGCAATCATGATTCTATTCTGCTCCGTTATATGGACAAAGCTGAAGCTGAAAAGATCATGGCTGAATTACATGAAGGTAGCTTCGGCACTCACTCTAGCGGGCATACGATGGCAAAGAAGATTCTACGGGCAGGCTATTACTGGTCTACCATGGAAGCTGACTATTATCAACACTCCCGCACATGTCATAAATGTCAAATCTATGCAGACAAGGTACACGTTCCTCCAGTTCCTCTAAATGTCCTAACAGCTCCTTGGCCATTTGCTATGTGGGGAATCAACATGATTGGAGAGATCAAGCCTACAACATCCAATGGACACCGCTTCATTCTGGTGGCCATTGACTACTTCACCAAGTGGGTCGAAGCAGCTTCCTTCGCATCGTTACTAAGAATGTTGTTGCCCGCTTTATCAAGCAGAATCTTATTTGCTGGTATGGTATCCCCGAAAGGATCATCACTGATAACAGTACAAACCTTAACAATACTATGATCACCGCCCTGTGCGAGCAGTTCAAGATTCAACATCACAATTCATCTCCCTATCGGCCAAAGATGAACGGTGCTGTAAAAATTGCGAACAAAATTATCAAAAAGATCATACAAAAGATGACAGTCACCTACAAGGACTGGCATGAGATGTTACCGTTTGCTCTCCACGGGTACCGTACCATGGCACGCACATCAACTGGGGCAACACCTTATTCCTTGGTATATGGCATGGAGGCTGTTTTACCTATCGAGGTTCAGATTCCCTCCTTGAGAATCATGAAGGATGCTGGTTTGAGTGAAGACGATTGGATCCAAACCCGGCTTGATCAGTTGAACTTAATTGACGAGAAGAGACTTACTTCTGTTTGCCATGGTCAGACGTACCAAAAACGGATGATCAAGGCTTTCAACAAGAAAGTCAGACGCCAAACATATCAAGTCGGAGATCTAGTGATCAAGCGCATTATCTTTCCACAAAGTGATCCCAGGGGAAAATGGAATCCTACCTACGAAGGACCATTTGTAATCAAGAACATCTTTTCTGGTGGGGCAATGATCTTAACCACCATGGACGGTGATGACCTGCCGCACCCTGCAAATGCAGACATAGTCAAACGATACTACGCATAAATGACCCGCTAGGTTGACACAACTAGGCAAAAAAAAGGGGCATCCCGGTGAATCGAAAACCTGAAAGGGAGGTTCAGGCAAAAATTAGGGATAAAACAAAAAAATATGTACACCCGGCAAGTTGAAAACCCGAAAGGGCGACTTGGGCAAAAATGAGTTTCCCGGTGGACTAAAAACCCGAAAGGGCGGTCCAGGCAATAGTTGGGGAATTAAAGCGTATGACTATGTCTCGTCGGATCACTTTAAGGACAATCTCTTCACTGACAAACTTGTAGCTTCTGATCAATCCAATCATCTTCGGACAAAGCAACAAATGGACAAGATATTCGGAGTTACGAAGGCTATAGCAGAATGGGAACCCCAAGGGATTTTTTACACATAGCTATCTTTCTTTGTATAAATTTTTTTCTTACTTTTATGACACCATCCTCTTACTAGGATGCCTGTCTCCTTTGTACAAAACACTTATTCAAAGTAAATACAAAGATATATCTTTCAAAGTACAAAAACTATTTGTCTTTTTCTTTTACACTTGTGTTTTTATTTGCAAAAACGTCCAATGATTCATTGATGAACATATGCATTTGAACATAATTACTGTTTACAAATAAACATGATGGAAAAGAACAGTTACTAATAGACTGAAAGGATAGGAAAACGTCTTTAGGCTATTCCATGAGCAATCCCTACAATATATCATCTAGATCCCCAGCAGAACTAAAATTTCAAACCCTTAATCCCCATCAGATTTCAAACTTCAAACTCCCAATCCATAGCAGAGCAAAAACTTTGAGTTACAGATCCCCAGCAGAGCTGAAACCTTCTTCCCCAGTCGAGTCAAGATTTCCAACTACCAATCCCCAGTGGAGACCATTCAGTTTTCTCCAAATTCCCCAGCAAGTTGTCTTGAAGCCTGGAAATCAATGAGATAACAGTTAACTTTTGTATCTCCCCAACCTAGGATAACTCCCCAGTAGGTGGCAGACGACCAAAAACTCCTGAACTTACTCACCAGCAGTAAGCCTTCTTCCCCACAAAGTTTTTATTCTTAATTCCCCAGTGAAGTCGCCGAAGTTTTCATTGCTCCTTAACAGAATGAAGATTCTCATTCTTAATTCCCCACAGAGGTCATCAAAGTTTTCTCTATTCCCCAGCAGAATAAGGATTCTCATTGTGCAACCCCCAGTAGAGGTCATCAAGGTTCTCTGGATTCCCCAAGCAAATTTCTCAGGCAGTACGACATTACTCGCAATAGAATTTTTGTTAATACTCCAACTTCAAGACATGAAGGATCCTCACATCCCCACAGAAGTTGTTAAGGATTTCCTGTCCCCAACAGTCACCAAGATTTTATTACTCTCAGTAGTCAAGGATTTATTTTCCCCAGCAGCAGTCAAGAGTTTTTATCCCCAGCTGTCAAGGATTTATTTTCCTCCACAATACAACAAATCAGCTTAGATGCGCATACATTACATCCATATATCATAAACATTGATAAAACACATATATTGCATCATACATTTCATGCAATATAACTTTATGTTTCAGCTAACGTTTTACCCTTTTCAGGATAAGATTAACAGCTATCATTAACAATGTTCAAAGATTTCAGATACAGTACAGATACACTCCAGACACGTAAGTCATTATGTTGCTCATTTAGATTCAGATTTCAGATACAGTTCAGATACGCTCCAGATACGGATGCCATCCTGATACTTATTCAGATTTCAACTATCAAATACAGTTCAGATACACACCATACACGGAAGTCATTCTGATACTTATTCAGATTTCGAGTCAAGATATAGTTCAGATACACTCCAGACACGAAAGTCACTATGTCTCTCATTCAGACTCAGATCTCAGATACATTTTAGATACGCTCCATACGCGGATGCTATTCTATTACTCTATCAGATTTCAAACTTCAGATACAGTACATATATGCTCCAGACACGGTTGCCATTCTGTCACTTGTTCTGATTTTCCCTAGCTTAGATACGCTCCAGACACGGATGCCATTCTGGCCCTTATTCAGAATTCAACTATTCAGATACAGTTTAGATACGCTCCAGACACGGAAGCCATTATATTGCTTATTTAGATTCAGTCTCTAGATACAGTTCAGATACGTTCCAGATACGGACACCATTCTGAATACTCATTATTTTGACTTACAACTCAATGAACTTTCTTGGTTGGCATCTTTAAGCCCATCTCCAACAAGATTCTATCACATCTCCAAATGACATCTTTAAGCCCATTCCCTCAACTACATTTTGTCGAGTGCAAATTTACGGGCACTCTAGTGTCCAATCATCTTTTACCTTCGAGTCACGAACGGAAAAACTCGCCAATCTAACTCTTCAGGTTCAAGAAGATTGAACAGGGGCAGCTGTTGTACCGCAAAATTTGCCCTCTCATTTATCAAGATTTTCCTCACAAGACTTCTTGGACTCAAGACAAGATTAGGGTTTGCTCAGCTCAAGACCTCATCTTGCACTGATGACCTTGTGATACGGTGGGAGAACTGACTTGAGGTTTTGCGTTTATGTTTGCAAATGTTTCGGTTTAGAAAGAGTCGCCACCGACTTTTTATTTTATCGAAAGGAAAGGTCAAAAAGCACAGGAAAGACCTTTGAGATGTTTTTTTGGGTTCGGGGGGTAGATTATGAAAAGGGAAGGTGCTAGCACCCTTTTCATCCATGGTTTTCCATGGGCTCTTAGTTACTTGTTTAGATCACTTGCTTTTGCTTTTCAATTGTTTGAAATGGTTCTTTTGTGTGTGGTTTTGAAAATGTTTTGAAAAGAGTCCATCGTTGTGGCAACCTTTGTAACGATTCTTGTTTGAATGTATACAAAGATGTATTGTCTTTTGAAAAGATGTTTCAATGTTTGAAAGTTTTTTTTGGGAAATGTTTTGAAATTGTGTTGTGAGGTGTGTTTGAAAATAGCAAGGATGTTTTTGCAAGTTTTGATCAAGTAACTAAGAGTTGTCTACCCTATCTACTCAAGAGTCATTCCTACACATTTTTAACCCTTTTACATTATTGCTTTACCATTGAATTTGGTAAACAACCTTGTATTTGGATGTTAAACGGGACAGGCGTGGGTCATCATATTGACCATGATAGTGATTGTGCTAAGTATCTTTAGCAAATTTTTGAAGGACTAGATCATTTTGTATAGGCAACCAAGATAACGTCATCGAGGGACTATGATCTTTTTGTTTTGTTTTTGTTTTGCCAAGATACTCAACATGCATACCATGGCCATTTTAAAGGCAACAAGTGGATGAAACCCTAGGGGTGCATGTGTGCATTGTGTTGTCATTTTCAAGCATTTTTTTGTCTTGTTTTAGGTCTAGCTATTTGTTTTGATTTTGGATATTGCACATAAACGCTAATCTCTATCATGGCATATTTGAAAGCATAAAGTGCGTAAAATAAATATACGCTATTACAACATTGATATAGGGAGGGGGGATACAATTTTGAATGGGGAGTATTTGCAAGAAAATAAAACCCTAAGACTAACTATTACATCCAAATTGAATTAATTGTGCAAATAAATAAATAGGCAAATATTTAAATTGATAATTAAATAAATATGCAATATATTATAAATATGCAAAAAAAAAAAATTTGTATTATTTTTATGCATTTAAAAAAAATAAACTATTTAATGTACAAAAATATTAAAAATAGTAATGGTTATTTTTTTAAAATGGTAATAAACCCTAATTTTGTTTTAAGAAAACATATATATTAATTATATTATTTATGTATAGTAAAATAAAATAAAAATATATACAAATGTTAAACAAAATAAAAATATGTTAGGAGAAATGTTATTTAAATATATAAATAATAAAAATAAAAATATGATATTTTTATGTATTATTTTCAAGTTTTTATTAAAGAAAATAAAAGTATGTTATTTAATAATTATTTTTATGTTAGAAAAAATAATAAAAAATACAAAATAAAATGTGAAAATTTATGAAAATGTTTTTGGTAATTTTTTATGTTTAGAAAAAACAAAATAAAATCAAGAATGAAAAAGAAATAGAAAAATATAAAAATATAAAATAATGGGCCAAGGGGGTGTAAACAGTAAGGCTGGGGGGCGCCAAAAGCATGAACAAACCAGGCCCAGCCCAATTGATCTTCTTCTTCAACCTTTGAATTAGAAAAAACGCACGCCTGTGTACAACTTCGTATCTCCTGTTTCAGTGCTTAAAAACAAAAACTTACAACACAAAAGTTATGGCATTTTTCAACACGATTCCAACCATATAAAGAACTTAATCTAACTCTCAAAGACCAGAAAGAATTTCTCTGGCCCGATTTTCTAACCTGCTTTTTCAGGAAGTTCATCAATCAAATTCTCTCAACAGAGTTAACTTAAATAAAATCTATGCATATGTACAGCTTAAGGGCAATGAGTACTACATTTTTTATTCACAAATCTAAGCTTAATGATTCCTAAATAGAGAGATAGAAAGTTGGAAAATAACTACTTCAGTTGAACATGAGTATGGCAATATGGAAGTTTTCAGTGATGCCTGAGATGTTTGTGAGCTTGCATGAACTTCCTTTGACCTTCCCCAATGCTTTGTTTTCTTTGAGCTTGCTTGAATAAGTCTGTAGAAGTCAACCTGCACAAGCTAAAATCAGAAATGGTGAAGCTTGCAAATGGAGTTACAGTCAATGGCCAATGGTTGGGACAGCTTAGGTGGGTTATATGGAAGGTATTGGAACTGGTTTGGGACAAAACGTACGAATGGTTTATGAGATGGAAGTGAAACTGCAGAGAGTGCCCTATTTTGCAAGAAGATGGTGTTTTTGTGTTTTAGGAGGCTTGAGGAGTGAATAACTTGTGTTTCTGGCTCAAGGAAATGTGCAAAACTTGTTTGAAATGGTTACAAAAGTTGGTTTTATCAGATTTCCCAGTTCTCTCACTTTTGCAAGCTTTCTTGTTTTTGAAGCAAAAGGTGAGAAGTGACAAAAGCCAGGCCTGTACAGGCTAGCTCTAATCCTTCATACATTTGGTGAGCTTGTCCCCAAGTTTGTGGATTTTGTTTGCTGTCCAAGATTTGGTTCAAGGCTCAAGGGATGCAATTTGACATAAAGCAAGGTTTGACAAAAATGGCAATGTTGCCTTTTTGCTATTTTTGGATTAATCCCTTGTGTAAACCTCTACTGATCAGAAAAAAGCTTCAATCCATTGAGTTTGCATTTAATTCTTGATTTTGGAAGGGTTTAGATACCTGTAAGCAAGTATAAACAATGTTGGATGAAAATTGCAACTTGTAGCAACATGAAAAATGCCATGGATCAAAGTGACTTTTTGCAAAATTCAAACCTTCGATTCTCCCTAACCACAAATGATTTTGGAGAGTTCTTGGACATTTTCGAAAGCTTATAACATGCTCTACAATCAATATTTGAAATGAATTTTGAGATTACATGTGGAACTATGCGAAATATTTCCATGAAGATAGGTCAAAATCCTGCCTAAACTAGGGCAAAATTTCACTAAGTTAAAAGTTTCATGGACCCTTGTTCCAAAAATAATAACTTGAGATCCAAGCTTCTTTTGGGAAAACTTTGTGAATCAAATTTGTATATTTTTTGAAAGACTACAACTTTCATGTTGGAAGTTTTGTTTGAATCCAATTGAATCATGGTGAAAATGTTGGACAAAATTGGGAAAAAATAAGAAAATTTCATAACTTAGAAAAATTCTAAGTTATGAAAATTTTCAATCTTAAACCCTAATTTGCAAAATTAGGTTTCTTGATGAACAAGTTTCATGTTTTGACTTATCTTGATGAAAAATGACCCTTGGCACTTGATTTTGACCAAAAAGTCAAAGTTTGACTTTTTAGTGTATAGTTGATTTTTGATTAGTTGACTGGAAAATTCATCTGTCAATCCAATGCAATTGAGATCTTTTAAACTTTGTGAATAGGTAAAGATGATGCCATTGAGTCCTTAAATCCATGCTCAAACCCAATTTGCCACTGGCTAGGTTAAAAGTCAGAAATTGCCCTTCTGCAGTCAAAACCCTAAAAATGACCATTTTACCCTTTTGAGGATCTGATCAAATTTCTTGAGGAGTTGTGGTCCAAACTTGATAAAATGGTTCATATGAGTCTATAATCTTGATGTGGATAAAAAATTATGAAGTTTGACTGTAAATTGGCCACAATTGACTTTTTCCCCAATACAACTGATTTCTAGGTCAACTATCCAATTGACTGGGCAAAAATTTGATTCAAGGCTTGAAACTTGGTAGAGGAAATCTTATAAGTCCAACATGAAGCATGAAATTCACATTGAGCATTAGAAGTCCAAAATTCCTTGTGCAAACTCAAACCCTAATTCAGGTCAACAGTGCAAGGAGATGTCTTGAGCAGAGCAAACCCTAATTCTGTCTGGAATCCAAAGAGTCTTGTGAGGAGATAAACTTGATAAAAATGAGAGGGAAAATTTTGGGCTACAACAGCTGCCCCTGTTCAATCTTCTTGAACCTGAAGAGTTAGATTGGCGAGTTTGCCTTTCGTGACTCGAAGGTAAAAGAGGATTGGACACTAGAGTGCCCGTAAATTTGCACTCGTCACACTGTGGTTGAGGAAACGGGCTTAAAGATGCCATTTGGAGATGATTGAATCTTGTTGGAGATGGGCTTAAAGATTCCATCCAAGGATGTTGATCGCATAAGAGATTCCTTTGCGAGAGCCCGTATACCTGTTGTTGAGGAGGACTACGTCGGGGAATGTTGGTTTCTGTCGTGGTAGAAATAGAACTTTAGTTGTCCGTTATTCTACTAGGGAGTCATCACTTGGTTGAAGAGGTGAAAATGAACTGCTATCTGGTCGTGCTCCAGGCTTTAGAAGGAATTAAATTGTTATTCGGTCACCTCCGGGCTTCAAATTAATTGGTCGAGTAAACTGTTATTTGGTCAACATCCAAGCTTCACAATATACATTACTGTTATCTGGTCAACGTCCAGGCTTCACAGTCTTGTATTGCTATCTAGTCAACATCCAGGCTTCATGATACCTTACTTCTTATCTGGTCAACATCCAGTCTTCAGAAGGAAATCAAATGGTTATCTGGTCGCCTCCGATTTTCCCTTTAATTTTGGGGCCTACTAATATCCAGTTGGATCCGGGCTTCAAAGTAATTGGCCGAGTAAACTGTTATTTGGTCAACATCCAAGCTTTACAGTATACCTTACTGTTATCTGGTCAACGTCCAGGCTTCACAGTCTTGTATTTCTATATGGTCAACATCCAGGCTTCACGATACCTTACTTCCTATCTGGTCAACATCCAGTCTTCAGAAGGAAAGCAAATGGTTATCCGGTCGCCTCCGGTTTTCCCTTTGATTTTGGGGCCTACTAATATCCGGTTGGATCCAGGCTTCAAAGTAATTGGCCGAGTAAACTGTTATTTGGTTAACATCCAAGCTTCACAGTATACCTTACTATTATCTGGTCAACATCCAGGCTTCACAGTCTTGTATTGCTATCTAGTCAACATCCAGGCTTCACGATAACTTACAGGGGATTCAACTATTTTCCGGTCGATCTCCAGGCTTCAGTATAATCAATATAAAATCTGGTCGAATCTAGGCTTCATGATTGGAACATGAATCTGCACATTGATTTGAATAAGTAGACAGGAAAGCATCAGTGTCTGGAGCATCTCTAAGCCGTTTTCTGAGCTTTGAATATCTGTTTTTAGGTAGATATCAATTTCATCCTGAAAAGGGTAGAATGTTAGCTGAAACACAAAGTTATGTTGCATGAAATGTATGATGCAATATATGTGTTTTATCAATGTTCATGATTTATGAATGTAATGTATGTGCATGTAAGCCGATTAGCTGTCTTGCTGAGGAAAATAAATCCTGGATAGCTGGAGATTCAAAATCTTGGTCAACCTCTGTGGGGAGAAGCTAAACTACCGGGGAGATCAGGAGTTTGGGTTGTATGCCAATCTACTGGGGACTTCAAGAATGAGAATCTCCATTCTGTTGGGGATATCAGGGGAAAACTGAATGGTTTCCGCTGGGGATCTTAATGACGTGTTGCTTTGATCGTGTATGGAAATTTGACTTCGTTGAGGAAGAAGGTTTTAAAATAAATCTTTGGGGAATTATCTGGTTTTAAAACGACTCTCCGGGGAAATTGGAGGAAACTGGATGGTCTCTAATGATGTTTAAAGGTTGAAGGTTTGACTCTGATTGGGGAAGGAAGTTTCATCTTCACTGAGGGTTTGTAGTTCAAAGTTTCGCTCCGCTGGGGATTGGGAGTTTGAAAACTCAACTCTGATGGGGATTTTGAAATTTAACTCCGATGGGGATATGCATTTCAAGGCTTTAGTTCCACCGAGGATCTGGATGATGTACTGCAGGGGATTTCTCCTGGAACAGCCTAAAGACGTTTTCCTATACTTTCAACCTATCAGTAATTATTCTTTCTCATTTCTTTTTATTTGTAAGCAATGATTATATTCAAATGCATATGCTCATTTAATAAATCATTGGACGTTTTGAAATAAAACACAAGTGTAAAAAAGAAAAGGCAAATAATTTTCTGCACTTTGAAGTATCTTTATATTAACTTTGTGTAAGTATTTTGTACAAAGGAGACATACATCCTAGTAAAAGAATGTTGTCATAAAATTGAGAAAAATTTATACAAAGAAAGATGGCTATGTGTAACAATTCCATGGGGCTCCCATTCTGCTATAGCCTTTGTAACTCTGAGTATCTTGTCCATTCGTTGCTTCGTCCGCAGATGATTGGATTGATCGGAACCTTGGAGCTTGTCCGTGAAGAGATTGTCCTTAAATTGATCCGACGAGACATAGTCATACGCTTTAATTCCCTAACTTTTTCCTGGATCGCCCTTTCGGGTTTTCGATCCACCGGGAAACCCCTTTTTGCCCAAGTCTCCCTTTCGGGTTTTCGATCCACCAGGAAACCCCTTTTTTCCCAAGTCGCCCTTTCGGGTTTTCAACTTGCCAGGTGTACAAATTTTTTTGTTTTATCCCTAATTTTTGCCTGAACCGCCCTTTCGGGTTTTCGATTCACCGAGATGCCCATTTTTGCCCAAGTCGCCCTTTCGGGTTTTAAACTTGTCAGGTCGTTTATGCGTAGTATCTTTTGACTATGTCTGTGTTCGCAGGGTGCGGCAGGTCGTCACCGTCCATGGTGGTTAGAATCATAGCCCCACCAGAAAAGATTTTCTTGATCACAAATGGTCCTTCGTAGGTAGGAGTCCACTTGCCCCTGGGATTACTTTACGGCAAGATGATCCGCTTGATTACAAGATCTTCGACTTGATATACCTGGCGCCTAACTTTCTTGTTGAAAGCCTTGATCATCTGTTTTTGATACGTCTGACCATGACAAACAACAGTAAGTCGCTTTTCATCAATCAAGTTAAGTTGATCAAGCCAGGTCTGAATCCAATCGTCTTCACTCAAACCAGCATCCTTCATAATTCTCAAGGAAGGAATCTGAACCTCCATAGGTAAAACAGCTTCCATGCTATATACCAAAGAAAAGGGGGTTGCCCCAGTTGAAGTACGTGTCGTGGTACGGTATCCGTGCAGAGCAAACGGTAACATCTTATGCTAGTCCTTGTAGGTGACTGTCATCTTTTGAATGATCTTCTTGATATTTTTGTTCGCAGCTTCGACAACACCGTTCATCTTTGGCCGATAGGGAGATGAATTGTGATGTTGAATCTTGAACTGCTCACACAGAGCGGTGATCATAGTGTTGTTCAGGTTTGTACCATTTTCCATGATGATACGGTCTGGGATACCATACCGGCATACGAGGTTCTTCTTGATGAAGCGGGCAACCATATTCTTTGTAACGGAGGCGAAGGAAGCTGCTTCGACCCACTTGGTAAAGTAATCAATGGCCACCAGGATGAAGCGGTGTCCGTTGGATGTCGTAGGCTTGATCTCTCTAATCATGTCGATACCCCACATTGCGAATGGCCAAGGAGCTGTTAGGACATTGAGAGGAACTGGAGGAATATGTACCTTTTCTGCATAGATTTGGCATTTGTGACAAGTACGGGAATGTTGATGACAGTCAGCTTCCATGGTAGACCAGTAGTAGCCTGCCCTTAGAATCTTCTTAGCCATCATATGTCTGCTCAAGTGGGTGCCAAAAGTACCATTATGCAGTTCAGTCATGATCTGCTCAGCTTCAACCTTGTCCACACGACGAAGTAGAACGTAATCATGATTGCGCTTGTATAGGATACCATTGCTTAGGAAAAACTTGGCAGAAAATCTCCTCAAGAACTTTTTGTCATTGACTGAAGCTCCTTCAGGGTATTCTCGAGTCTCGAGATACCTTTTGACTTCGTGAAACCAGGGTTGGTCCACTACTTCTTCGGTACTAATCTCGTGATAATGTACAGGTTCGTCCATCCGCTCAATGGTGATTTGAGGAGCCTCATTATCCCAGTTAAGTTTAAACATGGATGACATTGTAGCTAGCGCATCTGCTAGCTGATTCTCTTCTCGCGGGAAGTGCTCGCAGGTGATCTTCTCAAAATGCAGTAACAATGTCAGGACATGTTCTTTGTAAGGGATGAGGTTAGGGTGTTTAGTATCCCACTCTCCTTTAATTTGACTCATAACCAAAGTTGAGTCCCTAAATACAATCAATGATTTGATTCCCAAGTCGATAGCGGCCTTGAGACCAAAGATACATGCTTCATACTCGGCCATGTTATTGGTGCAACTGAAGCAGAGTCTAGCGGTGAAAGGTGTATGGCAACCTTTTGGAGAAATAAGTACCACGCCGATACCGTTTCCAAGTGCGTTGGAGGAACCATCAAAGTACAGAGTCCATCGGGATCCTTGTTTAGGTCTGTCATACGGTCTATTTTCTTCAATGTTGCTCAAAGTCATGATATCCTCGTCGGGGAATTCGAACCTCATAGATTGGTAATCTTCGACAGCTTGATGGGCCAGATGACCGGCTAGCACACTCCCCTTTATAGCTTTTTGGGTTGTGTACTGTATATCATACTCAGTCAGGATCATTTTCCATCTAGCGATTCTTCCAGATAAAGCAGGCTTTTCGAAGATGTACTTGATCGGATCCATTTTAGAAATCAGCAGAGTGGTATGTGTCAACATATACTACCTTAGCCGGCGAGCAGCCCATACCAAAGCGCAACAAGTTTTCTCGAGTAGTAAGTAGCGAGTCTCACAGTCGGTAAACTTTTTGCTAAGGTAATAAATGGCATGCTCTTTTCGGCCAGACTCGTCATGTTGGCCCAGTACGCACCTCGTTGAATTATCCAAAACTATCAAATACATGATTAGCGCCCTTCCTTCGACGGGTGGCATCAAGATAGGAGGTTCTAGCAAATACTCCTTGATTTTATCGAAAGCAACTTGACAATCATCATTCCATTCAACCACCTGATCTTTCTTCAACAGCTTGAAGATTGGTTCACAGGTAGATGTTAGGTGAGAAATGAACCTTGCAATGTAGTTTAGGCGTCCTAGGAAACCTCTGACCTCCTTCTCAGTGCGAGGAGCAGGCATTTCTTGTATGGCTTTGACTTTGGCAGGATCAACCTCAATGCCTTTGTTGCTGACGATGAATCCCAAGAGTTTACCGGACCTGACTCCGAAAGTGCACTTTCTAGGGTTCAGTCTGAGCTTATACTCCTTCAATCTGACAAAAAGATTTTGCAGATGGTCAATGTGTTCTTCTTCTGTTTGTGAACGGGCTATCATGTCGTCTACGTAGACTTCAATCTCATGATGTATCATGTCATGAAACAAAGCTACCATGGCTCGCTGATAGGTTGCCCCAACATTCTTCAGTCCGAATGGCATCACTTTATAGCAGAAGGTACCCCACTGCATAACAAAAGTAGTCTTCTCCATGTCTTCGGGGGCCATTTTGATCTGGTTGTACCCTGAAAATCCATCCATGAAGGAAAATACCTTATGCTGAGTTGTATTGTCAACCAAGATGTCAATGTGCGGTAGTGGAAAGTCATCTTTAGGGCTAGCCCTGTTTAAGTCTTTGTAATCCACGCACATTCTCACTTTACCGTCCTTTTTAGGCACATGAACAATGTTAGCAATCCACTTTGGGTAGGAAGTAACAGCAAGAAACCCGACATTGAACTGCTTCATCACTTCGGCTTTGATCTTTTCAGACATATTGGGCCTCATTCGGCGGACTTTCTGTTTAACTGGTGGACAGTCTTCTCCTGTAGGGAGACGGTGAACCACAATATATGTATCGAGTCCCAGCATGTCTTCATAAGACCAGGCGAAGATCTCAACATATTCATTCAACAGCTGAACTAAGCGCTCTTTGACATTTGTCTTTAGGTGGGCACCCACTTTAACCTCTTTTCTGTCTTCGGCAGTACCCAAGTTGATAGTCTCTAACAATTCTTCGTGAGGTAGAATAGCCCTTTCTTCCTGTTGCAGCAGTCTAGCCAACTCTCCAGGCACTTCACAGTCTTCATCACCTTCGTATTCAGCATGATTGACCAGACCTTCAGAGTTACTGAAGGCCATAACAGAATTGTTACCCATGGAATCCGGAATGGAAGGGTACCTGCATTTTGTGAGTGTGGGTGTGTGTAAGGGATAGCCACCTTTAAACAAAATAAAATGTAAAAAGAAAGAAAAGAACACAAAAGTTTATATGTGAAAACGTCCATGATTCATTAAAAATGGCATATGAAAATGAAGAATCAAAACCCCATACAAATGGACCTATATATCCCGGGTAAGGCACAAGGAAAAAAGAGTGTACGAATTGTTTAATAATTATTACAGACCAACAGAAATGTTCGAAAGATAAATTACTGATTTATGAAAGTAATGGGAACGAAGTCTTTTGCCTCCCAGTTGTTCAGTCCTCCTTCAATAGTTGGGAAAATCCAATCTTCAAAGTTGCTCTCATCTTCACCATCCTCCAATGCATGAACTCCATGATGAGTGATCTTTAATGGTGGCCCTCCAGCCCAGGAGCGGCGCACAGCCTTTTGAGCAGAAGTGGTGAAACCCAAACCGAACTTATCTGTCTTGAAAGGAAAATCTGGTAGCTGACCCCATATTGTGCTTCCTCCTTCCTCGATCACGACCTTCGCATCTTTAAGGGATGACATCCGGGACACAGGCTTGGTAATTGCAGGTACAAAAGTCATTGTCTTGGCTGCCGCCACTTCAGGAGAAACCTCTTCAAAGTGTTGGAAAGGGGTTTTTATGAATTCACCATCTAACTCCACATAGAGGAAAGAATTAAGATGGCTTATCATATACTCCTTCTCGCCATGAACTGTTATAATTTTCCCCTGGACTGGGTATTTTGAGCATTTGGTGTAGAGAAGAAGTGACTGCCCCAGCGTTCTGGATCCAGGGTCTTCCCAACAAGCAAGAATATGAAGGACGGATGTCCATCACATAAAATGTAGAGTTGAAAATTTCCGTTTCCACTTTAATTTGGATGTCCACCTCCCCGTGGACCATCCTCTTAGAACCGTCAAAGGCTCTAACAATGATATCGCTGGGCTTTAGGGTCAAACCTTCACATTCCAATCTGTCCAATGCTTTCTTTGGCAGGACATTTAAAGACGACCCGTTATCAACCAGAACGTGAGCAAGAGTAGTCCCTCTGCATTCCACCGAGACTTCAGCGTGTCATTATGCTTTCTCCCCTTAGATGTTAGATCGGCATCGGAGAAGCCAAGACCATTATCGACGGTTAGGCTGGCTACACACTCCTGGAACTTGTCCGCAGAGGTTTCTTGAGGCACATGGGTCGTCTTCAGGAATTTGATCAAGGCTTTGGCATGAGCCTCGGAACAGAGCAATAGGGCCAGCATAGAGATTTTTGAAGGGGTTTTCCCCAGTTGTTCTACGACATCATAGTCGCTTTTATTAGTTATTTTTAAAATCTCCTCCATTTCCTTTTGAGTGGTCTCGGGGATGACTAAAGGCTGAGCCCTCGTCCTGACGGGCGCTTCCTGGATCCCCTTACCTTTATCAGCAGCAACAACAGAGGGTACAACTACGGGATTAACAATTTCATCAATAAATGGACTTCGCACAGAGATTTTGACCGGCACAGGAGTAACCTTAGGAGAACTTGAGGGTCCGAAGATTTCCCTTGGAGGAGAAATATCCGGATAGAAAATTCTTCCGCTGCGGGTGATCTTACTCGTCCCCACAATATTTCCTATGTCAGGAGTCTCTTCATCGGAATTTTCTTCGACTGATTCAATCTGCTTAACACCGTGGTAGAAGATCTCTCCTCTATAATTCCACGGTATTGACTTGTTGGACTTGTATGGGATAGGCCCCGGAATAGTAATCTTCAGTGGTACAATCTTTGGATCGGGTGTAATCTTAACAGGTCTTTTGGAGACCTTGGAAAGACTGGCGGAAATGGTAATTATAGCAACATCGTTGATAGGAGTTGGAGTAACAGGAGTAACAGGAGTTTTCTCGAAGAGGATTTCTTGATTATCCATTAGGCGTTGGATGCCTAACTTCAATAACGGACAGTCGGATTGTAGGGACGAACAAAGGTAACAATCTTTTTCACATCCTGGGAAAATCTCGGCTTTCAACAGATTCATCTTGATTATTGATAAAGGGGTCATTAAGTCATCAAAAGAAGCAACATACAGATCCTCTTCAATAGCATGGGCATTATGACCATGCTTTGGCATTGGAGCGGATATCACATTAGGTTTTTCGGGCGCATCGAATTCCACCTCCTTGGCATCTATTAAATCCTGGATCTTGTTTTTGAGGGCCCAACAATTGTTGGTGTCGTGCCCTATGTCGTCTGAATGATAAGCACATTTAGCGTTGGCATGGTAAAAAGGATAAGTTGTATTCGGATTTTGTGGTGGCTCTCTCAAGGTTGTAAGGTTTAACTTCAAGAGATGGGGGAGAACCTGGGCAGGCGTCATGTTTATTTTGGTGAATTGCCTAGTAGGCCTTCCCACTCTTTGTTAGTTGGTTCTGGGTTGATCGTTTCTAGGCTGATCGGCTGCAGTCTTTTGAATCATTACAGCCCCCACCGCTGGCCAGCGCTCCACTCTTCCTCGACCTCTTTGAGAGTAAACAACTGACACCTCTTTCTTGGATGGAAAAGGTTTTTTAACAGCACTAGAAGAAGATGTAACTTTTTGAATTTTACCGCTCTTGATGCCAGCTTCGACTCTTTCACCAGTCAGAATTAACTCGGTGAACCCCGCAGACGAACTCCCTATCAGGTGATTAAAGAATGGACCTAACAGCATCCCCAAAAACATATCAACAAGCTCTCTTTCATACAAAGGTGGCTGCACCCTTCTATCCAAGTCCCTCCACTTTTGGGCATACTCCTTAAAGCCTTCATTAGAGACCATACCCATACTCTGTAGTTGAGTACGAGTAGGTGCTAAGTCTGCATTATATTGATATTGTCTGTAGAAGGCAGCAGCCAAATCCTCCCAATTGTGTACATCAGATCTCTCAAGCTGGTAGAACCAATCTAATTGCATCCCCGAAAGACTATCTTGAAAAAAGTTTACCCACAGATCCTTATCAGAAGAATGAGGTTGGATCTTTCTGACGTAAGACCGTAGGTGCATCTTCGGACAAGACAAACCATCGTATTTAGCAAATGTAGGCACCTTGAATTTAGGGGGAATCACAATCCCAGCAACCAACCCTAGCTCTTCGAAGTCCATCCCAGACACTCTTTGTACCTCCATAGCCTCCAGACGCTCTTCCAGATTCTTGTACTTGTCGTCTGCAGGAGGGTACTGCTGCTCAGAATAGTCTTCATCCTTTTCTTCTTCTTCTTCAGCCTCAGACTCAGATGGTACTGCAGCTCCCTTTCCTTTACCTATCCCTTCATCTGATGTTGAGGGGAAATCCAGGACCCTTCTAGCTTAGTTCTCAAATCTTCTACCCAGAGTAGCCACACCAACTCTTTTCTTTTTCTTTTTCTCTTTTTCCTTTTCCTTCTCTAACAGTGCTTTAAGATCCTTCTGGCCCTTTGCCAAGGTCATGAGGAGTTGTTGGAACTGTGAATTCTGCGCTTGTAAGTCTTTGACCGTCTGCTCTATATCCATCTTGCTTAAATAAACAGCAGAGAGATAAGGAAACCTGGTGTGAAGACCTGTTTATGCATATGATGAATGATATGTATTCATGTAATGCATTCAAGGATTCATAAATTCAAAGTTATTGCAAACAAAAAGAACACACGTCATATTAATAAGAAGAAATTTGTTAGTACATAAATGCCCCATGGGCAAAATATTACAAAATTCTAATGTAGAAAGACGTTGCACATCCTCTTTGGTGCGATGTAGGTGTTGAGAGTCTGCTCTTCATGGAGTTGACGAGTAAGTTCCAAAACCTTCTTCTCACTGGTGTAGAAGCTGGATTTAAAAGTGTTATGTTCTTCCTTGAGCTGTATCCAACTCTTTTGCAAATCTTCCAATGATGTTGGCATGTCTGGATGTAGGAGGGTGTATGGAACCTCTCCTTCCATAATAGGCTCTTTGATCATAGGGAGAATGTAGGGGTAAGGCATCATAAGACTCTGGGCACGGGTTCGTACCCACTTGAGGTAAGGCTCAAGGGGGATGGAATTCTTGTGTCCCAGTGTCTTACTGTCTACCTTGTTGGGCATCCTCCAAGCTCGGATAAACCTTTGTCGAAGTCCTTCAGCGTCGTTGTCGAAGTCAAAAACCAAGTCCAAAATCAGCATGTCATGAGGGCCATCCCTTCGGGCATACCCAAACTGTCTCAGAGCTAAGAAGGGGTTGTAGGTAATGCCTCCCCTAATGCCAAGTAATGGGACATTAGGGAATTCCCCATAATGATCAATAATGATGACATTTTCTCTGGACCGAGAACACCAATGAACATCAGAATGTGTGAGAGTCATCAACCGTTGTGACCACCTCAAGCCTTGTTTATTCTTCAAGACTGGCTGGGGAAGGTGAGAAATAAACCACCTTGCTAGAAGAGGAGTACAACACATGAGAACACCTCTTTTCCTCATTGTTCATGTGTGAAATGAGTGGAGGATATCCCCAAGCAATGTAGGCACAAGATTCCGAGATATGAAAATCTTGACAACATTCACATCTATAAGCTGATCAGGGTTTAGGAACAAGACCAACCCATAGATGAGAAGTGCTACAATCTCCTCAAAAGCTTGCAGATCTAGAGAATTCCAACAGTCTTGTGCATTCTTAAATAGAAACTTTGCCAAGAAACCCTTGACACCACTTCTGGTTTCCCAATGACCTTTGATATCAGATGGTTGCAAGTGCAAGGCTTGGGCAACATCTTTAGGCTTTGGCTCTCTTTCTATACCGTTGTAGGGTAGTTGATGGAGAATAGGAATCCTAAGGAGTTGAGAAAATTCCTCCAAAGTAGGCACTAGTTGGTAATCAAGAAATGTAAACAATGGTGTAGGGGGTCAAAGAATTGGAAGAGAAATTTCACCATGTCTTCTTCAATGTTGGAGTTGACCAAGTTGAGAAGTCTACCATGTCTTTCACTGAAGGGACAATTCTATGGAATCTTGGAAGTAAGCTCCTTAAGTTGAGGAGGAATTCTCACAAGGTTGACCTGAATAGTTTTCCTGCGAAGTGATTCCATTACCTACAAAACAGGAACAAAGATGAAAATCCAAACCCTTGAATTGGTTAGTGGATGCATATGATGCTTCATGATGTTCATGATGTATGCACAAGTATATGTACAAGCAAATCACACAAGATCCTAGTTTCAGGCTTGCATGGGGTTTCATAGGTAACTACCCTCTTGAATTTAGTTGGCTCAACCTGTCCTATCAATAGTAACCGGGTTCTAAGGAGCTCAATATCACTGGATTATTTTCTGTGTTCATTGTTTCAGTTTAGCTACTTTACTGGCGATCGAAATATTCCAAGAAAACAACCCTCAATGAGTGTAGTATCGAGTATCTACCAACTTCGGACTGCACCAAAGTCGGTCATCTCACTACCCCTAATAAGGCCAAGATGGTCAAGTAAAGGTTCTAAAAGTCCATTAGTGATTCATGACATCACTCAACGGCCTCGTATTCTCTTTGATTGACTCAAAGGCTACCGGTACCCACAAATATGTCGCACTAATATAGCTATTGCTTCAACCATGTCGGTATACCCCGCATAGTTTCCACAATGTATTGCTATTTACCTATGAATGTTTCCCAAATCCGGGTAGATGATTTCAAACCCAAACAATAGAACCAAATGTAAAGCAATCAAAGCAAACAAGGTAAGCATGTAAAGATGATCTAAACCCTAAGGTAACCCCACTTTGATTTTTCAATTAAGTCCCCAGCAGAGTCGCCAGTTCTGTGATATGGTGGGAGAACTAACTTGAGGTTTTGCATTTGTGTTCGCAAATGTTTCAGTTTAGCAAGAGTCGCCACCGACTTTTTATTTTATCCAAAGGAAAGGTCAAAAAGCACAGGAAAGACCTTTGAGATGTTTTCTTGGGTTCGGGGGGTAGATTATGAAAAGGGAAGGTTCTAACACCCTTTTCATCCATGGTTTTCCATGGGCTCTTAGTTACTTGTTTAGATCACTTGCTTTTGCTTTTCAATTGTTTGAAATGGTGCTTTTGTGTGTGCTTTTGAAAATGTTTTGAAAAGAGGACATCGTTGTGGCAACCTTTGTAATGATTCTTGTTTGAATGTATACAAAGATTTATTGTCTTTTGAAAAGATGTTTCAATGTTTGAAAGTTTTTTTTGGGAAATGTTTTGAAATTGTGTTGTGAGGTGTGTTTGAAAATAGCAAGGATGTTTTTGCAAGTTTTGATCAAGTAACTAAGAGTTGTCTACCCTATCTACTCAAGAGTCTTTCCTACACATTTTTAACCCTTTTACATTGTTGATTTACCATTGCATTTGGTAAACAAACTTGTATTTGGATGTTAAACGGGACAGGCGCGGGTCATCATATTGACCATGATAGCAATTGTGCTAAGTATCTTTAGCAAATTTTTGAGGTACTAGATCATTTTGTATAGGCAACCAAGATAACGTTATCGAGGGACTATGATCTTTTTTTTTTGTTTTTTTTTTGCCAAGATACTCAACATGCATACCATGGCCATTTTAAAGGCAACAAGTGGATGAAACCCTAGGGGTGCATGTGTGCATTGTGTTGTCATTTTCATGCATTTTTTTGTCTTGTTTTAGGTCTAGATATTTGTTTTGATTTTGGATATTGCACATAAACCCTAATCTCTATCATGGCACATTTGAAAGCATAAAGTGCGTAAAATAAATCTACGCTATTACAACATTGATATGGGGAGGGGGGATACAATTTTGAATGGGGAGTATTTGCAAGAAAATAAAACCCTAAGACTAACTATTACATCCAAATTGAATTAATTGTGCAAATAAATAAATAGACAAATATTTAAATGGAAAATTAAATAAATATGCAATATATTATAAATATGCAAAAAAAAAGTTTTTTGTATTATTTTTATGCATGTAAAAAAAATAACTATTTAATGTACAAAAATATTAAAAATAGTAATGGTTATTTTTTTAAAAGGGTAATAAAACCTAATTTTATTTTAAGAAAACATATAGATTAATTATATTATTTATGTATAATAAAATAAAATAAAAATATATACAAATGTCAAAAAAAATAAAAATATGTTAGGAGAAATGTTATTTAAATATATAAATAATAAAAATAAAAATATGATATTTTTATGTATTATTTTCAAGTTTTTATTAAAGAAAATAAAAGTATGTGATTTAATAATTATTTTTATGTTAGAAAAAATAATAAAAAATACAAAATAAAATGTGAAAATTTATGAAAATGTTTTTGGTAATTTTTTATGTTTAGAAAAAATAAAATAAAATCAAGAATGAAAAAGAAATAGAAAAATATAAAAATATAAAACAATGGGTCAAGGGGGTGTAAACAGTAAGGCTGGGGGGCGCCAAAAGCATGAACAAACCAGGCCCAGCCCAGTTAATCTTCGTCTTCAACCTTTGAATAAAAAAAACGCGCGCCTGTGTACAACTTCGTATCTCCTATTTCAGTGCTTAAAAACAAAAACTTACAACACAAAAGTTATGGCATTTTTCAACACGATTCCAACCATATAAAGAACTTAATCTAACTCTCAAAGACCAGAGAGAATTTCTCTGGCCCTAATTCCTAACCTAACTTTTTCAGGAAGTTCATCAATCAAATTCTCTCAACACAGTTAACTTAAATAAAATCTATGCATATGTACAGCTTAAGGGCAATGAGTACTACATTTTTTATTCACAAATCTAAGCTTAATGATTCTTAAATAGAGAAATAGAAAGTGGGAAAATACCTGCTTCAGTTGAACACGAGTATGGCAATGTGGAAGTTTTCAGTGAGGCCTTAGATGTTTGTGAGCTTGCCTGAACTTCCTTTGACCTTCCCCAATGCTTTGTTTGCTTTGAGCTTGCTTGAATAAGTCTGTAGAAGTCAACCTGCACAAGCTAAAATCAGAAATGGTTAAGCTTTCAAATGGAGTTACAGTCAATGGCCAATGGTTGGGACAACTTAGGTGGGTTATATGGAAGGTATTGGAACTGGTTTGGGACAAAACGCACGAATGGTTTGTGAGATGGAAGTGAAACTGCAGAGAGTGCCCTGTTTTTCAAGAAGATGGTGTTTTTGTGTTTTAGGAGGCTTGAGGAGTGAATAGATCGTGTTTTTGGCTCAAGGCAATGTGCAAAACTTGTTTGGAATGGTTACAAAAGTTGGTTTTATCAGATTTCCCAATTCTCTCACTTTTGTAAGCTTTCTTGTTTTTGAAGCAAAAGGTGAGAAGTGATAAAAGCCAGGCCTGTACAGGCTAGCTCTAATCCTGCATACATTTGGTGAGCTTGGCCCCAAGTTTATGGATTTTTTTTGCTGTCCAAGATTTGGTTCAAGGCTCAAGGGGTGCAATTTAACATAAAGCAAGTTTTGACAAAAATGGCAATGTTGCCTTTTTGCTATTTTTGGATTAATCTCTTGTGTAAACCTCTATTGATCAGAACAAAGCTTCAATCCATTGAGTTTGCATTTAATTCTTGATTGTGGAAGGGTTTAGATACCTGTAAGCAAGTATAAACAATGCTGGATGGAAATTGCAACTTGTAGCAATATGAAAAATGCCATGGATCAAAGTGACTTTTTGCCAAATTCAAACCTTTGATTCTCCCTAACCACAAATGATTTTGGAGATTTCTTGGACATTTTGGAAATCTTGTAACATGATCTACAATCCATATTTGAAATGTATTTTGAGATTCCAAGTGGAACTATGTGAAAAATTGCCATGAAGATAGGTTAAAATCCTGCCTAAACTAGGGCAAAATTTCACTAAGTTAAAAGTTTCATGGACCCTTGTTCCAAAAATCATAACTTGATATCCAAGCTTCTTTTGGGAAAACTTTGTGAATCAAAGTTGTAGATTTTGTGAAAGAATACAACTTTCATGTTGGAAGTTTTGTTTGAATCCAATTTCATCATGGTGAAAATGTTAGGCAAAGTTGGGAAAAAATAAGAAAATTTCATAACTTAGAAAAATTCTAAGTTATGAAAATTTTCAATCTTAAACCCTAATTTGAAAAATTAGGTTTATTGATGAACAAGTTTCATGCTTTGACTTATCTTGATGAAAAATGACCCTTGGCACTACATTTTGACCAAAAAGTCAAAGTTTGACTTTTCAGTGTACAGTTGATTTTTGATCAGTTGACTGGAAAATTCATCTGTCAATCTAATGCAATTGAGATCTTTTGAACCTTTCGAATAGGTCAAGATGATGACATTGAGTCCTTGAATCCATGCTTGAACCCAATTTGCCATTGGCAGGTTAAAATTCAGAAATTGCCCTTCTACAGTCAAAACCCTAAAAATGACCATTTTACCCTTTTGAGGATCTGACCAAATTTCTTGAGGAGTTATGGTCCAAACTTGATCAAATGGTTCATATGAGTCTATAATGTTGATGTGGATAAAAAATTATGATGTTTGATTGTAAATTGGCCACAGTTGATGTTTTCCCCAATACAGCTGATTTCTAGGTCAATTGTCCAATTGACTGAGCAAAAATTTGATTCAAGGCTTGAAACTTGGTAGAGGAAATCTTATAAGTCCAACATGAAGCATGAAAGTCACATTGAGCATTAGAAGTCCAAAATTCCTTGTGCAAACTCAAACCCTAATTCAGGTCAACAGTGCAAGGAGATGTCTTGAGCAGAGCAAACCCTTATTCTGTCTGGAATCCAAAGAGTCTTGTGAGGAGAAAATCTTGATAAAAATGAGAGGGGAAATTTTGGGGTACAACAGACCTGGAATTAGGGTTTGAGTTTGCACAAAGATTTTTGGACCATCAATGCTTCATGTGACTTTCATACACCGTCTTGGACCCCTAAGATTTCTCATACCAAGTTTCAAGCCTTGAATCACTTTTTTGCCCAGTCAATTGGACAGTTGACCTAAAAATCATCTATATTGGGGAAAAAGACAACTATGACCAATTTACAGTCAAACTTCATAATTTTTTATCTACAACAACATTCTAGGCTCCTATAAACCATTTGATCAAGTTTGGACCACAACTCCTCAAGAAATTTGATCAAATCATCAAAAGGGCAAAATGGTCAAAATTACGGTTTTGACTGAGAAAGGGCAATTTCTGATTTTTAACCTAACCAATGGCCAATTGGGTTCAAGCATGATTTCAAGGACTCAATAGCATCATATTGACCTAATCAAATATCTCAAAAGATCTCAAATGCATAGGATTGACCGATGAATTTTGCAGTCAACTGATCAAAAGTCAACTATACACAGAAAAGTCAAACTTTGACTTTTTGGTCAAAATCAAGTGCCAAGGGTAATAATTTATCAAGACATGTCAAAATGTGAAACTTGTTCACCAAGAAATCAATTTTTCAAATTAGGGTTTTAATTTGAAAAATTTTCATAACTTAGAAAATTTCTAAGTATGGAAATTTTCTTATTTTTTCCCAACTTTCCACAACTTTTTCACCATGATACAATTGGATTCAAAGTAAACTTCGAACATTAAAGTTGTAGTCCTCCATGAAATCTACAACTTTGATTCACAAAGTTTTCCTAAAGGATGCTTGGATCTCAAGTTATGAATTTGTGAATAGGGGTCCATAAACTTTATAACTTAGTGAAATTTTGCCCTAGTTTAGGTAGGTTTTTGACCTAACTTCATGGCAACTTTTCACCTAGTTCCAAAAGTTATCTCAAGTTGCATTTCAAAGATGGATTGTAGAGCATGTTTCAAGATTTCCAAAATGTCCAAGAACTCTCCGAGATCATTTATGGTTAGGGAGAATCGAAGAAGAGAAAATGGCAATTTGTCACTTTTGTTCAAGCCATGTTTACAATGCTTCAAGTTGCAAATCAGTTCCTAACATGCTTGTACCTTGCATTACAGGTCCTAATACCTTATAAACTCCATAATTAAATGCAAACTCATTGGATATTGGCTTTATTTTGACCTTTGGAGCATTATACAAGAGTTTAATCCATAAATGGCCAAAAGTGTACATTGCCATTTTCGTAAAGTTAGCTTTTCCAACTTTATAAGCCTTGAGCCTTGGACTTATTCCTTGAGTACAGGCATTTTCCATGGATCACAAGCAAAGTATACCAACCCTCTGCAGCCTACAAGCTAGTCTGTACAGGCCTTTGGCATAGTCATTTCAACTTTCTTCAAAAATAAGAAAAGTTGCAAAAGTCAAGATAACTTGTCCATCTGATAAAGAGAAGACTTGGCTTCATTCTAAACGGCTTCCCAAACTTGTCTCAAGCAGAAACACGAGTTGACAACATCTAAAACACTCTCAAACACCAAAACACGATTTTTCTTCCAAAACAGGGCATCTTCTGCAAAACACTTGCCATCTCAATATTTGCTCGTGCGTTTTGCTTTGAAACACATCAAACATCTTCCATACATCCTACCTAAACTATCCAAGTCCTGGTCCTGGTTCTGTAAGCCCTATTTCAGCCATCACCATTTTCATTTTGGAAGGTTGCAGGTTGACTTCTACAAGGAGTTTCAAGCATCCTCAAGGCAAGCTGAGCATTGGAAAAGCTTGAGGGAACTTCAAGGAAGCTCACACGATCTTCAGGCCTCACTCAAAGTCCCAACATTGTCATATCCAAACTCAGCTGAACAAGGTATTTTTCAAATCTCTATCTCTTTATTTAGGCATCCTTAAGTCATGATTTGTGGAGCAAAAATATAATCCTTAACTTGCTGAAGCTGTACATATGCATAGTTGTCATTTATATTAACTGAGTAGTGAGAATTTGAAGCTTGAAGTTCATGAAAAAACTAGGTCAGAAATTAGGGGTGATTAAATTCTCTCTGATCTTTGAGAGTTAGTTTACAAACTTTATATCACTAGAATCGTGAGATCATAAGCTACATTTTTTGTGTTATGAGTTTTTGATTTTATGCAAGCTAGAGCAAGATACAGGTTTGAACTCAGAAACGCGCGCACAGGAAGCCAAGGACAGGGATGAAGATGATGTTCTAGGCCTGGCGCGCTTGGGCCTGTTGTTTTACTTCCCATATCCCTCAATTTACTATTTGCACCCCCTGGCTTATTTTTGTATTTTTTTTTTATATTTTCTTATATTTTCATGTTGATTTGTTTTTAATATTTTTTCTGAACATAAAAAAAAATCATGAAAAATATTTTCTTCATTTTTTGCATTTTATTTTATTTTTTATCTTATTTTTTGCATAAAATATTGATTATTTAGAATAAATAGAATCTACTTTCTTAAAATAAATAGTAAACATATTTAAAAATATCATACATTTTTATTTTTATTATTCATACACTTAAAATATTACTTCCACATATATTTTAATTTCTAATATTTGTAAATAATTTTATTTATTTATTTCTTGTACATAAATGAATAAAATAAATAATAAGAAACATATATTTTCTTTAATCAAAAACTAGGATTTTTCACCCTTTAAAAAAATAATAATATTATTTTTCTTATTTTTAGGACTTAAATAATTTTATTTTTACATACATAAAATAAATACAAAAACATTTTGCATCCATACATTTTATTGCATATTGAAATACTATATATTTATTTATTTATTGTACAATAATTCAATTGGGTTGTAATAATTTTTAGGGTTTTATTTTGAGCAATATCCCCCATTCAAAAATTGTATCCCCCCTCCCATAATATTGTTGTAATAGCTTAGATTTACTTTACGCAATTTATCGCATTATACATGTTTAGTAAAATTAGGGTTTGTATGATAAGACAAAATCAAACAACTAAACATGACCTAATACAAGACAAATGCATGTAAAATGACAACACATTACACACAAGCACCCTTAGGGTTTCACCCACTTGGTTGCCTAAACAAAATGGCCATGGTATGCATGCAAAGTATCTTGGCAAAGCAAAACAAAACAAAAGATCATAGTCCCTCGATGACGCTATCAAAAGGTTGCCTAAACAAAGATGATCTTAGTCCCTCAAAATGCTAAAGATAATTGGCACCATTGCTATCATGGTCATACGATGACCCACGCCCGTCCCGTTTAACATCCAAAGATATGGTTGTTTACCAAAGCAATGGTAAATCAACAATGTCAAAGGAATAAAAATGTACAAGAAAGACTTTTGAGTAGGTAGATAGCTTCTAGTTTCTTGATCAATTTGCAAACAATCCTTGCTATTTTCAAACAAACACACACATTTTTAAAACATTTCCAAACAACTTTCAAAACATTGAAACATTTTTCAAAAGACAAACATCTTTGTATACATTCTTACGAACGAGAATCATTACAAAGATTGCCAAAACGATGGCCTCTTTTCAAAATACTTTCAAAACCACACACAAAGCACCATTTCAAACAATTGTCAAAGCAAAGCAAGTGATCTAAACAAGTAACTAAGAGCCCATGGAAAACCATGGATGAAAAGGATGCTAATACCTTCCCTTTTCATAATCTACCCCCCGAACTCAAGAAAACATCTCAAAGGTATTTCCTGTGTTTTTTTACCTTTCCTTTTGGATAAAATAAAAGTCGGTGGCGACTCTTGCTAAACCGAAACATTTGCAAACACAAACGCAAAACCTCAAGTCAGTTCTCCCACCGTATCACACCTTACATGCGTAACATGGCCATTTTGTTCAAGGCAACCAAGTGGAGTAACCCTAGGGGTGTTTGTGTGCAAGTGTGACATTTTCATGCTTGATTTTGTCTTGAATTAGGTTTTTCTATTTGATTGGTTTTATCTTGCCATACAAACCCTAATTATTAACATGTTATATATAAAGCGATAAATTGCGGAAAGTAAATATCCTACGCTATTACAAACATTTGGGGATGGGGTGTATAAATTTACAAATGGGGATTGCGAGAAATTAAAGTCCTAATTATCTATTACAACCATATTGAATATCCATGGAGAAAATATATGAAGCATGTAAAAATAAATAAAAATGAAAGGAAAAGAAAACAGTTTGGATCATTATGTGTCGACACATGCCGTAAAATCAAGTTTCTCGAATGCACTTTTTTTTGATGAAGACAAATCATGATTGATAAAGAAGGCAAAAATTATTGATCAAACTAAAAGCCTCTTTGGATGAAGTCTTTGGTTCAAGCCCTTAGCAAATTTCAAGGTATAATGATAATACTTACCTTGAACTTAAGATATAGATGCTCAATGGTTAAAAAGAAACATTTTATATTGTCCAACTCTTTATTCAAGTTTTTTCAAAGCAAAAATTCAATTTTCATTTGAGTGCAATCGATTTGCATGTTGGTGCAATCGATTGCATGCTTCAGTTTTTCAAAACATGGCTACTGACTTCCAGTGCAATCGATTTGCATGGTTGTGCAATCCATTTGCATGGTTATGCAATCGATTACACACTCGAAATATTTGGAAATCTGGCTACTGGAACCCCGTGCAATCGATTACACACTCAAAATATTTGGAAATCTGGCTACTTGAACCCCGTGCAATCTATTTGCATGAAGAGTGCAATCGATTTCCTGCTGTATAGTTTTGAAAAATAGCTGCCTTACACCTGCCTGTTCATGATACTATTTTATGGAAAACTTTCCACTCAATCTTGGCAATTGTTCATAATTTTTTACAAACCTTTTCTTCAAAGGTCACTGCATTTTAGCCTAAAAAATGAACCAAATGATGATGATTTAAATGAAGATTTTAAAGTTAAGGAGACTTACCTTGCAGCTAGAATTTATGTTTTGAGCTTGAGGTGTTGCCTTGTGGACTATTATGATCTTTTTCAGTTATGAGATTTTTTGAGAGTTTGTCAACAAAACTTCTGGTTTTATAGGGTTTTGCATAGGATCTTTGGGTTCTTTGGAATCTTTATGAGATTTATGGGTTTCGGTAGATTTTCGTTCATCATCGGAGGACAAAGTATTTTTGTTTGAGGCCATGATGAAGCAATGGAAGATCATAATTTGCAGAGGATAAGCAAGAAGGAAGATGGGGACAATGATGGAAAAGGATTAGGGTTTTGGTTATGGTCTCGTGATACCATGTTACAAGATCTTGGATCTTGGAGCGGAAGAATGAAAACGACCCATTGGACTTTATTATTGAAATGCAAAAATATGATAAAGTGAAAGTTACCATGTGCTAAAGATATAGTGTAGTATATATACACTTTAAACTATCTACCAATCTAAATATTATCTAGGAAAAGTATAACAAATTATATTATTATTCTAATAAATTAAATCAATAAAACTCTATAGTATTTCACATCCAATATATTTTGATCAAAATCACAATGTCCTTTTTAATTTATCATGTTGTTGATTTGCTACATATTTATTTTTAATTTATTTTTAGTTATTAGTGATTTTGTAATAAAAATTATATATCAGCAACAAACAACTAAATCTTACCGAATAATCTAAAATATGAATGAACTTACCCGTGCAGACGCTTGTGAGTTTCTATGAATTTTATCACTAAAATTCACTATTTTCACGGACCACTATCACCACAATACCCTTTTTATTTTAATCAACATAATATTTTTATATATTTATAATTACCAGTGATATTTGTAAATATTTATAGTTATTCGTAATATTTGTAGTTATTAGTCTTGGTGTAGAGATTCTGAAACTTGGGAAAAGTACAAGATAGCTAAAAATGAAACCAAAAAGGTGGTGAGTGAAGCAAGAACCCAAGCTTTTGATGTAATATACCAATCTCTGGGAATCAAGGATGGAGAAAGATCTATATATAGGTTTGTTAAGGGAAGATAAAAAAATACTAGAGATTTGGATCAAGTAAAGTGTGTTAAGAATGAAGAAGGCGCCGTCTTAGTGCAGGAAAAAGATATAAAGGATAGATGGAAGGTGTATTTCCCCAACTTGTTTAATGATGAATATGAGTATGACTCTAATAGACTAGACATAAGATAAGAGGATTAAAACTATAGTTACTATCGTCAGATTCAGAAATAGGAGGTAAAGGAAGCATTGAAAAGAATGAGTAACTATAAGGCGGTAGGGCCAGACAACATACCTATTGAAGTGTGGAAAATTCTTGGAGATAGAGGTATTGAGTGACTCACCAAACTCTTTAATGAAATTATGAGGTCAAAAGGCATGTCGGATGAATGGAGGAGAAGCACTTTAGTTCCTATCTATAAGAACAAAGGGGATATACAAAATTGTACTAATTATATGGGAGTCAAGCTTATGAGTCATACCATGAAATTATGGGAAAGAGTGATTGAACGGAGATTAAGAAAAGAGACTCAAGTTACTGAGAATCAATTTAGTTTTATACCGGAAAGGTCGACCATGGAAGCGATTTATCTATTACGGCCGGTGATGGAGCAATATTGAATGGACCAACAAGACTTGCACTTGAATTTTATTGACTTGGAGAAGGAGTATGATAGAGTGCCTAGAGAGATTTTATGGAAAGCTCTAGAGAAGAAAGGGGTTAGGGTTGCATATATTCTAGCTATCCAAGATATGTATGAAAGGGTATCGACTAGTGTTAGGATATAGGGTGGAGAGATAGATGATTTTCCCATCACAATTGGTTTGCATCAAGGGTCAACCCTAAGCCCCTACCTTTTTACCTTAATTTTAGATGTACTCACGAAACAAATCCAAGAGATAGCACCGAGATGCATGCTTTTTGCAGATAATATAGTCCTCATTACAGAGTCAAGGGAGGAGTTAAATGAGAGGTTGGAGACTTGGAGAAGAGCTTTAGAAACACATGGTTTTCGGCTAAGAAGAAGTAAGTCGGAGTTTATGAAATATAAGTTCAACAAAAGAAGCATGGTTTCTAACTTAGAGGTGAAAGTAGGGGACCATATTATCCCTCAAGTCACACAGTTTAAATATCTTGGATCTGTAGTACAGAATGATGGAGAAATAGAAGAGGATGTAAATCATCATATTCAAGATGGATGGATGAAATGGAGAAAGGCATCATGTGATGCAAAGGTACCACTCAAGCTAAAGGGAAAGTTTTATCGGACTGCGGTAAGACCTGTTATTTTGTACGAGACATAATATTGGGTGGTTAAGAACCAACGCGAGAATAAAGCATGTGTAGCAGAGATGAGGATATTGCGGTGGATGTTACGGTGGATGTGTGGTAAGACTCGACAAGATGAAATTAGAAATGAAATTATTAGAGAGAGTGTTGGAGTAGCGCCTATTATAGAGAAGATGGTGGAAAATAGACTTAGGTGGTTTGGGCGTGTAGAGAGAAGAACTGTAGACTCTGTAGTAAGGAGAGTAGACCAGATGGAGAGAAGACAAACAATTCGAGGAAGAGGAAGACCCAAAAAGACAATAAGAGAAGTTACCAAGAAGGATCTCGAAATTAATGATTTGGATAGAAGCATAGTCCTTAATAGAACATTATGGTGAAAGTTGATCCATGTAGCCGATCCCACCTAGTGGGATAAGGCGTAGTTGTTGTTGTATTAGACATATTAGATTTACCATGTTAGTGATTTGCTACATATTTATTTTTAAATATTTTTAATTATTAGTGATTTTATAATAACAATATATATTAACAACAACTAAGCCTTATCGAATGATCTAAGATAAAAATAAATCAACTAAAATATTTTCAATCAAATAATAATAATAATAATAATAATAATAATAATAATAATAATAATAATTATTATTATTATTATTATTATTATTATTATTATTATTATTATTATTATTATTATTATTATTATTATTATTATTATTATTATTATTATTATATAATATTATTATTAACAAGAATAATAATAATAACTATAAAATTATTTTTTTCCTCGTATTTTAAACACATTTTCACTTAAAAAGTTATAAATAAATAAATAAAAATACTTGATTCTAAGTAGAATTTATAATAAGGAGAAAGTTAATAATTTAAAGTTAACAAGTTTTTTTTCACAATTAATTAAAGGTAATCATTATCAACTCTCAATTTAAAATTTAGTTTCAATTATCATTTTTTATTTTACATGATATTTTCAATATTTTCTCTATTTTATTAAAAATTTAATTTCGACTTTATTATTTTCGAGCAATCTCAAATTTTTAGATTGCAATTATTGACAACTTCACGTGGGAATAATTAGAGAATCCAATCAACCTAATATCATTTGATGTCAGAACTAATCTCCAAATCGAATTATATCGGTGGTGATAAGCTAAAAAAAATCTCTTAAATTTTCTTTTATTTTATGTGTCTATTATAAATACTTTTATGACTTGGGTATATATATATATATATATATATATATATATATATATATATATATATATATATATATATATATATATATATATATATATATATATATATATATATATATATATATATATATATATATATATATATATATATATATATATATATATATATATATATATATATATATATATATATATATATATATATATATAAATATATATATATATATATATATATATATATATATATATATATATATATATATATATATATATATATATATATTTGTTATATATATTTTTATTGTTGGGATAGATTACATTTTGCTCCCATTCACAAATATATTTTTACTTTGCATTCACTTATAAGTGTGATCATCGTCGTTTATGTATCATCTCAGTTTTTGAGTTATTATTTTAATTGA
The DNA here is from genome assembly GCA_948472305.1 of Vicia faba. Taxonomy (NCBI): domain Eukaryota; kingdom Viridiplantae; phylum Streptophyta; class Magnoliopsida; order Fabales; family Fabaceae; genus Vicia; species Vicia faba. The sequence continues at coordinate 630,266,906 of OX451741.1, read as the reverse complement.
TTTTTTTGTATTTTAATTTAATTATTACGTGTGATAATTGAACTAATTAGTTCTACATTCATATACATACACCTAAATCTTGCGATAAAAAAACATAATACTTTAGAATAAGTGATTGATAGAAAATATATGTACTTCGAATGAAGGAGATTTGAACTTCTAATGAAAAAGATATGATTGTGGAAATTTATAGAAATCATAAGTTGATTCTCACACATGAAACCAAAGTTCCATTGTGGAACCAAAATTGATCAGTAAATGAGGGGGCATGATTTGATGCAGGGGCCATAAGTTTATGGTGTAGTGAGAGGGGGTTAACCTGCAAGATTATCACTTCAACGCTCAAGTTATTACGGAAGTGAAAAGTGATGTATGAATGATAATGAATTTAAATATTTGAAAAGTGACACGCTTTTCCTCTTAATTAAGAGAAATGGTTGACAACTGAAAATATAGAATAAGACGTGGATCGCGATCAGCCATGCGATTGATTTAGACAGTCAGTAGAACTTCTATACACATAATCACATGCTCATCATAAGGGAAAAAGAATCTACCTATTATGCATTTTATTCTTTTACTTTACTATTGGGCCTTTATCTTTGTGTTTTTTAGGCGTCCCAAAACACCTCTAATAATGCACCTTAAATCAAATTTAACCATATCATGTTATAATATTATTTTATAAAATGAACGTACAAATATATTTTCTAGTGACACTATGCTAAAATTGACTTTAGACAGTGCCACATAGACAGCGCTTATGCCCTAAGCGCTGCTATAGGTTTTCAGTAAAAAAATTTAAAAAATTAGAATAAGCGCTGCTAAAGGTATACTATAGACAGCGCTTATTATAAGTGCTGCTATAGGCCTTACCATAGACAATGCTTTCTTACCCTAAGCGCTGCTATAGGTTTTCAGTCAAAAAAAATAAAAAAAATTAGAATAAGTGCTGCTAAAGGTTATACTTTAGACAACGCTTACTAAAAGCGCTGCTAAAGGTGTTATTCTAGGAAGCATTGCTAAAGCCTAAAGTGCTGATAAAGGGTATACCTTAGACAGCGCTTTCCAGAAGCGCTGCTAAAGGGTATACCTTAGAAAACGCTTTCAAGAAGCGCTGCTAAAGGAATTACTCTAAAAGCGCTGCTAAAGCCTAAAGTGCTGCTAAAGGTAATACCTTTAGCAGCACTTCTTGAAAGTGTTGTCTAAGGTAATTAAATAGTTTCTAAATCCCTAAATTGGTTATCAGATTTCAAAAACCCGACATTATACAAACGAAACCCCACACCCAGAATACGCTCCTGTTCATCGTCTTCTCCAACTCGTCTCATCCCTCCTCACCGTCCAACCGTGGTTCATGCCAGAAAGCTTCTGATTTGTTGTCTCCTTACAGAGAAACTGATTTGCATATTTTAGACACTTGTGAGTTGTTATCTTTCTTTAGTATCTCAGTTTGTTTGTTTCCTTAAGAAGAAAATGCAGTATTTCATTCATACACTCTTTAGTATCTCAGTTTCTTTGTATATTTACGACTTTTTGATGGTTAATTATTTTTAGCTTTGCAAACTTGGGATTCTCCGGTTATACGAAGGCAAGGGCCAGAGGCACGTGAGGGTCATAGTGCGGCTGTTGTTGGGAAACGGCTTTACATTTTTGGTGGTTATGGAAAATCCGCTGATAATAACAATGAGGTTTACTACAATGATCTTTACATACTGAATACAGGTAACGTTTTCTCTTCATACTGCGGTACTGACTGTTATTTATTGATCGAGTTAGTTAGTTCATTACACAATAAATCCCCTTTGACATTTAAATGAGATCTTATGTAAGTGATACAAAGTATGGTAAATTGAATGGGAACGTTTGGATTCGAGAATTTGTCTTTTGCTTTTGATTATAGTATCTGATGTGGATTATTCTAATGGTTCAGTTTTACTGTTTCACCCGCAGAGACACTTGTTTGGATGCGCCCTACAACATCAGGCACACCACCATCTCCTCGTGATAGCCACACTTGCTCATCTTCTTCTCCAACTCGTCTCCTCCTCGTCCAACCGTGGTTCATGCTAGAAAGCTTCTGATTTGTTGTCTCGTTACAGAGAAACAGATTCAAAAAAAGTGTGAGCCTTTACCTAAAAGAAGAAGTTTCGCAAAATCGGTTTCATCTAAGGTAAAATTTCTTCATCCTTTTCCGGTTTCACTATGGAAGCCTGTTAGTAATAAAACAGTGAATTGGAATGGTTTTAACTGCAAGAGTTTCGAGTGTTTGAATGATAGGAAACTGAATAGAGATTGTGTTTATTGCTTTGATTTGGTTAATGGATATGAGAATCAAAGATTTGTTAAGTCTAAGAGTAAGAATGATTTTCTTGTTGATGATGTTTTGCAATTAGGAAATGGTGGGATTAGAATAGGTTTTGATATTGGAATTGGTTCGGGGTCTTTTGCGGCGGTTATTGTTGTACCCCAAAATTTGCCCTCCCATTTTCTTCAAGATTTGCTAAGATCAAGGTTCAAAATCTCTCAAGGGTTGCACAGTCCAATTGCCTCCTAACACAGTCAAAAATTAGGGTTTTGGTTCTGACAAAGAAATTGAAGTTTCCAAGGGTCCAATCAAGTCCCACATGCCTACATACATTGTCAAGCATCCTCATACCAAGTTTCAAGACTCACAGCTCAAGATTGCACAGTCAAAAACCCTAATTGCTCAACAATCAACTGCAGGGGCAAAATGGTCATTTAACAGTCAAAAGTCAAAAATTTTGGTCAACATCTTATTTTGAAGCCACAAACATCATTTGATCAATTCTTGATCATGATTCTCAAAGCATGGCTCAAAAAGTCTCAAGATGCAAAAGTTTCTATTTTTGGACAGTTGAAAAAGTCAACTGCAAATTGACCAGGGCATAACTTCCACATGGTTTATCAGAAAAATCCCATCCAAATCGCATTTTGAAGAGAATGACATTTCCTACAACTCATCTTCACACTTCAAGTCCAAGAAATGCTCTCACAAAAAGTTATCAATCTCAACATTATAGGTCATTTTCAAAAGTCAACAAAAAGGCACTTTAAGTCAAAGACCATAACTTGATATTGGTAAATCAAAATGACATGGGACCAAAGACATTGGTTAGAGGACTTCAAGACCTTTCCAAAATGTCCAAGAACATGATCAAAGCTTAAAAATTGAGCAAGATATGCCTTGTGGAAGTTGGGAAATTTTTGGGAATTATGAAAAGTCAACTTTGCTTCAAATGCCTCAAAATTGCTAATGGGCCACAATTTCTTCCAAGAATCATCACCCAAAAGCTATGCACGACCCATTGACTTTAAAGGGAAATATTTTATCATTTTTGATTAATTATTTGAATTATTATTATTATTATTAATTCATTTAATTAAAATTAAACATGACAAAAATAGCAAATCATGTTTTCCAAATCCTTTTGTGCAGCATATTCTCTCATTAAGGCCTCAATATTTCGTGCATCCCTCAAAAGGAAAGAATCTTCAATGATTGGCATAAGAAAGGTATGAAAAAGATTGAAAAAGATGCTTGAAAATCACAAATTCAAAAGCATTGAATACATGGATCATGGGCTTTGTTTTTGACCTAGAATGATTCCTCATACATATACAAACAAAACCTAATGCTCAAGAACAAGAGAGCTGCGCCCAAACACAAAGAACAACTTTGCATTTTTTTCAAAAAAAACCTTGAAACTGTTTTGATAGCTAGAGCATAATTTAAGGCCTCAAAACTATTCCACAAGCTTGCCAAGACGACCAAGAATCTTTTCCAATCAAAGCCAAGTCTCCATACTCGAAGAAGTGGTAGAACGCAACCGCCCTGTTCACGAAAATTTTCTTAATCGTATTTGAATTTGCATGCATTTTCCATACGTTCTAATGCTTGATTTACACTAATATAAACTCTCTGAAGCTATTGATGTATTTTAATTGAGTTAATATTGCCTGTATGAGAAGTTGCCATGGACGCAGGTTAGGGTTTCAGAAGCTTCCATTTGGGGCTTTGCATATAGGGAAAAATTAGGCCATGAAACCTAGACCACTGAAATCAGGACATTTAAACGAAGCTGAATCACCTATCGCGCCCTTTTTATATTTGCATATGGCCTAATCGCTATTTTTGAATATTGCAGTTAGTGGGGGTTTAAAACCCCCGCTATCCATTTGTATTTTCAGGCAAAAACGAAGACACCATGGCGACGAAGCTGATGTGTCCAAACGCGAATGGAAGGTTTGAATAATTGGCGCGTTTTTTTATTTGTCCAGCATAATACTTGTTTCTCTCTCATATTAATCAGGTTCCATTAAACTAACAAACAAACGCGCTAGTCCAACTGGTTTGTGTGTTGTCATGCAGACACTGGGACCTGGATTCGATTCCCAGGTCCCCCATATTTCTTCATAATTTTGTTTCTAACATATTCAGGTACACTTGCCCTCTTGTGGTCCATCATACACCCAACGCTTGTGCTTGCCACATGTCCAGCAACCTCAATCTGATGGCCAGCATAGGAATTCCATCATACACCTTAGTCAATGGATCTGCACGTGATCACTAGAAGGTCAAAAAGGCCAGATTTCAGTGGGCCAAAATGCTTCCCATAAACCTCCTCAATTGGGTCAACCACCCCCCCCATGTTTGCATTTTCTTTCTCTCTTTTTGTTCTTTTCTTTTATTTACTTTAGTTATTTTAATTAATTCTCATAATATCAAAAAATACAAAAAAACCAGAAAAGTCCAAATAAAAATATGTTTATTGTTTTTTAATATTTAATTCACTAATTATTTTGTAAATAAATTCCAATAACCAATTTAGTTTAATTTTAGGTTTAACTTTAATGTTTTTTTTCTTAAATAACTAAAATACATAAAAATTAGGTTTTTTAGCATTTTACTCTTTTTCTCAACAAATAAAATTTTCTCACTATTATTATTATTATTTATTTATTATTTTTGTAAATAAACTTGTAATTAAATAATTTGAATAAATTAGGTTTAAACTTTAATTCTTTTTCTTAAATAATTAAAAACATATAGAATTAGGGTTTCTTTTCCTTTTAATTTTCTTTATTTCCATTAAATACAAAAACATTAAAAATAACTTCTTTTCTTTAATCATTAATTAATTTAGTAATTTCAATTTAATTTCTTTAAAGGGTCCAACGCCCTCGCACCTTCGATTATAATTTTTTTTCGCGCGTTTGCTTCTATTTTTTCATTTTAAATTTATGTAATTGCCCCAAAGCCTTGTAATAGATAATTAGGACATTTACTTTCCGTACTTTTATTCAAAATCGGGTTTTGTTAATTTGGTGATGTATAAGACCCGCGCCTTGCAATAGCGTAGGACCTTTATTTTCCGCATTTTAATTTCCACACCTTTAAATTGCTAACTATCACACGAAAGAATGTATGCTCAAATAAAATCAAAGCGTAGAACACCCAATGCATGACATGACAAATAATAACTGAAAATGACACACAATTCACACACCACTCCTAGGGTACGCCTCACTGTTGCCTTGCCCCTCGAAACGTGGTCGTCGAGTATAGGACGTTTTAGTAAGTCCTTATGTCCATGATCTATGGCATAAGGGTAGCTTCTAAGGTGTCCTACCGTTGCTCTGGTGACCACACTGTCCCTAACCAACGAATTGACCCAAACACCTCCAACGGTGGTGCTACCTATCTCTCAATGGTGGGATGGCACTACCTTAAGGACTTCTACATAGCCTAATTCCTTAGGGTAGGTAGGTGACTCGTAGATACTTGCTCTAATTCAAAATAAATCAAAAAACTCCTTTTCACACCGACACTTTTCAAAAAGCTTTCAAAACAACTTTTCAAACACTCTTGAGGACTGATACAAGAGTCGATCTGAAACTTTAAACGAAACTTTTTCAAACCCACTCACAGTTGAAAAGCAAACAAAAATTTTGAAAACACAAATGAGCAAGTATCTAAGAGCCCATGGATAACCATGGATAGAAAGGGTGCTAACACCTTCCCTTTCTATAAATCTACCTCCCGAACCGAGAGCTAGTCTCATAAGGAATTTTTCTGTGCTTTTGTCCTTTCCTTGTTGGAGAAAATAAAAGACGGTGGCGACTCTTGCTTCCGCGACATTTCACGAACCAGTGTTAAACAGTCAGTTCCAGATCCACCGATCACAGAACTGGCGACTCTGCTGGGGAAATTATAAAGTGAGGTGTACCTTAGGATAGTTCATAACTGTGTTTTCAATTGTTTTGACTTGTTTGCTTTAAATTCTGGGTTGCATCGGAGTTACATAGATCCTAACCCGGATCTGGGGATACCCTGTTTAGGTAGCATAAGCTGTGAGGGACCTGTCCGGCGTAGACCGCCATGGGTGAAACAGTGGCTACATTGGTGTGGCACCTTGGTCTGTACCGATATCCCTTGTGTCGCAACGAGGAGAATATGGGTCTTCTGAGGAGTCATTAAGCACCAACCAACCTTAGAACTTTAAATGACCCGACTTGGCCAATAGAACAGTAGCAGTATGCTACGCCCATTGAGGCTAAACTCTCGCGATGGTTCTGGCCGCAAGAAAAGATTGCGATGCTGGAGTTATGACCGATTGAGGGTAGTCAGTGATATTGGGATCCTCTAGAACCCGGTTACTTCTGATAGGACAGGTCTTAACCAACAAACTGAAAGAGGGTAATACCTAGACCCCATGCTGGCCTAAACTCTAAGGGCTCTCTTGTGTGACTTGTGTGCCTTCCAACTTGACTATTTGCATGCTTGTTATCTAACACATGAGTTTCTTGCAGGTTTTGTTTATAGTCCCTAATAGGGACTCATAACAGGGTTTACCTATATTATTCCATGCATAGCATGACATCATACCATTGCATACATCCTACATAAGGACTAACCCATTTTAAGGATCTCAAGGGTTTGTGATGCAGGTCATGATGAACCAACTGTCCAGCAAGGGGCAAAGGGGATTTATTTTCCTCTAGCCAAGATTGTCAGGGGCTATGACCCACTTGATATGGTGAGCTTTGACTCTTGAAGAAGGTTCCCCTAGCCAAGGTTGTTTGGAAAGAAAAACAAGGTTGATGACTTGAGTCAGGGGCTATGACCCACTCGACATGGTGAGCCTTGACTCTTGAAGAAGGACTCTCAATAATACGCAGTTCCTTCAATCAAGCCACCAGAGCCCAACTCTAACAAATTTCTTGTTTACCCCGCGAGATCCTTGAAAAAATTGCATGCATAACATACATATCATCGCATTACAGGTACCCTTGTTACAGGTCACTTACCATCTGCGCTGTTTATTTCAGCAATGGCTTCCCAACAATACAACCAGGACCTTCATGCTCAAGAGACTCGATTCGGGGAAATCCTCCTGAATCTATCCAAGGGGCAGGAAGAGCTGAGAACACTTCTCATGGGGACTTTGGTCAGGAACAATGCTGAGGATGAACGGCTGAAACATCTACAAACTGAGGTGGATGCAATGAAGGCCCAGATGCTTGGGCAGGTGACTATCATACAAGGCTTAGCTCAAAGACAAGAAGAGCTCGGGGCTCTCGTCAACCAACTGCTTCGGAGTAACCAGCTGAGGCAAACATCTAGGGTTGAACAGCCAGTCACCATTCAACAAGAGGATATGGGGAGAGCTCCTCAAAAGGCTTCAGTGTCACAAATTCAGCATCAACCTCACCAGCTTCAGGCAGACAAGCCCAAAAGGCAATTCACCAAGCTCAACGTGTCGCTGCCTCAAGCTCTACAACAACTGTTGAGATTGAATTTGGTAACTTTAAGGGACCCTCCTAAGAATCCAAACAGGACACCTTCAAGGTATAACCCCAACGCCCGCTGCGCTTATCATTCTGACAGCCCGGGGTACGCTACAGAGGATTGTTGGACCTTAAAGAACAAGATCCAGGACCTAATTGAGGAAGGAGCTGTGGAATTCACCCAAGATGGCTAGGCTGAGTGCTTCTACCATCCCTACAGGAGGAACCATTTGAAGTAACAAGCCCTGAGATGAGAAGACTTTTGTTTATCAGAATTTTCAAGTTGTAACTTTCTTTTGACTGTTCAAACATTTACTCATGTTAAACGTTGTTATTTCATTAATGCATCGCATATGTCTGTTTTGAAGCAATATATTCGTATTCACTATATGCAAGTTATTTTCATATTTTTTCTGATGATCAACACTCGATTAATAATTCTAAGCCTCTTGAGGGAGGATGACGAAAACGATACCGCAATCTTTACAGTATGCTTTTGAACAGACCCCGCTGATGAGGTACAGGCATTGTTTCAATTCCTAAACACTGGAGTTATAAGGAAGATAATCCCTCGTCAACCCCTTCGAGCCAAAGAAGTAGGAGTTTTTCTTTTCGAAATTTAAAACCCTTAATCATAACCTGGGGCAGGGTAGTCTCTCAGTTGATCCAAGTGCATAACAAATAGCACCAAAGAGGTCCTTACAAAAAAAAAGACAGTGATGATTCCGAATAATCATAAGGATAGGCAGTCATTATATCTCGAAAATAAAAACCCATTAAGTAACCTATGAAGGAGATTTACAAAACTGGGGCATCCCGCTGATTGTAATTCCAAAAAGGAAACAGTTCAGGCAAAATAGGGATAGCGAAATCAAAAAGAAAGAGGTCATACAAACCCGCAACAAAAACAAAAAATGACTGCCAATTCAGAATAAATCATCAATATCTGAACCATCATTGGAACGTCAGGACAAAGACTCAATCAAGGTCTTACGCACGATCAACTGAGCTTAGGTTTGAAGAACATCACGAAGAGCGGGTGGGTACAAATAATTCGAGCCTTTATCCTTTGTTTCCTAAACCATGAACCAGGCCACGTTATAACCCTTAAAAGTCCTAGCTGAAGCATGGGTTAGTTCGAAAGCATACTGTTACAAAGGTATCCTGACTCCTTAAGGCCTACGGTAAATACGGAGTTGACATCACGTTTTACAAACATTCACTTGTTTTATGAAAAAGAATGCATTTTCAAAATCTTCAAGACAGACATAAGCTTTGCATTTTTGATATAACATTGTTTGCATATGACTATTTGTTTGAACAGCAGAGAAATTCGCACGAAGAATATCTAGTGAACAAAAGCACTTCCAATCAAGGGGCATGGCCTGATCATTGTCCATCATCTGGGGCAGTCCAGTCAAGATTCAAGGAATCTCTCAAGATGTCAAACAGCCTGGGGCAAATCTCCGCCTGAGTCACTTGGGGCATTCCAGCAACGAATCTTGCATGATTAAACATCTTCTGGGGCATGACAAAACACTTCTAACAGGGGCAACTCCCTACATTCTGAGAGCGTGGACATAGTCGAAAAAAATACTACGCGTAATCAAAGACCCGCTAGGTTGACACACCTAGGAAAAAATAAGGGCTTCCCGAAGAACCAAAAGGGTTCGGGAAAAAATGAGGGATGAAATGAAAAAAATTTATACACCCGGCAAGTCGAAAACCTGAAAAGGCGGCTTGGGCAAAAATGGGTATCCCGGTGGGCTGAAAACCCGAAAGGGCGGTCCAGGCAAAAGTTAGGGATCAAAGCGTACGACTATGTCCCGACATCTCGTCACTTGCCTACCAGAAGAAGATTTGTCAATCGACAGTCATCAAACACCTTCACAGGTACCTTCTTCTCCCACAGAAACAGGGGCAGTAATGAGTCGTCCAAGCAATCTAATTGCTCTATCCACCAAGGTACCAAGGTAGGTTCAGTTGAAGAACATAGCCAAGATACCTTAATTCCCCAGAGAGTGAACCAGCAAGTCAAGGCACTCTCCCCAAGCAAAGTTATACTGTCAGCCTTGAGGAAGTTGGGTATCCCCAACAGATCTCAACATTCCCCAGCACAATATACGGACATTCCTAACAAGCATCCTCGGCAGTCTTGATCTAAGATTGTTCCCCGGCGGTATACCAGACATTCAGCGGAGCCACTTCCCCAATATATCTCAAAGAATTCCCCAGGAGAGTCCAGTATAGTTCAAGATTTCCCCAGGAAAGTTTGAATCCATCTCCCCAGCAGGAAGCTCATCCCCAGTAGATTCTGGAAGTTTCCCCCCTGCAGAGCACGAACGCGTCTCCCAGCTTTATTCAAAGGTTATTTCCCTACCAGGATGTAACTGGGTTATCCTCAGCCAAAAGCCACGGAAAGATCGTCCTCGGCGAAATCTTTATCCCCAGCGGAGTCTATTAACACTTCCAACATAACAACGGCATCCCAGCAAAGTACCTCTCTCCCCACAGAGTACTGTTCCCCAGTAAGATCGCTAGAATAATTTTCTCCCTGCAGAGTAATCTATTCGTCAAGTTTATCCCCCAACGGAGTTATCTTCTCCTACCGGTTTATTCTTGCAACTATCATCCCCAGCGGAAACAACAAAGCACTATTCTCCAACATCAGCCCAGGATGTGACTTCCCGGAACCCGTCAAGGATTTACTTTCCTAGGCAAAAACATACATTCATAAACATCGCATTTCCGTACATTATAGCATGCATATATGCATCATGAACATACGATCTCATTTATGTTGAGAACATCATGGCTTGATCCATATCATGCATTGCATATGACTGACCTTTACCTTTCAGGAAAGATCCAGTTAAGTTCTCAGTTATTCCAAGACCTCCTCTGGTTCAGTTAAATCGATTCCTAAAGATTTTCCTGATTCTTATCCAGTCAAAGACATCCCAAGACTTTCGTCTGGTTCAGTTAAATCGAGTCTAAGATTTTTCTGATTCTTATCCAGTCAAAGTTAATCCAAGACCTTCTCTGGTTCAGTCAGATCGACGCTAAGATTTTTCTGATTCTTATCCAGTCAAAGTTAATCCAAGACCTTCTCTGGTTCAGTCAGATCGACGCTAAGATCTCCCTGATTCTTATTCCAGTTGAAGATTCCAAGACCTTGCCTGGTTCAGTTAAATCGACTCCTAAAGATTTTTTCTGATGCCGATCCAGTCAAAGGCCTTCTCTGGTTCAGTCAGATCGACGCTAAGATCTCCCTGATTCTTATTCCAGTTGAAGATTCCAAGACCTTGCCTGGTTCAGTTAAATCGACTCCTAAAGATTTTTCTGATGCCGATCCAGTCAAAGGCCTTCTCTGGTTCAGTCAGATCGACCCTAAGATCTCCCTGATTCTTATTCCAGTTGAAGATTCCAAGACCTTGTCTGGTTCAGTTAAATTGACTCCTAAAGATTTTTCTGATGCCGATCCAGTCAAAGGCCTTCTCTGGTCCAGTTAAATCGATTCCTAAAGATTTTCCTGATGAAGACTCAGTAGAAGACATCCAAGATTCTCTCATCGTTACTGTTGAGGTAGTAATCGCCCTAGGTTCTCTCATCGTTACTGTTGAGGTAGTAATCGCCCAAGATTCTCTCATCGTTACTGTTGAGGTAGTAATTGCCCCAGGTTCTCTCATCGTTACTGTTGAGGTAGTAATCGCCCAAGGTTCTCTCACCGTTACTGTTGAGGTAGTAATCGCCCAAGGTTCTCTCATCGTTACTGTTGAGGTAGTAATCGCCCCAGGTTCTCTCATCGTTACTGTTGAGGTAGTAATCGCCCCAGGTTCTCTCATCGTTACTGTTGAGGTAGTAATCGCCCCAGGTTCACTCATCGTTACTGTTGAGGTAGTAATCGCCCCAGGTTCTCTCATCGTTACTGTTGAGGTAGTAATCACCCAAGGTTTTCTCATCGTTACTGTTGAGGTAGTAACCATCCCTGATTCATTCATCAGCTTGTGAAGCTCCAGACTCAATTCCTGTATCTCTCCAGGGGACGTCAAAAGAGTTCAAAGATTCGATACCTGTATCCAGCCAGGGCACGTCTATATGAAGAATTTTAAGGTCAACTCCTGTAACAGGCCATGTAATCATTTTCTTTTTCAGGTACGAAAGTTCTCGCTAAGGAAACTCTTACGCGATCGACACCAACATGGCATCTGTAAGCCCATCTCTCCTATCTATCAGTCTCCAAATGGCATTTGTAAGCCCATTCCCACCATCATACTGCTGACACTCTACTATGTGAGTGCAAATTTCTGGGCACTCTAGTGTTCAATCATCTTCCACCTTCGGATTACGAAAGGCACGCCAGCCAATCTACATCCTCAGGTCTAAGAAGATTGAACAGGGGAAACTTTTGTACCCCAAAATTTGCCCTCCCATTTTCTTCAAGATTTGCCAAGATCAAGGTTCAAAATCTCTCAAGGGTTGCACAGTCCAATTGCCTCCTAACACAGTCAAAAATTAGGGTTTTGGTTCTGGAAAAGAAATTGAATTTTCCAAGGGTCCAATCAAGTCCCACATGCCTACATACATTGTCAAGCATCCTTATACCAAGTTTCAAGACTCACAGCTCAAGATTGCACAGTCAAAAACCCTAATTGCTCAACAATCAACTGCAGGGGCAAAATGGTCATTTGACAGTCAAAAGTCAAAAAATTTGGTCAACATCTTATTTTTAAGCCACAAACATCATTTGATCAATTCTTGATCATGATTCTCAAAGCATGGCTCAAAAAGTCTCAAGATGCAAAAGTTTCTATTTTTGGACAGTTGAAAAAGTCAACTGCAAATTGACCAGGGCATAACTTCCACATGGTTTATCAGAAAAATCCCATCCAAAGCTCATTTTGAAGAGAATGACATTTCCTACAACTCATCTTCACACTTCAATTCCAAGAAATTCTCTCACAAAAAGTTATCAATCTCAACATTATAGGTCATTTTCAAAAGTCAACAAAAAGGCACTTTAAGTCAAAGACCATAACTTGATATTGGTAAATCAAAATTACATGGGACCAAAGACATTGGTTAGAGGACTTCAATACCTTTCCAAAATGTCCAAGAACATGATCAAAGATTAAAAATTGAGCAAGATATGCCTTGTGGAAGTTGGGAAATATTTAGGAATTATGAAAAGTCAACTTTGCTTCAAATGCCTCAAAATTGCTAATGGGCCACAATTTCTTCCAAGAATCATCACCCAAAAGCTATGCACGACCCATTGACTTTAAAGGGAAATATTTTATCATTTTTGATTAATTATTTGAATTATTATTATTATTAATTCATTTAATTAAAATTAAATATGACAAAAATAGCAAATCATGTTTTCCAAATCCTTTTGTGCAGCATATTCTCTCATTAAGGCCTAAATATTTCGTGCATCCCTCAAAAGGAAAGAATCTTCAATGATTGGCATAAGAAAGGTATGAAAAAGATTGAAAAAGATGCTTGAAAATCACAAATTCAAAAGCATTGAATACATGGATCATGGGCTTTGTTTTTGACCTAGAATGATTCCTCATACATATACAAACAAAACCTAATGCTCAAGAACAAGAGAGCTGCGCCCAAACACAAAGAACAACTTTGCATTTTTTTCAAAAAAAAACCTTGAAACTGTTTTGATAGCTAGAGCATAATTCAAGGCCTCAAAACTATTCCACAAGCTTGCCAAGACGACCAAGAATCTTTTCCAATCAAAGCCAAGTCTCCATACTCTAAGAAGTGGTAGAACGCAACCGCCCTGTTCACGAAAATTTTCTTAATCGTATTTGAATTTGCATGCATTTTCCATACGTTCTAATGCTTGATTTACACTAATATAAACTCTCTGAAGCTATTGATGTATTTTAATTGAGTTAATATTGCCTGTATGAGAAGTTGCCATGGACGCAGGTTAGGGTTTCAGAAGCTTCCATTTGGGGCTTTGCATATAGGGAAAAATTAGGCCATGAAACCTAGACCACTGAAATCAGGACATTCAAACGAAGCTGAATCACCTATCGCGCCCTTTTTATATTTGCATATGGCCTAATCGCTATTTTTGAATATTGCAGTTAGTGGGGGTTTAAAACCCCCGCTATCCATTTGTATTTTCAGGCAAAAACGAAGACACCATGGGGACGAAGCTGATGTGTCCAAACGCGAATGGAAGGTTTGAATAATTGGCGCGTTTTTTTATTTGTCCAGCATAATACTTGTTTCTCTCTCATATTAATCAGGTTCCATTAAACTAACAAACAAATGCGCTAGTCCAACTGGTTTGTGTGTTGTCATGCAGGCACTGGGACCTGGGTTCGATTCCCAGGTCCCCCATATTTCTTCATAATTTTGTTTCTAACATATTCATGTACACTTGCCCTCTTGTGGTCCATCATACACCCAACGCTTGTGCTTGCCACATGTCCAGCAACCTCAATCTGATGGCCAGCATAGGAATTCCATCATACACCTTAGTCAATGGATCTGCACGTGATCACTAGAAGGTAAAAAAGGCCAGATTTCAGTGGGCCAAAATGCTTCCCATAAACCTCCTCAATTGGGTCAACCACCCCCCCATGTTTGCATTTTCTTTCTCTCTTTTTGTTCTTTTCTTTTATTTACTTTAATTATTTTAATTAATTCTCATAATATCAAAAAATACAAAAAAACCAGAAAAGTCCAAATAAAAATATGTTTATTGTTTTTTAATATTTAATTCACTAATTATTTTGTAAATAAATTCCAATAACCAATTTAGTTTAATTTTAGGTTTAACTTTAATGTTTTTTTTCTTAAATAACTAAAATACATAAAAATTAGGTTTTTTAGCATTTTACTCTTTTTCTCAACAAATAAAATTTTCTCACTATTATTATTATTATTTATTAATTATTTTTGTAAATAAACTTGTAATTAAATAATTTGAATAAATTAGGTTTAAACTTTAATTCTTTTTCTTAAATAATTAAAAACATGTAGAATTAGGGTTTCTTTTCCTTTTAATTTTCTTTATTTCCATTAAATACAAAAACATTAAAAATAACTTCTTTTCTTTAATCATTAATTAATTTATTAATTTCAATTTATTTTCTTTAAAGGGTCCAACGCCCTCGCACCTTCGATTATAATTTTTTTTCGCACGTTTGCTTATATTTTTTCATTTTAAATTTATGTAATTGCCCCAAAGCCTTGTAATAGATAATTAGGACATTTACTTTCCGTACTTTTATTCAAAATCGGGTTTTGTTAATTTGGCGATGTATAAGACCCGCGCCTTGCAATAGCGTAGGACCTTTATTTTCCGCATTTTAATTTCCGCACCTTTAAATTGCTAACTATCACTTGAAAGAATGTATGCTCAAATAAAATCAAAGCGTAGAACACCCAATGCATGACATGACAAATAATAACTGAAAATGACACACAATTCACACACCACTCCTAGGGTACGCCTCACTGTTGCCTTGCCCCTCGAAACGTGGTCGTCGAGTATAGGACGTTTTAGTAAGTCCTTATGTCCATGATCTATGACATAAGGGTAGCTTCTAAGGTGTCCTACCGTTGCTCTGGTGACCACACTGTCCCTAACCAACGAATTGACCCGAACACCTCCAACGGTGGTGCTACCTACCTCTCAATGGTGGGATGGCACTACCATAAGGACTTCTACACAGCCTAATTCCTTAGGGTAGGTAGGTGACTCGTAGATACTTGCTCTAATTCAAAACAAATCAAAAAACTCCTTTTCATACCGACACTTTTCAAAAAGCTTTCAAAACAACTTTTCAAACACTCTTGAGGACTGATACAAGAGTCGATCTGAAACTTTAAACGAAACTTTTTCAAACCCACTCACAGTTGAAAAGCAAACAAACATTTTGAAAACACAAATGAGCAAGTATCTAAGAGCCCATGGATAACCATGGATAGAAAGGGTGCTAACACCTTCCCTTTCTATAAATCTACCTCCCGAACCGAGAGCTAGTCTCATAAGGAATTTTTCTGTGCTTTTGTCCTTTCCTTGTTGGAGAAAATAAAAGACGGTGGCGACTCTTGCTTCCGTGACATTTCGCGAACCAGCGTTAAACAGTCATTTCCAGATCCACCGATCACAGTTATGTCTGAGAGGAATGTTACAGTGATTACTAGTACTCTTAATGTTAATGGTCCTTTCAATGAGTTCATCGCGGCGAGAGGAATTTTTCCGATTTACTTGAGTTTGGATCATAGGTTTCCATTTGTTCAATCTAGTATTCAACTTAGTAATAGTAAAATTTAACACAAATCATGAATCTTCGAATGAGTTCACAACTAAGCTAATGTCTCTAAAATTGTAACATTGGCGATCATTGATTGAATATGTTATAGGACCACAACAGTAACATGAACTAGGCCTCTAAGGTTGGACCACATTTGTGGCTATGCTCCTTTCACTCACATGTTACAATCCTCATTTCTAGAATTGTTCTAATCACATGTTTGATTTTTGTTGACAACACACACTCTTTAAATTCATTGTACTCCCACCATATTGCTTATAATCCAAGTTAGTAATAATCAACACAAGAGGTTCACGTAACAATGACATATTCACTTGAATAATAAAATCCGTGTATACTTTGTGTTTTAGCAGAAACGCATTATACCGTTTTGTGCCCTAATTAGTGTTTTTGTTTAACTTAGATAATAGTTAAAACCATGGATAAAAAATGGACGTGTGTCGATCGATTGTCAAAAGAGTACGAGAATGGGGTATTAGAGTTCGTTAAGTTTGTTGTTGAACATGCTGAAGACCCGAATAGAATGAAGTGTCCTTGCTTGGGTTGTTGTTATGTGGGTCGGGTTGACGCAGATGGATTGAAATCGCATTTACTAATGCGCAGAATTGATCGAAGTTATACGTGTTGGATATTTCATGGTGAGAAAAGCATCGAGAATGTTGAACCGGGGGTGAAAAGTAATGCGACCTATGTTTCGTACGACAATGCCACAGATACATATGATTATGATCGAGTCGAAGAGATTGCAGAAGCACTTGAAGAAGATCTTCAAGATTGTCCCAAAATGTTTGAGGGGTTGGTAAGCGATACGGAGAAACTGTTGTATAAAGATTGCCCCAAATTCACAAGATTTTGTGGTATTAAAATTGTACAACTTAAAGGCGCACAATGGATGGTCGGATAAAAGTTTCACACAGTTATTAGCCCTTTTTAGAGATATGCTTCCTGAGGATAATGTTCTTCCTAATCTAACCTACGAGGCCAAAAAATGTTGTGCTCTATTGGCATGAGCTATGATAAGATACATGCATGTCTAAATGATTGTATTTTGTTTCGAAACGAATATGCATCGTTGAATGAGTGCCCAAAGTGCAGTTTATCTCGATATAAGAAAAAATTATCTCCAGCGAAAGTCTTATGGTATTTTCCTATTATTCCGAGATTTAGAAGCATGTTTCATAGTGAAAGCGATGCTAGACACTTGACTTGGCATGCAGATGAAAGAATTATCGATGGAAAGTTTCGACATCTGGCAGATGCACCACAGTGGAAGAAAATTGATAATGATTATCCTGATTTTGGAGGAGAAACAAGAAACCTTCGCTTGGCATTATCTACGGATGGAATGAACCCGCATGGTCTTCAAAGCATCTCACATTCCACATGGCCTGTAATTCTTATGATTTATAACCTACCTCTATGGCTATGTATGAAGCGCAAGTACATGATGTTATCTATGTTAATTTCTGGGCCTAAACAACCAGGGAATGACATAGATGTATACTTGAAACCTTTAATCGAAGATTTGAAGATTTTGTGGGAGAACGGTGTGGAGGTTTATGATGGATATAGGAAAGAAAGTTTCAATTTGAGGGCGATGTTGTTTGGCATAATTAACGATTTTCCAGCATATGGAAATCTATCCGGGTATTGCATTAAAGGTGAAAAAGCGTGTCCTGTCTGTTCAGATGGAATCGATACGGCACAATTGAAACTTTGTCAGAAGAATGTCTTTCTCGGTCATCGTAGATTCTTAAATTCAAAACATCAATATCGTGGATGGAGAAAAGCGTTCAGTGGAAATACCAAACAACGTAGAGCTCCACCTGGATTGACAGGTGATCAAATTTATGAAAAGGTGAAAGATGTGAGTATTCAGTTTGGCAAGTCTTTTGCACATAAAGTTGTCACAGGTGGGTGGAAGAAGAGGTCAATTTTTTTTGAATTGCCATATTGGAAATCTTTGTACGTAAGACATTTTCTTGATGTTATGCTTATTGAAAAAAATGTATTTGAAAGTGTTATTGGTACGTTACTCAATATAAAAGGAAAGTCTAAGGATGACCTTAAAGCAAGAGAGGACATGGTAGAGATGGGAATAAGAACTGAATTAGGACCCGTGAAGAAAGGAAGACGAACATATCTACCACATGCTGCTTATACTCTATTTAGAAAGGAAAATAAAATATTCTGTAAGTTTCTGAGTGAAGTTAAAGTTCCATAAGGTTACTCCTTAGACATTAGAAGACTCGTGTCCATGAAAGACCTCAAGTTAAAGAGTCTGAAGACACATGATTGCCATGTCATAATGGAACATTTTCTACCAATAGGTATACGTTCTATAATGGAGCATTTGTGCTCAGTTTATTTATGTCCAACAAAGATACAGAAAAATTGTTCTTTTTAGCATATAATACTGGCCCCAAGTAAGATTTTCATTCTAAATTTCCTCTATTATAATTTTTCGTTTTTTAACGTTGTGCAGAAAATTTCCATCTAACCTTTGTTTAATATTCCAGTGGACACTGGTTATTGGTTGCAATTAATCATGTGAGAGAAATTGTATATTATCTGGATTCATTGGGCAATGATTGGACAACATACCCAGATATGAAGAAGACGATTGACACGTAAGTGAGATTGTTCCAAAATATTACTGTGTATATTTAATTATTTATGTGCGATAGTTATAAATATTCGTTATTATTTTATTATAGCATTCTACAAAGTTTTCGAGCATAAAGAGATATTCAAGTACCAAGGAGTAGAGTCAACAATATTTCTTGGATCAAAGTGGAGGTATAGATTTTCACAATTTTGATTATATAGCGATGATACTTGATAAAACAAGTTAAGGTGTATATCTTGATGTATATCCGTATTTTCTTTCCATGTGTAGTGTCCTCGTCAGCGCAATGGTGTAGATTGCAGTTATTTTATGTTGAGGTTTATGAAAGAAACTATTCTTTTTGACCGATTAGAGATTCCATCCACGATATGAATTTCTAACTTAGGAATTATTTTCATATTTCTCATAAAATGACTTAGTATTTTAATTAAATCATACTATGTTATATTATTATGTAGTACTTTGATGAATTCAAGTGTGCTTCATACTCAAAAGATCAATTGGATGAACTTATGGAGGATTGATGCCAATTTGTTATGGAGTTGAGAGATTTATTATAAGATATAACTTTGAATTTTGAGAATATAATATATGTCGTTATAGTTGTGTTACAATATTATTGTTTTTGTTGTTGTTATTTGGTAACTTGTATGAATTTTGATTTTTTGATTTTGTTTTAGGTTATATAGGTGAAGCTCGATGTAGAAGATAGAGTTATTTTGTAATTCATTGTTGATTTTGTTTCATTGTTGTATATACTAATCTTGTTGTTGTGTATATTGTGCAAAAAGGATTGAAGAGATGAATATTGATGTTGTTATAATATTGTTTCATTGTGGTATATACTAATGTTGTTGTGTATATTATGCAAAAAGGATTGAAGAGGTGAATATTGATGTTGTTATAATATTGTTTCATTGTGGTATATTAATGTTGTTGTTGTTTAAAATGTTATAATGAAGCTATAAATTCTGGTGCAAAAATGGTGAGATTAAATTTGATAGGCAACGTTTTGTTTTAAATGGAAAAAAAATTATATTTAAAAAAATAATAAGGAAAAGCGCTGCTAAAGGGGGGGAATAGACAGCGCTTTTAATGAGAAGCGCTGTCTAAAGTGTTAGAAAAAAATTATATTAAAAAAATAATAAGGAAAAGCGCTGCTAAAGGAGGGGGAATAGACAGCGCTTTTAATGAAAGCGTTGTCTGAAGTGATTGAAAAAAATATATATTAAAAAATAATAAGGAAAAGCGCTGCTAAAGGGGGAGAATAGACAACGTTTTTACCAAGCACTGTCTAAAGTTCCACATTAAAAGCGCTGTCTAAAGTGTAAGCGCTGCTAAAGGGGCTGCTAAAGAGGATACCTTTAGCAGCGCTTTTGAAATTACATAAGCGCTGTCTATACCTTTAACAGTGGAGGTTTTAGCAGCGCTTTTAAGCGCTGTTAAAGGCCTAAAAAAGCGCTGTTTAATCCCTTGTTTGGCATAGTGTGATGTATAATTGAATATAAGTAAAAATAAATAAATTATAATATCAATGCAAGATAATTATATACCATGACTTATTTTTTATAATTATAAACTAATGATATTAAAAATCAATAACAATAAATAAGAAAAAAATGAGGAAAAAATATATTTACAAAGTAAACAAGACTATATGTCTTTTTTTTATGAGGAAAATGAAACTTGATGTTGATGTATCTAAATCTAATATTGTAAAAACCAATAACTATATAATAACAAGAAAGAAACATAATAAATAACATTCTTCAAACGTATCCATGTTTTCTATAAATAATACTATCAACAATTAGTTTTATAAGTTTTAATATGTTTTAAATTACTAATTTTGTTGAGGTAACAAACGTAAAAATGGCGAAGATAGAATATGTAAACGACAATGCAACAAAAAACCTTAAGAAAAGAAACAAAAATATACCCAACCTACATTTTCTATTAAGTATTTATATATTGTTCTCATTTTCATGCTTATACCTATGAACTAATTCATACATGTTCTAAACACTAAAGCATAGAATAAGTGTCAAGAAAAAAAATTAAAAAATTCTATAAATTTATATATATATATTTTTTAATGGATGTTATTGTGGATACCCTAGAACAACCCCTATTGGAAAATGCACCACGAAAAATTTCCAAAACATCAACACAAAAAACAATAAGAAGAGCATTCAAATGCACGTCAAATTTATCTAATCTTCTCCCAACTGGAACAGTTCTAATATTCCAAACTTTGTCACCGATTTTATCACATAGAGGACAATGCCATACAGAAACAAGCAAAATCTTGACAGTGTGTCTATTAACATTTTGTAGTCTCTCGTGTTTTCTTTTATCATTCACTGATAGTTTAAGGGATGAAAGAGGAAAGGTTAGATATGGTGTTGCTACATTAAATGGTATTTGGGTTATGGATGGATCAATTAAGCTTACGATTGAAGAGGCAAGGAACTATAAGCTAAGTATCATTGATTTGTTTCATGCATGTGGGTCTATCTTAGTTTTTGGTGCAATTGCACTTTTTGATCAAAGTATTGTATCATGCTTGGCTCCAAAGCCTTCTGAGGATGCCAAAGAGATTTTGGAAGCATTGCCTATTTGGATTGGAGTTCTGTGTAGCCTTTTGTTTTTTATATTTCCTACACAAAGACATGGTATTGGTTTCCCTCTCTCACGTGATTAATTAGTTCTTTGCATTCATTTTAAATTACATTGAAAAGTAACCATCAAAATTTCCTTTAGTGAAAATTTCTAATATATATTAAATTGCTTTCTATCATCATTAGTGATAGATAAATGATTGGGTTGATTTGATACCTATTTTTAATATTTTTAAAATATATTATAATAATGAATCTGAATAACTTCACATGGGTCTCTCTATCCATCACACATTTAACACATGGGATGCAAAATGAAGAATAATAGTTTTAGGTACAAGTTTTTAAAATCTAGGGGTTCAGTTGCACCCTCTCAATTATGAGTTGGCATGTCCCTAGTTGCATAAATACGATATAACATTATGGGAACCACTTGATAAAGTTTATGAAACTCATAATAAATTCCTTAAAAAATAACCATTTGAGATGCTCTACGTTGATTATCTTTTTGTTGTATACGTAGGATTCTATAAGTTTTAAAATGATTTTCAAATGTATAAAAAAATAATGGAACCTACTAAATATAATATGGTTATATTACATTCTAAAAACTTTGGTAAATAAAATAAAAAAAATAAAAAATGAAGAGGATGTTGATTCGTATCGTGTTTGTAACCCATTTTTTAATTCATATGACTTATTTTAAAGATAAACTGGATTAACTTAAATAAACATACAAATAAAATATATTAGTTAAAAATAAATAATTTATTTAAAAAAATTAAATTAACAACTAAAAAATTATAGATAAAAAATAGAATATATTTTTTAGTTAGCTTATAATTTAATAGTAATATACTAAATTATACAAGATAAAATCTAAATAGTTTATGCATAAATTATCTTAATAAATAAAAAAGAGATAAAATGAAGAAGAAAAATAAAACCAATTTAATTTAAATATATAACTTAATTTATAATTTAATAGTAACAATATATTAGATAAATACAAATTTTGTAACGACCTTAAATAACTAAGTGTGAAAATAAGGATAATTAGTAACATAAATCTAAACCTTAATCCCTAGTTAGATATGAGTGGTTTGATTAATAACTTCTAATAAGTGACAAAGGCAATATGTCTTGTTTTCATGTATTTTTGTCTTGAATTAGGGTTATCTAGTTGTTGATTTTAAGTCTTGTCATACAAACCCTAATTACTAACAATTATATTGAAAACGATAAATTGCGGAAATGTAAAATCCTACGCTATTACAAAGCTTCGGAAATGGGAGGTACAAATTTACAAATGGGGGGTGAAAGCAATTAAAACCTAATTACTATTACAACCATATTGAATAATGAATAACAATAAAAATATAAAGAAATATAAAGATAATGTAAAAAAAGGGAAATTGTTTAAAATAAACTTTTTTGTATTGACACATGAGCTTATGCATTGATACAAAACCTTTATGTATTGACGCATACACTTATGCATTGATACGAAAACTTTATGTATTGACACATGCACTTATGTATTGATATGAAAACCTTTCTTGCTTCTGAAAAATGAAATTAACTCAGTATGAGTCGATGCATGCACTTACGTATCGACAAATATCTCTTCTTATTTCTATAAAATGAAAATTAACTCAGTATGCGTCAACACATTCACATTTCGTATCGACTCATACAACAGTTCGTATCGATGCATAATGGTACACATCGACTCATAACCTGTTTTGTACATAATATGTGTCAACTCATAGTGTTTCGTATCGACTCATACTGCTATTTTTTACTTGTAACATTGTTCTGTTGCATATATGGGTCAGTTCTCAACATAGGGTTAGTGAAAATGAAAAGTAAGCATATGGTTAGCTTCAAGGAAATGATATTTACATTTTATCTTCACAAATGAACCACTAATGATGTTTGTATGAAGAGTTCAAAGTCAAGAAAACTTACCTTGAAACTGAAATTTGTGTTTTGATTTTAAGTTGGAGAAGTCAAGTTGCAGGTGGCTGTTTTTTAGTTTGGAAAAATAGTAATGTTACAAAAGTTATTCTTGAGTTTGAACAACTTCTATATTATGTATGTGGGGTTTTTGGATGGTTTGTTTGGACAGAACTTGCAAGGTGTGAGAGGTTCAAAGATTTGGACTTCAAAACTAAAGAGTAGAGGTTTTATGGACAACTATGTTTTTTTGTGAGTAAAGGGGCTTTTGAGGATTTTCAACACACAAGAATATCTTTATTTTTGTGGCCTCTTTCTTTTGCAAATGCTTCCTCTATTTATAGGCAAGAGGCTTGGGAATAAGAGCTGATTAAGTTTGCAAGACAACATGTTATGGTTTGGTTGGGATGCAAATATCAAACTATGGCAAGTATTCCATGGTCCCAAGATGAAGTATCAAAGTTGATGGTATAAATGAGCTACCTTCCATAATTTATGGTGAAGTATAATCAGAAGCAAATAAGGTATGGGCTCAAGACAAATTTTGTACCAACAAGCTTACTTTTCAAGAATAGTAAAGGTAACTTTATGCCATAAATGGAAAGATCTTTTGGACAATGGCTCAAACACTTGGGTAATAGTTCAAGCTTTTGTGTAAACATTAAAGTATGGAGATATTTTGAAGCAATATGGCCTACAACATAATATTATGCAACATAGAATATAGATTGGATCATGTGTTCTTCACCAAAAAGACTTGTAATTCAAGGATGGATGCCCAACTTCATGCCCTTGAATCTCCTAGCTCAAGTATGATAAATTCATGTTCTTGGATGTTTGGGAAAACTTGAAACATCATCTATAACTTTCATGTTGGCCATTTTGAAAAAATCATCTTAGAACTATGTGAAAAAATACCAAGAAATTGGGATAAAATCCTGACCAAAATCTGTTGAAAATTTCTAAGTGTTAGATGAAAATGTCATGACTTCAGGAATTTATAACTCAAAATCCAAGCACTTATAGGACTTGATCAACAAAGCAAAGTTATAAATATCATCAAGATCTACAACTTTCATGTTGGAAGTTTTCTTTGAATCATCTTGCATCTTAGTGAAAGATTGGCATGAGGTTATGAAATTATCTTGTATGAAAACACATAGAAAAATTTCTAAGTCTTGGAAAGTTTGACTTTTCAAATTGACTTTTGACATTCTTGATTTGTTGATGATCAAGCTTGATATTCTTGAATGTATTTATGAATTTTGATCTTTGAAACTTAATATTGACCAAAAATTCAAAGTTTGACTTTTGGTGTATCAGTTGACTTTTTCATCTGTTGACCAAATTTCATCTATCAATCCAATGATCTTGAGAAATGTTTTGAGCCATGAAATTAGGTCAAAATGATGTACTTTGTAGGGATTCTGTGGGGATAACCTTATAGAGGTGGCTCTGGAGAATTCACTGGGGATCACCTTATAAATGGGGACTTTGTAGGGATTTGTCACTACCCATAGTAGTAAGTAGTACTTCCAGAAAATGTTTGCTTGGTCATATGTGACCCTTTACTAGAATTCATGTCGAATGCCCTAAGTGATTCCGGTGGAGACCCGCCCTTGGCTATTCAGGATTTTATGAGAGATTTCTTGGAATCTTGACTTGACTGCCATTGATGAGTTGGACAATAACATGTCATGCCCCCTTGATTATGGGAGATTTGTCATTGGAAGTGTCTTCCCATTTGAAGTGATTCTGTTTCTTAAGAGAATTTATGTTTATTGGATATTCGTCGTGCGAATTTCTCTGTTGTCGATCAATTGGCTATATGCAAACAACGATATTCAAATAATGCAAAGTTTATGCTTGTCTTGAAGTTTTTGAAAATGAAATTTTAGCAAATCAAAGAATTTTGTAAGAATATGAATTCAACTCAGGATTTATAGTAAGCCTTACAGGAGTCAGGATACCTTTTGTAACAATATGCTTTCGAACTAACCCATGCTTCAATTAGGACTTTTAAGGGGTTGTAACATGGCATGGTTCATGGTTTAAGAAACAAAGGATAAGGCTCAAAGTTTATTTGTACCCAACAATTTCCCCATGATGTTCTTCAGCCCTATACTCAGTTAATTGTGCATTTATCTCCCAATAGAATCTGGAATGATCTTTTGGTGATGGTTCAGATACTGGAAGTTTATTTGAGAAGGCAGTCAATTTTGCAACATTTTTCTATTGTTGAGGATTTGTAACATCTTCTTTTTGATTTATTATCCCTAATTTTTGTCTGACTGTTTTTTGTTTTGAGACTACAATCAGCGGGATGCTCTAATTTTTCTTAAGTCTTCTTCGTAGGTTTTGACTCAGTGGGCTTTTCTTTTGAGAGATAACGACTACCTATTTTACAGGGAACCATCACCGTCTTTTGATTCAGAAGGATGTTTTTGATGTCATTCATTATGTATGAAGTGAAAGCTTGCGACTGGACGTGTATTTGAATTAACTGAGAAACTACCCTGCCCCAGGTTATGATTAAAGGTTTCAATTCGTGCGAAAAAGAAAACTCCTACTTTTTTTGGCTCAAAGGGGTTGACTAGGGATTATATTCCTTATAACTCCACTATTTTAGGAATTGAAATAACACATGTACATCGTCAGCAAGGTCTGTCCAAAAACATATTGTATGAGATTATGGTATTGTTTTCGTCATCCTCCCTTTAAAGGCTTACAAATTTTAACGAGAGTTGAATATCATAAAAGGGAGTAAAAAGAACTGTTTAAATATAGTGAAAACGAATGGAATAATTTAAGAAAAACATGTGCAATGCATTAATGAAACAAAGTTTGACATAATAGATAAGTCTTCGAACAAACAAAAGAAATTACAATTAAAAGTTCAAAATGAACTGGACGCTCTCAATGATTTGGCATGGGAGCAGTGATCACGTTGAGAGTCTCAGGAGGGACGAATTCAATCTCCTTGGCGTCAATCATATTTTGAATCTTGTATTTCAGTGCCCAACAATCATTAGTATCATGCCCAGGACTGCCAGAATGATAGGAACATCTTACATCAGGATTGTAGTTAGGAGAAGAAGTTTTGGGGTTTGGATGAGGTTCTATCAACGTAATCAGATTCATTCTCAACATGCATTGCAATGCTTGAGACAGTGGTATGTTAATTTTGGTAAATTGTCTCTTGGGCTCGTCTTACCTTCGCTAATTTACTTGTTGTTGTTGTACCGATGAAAGATTAAAGACTAGGACTTCCCCCACTGATTAGTCATGGTTATTCTTGTTACGACCCTTCTGGCCGTACACAACATTGGACTCTTTCTTCCCATTGTATGGCTTCTTCTGAGTATCAGAAAATGCAGCCATTTGGATCTTTTTGCTTCGGATTCTATTTTTAACTCGTTCCCTAGTTAGAATCAGCTCGGTGAACCCGACCGAAGAGCTTACGATTAGGTGATTGAAGAAAGGTCCTGTCAAAGTTCCCATAAAGATATCAACCAGCTCCCTGTCACTTAGGTGTGGCTGCACCCTGCCAGACAAGTCTCTCCACTTTTGGGCGTATTCTTTGAAGCCCTCATTGGAACCCATGGTCATTCTTAGTAATTACACTCTAGTTGGCGCCAGATCAGCATTATATTGACATTGATGGTAGAAGGCGGTGGCTAAGTCCTCCCAGGTATGGATTTTGGAACCTTCTAACTGGTAAAACCATTCCAATTGAGTCCCAAACAAACTCTCTTGAAAGAAGTGCACCCATAACTTCTTATCAGTGGCGTGCCGTTGAATTTTACGAACGTAAGATCTCAAGTGAAGCTTAGGGCATGAGACACCATCGTACTTGGCAAAGATTGGAATATTGAATTTGTGGGGAATGACTACCCCAGGCACCAAACCCAAATCACCAAAATCCAAGCCAGGCACAACTTGAATTTCCACAGCCTTCAATTTGTCTTCTAGTTGCTTATACTTGTCTTCAGCCGGTGGATATTGTTTGTCAACATAGTCCTCATCCTCAGATATTGGATTATTACCACCCCTAACACGGGTGCTCCTTGCATCTTCATCTTGATTATCATCCTCCTAGGAGGAGTCTTCTACCACTTGAAATTGTCGGACGGGGTCCTTGAATCTCTTCCCCATGTTGATCATGGCCTTCTTCTTGGTCCTTTTCTTCGTAACCAGAAATGCCATCAGTTCTTGCTGCCCCTTTGCTAAGTTAAGAAAAGTTTCTTGAAACTGAGAGTTTTGTGTCTGCAAGTCCTTCACAGTCTGCTCGAGATCCATCTTATACTAAAATAAACAGTAGAAAGATAAGGAAACTTGTGTCGGAAACCTGCTTATGATATGATGCATGTAATGTGAATGCAAATGTTTTCAAGGACCTCGCGGGGTAAACACAAGAAGATGTTAGAAGTTAAACTTTGACTACAGCTTTGATTGAAGAACTTCGTATCATTGAAATGTCCTTCTACGAGAATCAAGCTCACCATGTCAAGTGGGTTATAGCCCTTGACTATTTAGCTTTTTGACAACATTTGGCTAGAGGAAAACAAATCCTCTTTCCCCTTGATAGACATCTGATTCAATATAAGCCTGCATCATAAACCCTTGAGATCCTTGAAATGGTTATTGAAAATGCTATGGTATGATGTCATGATGTTATGTACAAATAAACATACACAAGCAAAGCAAACAAATCCTTATGTTTAGGCTTGCGTGAGGTTCATAGGTAAGCACTCTCTTGAAGTTTAGTTGGTTTAACCTGTCCTAACAAGTAACTGGGTTCTAGGGAATCTCAATATCATTGATCTTTCTTCATCAGGCATTGTTTCAGGGAAAGCCTCTTTATTGGAGACCAAAATATCCCGAAAGCCTGATCTCAATGAGCGTAGTATTGAGTATCAACCAATTTCAGACTGCACCAAAGCCGACTACCTCACTACTTCCTAATGGCCAAGTTGTTCAATTAAAGGTTCTATGGTCAGTTAGTGCTTCATGACACCACACAGCGGCCCCGTATTCTCCTTGACTGGACTCGAGGGATACTGGTACCAACAAATATGTCACACTAACGTAGCCATTGCTTCAACCATGTCAGTATACCTACACAGTCCCCACGATCTATTGCTACTTACGTAATAATGTTCCCCGATCTGGGTAGAGGATCAATACAAAACCCAAACAAGGACCCAAAATGTAAAGAAAACGAGGTGATATAGTCTCTAAGGTAACCCCACTTTAAGGAATCCCCAACAGAGTCGTCTGTTCTGTAATACGGTGGCAGAATTGACTTGGGTGTTTTGTGTTTTATCGCAATTGTTGCGGATAGTAAGAGTCACCATCGACTTTTCTTTTATCCAATAAAGTAAAGGGTGAAAATAATAGGAAAGACCTTTTGAGAATTTTCTTGAGTTCGAGGGGTAGGTTATGAAAAGGGAAGGTGTTAGCACCCTTTTCATCTGTAGTTATCCACGGGCTCTTAGTTGCTAGCTCACTTTGAAATGCTTTGTTTGAAATGTATTTGTGGTGTTTTTTGAAAGTATTTTTGAAAGTGCCTTTATTTAGGAGAACTTTGTAATGATTCTCGTCTCTATAAGAATGCATACAAAGTGTTGACTTTTGAAAATATTTCATGGAAAAGTGTTGGTGTGTTTTGAGATATGTTGTGAAAATGGTTGCGAGCAAGTAACTACGAACGTTCTACCTATTCAAAAAGTCTTTGTTCATTTTCTCATCCTTTAGATATTTCTATCTATTGTACCCTAAAATTTTCCCTCTCATTTCTCAAGAAATCTCTCATAAGATCTCCATTGATTCAAGACTACACAAGGTTTGATCAGCTCAAGACACCTCCTCAACACTAACAACTCAAAATTAGGGTTTGAGTTTTCACAAGGACAATTGAACTTTCAAGGCCTCAAATGACTTTCATGGATAATTAGGAACCTTCAAGGTTTCTCATGTCATGTTTCAAGTCTTGGATCACAAAATTGCTCAGTCATTTGATCATATGACCTAAAATCAGTTGTATTGGATAAAACGTCAACTGTGGTCAATTTACAATCAAACTTCATAATTTTTTATCCATATCAACATTATGAACTCATATATGTCAATTGATCAAGTTTGGATCACAACTCCTCAAAGAAATTTGATCAGAACACCAAAAGGGCAAAATGGTCAAAATTAAGGTTTTGATTGAGAAGGCTCAGTTCTTGATTTTGACCAAGAAAATGACTTATTGGTTTAAGACATGATCTCAAGGATTCAAATTCATAATCTTGACCTAATTTCATAGTTCAAATCACCTCTCAAGACCATTGGATTGACAGATGAATTTCAATCAACTGATGAAAAGTCAACTGATACACTGAAAAGTCAAACTTTGACTTTTTCATCAAAATCAAGTTTCAAAAATAATATTTCATCAACACATGTCAAAATATGAAACTTGTTCATCAAGAAATTGAAAAGTAAAAATTATCTTTGAAAAGTCAAAATTCTAAGACTTAGAAATTTTTCTAAGTGTTAGAAAGTTAACATTTTTTCATAACTTTGTGCCAAATTTCTCCCATGATGCATGATTCAAGGGAAACTTCCAACATGAAAATTGAAGATCTCAATTAGATCTAAAACATTGTAGGGCATAAATTTTTCTACAAATTCTTGGATTTCAAGTTATGAATTTATAAAGACATGTCCATGAAACTAAAAGACTTAGTGAAATTTTACCCTAGTTTAGGCAGGATTTTGACCTAACTTCATGGCAACTTTTCACCTAGTTCCAAATTGAATCTTCAAAAATGTCCAACATAAAGGTTGTAGGGGATGTTACAAGCTTTCCAAAATGTCCAAGAACTCATTGAGATCATACTTGAGCTAAGATAATTGAAGGCAAGAAGTTAGGGTTTCAAACTTGTTTTTCAAGTCATTTTCATGATGAACATTTGATCCAATTCCAAGCAATGCTGCATAATCCCATTTTTCAGACCCTATAACTTGTGCATATATCCTTAATCATAATATTGCAAAAGCTTTTGAGCTATGAACCACTTGATTTAAGCTTTTTCTAATACACCTTGTCATTTAAGGAAGAAAGTCACCACTTCCCTTTTGAAAAAGCAAGCTTTATGCAAAGTCAACTTGTCTTGAGCTTTTCACTTGTCCCTTTTGCACACACAACATATATAAGTCAGAAGAAAGCTTGTTTAAAGTTCAACCACTCTACAATAGCATGGTACAAGCTTTGGGAAGATGTTTGTCATGGTTGCTTCAAAAACAAGTAAAGGTTTTACAACTTGATATTTCAAATTCTGACTTATTGTAGCACACAAAACCTCTTGCCTATAAATACATACACTATTTGCAAGCTAAGACACGAATGATAAGGCCCTGAAACTCTCTCAAACACTCACAAACCAGAAATTGCACAAAAAACACCATTGATACATAGTTCTGCCCTTGAACTGTATCTTTCATTTCCCTCGTGCGTTCTCCCTCAAAATCATTTTCAAAGCTTCTATACCTCAAATATAGTCCATCCACGTCCTTGTTTTGGAACTGTAACATCTTCATCACCATCCATCATAACCAAAAACAGAGGTCTGCAACTTGACATCTCCAGACCATTCCAACCATCCATAGCTCAAGCTAAGCATTGCATTAGCTTCCTATAGGTCCAAGGAAGCTAACCTGATCATCATAAGTCTTTGAAAATAGCGCAAACTCATTTCACGATTTCCAGTTCTTAACGTATTTTTCTGAATTTTCATCTCTTCATTTAGGCATTGTTAGGCTTGCATTTTCAAAGACAAAATGTAGATATCATTGCCCTGAAGCTGTACATATCCATAGTTTTCATTTATATTGCCTGAGCTTAGAGAATTTTAAGTTTGAATCTCTGAAAAAAGTTAAGTCAGGATTTGGTACTTTTAGAAATACATGCTCATCTTTTATTGTTAGTCCAAATTGTTTATATTTCTTGAATCTTGGTAAAATTTCTAACAAATTTGATATTGGAAGTTTTGAGAATGGATGAGAAATGAATGAGATACAAGGACCTTGACTGGAGATTAAAGATAGAGTTCATTTCTAGGAACGGACTTGTAATATATATTTATGGTTTTGTTTAAGTTAACGGATTTATAGCCACCCCAGTGGTAAGGCAACACGCGTTTATTGCAGAGGGCGTGGGTTCAAGCCCCAGCGCTGCCATTTTGCTTTTTTTTCTCTCAATATTGTCCTTCTTTTTTGTTACAAGCTAGCGCGCCCGGGCCTCCAAAACTGGGCCTATGACATTTTACTTATTCTGACCCCCTGTTTCCCTTTGACAACACAGTCCATTTATTTTATTTTTATTCTTTTTTTCTGATTTCCAAACAAAATCATTAATGGGCCAAAACTATAAAATAAAAAAACTATTTTACTCCTAAACACCCTAAATTCTATTTTTACCCCCTGAATTTTATTTTTTTATATTTTATTTATTTATTATTATTATTTATTATTATTATTATTATTATTATTATTATTATTATTATTATCAAAAAAATCCAAAAAAATATTTTTATTTATTATTTGCATTCTATATACTTATATTTTATTCCTTTAAAAAAAACAAAGAGACAAAAAATGTTTTCTTAAACAAACTTAATTTTTTTTTCTTAATAAATTAATAATTAGATTTAGGTTTAGTTATTTTCTTTTTAATTAAAATTAATTTAGAATCTAGGTTTTCTTTTAATTAATTAATTTCCATACTATTTTGATTAAACTTAAAACCTTTTCTAAAAAAACCTAAAAATGCTTTCTTGATTAATTTCATTTCTTTCAAACTAGGGTTTAATTTTACTTATTTTAATTAATTATTTTCTTTTAGATAATTAGGTTAAAACCATTTTCCTTAACAAAACCAAACAAAAAATTCTATTTCTTTTCCATTTATATCCTTGTACATTATATTTCAATTCTTGTACATTATTCAAGTTTCAATATGGTTGTAATAGATAATTAGGTTTAAATCCTTGCAATCCCCATTTGTAAATTTGTATACCCCATCCCCAAATGATGTAATAGCGTAGTAAATTTACTTTCCGCAATTTATCGCTTTCATATAAATGCTAGTAAATTAGGATTTGTATGGAAAGATAAAATCAATGCTTAGAGAACCCTAATTCAAGATAAACCAATGCATGCAAATCAAATACACTATTCATACATGCACCCTTAGGGTAATTCCACTTGTTGCCTTATAAATGGTCATGTTATGCATGTGGGATGTCTTAGCAAAAACAATAAAAAATACAAGATCATAATCCCTCGATGACGCTTCAAATGTTGCCTTACAAATGATCTTAGTCCCTCAAAGAGAAATGCTAAGATATCTCACAACATTACTATCATGACTATACGATGACCCACGCCCGTCCCTTTACATCCAAAGATAAGGCTTCTTACCAATCAATGGTAAGATAGCAATATCAAAGGAAAGGAGGAAATGAACAGAAGACTGTTAAGTAGGTAGAAACGTTCTTAGTTGCTTGCTCACTTTCAAAACAAACACCAAACACTTTCAAAACAAAACACACACCAAACATTTTCAAAAACAAACATCTTTTCAAATACACCACCACTTTCCATGAAATATTTTCAAAAGTCCAACACTTTGTATACATTCTTGCCGAAACGAGAATCATTACAAAGTTCGCCTAAACCAATGCGCCTTTTCAAAAATACTTTCAAAAACCACCACAAAGCATATTTTCAAACAAAGCAAGTGATCTAGAAAGCAACTAAGAGCCCATAGATAACTATGGATGAAAAGGGTGCTAACACCTTTCCTTTTCATAATCTACCCCCCGAACTCAAGAAATAATCTCAAAGGTTATTCCTGTTCTTTTCAGCCTTTCCTTATTGGATAAAAGAAAAGTCGATGGCGACTCTTGCTAACCACAATAATTGCGATCAAACGCAAAACATCCCAAGTCAGTTCTCCCACCGTATG
The DNA here is from genome assembly GCA_948472305.1 of Vicia faba. NCBI lineage: Eukaryota > Viridiplantae > Streptophyta > Magnoliopsida > Fabales > Fabaceae > Vicia > Vicia faba. Next base: position 630,233,549 of record OX451741.1, on the reverse strand, counting down.
ACAGAACTGGCGACTCTGTTGGGGAAAACTTAAAAGTGGGGTTACCTTAGGGCTATATCACCTTTATTTTCTTTCATTGTTTGACTTGCTTGCTTTACATTTTGGTTCCTTGTTTGGGCTTGTTTTGATCTTCTACCTGGATCTAGGATACCTTATAGGTAAGTAGCAATACATTGTGGAAACTGTACGGGGTATACCGACATGGTCTAAGTAATAGCTACGTTAGTGTGACACATTTGTGGGTACCGGTAGCCCTTGAGTAGTTAAGGGGAGTACGGGGCCGCTGTGTGGTGTCATGAAGCACTAACTGACTTTAGAACCTTTACTTGACCAACTTGGCCATTAGGAAGTAGTGAGATAGCCGGCTTTGGTGCAGTCTAAAGTTGGTTGATACTCGATAATACGCTTATTAAGATCATACTTCTCGGGATATTTCGGTCGCCATTAAAGAGGCTTGCGCTGAAACAATGCCCGACAAGAAAGACCAGTGATATTGAGATCCCTTAGAACCCGATTACTATTACTAGGACAGGTTGAGCCAACTAAACTTCAAGAGGGTACTTACCTATAAGACTCCATGCAAGCCTAAACCTAATGACTTGTTTGCCTTGTGTGTATATGCTTACTTGTACATAACATCATAATCATCATAACATCATAAGCATTCTCACTAACCATTTCAAGGATTATTGGGATTTATCTTTGTTTTGTTTTGTAGGACATGGCTTCCATCCGCATGAATACTATCCAAGTAAATCTCATAAGAATTCCTTCTCAACTCAAAGATTTAGCATCGAGGGTCCCTGATAATTCTTCATTCACCGAAAGACATGGTCGCCTTCTAAACTTGGTTACCTTGAGCACTGATGAAGATATGATGAAGGTGCTTTTCCAGTTCTTCGACCCTTTGCACCATTGCTTTACCTTTCCGGATTACCAGCTCGTACCTACTATGGAAGAATTTGCTCAACTCTTGAGGATTCCCATTCTCAATCAACTACCTTTCAATGGTACGGAAAGAGATCCAAGCCTTGAAGATATTTCCCGAGCACTAAACTTGCAACTATCCGATGTCACGACTAATTGGGAAACAAGGAGTGGTGTCAAAGGGTTCTTAGCCAAGTTCTTATTTGAAAAAGCTCAAGATTGTTGGAACTCTTTGGATTTACAAGCTTTTGAAGAAATCTTGGCCCTTCTCATCTATGGGATGGTTTTATTTCCAAACCCTGACCAACTTATAGATGTGAATGGCGTCAAAATCTTCATATCTCGTAATATGGTGCCTACTTTGTTGGGAGATATCCTACATTCTCTCCACTCTTGCATTATGAGGAAAAGAGGGATCCTCATGTGTTTCACTACTCTTTTGGCTAGATGGTTTGTCTCGCATCTCCCCCAGTCTGTGTTGAAGAACGAGCAAGTATTGAGATGGTCCCATAGGCTGATGACGCTCAGACATTCGAATATTCACTGGTGTTCTCGATCCTTAAAGAATTTTATTATCATCGACCGTTATGGGGAATTCCCTAATGTCCCCTTGCTTGGCATTCGGGGAGGTATCATTTACAACCCTTGCTTAGCCTTACGACAATTTGGGTATGCCTGAATAGATGGTCCTCATGATATGCTCATCCAAGGAATGGTATTCGACTACGAGAGCGACGATCAAGGCTACCGTCAGAGGTTTGTACGAGCTTGGAGGATGGTAAACAAAGTGGATAGTAAGACGCTGGGACACAAGAATTCTATACCCCTTGAGCCTTATCTTAGGTTGATACGAGCTCGGGCTCAGAAGCTCGTGATGCCTTATCCCTCCATCCTACCAGTTATCATGGAGCCTGTGGCTGAAGAAGATGTCCCGTACACTATCCTCCATCCCAATATGCATATTTCTCTTGAAGACTTGCAAAAAGGTTAGATTCAGCTAAAGGAAGAAAGAGATACATTCGAAGCTCAATTCTACGCTAGCGAGAAAAGGGTTCTAGAACTTACAAAGCAACTCTATGAAGAACAAAGCTTGAACGCCTACCTTGTGCTAAAGAGGATGCGTTCGACCTTTTTATCTTAGAGATTTATTTTGTAAGCCCAAGCGGCATGATGTAGTCATTTTGAACTAATTAATGAAATTTGACGTTTGTTCATTCTTTGTCTATACAAATTTAAATTTCATAAATCCTTGAAATCATTTGCATACACATATTCCATGCATCATAACATAACAAGTTTTCCATGTCAGGTTTCCTTGTCTTTCTGCTGTTTATTTCAGCAAGATGGATATTGAGAAAATAGTGAAAGACCTACAAGCACAAAATCCCAGTTTCAAGAGACTCTGCTGATCCTGGCCAAGGGGCAACAAGATTTGATGGCGTTGCTAGAAGCCAAAAAGAAACCAAAGAGGAAAGCCCTAGTCAACATGGGTAGAAGATTCAGAGAGCCAATCCGTCAGATACCGGTAGTGGAAGACTCGTCTAAGGAAGACAAAAATCAAATTGGAGAAGCAAGGAGTACCCAAAATGGGTGTATCAATGATCAAGCATCCAATGATGAGGATTATTTTGACGAGCAATATCCTTCTGCTGATGTTAAGTACAAGCAGCTGGAGGACAGACTGAAGGCCATTGAGATTCAAGTCGTCCCCAGTTTGGATTTTGATGATTTGGGTTTAATATCTGGGGTTTTCATTCCCCATAAATTCAAGATACCAGTCTTCATTAAATAAGATGGGGTTTCCTGCTTAAAACTTCACCTGAAGTCCTATGTGTGCAAATTTCAACCGCACACCGCCGACAAGAAACTTTGGGTTCACTTCTTTCAAGAAAGCTTGGCTGGGACGCAACTAGAGTTGTTTTACCAATTGGATGGTTCCTGTATCCATACATGGGAAGACTTAGCCACCTCTTTCTACCACCAATACTAGTATAATGCCGACCTGGCGCCGACAAGAGTTCAACTGCAAGACATGACAATGGGTAAGAGTGAAGGGTTCAAAGAGTACACCCACAAGTGGAGGGATCTTGCGAGTAGGGTCCAACCGCCGTTAACCGACGGGGAGCACATTGATATGTTTATGGGCACTTTATCTGGTCCATTTTTCAACTTATTGGTTGGTTGTTCTTCTTCCAGTTTCACCGAGATGATCTTAACCGGTGAAAGAGTTGAATTCGGTATCAAAAGTGGGAAGATTCCCATGGCATCTGCTTCCACCTCCAATCTCGTAAAGAAACCTTTTACCGGGAAGAAACAAACGAATGATGTGTATGGGGAAAGGGCCCATACCAAGAAGGATGATCGTCCGTCTATTAATGCTGTTCGGATTTCCAACCCACCACCTGTTCAAAGACAATCTTCCAATCATCAACAGTTTGAGGCTCTGCGAAGACAATACACAAGGATAGGCATATCACTTTCCCAAGACTTACAACACCTATTAAAGGCTAATTTGGTGACACTGCGTGATCCTCCGACTAATCCAGATACAATTTCACCTAAATACAATCTGAATACCAAGTGTGCATATCACTCGAATAGTCCCGGGCATGAGACTGACCAATGCTGGGCGCTGAAAAATAAAATTCAAGACTTAATAGACAACAAGACCATTGAATTTGATCCTCCTCCAACTCTAAATGTAATCACCACGCCTATTCCAAATCACGGCAAGGGTGTCAATGTTGTTGAAGACACCATTTTTCTTTCCTCCGTCAAAGACTTGACTACTCCGTTAAACATTATCAAAAAGAATCTGCTGAAAGCTGGGATTTTCCCTGTGTTGTACCCCAAAATTTTCCCTCCCATATTCTTCAAGAAATTGCCAAATCAAGTCTCAAGATTTCCCAAGGGTTGCACAGTCAAAGATCTCCTATACAGTCAAAATTAGGGTTTGTGTTCTGATCAAGGAAATGAAGTTTCCAAAGGTCCAATCAAGTCTCACATGCCTACAAATATGGTCAAGTATCCTCATATCAAGTTTCAAGACTTTCAGCTCAAAATTGCACAGTCAAAAACCCTAATTGCACTACAGTCAACTGTAAGGGCAAAATGGTCATTTGACAGTCAAAAGTTCAAATTTTTGGTCAACATATCATTTTGAAGCCACAAACATCATTTGATCAATTCTTGATCATGATTCTCAAAATTTGGCTCAGAAATCATCAAGATGCAAAAGTTTCCTTATTTGGACAGCTGAAAAAGTCAACTGAAATTGACCAGGGCATAACTTTCACATGGATTCTCAGAAAAATTCCATCCAAAGCTCATTTTGAAGAGAAAGACATTTCCTACAACTCATCTTCATATTTCAAGTCCAAGAAATGCTCTCACAAAAAGTTATCAATTTCAACATTATAGGTCATTTTCAAAAGTCAACAAAAAGGGACTTTAAGTCAAAGGCCATAACTTGAGATTGGTAAATCAAAATGACATGGGACCAAAGACATTGGTTAGAGGACTCAAAGACCTTTCCAAAATGTCCAAGAACATGAGAAAAGCTTAAACATTGAGCAAGTTATGCCTTGTGGAAGTTGGGAAATTTTTGGATATTTTGAAAAGTCAACATTGATTCAAATGACCTAAAATTGCTAATGGGCCCATTTTTCTTCCACAAATCATCATCCATGGCATGTGCACGACCACTTGGCCCAAAGGGAAGTTTTTATTCATTTTTTATTTATTTATTTGGATTTTTATTAATAATAATTCATTTAAATTAAAATAAATACATGAAAAATGCTAACCTAAGTTTTTTCAATCTTTTTGTGCACATTATATCATCAATAATTCGTGCATATCCCAACATGGAAAGATTTGGATTGATTGATCATAATTGATACAAGAACACATGGAAAAGATTGAAAAAGATCCTTAAAAATCAAATTTCCAAAAACCATGAATGCATTGGATTTGTTCTACTTTTCTTGACCTAATGGACTCAATACAAAAGCCTAATCACAACCCTAATCAATACACACACGCAGCTGCTCAAAAAAGCCATTATCAAACTTGGAAAATTTGGTCTAAAACTCAAAACTGCAAACTCACTTCCAGGGCGATTCAAGACCTAATTTTTGTTTCATTAGCTTGCTAAAGGTCCATTGAACGTGTCCCAATCAAGAACATCCATCAAAGCTTAAGGAATTGGTATACAGAACTTGAAATATCTCATGAAAAATTCATAATCGTATTTTCAAATCTTTGCATTTTCATGACATTTTAATTATTGATTCGTGTTCCTGGTATGATTCTAAAGCTAACCCATGCGTTTAATTGAGTTTTTGCAAGCTGTGGACGATTTCACCATTATCGTTTTCTAGGGTTTACAGGACCTTGGATTAGGGGTTTTTGAATGGGGAAAAATTGGCCCTCAAGACCACCACCATTAGACTCAGCGCATGTGGACGAAGATAATAGAACTATCGCGCCTAATTTATGAGTGCCCTAGTGCTAATCGTTATTTTCTGTAAAGATACTTTCTGCAACGGTGTAAAAACCGTTGCTTATGTTGTTTGTATTTCAGGAACATGAAGAAGATGATGTGTTGGCCGGTGCTGATTGGAGGGTTCAAAGTTTCGCGCGTTTTGAATCACTAACGCAATGGTTCTTTTTATAATATTTGTTGATTATTTAATATTAACAGGGCGCATTTGGTTCAGCTGGTAAGCGATAGTGGTGGCAAAGCACATGACTTGGGTTCGAGCCCCAGGTCTGTAGGTTTTCAATATTATTTTTCCATTAACGTTCATATGTAGCGTTTGAACTGAAGACCATCATGCATCTTCCAAATCCAGTCGTCCACGCGTCCCGGAACACCAAATCAACGGCATAGATTGGAGGAATACCCTAAACCCTAGTCAAAGGTGCCACATGGTGTCTGGAAAAGTCAGCGGACCTGAAGATTATTGGGCTCAGATTTCTTGGGCCATACCTCCACTTTGGGGACTACCACCCCCCTAGGTTTGCATATTTTTCACTTTCTTTATTATTTTTATTTATTTAACTCTATTTCTTTTAATTATTATTTGTTTAAATTAATTACTTATTTTCATAAATATAAAAAATGCATAAAAATCAGAAAAGATAAAAAATATAATAAATATTTTATTTTAATACTTTTTTGCAAATAAATGCAAATAATTATTTAGCTTTAAATTAGGGTTTAAGTTAATATTTTCATAATAAAAATCTAAAATAGGCATAGAATTAGGTTTAATGAATTTTTCATCCTTTTCATTTTTTTTTCTTTCAAATAATTAAATATTTATTTTATTTATTTTTATAATCAAATTTGCATGTAAAAATTAGGTTTAATTTATGTTAAAAATTTCAATATTTCTTAATAAATAAAAAAAATAACTAGAATTAGGGTTTGCATCCTATTTTGATTTTAATTAATTCTCCCTTTTCATATTAAATCTTAAAAAAAACATAAAATACCAAAAAAAAAAACAAATCCCTTCTTTCTTCTTAATTAATTAGTTCCTTATTAATTTTAATATTTTGCAAAAGGGTCCAACGCCCTCGTTTCAATTTAATTTTTATTAATTCGCATGTTATTTTATTTCGTTTAAATATTCATGTATCTCTCCCAAAGCCTTGTAATATTTTAATTACTTCTCGCACTTTTAATTTCTTTATTTATTTTCTGTCAAATCGGGTCCTGGTTAATTTTGGCGATGTGGACCCGCGCCGTTTGTAATAGCTTAGAATTTACTTTCCTTGCAACTTTTAACTGTTAATCAAATGACATGAAAGACTGTATGGACAAAATAAAAACAAGCGTAGAACACCGATAACATGACAAGATAAATGCAAACGAAAACGACACACAAATCGCACACACCACCCCTAGGGTACGCCTCACTGTTGCCTTGCCTCGAAAGGTGATCGTCGAGTAGAGGATGTCTTAGTAAGTCCTCATGATCCGGGAACCTGGCATGAGGGTAGCTTCTAAGGTGTCTTCCCATTGCTCCGGTGATCACCATGTCCCGAACCTCGAATTGACCCGAACAACTCCAACGGTGGTGCTACCTACCTCTCAATGGTGGGATGGCACTACTTTAAAGGACATTTACACAGACGAATTCCTTAGGGTAGGTAGGTTCTCGTGGATACTTGCTCTAATTTCAAAACAAATCAAAAAAAATACTTTTCACACCGACACCTTTTCAAAAAGCTTTCGAAAGCAATTTTTCAAACACTCTTGAGGACCGATACAAGAGTCGAACTGGAATTTTCAAAGAAACTTTTTAAAACCCACAATTAAAAAGCAAACAAACCATTTTTGAAAACACAAATGAGCAAGTATCTAAGAGCCCATGGATAACCATGGATAGAAAGGGTGCTAACACCTTCCCTTTCTATAACCTACCTCCCGAACCGAGAGCGATCTCTATAAGGAATTTTTCTGTGCTTTTGTCCTTTCCATTTGGAGAAAATAAAAGACGGTGGCGACTCTTGCTCCCGCGACATTTCGCGAACCAGCGTTAAACAGTCAGTTCCAGATCCACCGATCACAGAACTGGCGACTCTGCTGGGGAAAAACTTAAAGTGAGGTGTACCTTAGGGCTAAGATCACTGTGTTTTCAATTGTCTTCTTTGCTTGTTTTATTATTGTGGGTTGCTTGGGAGTTCTATAGATCCTAACCCGGATCTGGGGGATACCTTCTTAGAAAGTAGCAACAAGGTTGTGAGGGAACTGTGCGGGGTATACCGACATGGTTGAAACAGTCTGCTACGTTGATGTGGCACTTTGGTGTGTACCGGTAACCCTTGAGTTCAGTCAAGGAGAGTACGGGGCCTCCGCGTGGTGTCATGAAGCATCAACAGACCTTAGGAACCTTAATTGAACAATCTTGGCCTCTTTAGGGTAGTGAGATAACTGACTTTGGTGCAGTCCGAGGTTGGTTGATACTCGATACTACACTCAATTGAGGGTTGCTTTCCTGGAATATTTCGGTCGCCAGTTCAGTGGCTAAATCGAAACGATGAACAATGAAAGCAATCCAGTGATATTGGGACCCTTAGAACCCGGTTACTTCTAATAGGACAGGTTGAACCCACCAACTTCAAGAGGGTAGTACCCCAGACCTCATGCTGGCCTTAAACTCTAAGGGCTTCTCTTGTGTGACTTGTGTGCCTTCGTACTTGACTACTTGCATGCTTGTTATCTGACACATGAACTACTTGCAGGTTTTGTTTATAGTCCTTAATTAGGACTCATAACAAGGTGTACCGAGTTTCTTGCAGGGTTTGTTTTAGTCCTTAATTAGGACTCATAACAAGGTTTACCGAGTTTCTTGCAGGGTTTGTTTTAGTCCTTAATTGGGACTCATGACAGGTTTATTGAGTTTGCTTGCAGGTTTTGTTTATAGTCCTTAATAAGGGCTCATAACAGGGTTTATCCATACTACCCCATGCATCATGACATCATACCATTGCATACATCCTAACCCATTTCAAGGATCTCAAAGGCTTGTGATGCAGGTCAGGATAAATCAAACATCTAGCAAGGGGCAAAGAGGATTTATTTTCCTCTAGCCTAAGTGGTCAGGGGCTATGACCCACTTGATATGGTGAGCTTTGACACTTGAAGAAAGTACCCCGAGCCAAAGTTGTCAGGGGCTATGACCCACTTGATATGGTGAGCTCTGACTCCTGAATAAGGTTCCCCTAACCAAGGTTGTTTGGAAATCAGAACTAGACATGATGACTAAAGTCAGGGGCTATGACCCACTGGATATGGTGAGCCTTTGACCCTTGGAAGAAAGACTCTCAACAAATATGAAGTTCTTTCAATCAAACTGCTGGATCCAAGTGCTAACCAATTTTCTTGTTTACCCCGCGAGGTCCTTGAAAACATTGCATGCATACATACACATCATTGCATAGCAGGTATCCTTGTTGCAGGTCGCTTACCCTTCTCGCTGTTTATTTCAGCAATGGCTTCCCAACAAGGTAACCAGGGTCTTCATGCTCAAGAGACTCAGTTCAGGGAAATCTTCCTAGGTCTATCCAAGGGGCAAGAAGAGTTGAGGACACTCCTCATGGGGAATCTGATCAGAAAATGTCCTGAAGATGACAAGGACGAACAGCTGAAACGTCTACAAGCTGAGGTGGACACATTGAAAACCCAGATGCTGGGGCAAATGGCCATCATTCAAGGTTTAGCTCAGGAGCAAGGAGAGCTGAGAGCCATGATCAGTCAGCTTCCTCAAGGCATGAAGCAACCAGCCCAAATCAGGGACCAGGTCATGGAACAGCTTCCAAGAGGGCAAAGGTCGGGTCCAATGAATAGATCTCTCCGAGTTGCTACTACTTCACAGGTCCAACAACGACCTCGCCAAGAACAGCGGGTTGATCAGAACAGGTCGGACGAGCCTAAGAAACAATTCACCAACATCAATATGCCATGGTCACGAGCTTTGCAACACATGTTAAGGATGAACCTGATTGCGGTGATCAACCCTCCTGTAAATCCAAAGACCTCCTCTCCAAGTTACAACCCAGAAGCAAGGTGCGCTTACCATTCTGGTAGCCCGGGGCACGATACTGAGGATTGTTGGGCACTGAAGTACAAGATTCAGAACATGATCGATGCTAAAGAGATCGAGTTCGAGCCCGCCGAGACTCCCAACGTGATCACTGCTCCCTTGCCAAAACATGGCTAGGATTGAGAAATTTTTGTTCATTCGAATGTTCAAGTTGCAATTTTCTTTTGTTCAAACATTTACTCATGTTAAACATTGTTATTTCATTAATGCATCGCACATGTCTATTTTGAAGCAATATATTCGTATTCACTAAATGCAAATTATTTTCATATTTTTTCTGATGATCAACTCTTAATTAATAATTCTAAGCCTCTTGAGGGAGGATGACGAAAATAATACCATGATCATTACAATATGCTTTTGAACAGACCCCGCTGATGAGGTACATGCATTGTTTCAATCCCTAAACACTAGAGTTATAAGGATGATAATCCCTCGTCAACCCATTTGAGCCAAAGAAGTAGGAGTTTTTCTTTTCGAAATTTAAAACCCTTAATCATAACCTGGGGCAGGGTAGTCTCTCAGTTAATCCAAGTGCATAACGAATGGCACCGAAGAAGTCCTTACAAAACGAAGAAAGACAGTGATGGTTCCGAATAATCAATAAAGAAAGGCAGTCATTATCTCAAAAAATAAAGAACCCGTTAAGTCATAACCCATGAAGGAGACTTACAAAACTGGGGCATCCCGCTGACTGTGATTCCAAAAAGGGAACAGTTCAGGCAAAAAAGAAAGGGATAACAAAAATCAAAAAGAAAGAGGTCCTACAAACCCTCAACAAAAAAGAAATGACCGCCCATTCAAAATAAATCATCAATATCCGAACCATCATTGGAACATCAGGACAAAGACTCAAACAAGGTCTAACGCATGATCAGCTGAGTTTAGGTTTGGAGAACATCACGAAGAGCGGGTGGGTACAAATAAAATTTGAGCCTTTATCCTTTGTTTCTTAAATCGTGAACCAGGCCACGTTATAACCCTTAAAAGTCCTAGCTGAAGCATGGGTTAGTTCGAAAGCATACTGTTACTAAAGGTATCCTGACTCCTTAAGGCCTACGGTAAATACGGAGTTGACATCACGTTTTACAAACATTCACTTGTTTTATGGAAAAAATGCATTTTCAAAATATTCAAGACAGACATAGGCTTTGCATTTTTAACATAACTTTGTTTGCATATGACTTTTTGTTTGAACAGCAGGGAAATTCGCACGATGAATACCTAGTGAACAAAAGCACTCCCAATCAAGGGGCAAACATGATCAGGGTCTATTATCTGGGGCAATCCAATCAAGATTCGGAGAATCTCTCAAAGGCCAAATAGTCTGGGGCAAATCTCCGCATGAGTCACCTGGGGCATTTCAACAACGAATCTGGCCTGATCAAACATCTTCTGGTGGCATGACAAAACACTTCTAACAGGGGCAGCTCCCTACATTCTGAGAACATGGACATAGTCGAAAAAATACTACGCATAATCAAAGACCCGCTAGGTTGACACACCTAGGCAAAAATAAGGGCTTCCCGGCGAACCAAAAGGGTTCGGGCAAAATGAAGGGTTGAAATGAAAAATCTGTACACCTGGCAAGTCGAAAACCTGAAAAGGCGGCTTGGGCAAAAATGGGTATCCCGGTGGACTGAAAACCCGAAAGGGCGGTCCAGGCAAAAGTTAGGGATCAAAGCGTACGACTATGTCCTGTCATCTTATCACCTGCCTACCAGAAGTAGGTTTGTCCATCAAACAACTATCAGCACCTCACAGGTCTCCCTCTCCAATATCAGAAACAGGGGTAATAAAAGAGTTGTCTGAGCAATCTAATTGTTCTGTCCTCCAAGGTACCAAGGTAGGTTCAGCTAAAGAACATGACCAGTACATCTCAATTCCCCAGAGAGTAAGCCAGCAGTCAGTACACTCTCTCCAAGCTATCAAATCTCAAGGAAGTTGGATATCCTCCAGCAGATATCAACATTCCCCAGCAGCATGTATATCTTTAACAAGCATCCCCGGCAGTCTTGACCTAAAGATTGTTCCCCGGCGGCGTCTCAACATTCAAAGGAACCACTTCCCCAGCATATCAAAACTCCCCCAAGAGAGTCCAATTCAGTTCCCCAGGAAATTGGAATTCATCCCCAAGCAGTAAGCTTATCCCCAGTAGATTCTGGAAGCTTATCCCTCGCAGAACACGAATGCGTCGCCCGGCTTTATTCAAAGAGTTATTTCCTTAACAGGATATAACTGGGTTATCCTCAGCCAAAATCCACGGAAAGAGCGTCCTCGACGAAGTTTTCTTACCCCAGCGAAGTCCATCAACACTTCCAACAACAAGGGTATCCCCAGCAAATTATTATCAACACTCAGCAAGGCATCCCTCTTCCCACAGAGTATTGCTTCCCAGCATGGTCGCTAGAATATCTTTTCTCCCCGCAGAATCTTCCATTTGCCAAGTTTATTCCGTAACGGAGTCATCTTCTCCTACCGGTATTCTTGCAGTTATCATCCCCAGCGGAAGCAAAATCTATTCTTCAACATCAGCCCAGGATATGACTTCCCGGCACCCATCAAGGATTTATTTTCCTAGACGAAAAACACATACATAAACATCACATACATCATTATAGCATGCATAGACGCATTATACAAATCTCATTTATGTTGAGAACATCATTGCTTGATCCATATCATGCATTGCATATGACTGACCTTTACCTTTCAGGAAAGATGTAGTTGAAATTCTCAATCATATTTCAAGACCTAGACCGGTTCAGTTAATCGACTCCAAAGATTTCTTATCCAGTCCCAGGCCTTCTCTAGTCCAGCTAAATCGACTCCCAACAGATTTTTCTGATAAAGACTCAGTAGAAGTTATCAGGTTATAATTTCCTATTGGTTCTCTCTCCGACGGTGCATGAGATTTCCATGTTAGGTTTTTCTTTAAGATTATAATTTCCTGATGGTTCCCTCTCCGATGGTGAGTGAGGTGGTAATTCCTTTCCTAATGGTTCCCTCTCCGACGGTGAGTGAGGTGATAATTCCTTTCCTAATGGTTCCCTCTCCGACGGTGAGTGAGGTGATAATTCCTTTTCAGATGGTTCCCTCTCCGACGGTGAGTGAGGTGGTAATTCCTTTCCTAATGGTTCCCTCTCCGACGGTGAGTGAGGTGGTAATTCCTTTCCTAAATGGTTCCCTCTCCGACGGTGAGTGAGGTGGTAATTCCTTTCCTAATGGTTCCCTCTCCGATGGTGCGTGAGGTGATAATTCCTTTTCCTATGGTTCCCTCTCCGACGGTGAGTGAGGTGATAATTCCTTTTCAGATGGTTCCCTCTCCGACGGTGAGTGAGGTGATAATTCCTTTTCCTATGGTTCCCTCTCCGACGGTGAGTGAGGTGATAATTCCTTTCCAGATGGTTCCCTCTCCGATGGTGAGTGAGGTGATAATTCCTTTTCCTATGGTTCCCTCTCCGACGGTGAGTGAGGTGATAATTCCTTTTCAGATGGTTCCCTCTCCGACGATGAGTGAGGTGATAATTCCTTTTCAGATGGTTCCCTCTCCGACGGTGAGTGAGGTGATAATTCCTTTTCAGATGGTTCCCTCTCCGACGGTGAGTGAGGTGATAATTCCTTTTCCTATGGTTCCCTCTCCGACGGTGAGTGAGGTGATAATTCCTTTCCAGATGGTTCCCTCTCCGACGGTGAGTGAGGTGATAATTCCTTTTCCTATGGTTCCCTCTCCGACGGTGAGTAAGGTGATAGTTCCTTTTCAAATTATAATTTCCTTTGGTTCTCTTCCCGATACTGCGAAGATGGTAATTCCCACCAAGATTTTCTCAACGAGCGTTGTTGAAGTTAAAGTCACCTAAGGTTCTCTTACCATTCATGCTAAGGAAGTAACCATCCCTGGTTAATTCATCATCTTTTGAAGCTCCAGACTCAGCTCCTGTAACCAGTCAGGACACATCTATATCAAGCATCTGAAATCAACTCCTGCAACGTGTCAGGTACTCATTTTTCTTTTGCAGATATGCAGGTTCTCGCTAAGGAATCTCTTATGCGATCAACATCCAGATGGCATCTATAAGCCCATCATCCTATCCATCAATCTCTAAATGGCATCTATAAGCCCATTCCCATCACCACACTGCTATTATATGAGCGCAAATTTCTGGGCACTCTAGTGTTCAATCATCTTCTACCCTCGGATTACGAAAGGCACGTCAGCCAATCTGCATCCTCAGGTCTAAGAAGATTGAACAGGGGAAACTGTTGTACCCCAAAATTTGCCCTCCCATATTCTTCAAGAAATTGCCAAATCAAGTCTCAAGATTTCCCAAGGGTTGCACAGTCAAAGATCTCCTATACAGTCAAAATTAGGGTTTGTGTTCTGATCAAGGAAATGAAGTTTCCAAAGGTCCAATCAAGTCTCACATGCCTACAAATATGGTCAAGTATCCTCATATCAAGTTTCAAGACTTTCAGCTCAAAATTGCACAGTCAAAAACCCTAATTGCACTACAGTCAACTATAAGGGCAAAATGGTCATTTGACAGTCAAAAGTTCAAATTTTTAGTCAACATATCATTTTGAAGCCACAAACATCATTTGATCAATGCTTGATCATGATTCTCAAAATTTGGCTCAGAAATCATCAAGATGCAAAAGTTTCCTTATTTGGACAGCTGAAAAAGTCAACTGAAATTGACCAGGGCATAACTTTCACATGGATTCTCAGAAAAATTCCATCCAAAGCTCATTTTGAAGAGAAATACATTTCCTACAACTCATCTTCATACTTAAAGTCCAAGAAATGCTCTCACAAAAAGTTATCAATTTCAACATTATAGGTCATTTTCAAAAGTCAACAAAAAGGGACTTTAAGTCAAAGGCCATAACTTGAGATTGGTAAATCAAAATGACATGGGACCAAATACATTGGTTAGAGGACTCAAAGACCTTTCCAAAATGTCCAAGAACATGAGAAAAGCTTAAAACTTGAGCAAGTTATGCCTTGTGGAAGTTGGGAAATTTTTGGATATTTTGAAAAGTCAACATTGATTCAAATGACCTAAAATTGCTAATGGGCCCATTTTTCTTCCACAAATCATCATCCATGGCATGTGCACGACCACTTGGCCCAAAGGGAAGTTTTTATTCATTTTTTATTTATTTATTTGGATTTTTATTAATAATAATTCATTTAAATTAAAATAAATACATGAAAAATGCTAACCTAAGTTTTTTCAATCTTTTTGTGCACATTATATCATCAATAATTCGTGCATATCCCAACATGGAAAGATTTGGATTGATTGATCATAATTGATACAAGAACACATGGAAAAGATTGAAAAAGATCCTTAAAAATCAAATTTCCAAAAACCATGAATGCATTGGATTTGTTCTACTTTTCTTGACCTAATGGACTCAATACAAAAGCCTAATCACAACCCTAATCAATACACACACGCAGCTGCTCAAAAAAGCCATTATCAAACTTGGAAAATTTGGTCTAAAACTCAAAACTGCAAACTCACTTCCAGGGCGATTCAAGACCTAATTTTTGTTTCATTAGCTTGCTAAAGGTCCATTGAACGTGTCCCAATTAAGAACATCCATCAAAGCTTAAGGAATTGGTATACAGAACTTGAAATATCTCATGAAAAATTCATAATCGTATTTTCAAATCTATGCATTTTCATGACATTTTAATTATTGATTCGTGTTCCTGGTATGATTCTAAAGCTAACCCATGCGTTTAATTGAGTTTTTGCAAGCTGTGGACGATTTCACCATTATCGTTTTCTAGGGTTTATAGGACCTTGGATTAGGGGTTTTTGAATGGGGAAAAATTGGCCCTCAAGACCACCACCATTAGACTCAGCGCATGTGGACGAAGATAATAGAACTATCGCGCCTAATTTATAAGTGCCCTAGTGCTAATCGTTATTTTCTGTAAAGATACTTTCTGCAACGGTGTAAAAACCGTTGCTTATGTTGTTTGTATTTCAGGAACATGAAGAAGATGATGTGTTGGCCGGTGCTGATTGGAGGGTTCAAAGTTTCGCGCGTTTTGAATCACTAACGCAATGGTTCTTTTTATAATATTTGTTGATTATTTAATATTAACAGCGCGCATTTGGTTCAGCTGGTAAGCGATAGTGGTGGCAAAGCACATGACTTGGGTTCGAGCCCTAGGTCTGCAGGTTTTCAATATTATTTTTCCATTAACGTTCATATGTAGCGTTTGAACTGAAGACCATCATGCATCTTCCAAATCCAGTCGTCCACGCGTCCCGGAACACCAAATCAACGGCATAGATTGGAGGAATACCCTAAACCCTAGTCAAAGGTGCCACATGGTGTCTGGAAAAGTCAGCGGACCTGAAGATTATTGGGCTCAGATTTCTTGGGCCATACCTCCACTTTGGGGACTACCACTCCCCTAGGTTTGCATATTTTTCACTTTCTTTATTATTTTTATTTATTTAACTCTATTTCTTTTAATTATTATTTGTTTAAATTAATTACTTATTTTCATAAATATAAAAAATGCATAAAAATCAGAAAAGATAAAAAATATAATAAATATTTTATTTTAATACTTTTTTGTAAATAAATGCAAATAATTATTTAGCTTTAAATTAGGGTTTAAGTTAATGTTTTCATAATAAAAATCTAAAATAGGCATAGAATTAGGTTTAATGAATTTTTCATCCTTTTCATTTTTTTTTCTTTCAAATAATTAAATATTTATTTTATTTATTTTTATAATCAAATTTGCATGTAAAAATTAGGTTTAATTTATGTTAAAAATTTCAATATTTCTTAATAAATAAAAAAAATAACTAGAATTAGGGTTTGCATCCTATTTTGATTTTAATTAATTCTCCCTTTTCATATTAAATCTTAAAAAAAACATAAAATACCAAAAAAAAAACAAATCCCTTCTTTCTTCTTAATTAATTAGTTCCTTATTAATTTTAATATTTTGCAAAAGGGTCCAACGCCCTCGTTTCAATTTAATTTTTATTAATTCGCATGTTATTTTATTTCGTTTAAATATTCATGTATCTCTCCCAAAGCCTTGTAATATTTTAATTACTTCTCGCACTTTTAATTTCTTTATTTATTTTCTGTCAAATCGGGTCCTGGTTAATTTTGGCGATGTGGACCCGCGCCGTTTGTAATAGCTTAGAATTTACTTTCCTTGCAACTTTTAACTGTTAATCAAATGACATGAAAGACTGTATGGACAAAATAAAAACAAGCGTAGAACACCGATAACATGACAAGATAAATGCAAACGAAAACGACACACAAATCGCACACACCACCCCTAGGGTACGCCTCACTGTTGCCTTGCCTCGAAAGGTGATCGTCGAGTAGAGGATGTCTTAGTAAGTCCTCATGATCCGGGAACCTGGCATGAGGGTAGCTTCTAAGGTGTCTTCCCATTGCTCCGGTGATCACCATGTCCCGAACCTCGAATTGACCCGAACAACTCCAACGGTGGTGCTACCTACCTCTCAATGGTGGGATGGCACTACTTTAAAGGACATTTACACAGACGAATTCCTTAGGGTAGGTAGGTTCTCGTGGATACTTGCTCTAATTTCAAAACAAATCAAAAAAATACTTTTCACACCGACACCTTTTCAAAAAGCTTTCGAAAGCAATTTTTCAAACACTCTTGAGGACCGATACAAGAGTCGAACTGGAATTTTCAAAGAAACTTTTTAAAACCCACAATTAAAAAGCAAACAAACCATTTTTGAAAACACAAATGAGCAAGTATCTAAGAGCCCATGGATAACCATGGATAGAAAGGGTGCTAACACCTTCCCTTTCTATAACCTACCTCCCGAACCGAGAGCGATCTCTATAAGGAATTTTTCTGTGCTTTTGTCCTTTCCATTTGGAGAAAATAAAAGACGGTTGCGACTCTTGCTCCCGCGACATTTCGCGAACCAGCGTTAAACAGTCAGTTCCAGATCCACCGATCACACCCTGGCTGTTTGAAGAATTGCGATTGCTGTGCCACATAACTCAATGGATGCAAAGGGCTGAAGGAAGGCATTCAACGCCTGATGAATAGCCATTAGATCCTATTTGAGAAGACTCCGTCCGCCAAAAGTTTGACCAATAAGTTTGAATACCTCTCCATCATAACGATCTCAAACAAGCCTCTTAGGATCTTCTCTAAGGGTCCTATCAGGATTTCAAATGAACCAATTGTTGCTCCTCTGATAATTACCGCCCTCGGGCCAATTCCGTTCTCTTCCAACAAAGTAGTGCCATGGAACTATGGTGCTGAGGTGTTTTACCATGGAATAAAGCAAGACGCTTGGATTGAAGAAAGAAAAGCTGATGACATTGGTAACATTACTGGCTTTAGTAAGGTGACCAGAACTGGGAGAATCTTTTCACCAAAGATCTCACCACCAACTACTTCAAAGGAGCCTGTCCACATCACCACTGCTAAGCCTAGTGTTGACACAAGGGGAAAGGAGAAAGTAGTTGAGCCTGCTGAGACAGAAATACCCGCAAAAGACATTTCCGTTGAGGAACCTTCCACTCGAGAAATGGATGAGATCTTGAAAATTATAAAAAGGAGTGATTTAAAGATAGTGGAACATCTGAGGCAAACCCCTTCCAATATTTTTATGTTGTATTTGCTACTCTATCCCGACGCTCATGCTCGGACGTTAATCAAATTATTGAAGAAGGATCATGTCCCTCATGAGACCACAACTGACCAGTTTGAAAATTGTATGGCAAGCTTGACGGTCGACAATGGTTTGGGTTTCTCGGATGCTGATATGATACCACTTGGAAAGAACCATAACAAAGCTCTACATGTTTTTGTTGAATGTAAGTGGAATACCCTAGCACATGTTCTGGTTGACACTGGCTCTTATTTAAACGTACTACCCAAGGGGGATTTGGACCATTTAGACTGTGAAGGACTAGTTTTGAGACCAAGCAATATTATTGTGAGGGCTTTCGATGGGTCCAAAAGGACAGTTCATGGAGAGGTGGATCTCCCGATCAAGGTGGGCTCACAGATTTTCAACTCTACTTTCTACATCATGGATATCCGTCCTGCTTACTCCTGTTTGCTGGGTCACCCTTGGATCCATGGAGCAGGGGCATTAACGTAAACCCTTCATCACAAGCTCAAGTATCCGGTCAAAGGAAGGATTGTCACTGTCTATGGTGAGGAGGAGTTCATGGTAAGCCACCTCAACTCTTTCAAATATGTGGAGATGGATGGCGAATTTATAAAAACCCCGTGTCAGGCTTTTGAAGTGGTGCCACCAATGGTTGTTGTTGCCAAATTTTCCTCTGATGTGTCCAAAGCTATTAAGGTCGTACCAAAGATGGTTTTGTTTAGAGATACTCGTGCCGCAGTCGAAGAAGGAAGTTGTGATACTTGGGGGCAACTCCCCAAGATCCCATTCAAAGCAGACAAATGTGGTTTAGGTTTCACTATCAAGGCTCAGAAAGAAGTGAGGCGCGCTCGTTCAGGGAAGCCTCCTCTCTGTATTAGAAGTCATGAAGTTAACGCTATAGGTGATTTTGATGATGAATGTGCATTTGAAGAATGGGTATATCCTACTACAATAGAGCTCAACAATTGGCACGCAAAGGAATTCGTTCCCATCTCCTTCATTGAGGAGTAATTACTTGTTTATTGCTTTCTATTAATTCAAGAACATTTTGTCTGTAATATTAAACAATGACTTTTAAGCCATGTGCCTGGCCCGTGGCACTATGGTCCATTTGTCAAGGGTTTTATTTATGTTCATTTTATCATATGATCATTCAATACAAACCATTAGACTTTTTTGCATTCAAACTTTTGTGCTCATTGTCTTTCTTTTTCTTCAATGCATTTTTCAATATAGCCATGTGTCTTACATGCACACACACACACACACACACACACACACACACACACACACACACACACACTCTTGCAGGTCCTCATCCACTCTGGATCTTATTGCCAATGACTCTACTATTGCCGACTATGATTTTGAACGTCCAATTAACAAAGCCTAAGACGAAGGCGAGGAAGATTGTGAAATACCGGGAGAACTAGCCAGACTTCTATTACAAGAGGAAAAAGCTATTTAACCGTACAAAGAGTTAGTTGAAGTCATCAATCTAGGTACCGAGACAAAAAAGAAAGAAGTCAAGATCGGTGTTAACCTGGAAAGCAGTGTCAAAAGCATATTGGTTCAGATGTTGCATGACTATGTGGAAGTGTTTGCTTGGTCGTATGAAGATATGCCAAGGTTGGATATCGACATTGTAGTTCATCGTCTGCCGACAAAGGAAGATTGTCCTCATGTCAAACACAAAGTTTGTCGCATGAGGCCTGACATGTCTGAAAAGATAAAAGCTGAGGTGATGAAACAATTTGACGCATGATTCTTAGTTGTGACATCTTATCCCCAATGGGTTGCAAACGTGGTGCCAGTGCCGAAGAAAGACGGAAAAGTTCGTATGCGCGTAGATTATAGGGATCTGAATAGGGAAAGTCCCAAGGATGATTTCCCTCTACCTCATATTGATGTCTTGGTCGATAACACTGCTTAGCATAAAGTCTTCTCTTTCATGGATGGTTTCTCCGGCTATAATCAAATTAGAATGGCTCCCAAAGACATGGAGAATACCACTTTCGTTACGCAATGGGGCACCTTTTTCTACAAGGTCATGTTGTTCGGATTAAAGAATGCAGGGGCAACATATCAAAGGGCTATGGTAGCTTTGTTTCATGACATTATCCATCATGAAATGGAGGTATATGTGGATGATATGATTGCAAGGTCACATACTGAAGAGGAGCATCTCAGTCACCTATATAAGCTATTCGAGAGGCTGCAAAAGTACAAGTTGAGGTTGAACCCTAATACGTGCACATTCGGAGTACGATCTAGAAAGCTTCTAGGTTTTGTTGTCAGTGGTAAAGTCATCGAAGTCGATCCTGCCAAGGTAAAGGCCATCCAAGAAATGCCAGTACCCCGATCTGAAAAGGAGGTTAGAGGATTCTTGGGTCGTCTTAACTACATCACTCGCTTCATATCTCACTTGACTGCTACTTGTGATCCAATTTTTAAACTCTTGACGAAAGATCAAGTAGTCAGATGGAATGATGAATGCCAAGCTGCCTTCGAGAAAATCAAAGAATATCTACAAGAACCTCATATCCTCATGCCTCCAGTTGAAGGAAACCCTTGATCATATACTTGACAGTGCTAGAGAATTCTATGGGGTGTGTTTTGGGCCAACATGACGAGTCTGGCTGAAAAGAGCATGCTATTTACTACCCGAGCAAAACGTTTACCGACTGTGAAACCATATATTTACTGCTCGAGAAAACTTGCTGCACTCGGGCATGGGCTGCTCGCCGGCTAAGACAGTATATGTTGACTCATACCACTCTACTGATTTCTAAGATGGACCATATCAAGTACATCTTCGAGAAACCTTCTCTTTCCAGACGGATAGCTAGATGGAAAATGATCTTGACTGAGTATGATATTCAATATACAATGCAAAAGGCCATCAAAGGAAGTGTATTAGTAGATCATTTGGCCCATCAAGTTGTTGATGATTATCAGTCTATGAACTTTGACTTCTCGGACGAGAACATCATGCTAGTGATCGACTGTGCGAAACCTAGACTGTATGACGGACCCGAACAGGGATCCCGATGGACTATGGTCTTCGATGGGGCTTCCAACGCCTTGGGTAACAGAATTGGTGTTGTGATAACCTCCTCTGAAGGTTCCCGCACTCCTTTCACTGCTATACTATGATTCGATTGTACGAACAACATGGCTGAGTACGAAGCATGCATTTTGGATCTGAAGGATGCCATTGATTTGAGGATAAATCATTTGAATGTGTTTGGGGATTCCACTCTAGTGATTAGCCAAGTAAAAGGAGATTGGGACACTAAGCACCCTAATCGCATCCCTTACAAGGAGCTTGTGCTATCTCTGATTCCTTACTTCGAAGAGGTCACCTTTGAACACTTCCCTAGGGAAGAAAATCAGTTAGTCGATGCATTGGCCACAATGTCTTCTATGTTCAAGGTCAAATGGGATAACAAAGCTCCTATGATTGCAATTGAGAGATTTCACGAACCTGCGCACTGCTATGAGCTCGACACTGACATGGAAAATCCATGGTACCATGAGGTGAAGAGATACCTTAAAGCACAAGAGTATCCTGAAGGAGCATCCATCAATGACAGAAAGTTCCTACAAATATTTTTAGCCAAATTCTTCCTAAGTAATGGAATCTTGTACAAACGCAACCATGACTCTACTCTACTCCGATGTATGGACAAGAAGGAGGCAGAGGAAATTATGGAAGACATGCATGATGGTCTCTTTGGGACTCACTCTAGCGAACATTCTATGACCAAGAAAATCCTGAGAGCTTGTTACTATTGGTCAACAATGAAGACTGATTTCCATCATCACTCAAGAACTTGCCACAAATGCCAAATCTATGCTGACAAGGTCCATGTGCCTCTTATCCCTCTGAATGTCATGACCGCTCCGTGGCCATTTGCAATGTGGGTCATTGACATGATTGGAGAGATCAAAACTACTGCTTCCAATGGACATCACTTCATTCTAGTCGCCATTGATTATTTCACCAAATGGGTCGAAGCCGCCTCATTTGCCTCAGTCACCAAGAACATGGTAGCCAGGTTCATCAAACACAACCTCATCTACCGCTATGGTATCCCCAAAAGGATCTGTAAGTATAAGAGTGCACATAAGAGGGGAGTGAATTAGGTACTTTAATATTTTTACCGTTTTAGTGATGATGGATATTATTTTTCTGGTTTAGTGTATGAATTTACAAATGTGTTTCTTTCTTTTCTGGTTTATGACTAGTGATGAAAGCGGTAAATGCGGAAAAGTAAAGAACACAAAGATGTATCCTGGTTCCCATCACAGTCTGAGAGTACTCTAGTCCCCTTTCAACATGAAATATATTTCCTCATTATGGCAAACTTAAACAAGAACTACCCAAAACAGAGAAAAATCCTCTTGGACCAAGAACAATCCTCTTGGAATTTCACTATGTCAACAATGATAACAATCCTCTCAAAGTGATTTTACTTGTATCCAACAATCCTGGAAAAACAAGATTTATAAAACCACTTAAACTTATTTCCAACAATCCTGAAAAATAAGCAAGTATATAGCAATATTTGATTTGAGTGAGTTTGAGTAGCAATGATCACTTTGAGTGATTTAATTAATGAATTGATCTTATCTTCCAATGATAATAGTATATAATGAATCAAGATATATAATGCTCAAAGTTTTCTGGTTAGCAATATGTGAAAGTGTGCAGAAAACTTGTGTATGAAAATATATAACAGCTTGAGTTTGATTTTTGAAAAATTCAGAGAAAATGATTGGAAGAGGTGTTTAAAATGATTTTGAAAATGAGTATTTATATGTTCATAGCACCCTTTTGAAACAGCATAAAGTTCTATAAATGAATCATGAACAATTTCCAAGATTGAGTGAAAGGTTTCCATGAATTGGTGTTATGAACAGGCATGTGTAAAGTTGCTATTTTTCAAAATTGTTCAGCATGCAATCGATTGCACTCTTTTTGTAAATCGATTGCACGAGGTTTCAACAGCTAGAAATTCAAATATTTTGAGTGTGCAATCGATTGCATAAGTGTGTAAATCAATTGCATTTGAAGTCAGTAGCAAAAATTGATTGAGTGCAATCGATTGCACAAACATGCAAGTCGATTTCACTTAGAAACAGTAGCAAATGTTTTGAAAAATTGAAGCATGCAATCGATTGCACTAATATGCAAATCGATTGCACTCAAGTGAAAAATGATTTTTAGCTTAGAAAAACTTGAGTAAGGATTTGGACAATATAAAATATTTATTTTGACCATTGAGCATCTATGTCTTAAGTTCAAAGTAAGTATTATCATTATACCTTGAAATTTTTCTAAGTGCTTGAACCAAAGAATTTATCCACTGATACTTTTAGCTTGATCAATAATCTTTGCCTTCTTTGTCAATCATGATTTGTATTCATAAAAACAAAAGTGCATTTGAGCAGCTTGATTTTACATTCTCCCCCTTTTTGATGATGATAAACGATCTTGCTTGATGCGTTGTAATTTCCGGAAAGAGCTTCTCCCCCTAAGATGCATAACTCCCCCTTTGTATGAGAAAGAAATTCTCCCCCTAAGATTCATAACTCCCCCTTTATATGAGAAGGTTGGAATCTTTTGAATTCGTTCATCTTGGTTGAAGAGTACCTTAGAAATCTAAGACATGAAATGTACAAGCATAGAGTGCCACGTCCTTCTCCCCCTTTGACATTATCAAAAATAAGGGAAAGATGCAATAAAAATGGACAATAATAAAGCAATATTAAAATAAATTAATTAATCATGCATCACAAATTATCATAGACATAGTAACATAATGATTACAAAGAAATCTGAAAGAACAACAAACAAAACCTAGCATAACTGAACAAGGACATAACAGAAAAAAATAGACATAATAAAGTTGGACAGAACTTTATGGTTGATTCATGTCCCGGTTGTTATAGAACCAAGATCCTTTATTTGGAAATTGTTGTTGTAGAGGAGGTTCTGTGTAATGTTGTGGAGGTGCATCTGGATTATTTGGGTCATATGGTGGAATGTGAAGATGAGAGTAAAGGCAAGAAATTTTTTGATTCACATCTGTGCGGAAGTCATTAATCTGGGTTGTTGTAGAATCGTTGATAGCATTCCATTGGTTGTTGATGTTGGTATTCATGGAAGCAAATTGTTGAGACATGAAATCCATAAGATCTTGATTGTTTGGACGAGAGGGAGCAGTAGGTGGAGGAGGTACAACTTCACCACCTTCAACTTCTTGATCGTTTCCTTCATCACCGACCACATCTTCAGTAATGTAAGTTATAGTTTTTGTTTCCGGATTATAATGAACACCCATTCTTGAGTTAACATTTTTGATTGAAATCTTATGCAGATTTGAATCCATATTAACTTTCTCAAACCCAGCAAAATCAACCTCAAATTCTTCCATAATTAATGTAACAAAGTAAGCATATGGTAGAAATTTTGATTTTGCATCAACCCTCAACATATGGACCATTATGAACCTTTCCCAATTAACACTTATACCTTTCTTCCTTGCATAGATCAGCTGCATTTCCAGGTCAGTCACAGTGCAGTGGTTTCCAGCCCATGGAACATAATATAGACCATGAAATAATGAAATAGTCGATCGTCTATATAAAAGTTACCTGCACTCCATGAGTCTCTAGAGGGAATCACTCCTCCTAGACCACGAATCCTTTTGGCATGGAATTCAGCTTCGCTTAATCTCCTAGTGTTGTAATAAAATTCCTTTTCCTGTAGTCATCCCATGCCTCGTTTTCAGGGTCGTACAAAGAGCTTCCAATGTAGGGAATATGTATAATCTCACCAACAATCTCAGGGGTTAGAGAGATTTGTGTACCCAACACATATGTCACCATCTTGCCTTTGTGAGGAGTTAAATTGCTGAAAAATACTCTTACCAGATCCGGATAATATGGACCAAATGATGAAATTAATGGTTCTAGTCCATAAGTAGTTAAATCATTTTGAAAAGAGAAACATTCCTGAGGAAAATATGATAGCATACCATATTTAGGATTGGACACTATTTTTCTTTGAAAATCCTTTGAAAATCTTGCTTCTTGTTCTTCGGTGAGAGTTGAGACTAATGGATTCTCATAGGATGAACCAACCTTTTTCTTCCCTTTCTCTGAAGCTGACACCTTTCGTTTTTGCCTTGAAACCACGGGTAATGTGTTTTTAGGGTTTTGAAGGTTTTAGGTTTTGAGAGGAAGATGTTTGATGATCTGAAGTTTGGATATGATTTGTGAGTAAATAGAAATGAGTGGATTGTATTATATGTAATGAAGTTTAATTGACTTTTCAATAATAGAGATGAGCTTGGGAATATTAGAGAGAGAGGAATTCTGACCAACAAATATTTCTGTCATAAAAGCATGTTACAGTGGATGCAATCGATTTGCATACAGATGCAATCGATTTGCACATAAAACAAAAGCAAAATAAAACTGAAACGCACAGAGTGCAATCAATTTGCACTTATGGTGCAATCAATTTACACTGAAATAGAAAGGTCAAAAATAAAAACATTCAGTGTGCAATCGATTTACACTATTGTGCAATCGATTTGCATCAACCAAAAATGACCAAAAACATATTTTTGTTAAACTTAAACACCACTTAACATATATATTCACATATAACAAGGTTAAGACAAATATATAAAATAATAACAAGGATAGAAAGCACCTTATATTTCAGGACGGATTGCTGTCAGATATAATAAGGAGTCAATCATACCTTGATACTTTGTAATGTCGATGGAAACACCTGATTCATCTTGATCAACATATGTACCGGAACCCATTGGTGTAGACATTGCCTTACAATTATCCATGTCAAATCTTTTCAAGAGTTTCTTGCAATACTTGGATTGGTTGATGAAGATGCCATCTTTTAATTGCTTGATTTGAAGTCCAAGAAAATAATTCATTTTACCCATCATGGACATCTAAAATTCTCCTTGCATCATTGCTGAAAATTATTCACAATTTTCTTTGTTTGAAGATCCGAAAATGATATCGTCAACATAGACTTGAACTAGCAAAGTGTCATTTTTTATTTTCTTGATAAACAAAGTCTTGTCAACTTTACCCTTTTCAAGACCTTTTTCGTATAGGAAGTTACTTAGCTGATCATACCATGCCCTTGGTGCTTTTTTCAAACCATAGAGAGCTTTTCTCAGTTTAAATACATGAGATGGATTCTTTTACCTTTAAGTATAACTTCATGTGTGACTTCGTCTTCTATCAAGCATTCATCCTTGGTGAACTTTATCTTGAAGCCTTTGTCACAAAGTTGGCTAATAATAAGAAGATTGTGCTTTAGTCCTTCAACATAAAGAACATCTTCAATGGATGTGAAAGATGGAGCACCAACTTTGCCTTTGCCAAGAATTCTTCCCTTATTATTGTCTCCATAAGTGACAAAACTCTTGGCCTTTAGAGCTAGATTTGAAAATTGGTTTATGTCTTCCATCAAATGCTTAGAGCCACCACTTATAAAAATATCATAGATTTAAAGTGGTCCTCAAGCAAAACTACAAAACAAATTAAGTTTGATTTGGTGCCTAATGTGCTTTGGGTCCATCATAGTTAGTTCCCTTCTTAACTCACACATAATGCCCACTTGCTACACTAAAGTTTCTAACATAGCAAGCATTAGGTGTATGGCCAACAATACCACAATAAAAACAAGTAGGTTCAAAATTACTTCTATATCTAGGAGGATAAGATTTATTCTTAACAAATCTTTTCTTTTTAGAATATTGATGAACTACTTTAGGTTTGTTCACTTTCTCTTTGGATGATTGACCACTAGCCTTAACAAAGATAGTTTTATTAGAACTTGATTTTGAAAACTTTGAATATCGAAGTCGACTTTTATCATTTGAATATATTTGTTGGCTAATAACACCTTCCAATTGTAAGTATAAGAGTGCGCCTAAGAGAGGGGGGGGGGGGTGAATTAGGTACTTTAATAGTTTTACCGTTTTAGTGATGATGGATATTATTTTTCTGGTTTAGTGTATGAGTTTACAAATGTGTTTATTTCTTTTCTGGTTTATGACTAGTGATGAAAGCGGTAAATGCGGAAAATTAAAGAACACAAAGATGTATCATGGTTCACCTTACAGTCTGAGAGTACTCCAGTCCCCTTTCAACATGAAAGAGATTTCCTTATTGTGGCAAACTTAAACAAGAACTACCCAAAACCAAGAAAAATCCTCTTGGACCAAGAACAATCCTATTGGATTTTCACTATGTCAACAATGAGAAAAATCCTCTCAATGTAACTTTACTTGTATCCAACAACCTTGAAAAAACAAGATTTATAAAACCACTTAAACTTATTTCCAACAATCCTGAAAAATAAGCAAGTATATAGCAATATTTGATTTGAGTGAGTTTGAGTAGCAATGATTACTTTGAGTGATTCAATAAATGAATTGATCTTCTATTCCAATTATAATAGTATACAATGACTCAAGATATACAATGTTTAAAGTTTTCTGGTTAACAATATGTGAAAGTGTGCAAAAAACTTGTGTATGAAAATGTATAACAGCTTGAGTTTGATTTTTGAAAAATTCAGAGAAAATTATTCGAAGAGGTGTTTAAAATGATTTTGAAAATGAGTATTTATATGTTCATAACACCCTTTTGAAACAGCATAAAGTTCTGTAAATGAATCATGAACAATTGCCAAGATTGAGTGAAAGGTTTCCATGAATTGGTGTTATGAACAAGCATGTGTAAAGCTGTTATTTTTCAAAATCGTTCAGCATGCAATCGATTGCACCCTTTGTGTAAATCGATTGCACGGGGTTTCAACAGCTAGAAATTCAAATATTTTGAGTGTGCAATCGATTGCGCAAGTGTGTAAATCGATTACATTTGAAGTCAGTAGCAAAAATTGATTAAGTGCAATCGATTGCACTTAGAAACAGTAGCAAATGTTTTGAAAAATTGAAGCATGCAATCGATTGCACTAATATGCAAATCGATTGCACTAATATGCAAATCGACTGCACTTAAGTGAAAAATGATTTTTAGCTTAGAAAAACTTGAGTAAGGATTTGGACAATATAAAATATTTCTTTTGACCATTGAGCATCTATGTCTTAAGTTTAAAGTAAGTATTATCATTATACCTTGAAACTTTGCTAAGTGCTTGAACCAAAGACTTTATCCACAGATGCTTTTAGCTTGATTAATAATCTTTGCCTTCTTTGTAAATCATGGTTTGTCTTTATCAAAACAAAAGTGAATTTGAGCAGCTTGATTTTACAGGATCATCACTGATAATGGGACTAACCTCAACAATGCTATGATTACAGAAATTTACACTCAGTTCAAAATCAAGGATCACAATTCTTCTCCTTATAGACCTAAAATGAATGGCGCAGTGGAAGCGGCCAACAAAAACATTAAGAAGATTATAAAGAAGATGGTAGTAACCTACAAAGACTGGCATGAGATGTAACTATTTTCTCTTCATGGCTACCGTGCTTCAGCTCGGACATCAACTGGGGCAACTCCCTTTTCTTTGGTCTATGGCATGGAAGTTGTTATGTCAGTGGAAGTTCAGATCCCCTCACTAAGGATTATGAATGAGGCAGGCCTAAGCAAAGACGAATGGATTCATACAAGATTGGATCAGTTGAACTTGATCGATGAAAAGCGACTGGCTGTTGTTTGTCACGGTCAGATGTACCAAAAATGTATGATCAAGGCTTTCAACAAAAAGATCAATCCTCGAGTATATCAAGCTGGTGACTTGGTAATAAATCGCATCATTCTTCCACAAGGAGACCCTAGAGGAAAATGGACTCCCACCTACGAAGGGTCATTTGTTACCAAGAGAGTGTTCTCTGGTGGTGCCATGATGCTGACTACCATGGACGGTGAAGACTTCCCATATCCTGTGAATGCATACATAGTTAAAAAAATACTACGCATAAGAGATCCGCTAGGTTGACACACCTGGGCAATATAAGGGCATCCCGGCAAACCAAAAGGTTTGGGAAAAAATTAGGGATATATGCAAAAGATTGTACACCCGGCAAGTTGAAAACCCGAAAGGGCGACTTGGGCAAAAATGGGTATCCTGGTGGGCTGAAAACCCAAAAGCGCGGTCCAGGCAAAAGTTAAGGATTGAAAGCGTATGACTATGTCCCGTGGAATCACCACAATCAACTTTATTACCAAGGTCCGAGTTTAAACGGTCCAAGATCAATCCAATCAACTTCTGTCAACGACAAGGGGCATTCGAAGACATTGGGGCAATAGTAGAGTCGGAATGCAATGAGATCACTTCCACATGGCTATTATTTTTGTTTTCAATTTTGTTTTCCTTTCGACGATTTCCTCTTACTAGGATCTCTGTCTCTTTGTACAAAAACACCTATTCATGGGAAAAATATCAATACAAATATAATTTGAAGTGCAAACTTTCTATTTTTGTTTTGAATGCAAAAATGTCCAGTGACTAAAATTGAACGAACATATGCATGTGAACATGATTAAAACTATTTGGCACACGTGTCATGCTAAGCCACATCAAGCATCTCTTTAATGTATATGGAATATCCCCACAAAGTTATTTCATTAGCATGATCCCCACAAGACTGGCTACAATAAACTTTTCCCCAATGGAGTTTCCCACAAAGTCTCTTTGCATAGGTTGATCCCCATCCAGAGTCTCAATCTCTTGACAGCTCTCTCCCCAACTAAGTTGGTCCTAAAAGAAGAAGCCTTGTGGATCTTTTCCTAAAAGAACTCACCTCGTCAGCAGTTCATCAAGTATTCCCCAGCAGGGTTTATTTCCCCAACAAACAACAAACAACAAACAACAGACAACAAAATTCCCCGGCTTAGTCTATCCTCTCCAACTTGAGTTTGCCTTTCAGACTATTACAAATCAGAGGGCCAGAACCCTTAATCCCCAGTGAAGTCGCCAACAAAGTCATTTCCATCTCCCAAAGTTGTTGTGAATCCTGGACCCGACCAGATAATAGTGTAACTTTTCAAATACTATGAAGCCTGGTCCCGACCAGATAATAGTACAATTTTCAGTTACTATGAAGCCTGGACTCGATCAGATAATAGTGTAACTTTTCAAATACTATGAAGCCTGGCCTCGACCAGATAATAGTACAACTTTCAGTCACTATGAAGCCTGGACCCGACCAGATAATAGTGTAGCTTTTCAAATGCTATGAAGCCTGGCCTCGACCAGATAATAGTACAACTTTCAGTCACTATGAAGCCTAGACCCGACCAGATAATAGTGTAATTTTTCAAATGCTATGAAGCCTGGCCCCTACCAGATAATAGTATAACTTTCAGTCATTATAAAGCATGGACCTGGACAGATAATAGTGTAACTTTTCAAATACTATAAAGCCTGGCCCCAACCAGATAATAATACAACTTTTAGTTACTATGAAGCTTGGACCCGACCTGATAATAGTTAACTTCTCAAGACACTATGAAGCCTGGACCCGACCAGATAATAGTTAACTTCTCAAGACACTATGAAGCCTGGACCCGACCAGATAATAGTTTAACTCTTTGAGATATTGAAGAACCTGGACTCAACCAGACAAGGGTTTAACTTCTTTTCCCCAGTAGAGTTTGCCTTTACCCCAACAAGTTACTGTGAAGCCTGGATCCGTCCAGATATCAATTTAACTTTATCTTTTCAAGTAAGTTATTGTGAAGCCTGGATCTGACCAGATAGCAATTGACTTTATTCCCTCAGAAATTCATTGTGAAGCATGGAATCCGACCAGATAGCAACTAGTTTTAAGCAATTTACTGTGAAGCCTGGATCTGACTAGATAACAGTTCAACTTCAAGAAATTTTCTGCGAAGCCTGGAATCCGACCAGATAATAGTTAATTTGATCTTCCCCAATAAGTTACTATAAAACCTGGAATTCGACCAGATAGCAGTTGACTTCCTCATCCTCAGCAAGTTTGTGTGAAGCCTGGATCCGACCAGATAACAACTAACATTCAAGAGATAATCCCCGGCGGAAGCATTCTTTTAACAAATTTAAAGATATGTATAGTCTTCATCCCCAACAGCAATCCTGGATTCAGCTTCCCAGAGCTCTTCATCAGTAGTCAGGGATTTATTTTCCCGGACAAATATGCATCTAAATAAAATCCCATATTCATGCATCATAGCATATACATACAAAACACATTTAGCACAACCTCATTCATCTTGGGAACACCATGCATACATCTGCATTTAACTAACCCTTTTTCCCACAGCTAAAACATCAAGTTTTAGTATAAATCGACCAAAGATTTATGCTGATACTTCTTCCAAGTACTTATCATCAGTCCTCTAAATGGCATCTATAAGCCCATTCCCAATACATCTTCGAGTGCAAATTTCTGGGCACTTTAGTGTTCAATCATCTTTCACCTTCAAGTCACGAATGGCGGATCCGCCAATCTAACTCTTCAGGTTTAAGAAGATTGAATATGGGAAGCTGTTGTAACCCAAAATTTTCCCTCTCATTTCTCAAGAAATCTCTCATAAGATCTCCATTGATTCAAGACTAACAAGATTTGATCAGCTTAAGACACCTCCTCAACATTGACAACTCAAAATTAGGGTTTGAGTTTTCACAAGGACAATTGAACTTTCAAGGCCTAAAATTACTTTCATGGATCATTAGGAACCTTCAAGATTGCTCATGTTAAGTTTCAAGTCTTAGATCACAAAATTTCTCAATCATTTGATCAGATGACCTAAAATCAATTGTATTAGATAAAAAGTCAATTATGGTCAATTTACAGTCAAACTTCATAATCTTTGATCCATATCAATATTATGAACTCGTATATGTCAATTGATCAAGTTTGGATCATAATTCGTCAAAGAAATTTGATCAGAACACCAAAAGGGCAAAATGGTCAAAATTAGGGTTTTGATTGAGAAGGCTCAGTTCTTGATTTTTGACCAAGAAAATGACTTATTGGTTTAAGACATGATCTCAAGGATTCAAATTCACCATCTTGACCTAATTGCATAGTTCAAATCACCTCTCAAGATCATTGGATTGACAGATGAATTTCAGTCAACTGATGAAAAGTCAACTGATACACTGAAAAGTCAAACCTTGACTTTTTGATCAAAATCAAGTTTCAAAAACCATATTTCATCAAGACATGTCAAAATATGAAAATTGTTCATCAAGAAATTGAAAATTGAAAATTATCTTTGAAAAGTCAAAATTCTAAGACTTAGAAATTTTTCTAAGTGTTAGAAAGTTAACTTTTTTTCATAACTTTGTGCCAAATTTCCACCATGATGCAAGATGATTCAAGGGAAACTTCCAACATGAAAGTTGTAGATATAAATGAGATCTAAAACATTGTAGGGAATAACTTTTTCTAGAAATGCTTGGATTTCAAGTTATGAATTTATGAAGACATGTCCATGAAACTAAAAGACAGTGAAATTTTGCCCTAGTTTAGACAGGATTTTAACCTAACTTCATGGAAACTTTTCACCTAGTTCCAAGTTGAATCTTAAAAAATGTCTAACATAAAGGTTGTAGGGGATGTTACAAGCTTTCCAAAATGAATAACTAATTGAGATCATACTTGAGCTAAGAGAATTGAAGGCAAAAAGTTAGGGTTTCAAACTTGTTTTTCAAGTCATTTTCATGATGAACATTTGATCCAATTCCAAGCAATGCTGCATAATCCCACTTTTCAGGCCCTCTAACTTGTTTATCTATCCTTAATCATAAGATTTCACAAGCTTTTGAGCTATGAACCACTTGATTTAAGCTTTGTCCAATACACCTTGCCATTTAAGGAAGAAAGTCACCACTTCCATTTTGAAAAAGCAAGCTTTATGCAAAGTCAACTTGTCTTGAGCTTTGCACTTGTTCATTTTGCACACACAACATCTATAAGTCAGAAGCAAGCTTGTTTAAAGTTCAACCACTCTACAATAGCATGGTACAAGCTTTGGGAAGATGTTTGTCATGGTTGCTTCAAAAACAAGTAAAGGTTTTACAACTTGATATTTCAAATTCTGAATTGTTGTAGCATACAAAACCACTTGCCTATAAATACATACACTATTTGCAAGCTAAGACATGAATACTAAGGCCCTGAAACTCTCTCAAACACTCACAAACTAGAAATTGCACAAAAAACACCATTGATACACAATTCTGCCCTTGAACTTGTATCTTTCATTTCCCTCGTGCGTTTTCCCTCAAAATAATTTGCAAAGCTTCTATACCTCAAATATAGTCCATCCATGTCCTTGTTTTGGAACTGTAACATCTCCATCACCATCCTCCATAACCAAAAACATAGGTCTGCAACTTGACTTCTCCAGACCATTTCAGCCATCCATAGCTCAAGCTAAGCACTGCATTAGCTTCCTAGAGGTCCAAGGAAGCTAACCTAATCATCATAACTCTTTGAAAGTAGCTCAAACTCATTTCACGATTTCCAGTTCTTGAGGTATTTTTCTAAATTTTCATCTCTTCATTTAGGCATTGTTAGGATTGCATTTTCAAAGAAAAAATGTAGATATCATTGCCCTGAAGCTGTACATATCCATAGTTTTCATTTATATCGCCTGAGCTTAGAGAATTTTAAGTTTGAATCTCTAAAAAAAGTTAGGTCAGGATTTGGTACTTTTAGAAATACATGCTCATATTTGATTGTTAGTCCAAATTGTTTATAATTCTGGAATCTTGGTAAATTTCTAACAAGTTTGATGTTGGAAGTTTTGAGAATGGATGAGAAATGAATGAGATACAGGGACCCTGGCTGGAGGTTAAAGATGAAGTTCATTTCTAGGAATGGACTTGTAATATATATTTATGATTTTATGTAAGTTAACAGATGTATAGCCACCCCAGTGGTAAGGCAGCGCGCGTTTATTACAGAGGGCGTGGGTTCAAGCCCCAGCGCTGCCATTTTGCTTTTTTTACTCAACATTTTCTTTCTTTTTTGTTACAAGCTAGCGCGCCTGGGCCTCCACAATTGGGCCTTTGACATTTTACTTATTCTGACCCCCTGTTTCCCTTTGACAACACAGCCCATTTATTTTATTTTTATTCTTTTTTTCTGATTTCCAAACAAAATCATTAATGGGCCAAAACTAAAAATAAAAAAAAACTGTTTAACTCCTAAACACCCTAAACTCCATTTTTACCCCCTGACTTTTATTTTTTATATTTTATTTCATTTTTATTTATTATTATTATTATTATTATTATTATTATTATTATTATCAAAAAAATCCAAAAATATATTTTTATTTATTATTTGCATTCCATATACTTATATTTTATTCCTTAAAAAAAAAACAAAAAGACAAAAAATATTTTCTTAAACAAACTTAATTTTTTTTCTTAATAAATTAATAATTAGATTTAGGTTTAGTTATTTTCTTTTTAATTAAAACTAATTTAGAATTTAGGTTTTCTTTTAATTAATTAATTTCCATACTATTTTGATTAAACTTAAAACCTTTTCTAAAAAAACCTAAAAATGCTTTCTTGATTAATTTTATTTCTTTCAAACTACGGTTTAATTTTACTTATTTTAATTAATTATTTTATTTTAGATAATTAGTTTAAAACCATTTTACTTAACAAAACCAAACAAAAAAATCCATTTCTTTTCCATTTATATCCTTGTACATTATATTTCAATTCTTGTACATTATCAAGTTTCAATATGGTTGTAATAGATAATTAGGTTTGATTCCTTGCAATCCCCATTTATAAATTCGTATACCCCATTCCCAAATGATGTAATAGCGTAGTAAATTTACTTTCCGCAATTTATCGCTTTCATATAAATGCTAGTAAATTAGGGTTTGTATGGAAAGATAAAATCAATGCTTAGAGAACCCTAATTCAAGATAAACTAATGCATGCAAATAAAACACACTATTCACACATGTACCCTTAGGATAATTCCACTTGTTGCCTTATAAATGGTCATGTTATGCATGTGGGATGTCTTAGCAAAAACAATCAAAAATACAAGATCATAGTCCCTCGATGACGCTTCAAATGTTGCCTTACAAATGATCTTATTCCCTCAAAGAGAAATGCTAAGATATCTCACAATATTGCTATTATGACTATACGATGACCCACGCCCATCCCTTTACATCCAAAGATAAGGCTTCTTACCAATCAATAGTAAGATAGCAATATCAAAGGAAAAGAGGAAATGAACAAAAGACTTTTGAGTAGGTAGAA
The DNA here is from genome assembly GCA_948472305.1 of Vicia faba. Taxonomy (NCBI): domain Eukaryota; kingdom Viridiplantae; phylum Streptophyta; class Magnoliopsida; order Fabales; family Fabaceae; genus Vicia; species Vicia faba. Next base: position 630,198,027 of record OX451741.1, on the reverse strand, counting down.
ACGTTCTTAGTTGCTAGCTCACTTTCTAAACAAACACCAAACACTTTCAAAATAAAACACACACCAAACATTTTCAAAAACAAACATCTTTTCAAATACACCAACCCTTTCCATGAAATATTTTCAAAAGTCCAACACTTTGTATACATTCTCGCCGAAACTAGAATCATTACGAAGTTCGCCTAAACGAAGGCGCCTTTTCAAAAATACTTTCAAAAACCACCACAAAGCATATTTTCAAACAAAGCAAGTGATCTAGCAAGCAACTAAGAGCCCATAGATAACTATGGATGAAAAGGGTGCTAACACCTTCCCTTTTCATAATCTACCCCCCGAACTCAAAAAATAATCTTAAAGGTCTTTCCTGTTCTTTTCAACCTTTCCTTATTGGATAAAAGAAAAGTCGGTGGCGACTCTTGCTAACCGCAACAATTGCGATCAAACGCAAACCATCCCAAGTTAATTCTCCTACCGTATGACACTATCTTACCATTGATTGATAAAAAGCCATATCATTGGATGTGAAGGGACAAGCGTGGGTCGTCGTACAGTCAAAGAAGGCAACATTATAGGATACCTTAGCAATTTGTTGTAAGGGTCTAATATCGTTTACCTAAGGCAACATTTGAAGGTTCGTCGAGGGACTACGATCTTGTATTCAATGGTCATTGCTAAAGTATCCCACGTTCGAGGGACATGACTGTTTAAATCTGAGGCAACAAGTGTGGATTACCTTAGAGGTGCGAGTGTGCAAAGTGTTTTATTTTCATGCATTTTTGTCTTGAATTAGGGTTATCTAGTTGTTGATTTTAAGTCTTGCCATACAAACACTAATTGCTAGCAATTATATTGAAAGCGATAAATTTCGGAAATGTAAAGTCCCACGCTATTACAAAGCTTCGAGAATGGGGGGTACGAATTTACAAATGAAGGACGAAAGCAATTAAAACCTAATTACTATTACAACCATATTGAATAATGAATAACAATAAAAATATAAATAAATATAAAGGTAATGTAAAAAAAGGAAATTGTTTTTAAAAAAACTTTTATGTATTGACACATGAGCTTATGCATTGTGTGATACAGTGGCAGAACCGACTGTTAATACTGGTTTTGCGTTTGTGTTTTTTGTTCACAAAATGTCGCGGTAAGCAAGAGTCGCCACCGACTTTTATTTTATCCAATCAGGAAAAGGAAAAAGAATAGAAAAAACCTTTTTCGAGATGTTTCTGAGTACGGGGGGTAGATTATAGAAAGGGAAGGTGTTAGCACCCTTTCTATCCGTCATTTTCCACGGGCTCTTAGGTACTTGCTCATTTTAAAATAGCTTGTGTGTGTGCTTGTTTTGAAAAAAAAGGTTTACTTCGTGATAACCCTTGTATCAGTCCATAAGGATGTGACGAAGTTGTTTTTAAAATTGTTTTGAAAAGTGTTGGTGTAAAAATTGTTTATTTGAGCGAGTACCTAGGAACTATCTACCTACTCGAAATAGACTGTTCGTTTTCCTTTAGACAGCGCTATCCCATTATTAAGGAATAAGTAGCACCGTCATTGGAGTTTTAAGGGACGTTCGAAGGGACAGATACGGTCACAAAAGCAATGTGTTGTACCCCAAAATTTGCCCTCCTATTTTTCCACAAGAAATCACAGCTTCGGGTTTACCCTGACTTTTCAGAATGGCGTAAGAATCAGTCAAACAGACTTTTTCTTATCAGTCTATCCATTTTAGGGTTTTTCATGGCTCTAGAACAGTTCAAAGCAGATTATTAGGGTTTGGTTGATTTTGGCTCAGGTTTTGATCAGGCGGACGCTTCTTTGACATTTAATCAAAAATCAGGGTTTTTGTGCGCGCATTCTCAGAAAGAATTAATTCTACAGTTCTTTTCAATTTACTCTGAGATATGGACGGAGGTTTCTGATTGGGAGCTTGCAGTGTTTGATTGAATCATTAAAAGAAAAGGCATGTGGACGTTTTGTTTGATTAACTGTGCATTTCTTTGGATAATTGGAGCGCCGGGTTTATTATTGATTGATGCTAAGACCATAGTGTTTATCAATTGTTTATTTATTCTAAGTTAGAATAATTGGGATTTATTTCCATTTTATTATAATTTAAAAATTATAAACAATTAAATAAACATTTGAAGGAGAATTAAAAAGGAATGTCAATAAAAAGACTTTTTATTTATCTTTAATTATTTGTACAATTGTTATTTAAATACAGTAATTATTTATAAAGTATTTACAATAATAATGTTACAATGATTAAAAGGAAAATAAAATTGCATCCTAAAATTTCCTAAATCTTCATCTTCTACTGCTACTCCTCTTTTGCTCCATTGATTTTTATCTGCAAAACAAAGAAAAAGAAAAAAAGTCAAAAGCAGATGAAATGAAATAAAAGAGCAGACAGAAAAAATGGACTCATCATTAAAAGCGACTGGCCGGAATCAGTTTGCCCTCTCTGCAAATCCCAAGATTTCTCTTGGTTCACAAAGAGAGATAGAAATAATGCTTGCAAATGAAGTATGAAATGCACAAAGTTACAATATTGCACAAATTCAAAGTTTGTCAAACATACTGCATAAGTTGTCAAATAAGGCTGCATAATTAACCAAACAAGTCCAAAGGCAAACTGAACTACACATGCCTAACCAAAGTCCAAACTGGACAGTAAACTGTCCAAAACTGTCAAAGGTACAAGAGCTATCAAAAGGCTATTCAAGGCTGTCAAAGAAGTATACAAAGAAGCAGAAAATCTGGAAAAAGGAGATAAGAAGTATGCAGAGGAAAACTAGTATGCAAGCAACCTTCAAGTTACATCACTTTCCAACCAGTTGCTTTTTCAGAAACAGTACAAATAAGCAATAAAAAATGCTTTAATACTGGAGAGAGAGAAAAGAGAAGAGAAATAGGCTTACAGCAGGCTTGAGGCAAGAAAAGATATAAAACAAACATATCAACACAGTACAAAGGGGGGGGGGGGAATATCACAAAGCAAAAATACCAAACTGTATCAAAACAGCCTGCCTCCACAAGCTCCAAACCTCACAAAAGCCTTAACCAAGCTCACTGTAAACTAAAGCATGCATCAAAAGCCTCAAAGCAAGACCCTGTAACAAAAAGCCTCAAACCAGTTCAAAGCTCATAAGCTCCAAACAACAAACCCCTGCTAACCTGCTTCAAACCTTTAACCTGCTTTAAACATAAACCAGTTTTCCAAACAAACTACATAAGACCTGTCAAACATTCAACACATACTAAATCTGATAAGCCATACAAACATTAAGCCCTGTCAAACAACCTCAGCCTCAAACAACCTGTTTCAAGCATCAGGCCAGACAAGCCTGAAGCATGTCAAACGCAAGCTAACAACATGAAGCTATCAAACTCACAAACCAAAACTCATCTTTCACCTCAAGCCAAGCCATAGCCTAACCATACCAAACCTGTCATAACAGCCAACCAACAACATCGATATTTCCCAGATTCACAAATCAAAATCAAAATAGCCAACTTCCAACCAAAGCCTAAAAAGCCAAGCATCTCAGAGGCATCAGATATCAGAACCAAAGAGACCCTCAGAATTGTGTTCATCACAGGGTCCAGCAACAAGCAATCACAGGGTCCAACATTTCAACAGCATATCAGGCAAACAGATGGAGAGGAAAAGAATCATAATAATCAAAGGCAATTGAAGCCAACATACTCAAAATCATCATATAAGCATACAGGAGCAAGCATTCAAGCAGATAAGAAGAGGAAAAGAAGTGATTATACAAAGGTTCTCAGGTAATCATCATCAAACCAAAAAGTGAAACAAAGGCATTAGACAAACCAGGGAAGCATACAGCATCATCAATCCTTCGCCTCCGGCCGTCCTGAGGCGCCTCCAAGTCCACCGTCCTCCTCCAACAAAGGTAGTATAATTTCTCTTCCTTTTCACGTACCTCAAATCAGAACACAAATAACAATATATAATCAGAATACGAAATATAAACATGTAAAAAAATCGAAACCCTAAGGCGTAAAAGAGGGATGTTTTTACCGTTTCTTGGCGCTATTGTGCTCACCCATGGAGAGAGAGGAAGTAGAGGTGGCGATCGGTGGCCCTGGGCGAAGGATGTTATTCAGGATCCATGGCTTGAGAAAGAATGAAGGAAACGTAGCAAAGTGATGAATGGCGCCGCGCCTCTGTAACTTGCCTAACCCTAAGTCCCTTAATGAAACAAAACAACTTCAACCCTGAAACATGTTGTGAAACCACTTGGGCCTCTGCATTCCACACGCCTAAGCCCATTGGAAACCTGGCGTGCACCCCCCCTCCATTTCCCCTTTTGCTTCTGATTCATTTGTTTTAGTTTGGGCCAAATTCCCCTTAGCCCATTTAATTTTAAAACTAATCCTTTTTTATTACATATATCATATCATATCTTTTTCTTTTTTGTTGAATAAATTAAAATACTAATTTATTTTTACATTAAAATTTTTATACTAATACTATCTTATTTTCTTCATAACATAAATTGTTTCTTTTGTAAATAAAAACACTTTAACTTTTTTTATACGTATATAAAATTTTCTAGAATAGTTTATATTTTATTTTAGAACAATTAAAATGGCATAAAAACTTAGTTCTATTAAGTTTAGCATTTGTTTTGTTTAATCTAAATTTTGTACATATTAACAAAAAATACAAAAATATAAAAAGATAATAAATACTTAATATTTGCATTAAGTTAAAATACATTTTTACTCACTTGTAAATAAATCACATACACTTTTACAATACACATTTGCTTATTCTTGTACATTGCTACATTTTACATTGCGATTGATTCGATTTGGTTGTAAATATTTGGACACTACTCTCCTATTAAAGTCTCATCCCCATTTGTAAATATTTGTACCCCCACTCCCGGATACTTATTTGTAATAGCGTAGACTTTAAATTCCCGCAATTTATCGCTTTCAAATATACCATGGTTAGACCTAGGGTTTGTATGTAAATAAAATCAAACGCTAGATAACCTAATACAAAGACAAATGCATGAAATCAATACACCATTCACACTTGCACCCCTAGGGTAATCCCACTCGTTGCCTTCCAAAATGGGCCATGCTTGCACGTTGAGTTTCTTTGGCAAAACGAATCAAATGATCATAGTCCCTCGATGACGCTTTCGAAAGTTGCCTACAAAATGATCATAGTCCCTTCAAGAAAATTGCCAAAGACACTTGGCACCATTGCATTCATGGTCCAAACGATGACCCGCGCCTGTCCCGTTAACATCCTAACACAAGATTGTCCACCAAATACAATGGTGGAACAAAATTGTTAAAAGGGTTAAAACATGAGAAAAACCTTTGAGTAAATTTAGGGGTAGACCACTCTTAGTTACTTGATCAACTTGCAAAACACGCTTGCCTACTTTTCAAACCCACTCCACAAACACTTTCAAAAACAAACTTCCAAAAACATTTGAAACATCTTTTCGAAAAGATACACACCTTTGTAAAACATTCGAGTAAAGAATTGTTACAACGGTTTCCTAGACAAGGCGTCTTTTTCAAAACATTTTCAAAACACACACACACCACAATTTCAAGCAATTGAAAATCAAAGGCAAGTGATCTAAACAAGTAACTAAGAGCCCATGGATAACCATGGATGAAAAGGGTGCTAATACCTTCCCTTTTCATAATCTACCCCCCGAACCCACGAAACATCTCAAAAGGTTTTTCCTGTGCTTTTTAACCTTTCCTTTAGGATAAAATAAAAAGTCGGTGGCGACTCTTGCTAAACCGAACAAGTGCGAATACAAACGCAAAACATCAAGTCAGTTCTCCCACCGTATCACAGAACTGGCGACTCTGCTGGGGAGTTACTTTAAAAGTGGGGTTACCTTAGGGTTTTAGATCACCTTTACATTCTTGCTTTGATTGCCTTGATTGCTTTACTTTTTGGGTCCTTGTTTGGGTTTGTTATAAATCCTACACCCGGATTTGGGGCACCTTTTTAGGTAAATAGCAATAAAACTGTGAGGGAACTGTGCGGGGTATACCGACACGGTTGAAGCAATAAGCTATGTTAGTGTGACATATTTGTGAGTACCGATAACCCTTGAATTCAATCAAGGAGAGTACGGGGCCGCTGAGTGATGTCATGAAGCACTAACGAACTCTTAGAACCTTAATTGACCATCCTAGCCTTTTAGGGGTAGTGAGATGACCGACTTTGGTGCAGTCCGAAGTTGGTAGATACTCGATATTACACTCATTGAGGGTTGTTTTTCTTGGAATATTTTGGTCGCCAGTTAAGTGGCTAAACCAAAAACAATGAACACAGAAAACAATTCAATGATATTGAGCTCCTTAGAACCCGGTTTCTATTTTAGGACAGGATGAGCCAACTAACTTCAAGAGGGTACTTACCTACAACCCCATGCAAGCCTAAACCTAAGGACTTGTTTTCTTTGTGTGAATAGGATTACCTGTATATACATTTACTTGCTTTTGCATGCATGTACATAACATCATGACATCATACCATAGCATTTTCAATAACCATTTCAAGGATCTCGAGAGTTCTTTTGATGCAGGGTTACGTTGAACCAGACGTCTACCAAGGGGCAAGAAGTCTCTCCTCTAAACAAATGCCATCAAAGATCAAGTGCAACAACTTGAATCAGGGGCTATGACCCACTTGACATGGTGAGCTTGATTCTCGTGGAAAGACACCCACAAGTGCAAAGTTCTCCAATCAAAGATCAAGTGCAACAACTTGAATCAGGGGCTATGACCCACTTGACATGGTGAGCTTGATTCTCGTGGAAAGACATCCACATGTGCAAAGTTCTCCAATCAAAGATCGAAGTTCAACCTCTAACATTCTCTTGTGTTTACCCCAAGAGATCCTTGAAAGTATGCATTCACATATCATGCATTGCATCATGACAGTTTTTTTCCTTTTTCAGGTTTCCTTACTCTCCTACTGTTTATTTCAGTAGGGATGGCTCTAGAAAGGACTGTCAAGGATATTCAGGACCAGACTACTCAGCTGCAGGAAATGTTCTTGAACCTGTCCTTGGGGCAAGAAGAAGTGAAAGCTCTCCTCACAAAGGGTTTGGTTCAGGAGACTTCAAACAATGCCAGGAGTGATCAGCTGGGGGAACTGCAGTTTGATTTGGCAACATTGAGGATCCAGGTGATGGGACAACTGGTGGGCCAGATGGCTCTCATCCAAGACTTGTCTCAAAGACAAGAGGAACTCAGAGTTCTCGTCAGCCAACTGCTTCGGGAAAACCAAGTGGGGCAAACATCTGAGGTTGAAGAGCAAGTCACCACTCAACCCCCCTCCAGACAAGAAGACAAGGGGAAGGCTCCTCTGCTTGCTTCAGGGTCACGAGCCCATCAACAACCTCGTCAGCATCAACGGGGTAATCGGCGTAAGTAAAATACGTCGGGAAGACAGTTCACTGAGACTGACATACCGTCATCTCTAATACTAGAGCGCTTGTTGGAGGTAAATCTGATTGCTTTAAGGGATCCTATTCGGAAGCCAAATACCTCTGCTCCTAACTATCATCCCGACGCATTTTGTGTATACCACTCCTATAGCCCGGGACATGACACCGACGACTGTTGGGCCTTGAAGAACAAGATTCAAGATCTGATTGACATTGGAGTGCTGAGGTTCATGCCAGACGGCGAGATGAAAATCTTCCGTTAAGGGTTTCTCCACCTGGAGTGACAAAGCTCAAACTGAGAGACTTTTGTTTCATTTGAATTTTCAAGTTGTAATCTCTTTGTTATTCAAACAATTATCTTTTAATGTCAAACTTTGTTTCATTAATGCATTGCATATGTTTGTCTTGATTTAATCCACTCATTTTCATTACACTTGAACTATGCTTTCTACTTTCTTTATGATATTTTAACTCTTGATAAAAAGCTGCAAGCCTTTAAAGGGAGGATGACGAAACAATACCATAATCTCATACAGTATGCTTTTGAACAGACCTTGCTGATGATGTACAGGCATTTCTTTCAATTCCCAAACACTGGAGTTATAAGGAAGATAATCCCTAGTCAACCCCTTCGAGCCAAAGAAGTAGGAGTTTTCTGTTCTAAACAATCAAAACCTTTGATATAAACCTGGGGCAGGGTAGTCTCTCAGTTAATTCAAAAAAGGTGCGCATTGAAGTCGCAAACTCTCAGTTCGTAACACAATGAACGACGTCAACAAAAAAAAAAGCATTCCTCTGGAATCAAAAGACAGTGATGGTTCCCTATCACCTAGGCAGTCAATCTCTCAAAAAAGAAAAAAGCCCACTAAGTCAAAACCTACAAAGGAGGCTTAAGAAAGCCGGGGCATCCCGCTGACTGTGATCTCAAAAATGGGAACAGTCAGGCAAAAGTTAGGGATAACAAATCAAAAGAAAGAGGTCATTACGAATCCTCAACAACATGAAAAATGTTGCAAAAGAAAAAGGAGATGATGACTGTCTCCCAAAATTCAACTGGTGAACCATCACCCAAAAAGCCGTTCCAAATTCGAAAATAATTCGACGCACAATTAACTGAGCTTAGGGTTGAAGAACATCACGAAGAGCGGGTGGGTACAAATATACTTTGAGCCTTTATCCTTTGTTTCTTAAACCGTGAACCAAGCCACGTTACAACCCTTCAAAAGTCCTAATTGAAGCATGAGTTAGTTCGAAAGCATACTGTTTCAAAAGGTATCCTGACTCTTGTAAGGCTTTGCTCTAAATCTTGTGTTGATTTTTTCTTATGAAAAGTTTTCTTCTAAAAAACGCATTTTTCCAAACTTCGAGACAAGCATAAACTTTGCATTACTTGAATATCACTGTTTGCATTTGACTACTTGTTTGACAGCGAAGAAATTCATGCAGCGAATGTTCGGAGGAACGGAAACTCTCTCAGTGAGCAAAATCAATTCAAAAAAGGATGACACTTCCGTCGCAAAAATCTCCTATCAACAAGGGGACATGACATGTCACTATCCAGCACGCCTGGGGCAGTCCAGTCAAGGTTTCAACAGATCTTTCAAAGTTCAGTTAACCTGGGGCAGTCCAATCAAGATTTCAAGAAATCTCTCAATTCGCAGAGTAATCTGATTCAAGACTCCTTCATCATCACTTGGGGCATTCGAATGTCAAAAGTGTTCAACAATTCCTTCATCACCTGCTGGAAATTACAACCACCAACAAGATAACAGACAACTGAAAAATTTGTTTCTCTCAAGAATGAAGATTCTCATAACCTCAGAAGATTAGAATACTCCCAATTTCTGACTCCCGACAGAATGAAGATTCTCATTCTCAAAGTGGCGTATTTCTTAAGTTCTAGATTAATACCTATAGCAAGCCAGGAAAATATCTGTGGACGACTGATTGTGGATTAACACCTGTAACGAGCCAGGAAATTATCTACATGAAGAGATTGAAGATCAATACCTGTAACAAGCCAGGAAAACTATCTTTCTTTCTCAGGTCAGAGATCAACACCTGAAACAAGCTAGGACAGTATCTCCTTGACCAACCTTTCTTAAGTTCCGGATTAACACCTGTAACAAGCCAGGAAAATATCTGTGGACGACTGATTGTGGATTAACACCTGTAACAAGCCAGGAAATTATCTACATGAAGAGATTGAAGATCAATACCTGAAACAAGCCAGGAAAACTATCTTTCTTTCTCAGGTCAGAGATCAACACCTGAAACAAGCCAGGACAGTATCTCCTTGACCAACCTTTCTTAAGTTCCGGATTAACACCTGTAGCAAGCCAGGAAAATATCTGTGGACAAATGATTGTGGATTAACACCTGTAACAAGCCAGGAAATTATCTACATGAAGAGATTGAAGATCAATACCTGAAACAAGCTAGGGAACCATCTTTCTTTCTCAGGTCAGAGATCAACACCTGAAACAAGCCAGGACAGTATCTCCTTGACCAACCTGATCAATACCTGCAACGATCAAAAGATTCTCGACTTCCTCAGCCAGAGAGCCTTCCAGAAGCTAACTCCCCTCAGAGTCAAGTTTGAAGATCCCCAGTGGAGCCAAAACTGTCAATCCCCAACGGAGTTAAAACTTCCAACTATCAATCCCCAAGCAGAATGAAGACTCTCGTTCTCAGCACCTCACAGAATATTCGAATATTCCCCAGTGAAGATCTCCTCAAGACAGGAATTCCCTAGTAGATTGGCCTACAACCCAAGCTCCTGATCCCCCAACAGTGGTCCCAGGACTTCTCATTTTCAACAATCAAAATATTCTTGCCCTCCCCTGCAGCAGTCAAGGATTACTTTCCCCAGTAGCAGTCAAGATTCTTTTATCTCCAGCTATCCAGGATTCATCTATCCTCAGCAAGACGGCTCATCAACTTACATGCGCATTCATTACATTCATATCAAAAACATTGATATAGCATACATTGCATGATACATTTCATGCAACATGACTTTGTGTTTCAGCTAATATCTTACCCTTTTTCAGGATAAAGATTAGTAAGCTTCAGACTCAAGACTTCTGAAAACAGTTCACAGGTTCTCCAGTAACGGATGTTAACCTATCGCTTGTTCAGATTCTTCTCAACTTCTGAAAACAGTTTACAGATTCTCCAGTAACGGATGTTAATCTATCGCTTGTTCAGACTCAAGACTTCTGAAAACAGTTCACGGGTTCTCCAAGTAACGGATGTTAACCTATCGCTTATTCAGATTCTTTCCAGACTTTTGAAAACAGTTTACGGACGCTTCCCAACATGGATGTTTCTCTATTTCTTATTCAACTTCCAAGACCTCTGAAAACAGTTTACGGATTCTCCAGTAACAGATGTTAATCTATCGCTTGTTCAGACTCAAGACTTCTGAAAACAGTTCACGGGTTCTCCAGTAATGGATGTCAACCTATCGCTTATTCAGATTCTTCTCAACTTTTGAAAACAGTTTATGGACGCTTCCCAACAACGGATGCTGCTCTATTGCTTATTCAATTTCTAGACTTCTGAAAACAGTTTACGGATTCTCCAAACATGGATGTCAATCTATCGCTTGTTCAGAACCCCCAGTTCAGAGATGTTCCAAAACATGGATACCTTTCTGATACTCGTCCACTCACCAATGACATACATTTCAACAAACATTTCCAGATGGCATCTTTAAGCCCATCCTCCTACTAACATTTCCAGATGGCATCTTTAAACCCATCCTCCTACTAGCAACTTCCAGATGGCATCTCTAAGCCCATCCTCCTACCAGCAATTTCCAGATGGCATCTCTAAGCCCATCCTCCTACCAGCAGTCACCAGATGGCATCATTAAGCCCATCACCAAATGGCATCTTTAAGCCCATTCCCTCTACCATCACATCACCGAGTGCAAATTTTTTGGGCACTCTAGTGTCCAATCTCCTTTTACCCTCGAGTCGCGAAAGGCAAACTTGCCAATCTAACTCTTCAGGTTCAAGAAGATTGAACAGGGGCAACTGTTGTACCCCAAAATTTTCCCTCCTATTTTTCCACAAGAAATCACAGCTTCGGGTTTGCCCTGACTTTTCAGAATGGCGTAAGAATCAGTCAAACAGACTTTTTCTTATCAGTCTATCCAATTTAGGGTTTTTCATGGCTCTGGAACAGTTCAAAGCAGATTATTAGGGTTTGGTTGATTTTGGCTCAGGTTTTGATCAGGCGGACGCTTCTTTGACATTTAATCAAGAATCAGGGTTTTTGTGCGTGCATTCTCAGAAAGAATTAATTCTACAGTTCTTTTCAATTTACTCTGAGATATGGACTGAGGTTTCTGATTGGGAGCTTGCAGTGTTTGATTGAATCATTAAAAGAAAAGGCATGTGGATGTTTTGTTTGATTAACTGTGCATTTCTTTGGATAATTGGAGCGTCGGGTTTATTATTGATTGATGCTAAGACCACAGTGTTTATCAATTGTTTATTTATTCTAAGTTAGAATAATTGGGATTTATTTCCATTTTATTAATTTAAGAATTATAAACAATTAAATAAACATTTGAAGGAGAATTAAAAAGGAATGTCAATAAAAAGACTTTTTATTTATCTTTAATTATTTGTACAATTGTTATTTAAATACAGTAATTATTTATAAAGTATTTACATTAATAATGTTACAATGATTAAAAGGAAAATAAAATTGCATCCTAAAATTTCCTAAATCTTCATCTTCTACTGCTACTCCTCTTTTGCTCCATTGATTTTTATCTGCAAAACAAAGAAAAAGAAAAAAGTCAAAAGCAGACAGAAAAAATGGACTCATCATTAAAAGCGACTGGCCGGAATCAGTTTGCCCTCTCTGCAAATCACAAGATTTCTCTTGGTTCACAAAGAGGGATAGAAATAATGCTTGCAAATGAAGTATGAAATGCACAAAGTTACAATATTGCACAAATTCAAAGTTTGTCAAACATACTGCATAAGTTGTCAAACAAGGCTGCATAATTAACCAAACAAGTCCAAAGGCAAACTGAACTACTCATGCCTAACCAAAGTCCAAACTGGACAACAAACTGTCCAAAACTGTCAAAGGTACAAGAGCTATCAAAAGGCTATTCAAGGCTGTCAAAGAAGTATACAAAGAAGCAGAAAATCTGGAAAAAGGAGATAAGAAGTATGCAGAGGAAAACTAGTATGCAAGCAACCTTCAAGTTACATCACTTTCCAACCAGTTGCTTTTTCAGAAACAGTACAAATAAGCAATAAAAAATGCTTTAATACTGGAGAGAGAGAAGAGAGAAGAGAAATAGGCTTACAGCAGGCTTGAGGCAAGAAAAGATATAAAACAAACATATCAACACAGTACAAAGGGGGGGGGGGGGGCAGAATATCACAAAGCAAAAATACCAAACTGTATCAAAACAGCCTGCCTCCACAAGCTCCAAACCTCACAAAAGCCTTAACCAAGCTCACTGCAAACTGAAGCCTGCATCAAAAGCCTCAAAGCAAGACCCTGTAACAAAAAGCCTCAAACTAGTTCAAAGCTCATAAGATCCAAACAACAAACCCCTGCTAACCTGCTTCAAACCTTTAACCTGCTTTAAACAAAAACCAGTTTTCCAAACAAACTACACAAGGCCTGTCAAACATTCAACACATACTAAATCTGATAAGCCACACAAACATTAAGCCCTGTCAAACAACCTCAGCCTCAAACAACCTGTTTCAAGCATCAGGCCAGACAAGCCTGAAGCATGTCAAACGCAAGCTAACAACATGAAGCTATCAAACTCACAAACCAAAACTCAGCTTTCACCTCAAGCCAAGCCATAGCCTAACCATACCAAACTTGTCATAACAGCCAACCAACAACATCGATATTTCCCAGATTCACAAATAAAAATCAAAATAGCCAACTTCCAACCAAAGCCTAAAAAGCCAAGCATCTCAGAGGCATCAGATATCATAACCAAAGAGACCCTCAGAACTGTGTTCATCACAGGGTCCAGCAACAAGCAATCACAGGGTCCAACATTTCAACAGCATATCTGGCAAACAGACGGAGAGGAAAAAAATCAGAATAATCAAAGGCAATTGAAGCCAACATACTCAAAATCATCATACAAGCATACAGGAGAAAGCATTCATGCAGATAAGAAGAGGAAAAGAAGTGATTATACAAAGGTTCTCAGGTAATCATCATCAAACCAAAAAGTGAAACAAAGGCATTAGACAAACCAGGGAAGCACACAACATCATCAATCATTCGCCTCTGGCCGTCCTGAGGCGCCTCCAAGTCCACCGTCCTCCTCCAACAAAGGTAGTATAATTTCTCTTCCTTTTCGCGTACCTCAAATCAGAACACAGATAACAATATATAATCAGAATACGAAATATAAACATGTAAAAAAATCGAAACCCTAAGGCGTAAAAGAGGGATGTTTTTACCGTTTCTTAGCGCTATTGTGCTCACCCATGGAGAGAGAGGAAGTAGAGGTGGCGATTGGTGGGCCTGGGCGAAGGATGTTATTCAGGATCCATGGCTTGAGAAAGAATGAAGGAAACGAAGCAAAGTGATGAACGGCGTCGCGCCTCTGTAACTTGCCTAACCCTAAGTCCCTTAATGAAACAAAACAACTTCAACCCTGAAACATGTTGTGAAACCACTTGGGCCTCTGCATTCCACACGCCTAAGCCCATTGGAAACCTGGCGTGCACCCCCCCCCCCTCCATTTCCCCTTTTGCTTCTGATTCATTTGTTTTAGTTTGGGCCAAATTCCCCTTAGCCCATTTAATTTTAAAACTAATCCTTTTTTTTTTACATATATCATATCATATCTTTTTCTTTTTTGTTGAATAAATTAAAATACTAATTTTTTTTTATATTAAAATTTTTATACTAATACTATCTTATTTTCTTCCTAACATAAATTGTTTCTTTTGTAAATAAAAACACTTTAACTTTTTTTATACGTATATAAAATTTTCTAGAATAGTTTATATTTTATTTTAGAACAATTAAAATGGCATAAAAACTTAGTTCTATTAAGTTTAGCATTTTTTTTTGTTTAATCTAAATTTTGTACATATTAACAAAAAATACAAAAATACAAAAAGATAATAAATACTTAATATTTGCATTAAGTTAAAATACATTTTTACTCACTTGTAAATAAATCACATACACTTTTACAATACACATTTGCTTATTCTTGTACATTGCTACATTTTACATTGCGATTGATTCGATTTGGTTGTAAATATTTGGACACTACTCTCCTATTAAAGTCTCATCCCCATTTGTAAATATTTGTACCCCCACTCCCGGATACTTATTTGTAATAGCGTAGACTTTAAATTCCCGCAATTTATCGCTTTCAAATATACCATGTGTTGTACCCCAAAATTTGCCCTCCCATATTTCTCAAAACATTTCAAGAAAAATTCACAAGTCCAACCCGGCGCGTCATATTCAAGTGTTATTTCGCCAAGATATCTCTGATAACGTATTCTCAAATTCAGGTTCGGCTCAAGAGTCAATTCTTTAAAGAAGGTATCCGACTGTGTGAGTTTTCTCGAAGAAATATGGTGAAAAAAGTGTGCTGAAAGTGCAATTTTTACGCGCTAAAAAATTCATAACTTGAAGATCGTGGCTTGTTTTGGAACCCGTTCTGGTGGCCAAAATTCCGTCTTGACATTATCTACGTTTTCATCTCTCACGGCTGGAAGCCAATTTCGATCAGAAGGTCTTCAAAATGTAGATTTATCAAGTATTTTCGTACTGAAAATTTGTGACAGAAGTTTATTTGCGTCATGTTCAGAAAATCATAACTTGGTCGATTTTCATCGTATCGAGCTGGTTCCGGTACCAAAATTTCACAAATTGAGTTGGCTACATTTTCAAATAAGGTATTGAGTTCAAATGGTATTTAAAAGGCCTTCGTTGTTTGCTCAGAGTGCGTGACACGCTGAAAATCCTGAATGCTGAATATTATTTCATCTGGGCCGAAACTTCGAAAATTCATAACTCGGTCAATTTTTATCGGATTGGTCTCATATTTTTACACAAGGTCACTGACTCATAGAGCTACAACTTTGCTTCAAAAGTCGAGACCGGATTATGCTCCGATCAATACCAGTTTTTTATTGAAGAACGTGTCAGAGTCGACACTAGAGTCTAAAATAAGTTTGTCTGAGCTGAAACTTCAAAAATTCATAACTAATTCACCGTTTATCTGATTAAGCCGATTTTCGGACAGGAGTTAGTTATCGATGTCAGCTACATTTTGTTTTCACATTTCAACTTCAAAAATTGCACTTAAGTCCCTGCGATTTAGCCTGGAAAGTGACGAACTCAAGTGAACATTGGAGGCCCAATTGCACATTCAAAGCCCATTTTCTTTACCCTAATTTCCATTATATAATCACATTCTTTTCACACAAACAAAAGAAAGAGAAAAAAAACTTGCTACAACACTGTTAGAATATCAAATTCTTTCAAGAACCCTAAAACCTTGAAATCCTTATTACAAATCCCTCTCTCACTACAAACAAGCCATCTCAGTTACAAACCAACATCTCACTACTTCTTCAGTAAGGGTAAGGCTGACTTGATCTCCATGATCAAAAGGGCATAAAAACATTCATGTCACTACTTTTCCAGTAAGGGTAAGGTTGATTTGATCTCCATGATCAAAAGGGTATAATCATTCATACATGTCATATTGTGCCTAAACATTAAATTTCTTCATATATTGGCTTTATTTGCATTTTATGATTTTATTTAATGTGTTCATGAGATTCAACACTGCAGATTTTAGACAGGATCCCATGCAGGTTCATTAAGGAACGTTGAGGCCAGAACACAAATGGCCAAAAGTCAAATGGCCAAAACAGAACAGTTTACACATGACACCAATACATGGCGAGACTGACATCCTGAGAAGATTAAGGAACGTTGAGGTCAAAACACAAATGGCCAACAGCCAAAACACAAATGGCCATGAAACTCAATCCAATGGCCAAAGAATGCAGACCACGGTACTCAGGAGTCAATGAACACGCACGTGATGCCAGAAAGTCAAACAAGGCTTTTTGTCTAATGGGCCAGAATACTTCAAAAAAAACCTCCCCTTGGGCCTGAAACCCCCCTTGGTTTGCATCCTTTTTAATTTTATTTTATTTTCTTTTCTAATTCTTTTTTAATTGTTTTAATTGTTTTTTTCACCATAAAATAATTTTCTATAATAATAACAAAAAAATCAAAAATACAAATATATTTAATTATTATTAATTTCATCACTAACCTATTTTTGTAAATAAACTCTAACAATTAACTTAGTTTAATTTAGGTTTTTAAACTTTAATCTTTTTCTTAATAAGTAAAAAGTATCTAGAATTAGGTTTTTTTTTTGACATTTTCATCTTTTTCTTAAATAAATTTTTAATCATCATTATTTATCATTATTAATAATTACCATTAATTTTGTGAATAAACATGTAAATAAATTAATTAACTAGTAAATTAGGTTAACTTTAATATTTTCATTAATAATTAAAATAATCTAGATTTAGGGTTTCCTTTTAATTCTTGTTCTTTATTTTTCATAAATACAAAAAAAACACTAAAACACTTTCTTTTCTTTAATTAAATAATTAATTGGACTTTAATTTAATTTAATTTCTTGCAAAGGGTCAAAACCCTCGGACGTCCTAATTTTAATTCTTTTCACGTATTATTTCTTTCGATCATTATGTAACTGTTTCTCAGATGTAATAGTAATTAGGTTTATCTTTCCGTCTTTACTTTCCGCATCTTTATCAAAAACGGGTCTTTGTAATTTGGCGATGTATAGACCCGCTCCTTGTAATAGCGTAGGATTTATCTTTCCGCATTTAAATTTCCGCACTTTTAAATTCTAATTGCATGAAAGAATGAATGACTAACTAAAAACAAGCGTAGCTCACAATGCTCTAATCAAAGATAAATATTGACATGAAAACAACACACAAATTCACACACCACTTCTAGGGTACGCCTCACCTGTTGCCTTACCTTCGAAACGTGGTCGTCGAGTATATGACGTTTTAGTAAGTCCTTATGTCCATGATCAATGGCATATGGGTAGCTTCTAAGGTGTCCTACTGTTGCTCTGGTGACCACACTGTCCCTAACAATCGAATTGACCCGAACACCTCCAACGGTGGTGCTACCTACCTCTCAATGGTGGGATGGCACTACCTTAAGGACATTTACACAGCCTAATTCCTTAGGGCAGGTAGATGACTCGTAGATACTTGCTCTCTTCCAAAACAAATCAAAACTCTTTTCACACTGACACTTTCAAAAAAGCTTTCAAAACAATTTTTCAAACACTCTTGAGGACTGATACAAGAGTTATTCCGAAATCTTTCAAAGAAACTTTTTCAAACCCACTCACAATTGAAAAGCAAACATTTTGAAAACACAAATGAGCAAGTATCTAAGAGCCCATGGATAACCATGGATAGAAAGGGTGCTAATACCTTCCCTTTCTATAAATCTACCTCCCGAACCGAGAAACTATCTCATAAGGAATTTTGTTGTTCTTTTGTCCTGTCCATGTTGGAGAAAATAAAAGACGGTGGCGACTCTTGCTTCCGCGACATTTCGCGAACCAGCGTTAAACAGTCAGTTCCAGATCCACCGATCATAGAACTGGCGACTCTGCTGGGGACTCTTTATAAAGTGAGGTGTACCTTAGGACTAAGATCACTTATGTTTTCAATTGTTGTGCTTGTTTGCTTTATTATTGTGGGCTGCATCGGAGTTACATAGATCCTAACCCGGATCTGGGGACACCCTGTTAGGTAGCATAAGCTGTGAGGGACCTGTCCGGCATAAACCGACATGGGTGAAGCAGTGGCTACGTTGGTGTGGCACCTTGGTCTGTACCGATATCCCTTGTGTCGCAACGAGGAGAATATGGGTCTTCTGAGGAGTCATTAAGCACCAACCGACCTTAGAACCTTAAATGACCCAACTTGGCCAATAGAACAGTAGCAGTACGCTACGCCCATTGAGGCTAAACTCTCGTGATGGTTCTGGCTGCAAGAAAAGATTGCGATGCTGGAGTTATGACCGATTGAGGGTAGTCAGTGATATTGGGATCCTCTAGAACCCGGTTACTTCTGATAGGACAGGTCTTAACCAACCAACTTCAAGAGGGTAATACCCAGACCCCATGTTGGCCTAAACTCTAAGGGCTATGGTGTGACTTGTGTGCTTTCGTACTTGACTACTTGCATGCTTGTTATCTGACACTTGAGTTTCTTGCAGGTTTTGTTTACAATCCTTAATTGGGACTCATAACAGGGTTCACCTACATTACTCCACGCATAGCATAACATCATAACATCATACCATTGCATGCATCCTACATAAGGACTAATCCATTTCAAGGATCTCAAGGGCTTGTGATGCAGGTCATGATGAACCAACTGTCCAGCAAGGGGCAAAGGGGATTTATTTTCCTCTAGCCAAGGTTGTCAGGGGCTATGACCCACTCGATATGGTGAATCTTGACTCTTGAAGAAGGACTCTCAACAATATGCAGTTCCTTCAATCAAGCTACCGAATTCAAATTCTAACAATTTTCTTGTTTACCCCGCGAGATCCTTGAAAATGTTGCATGCATATCATACATTACAGGTACTCTTTTGACAGGTCACTTACCCTTGTCGTTGTTTATTTCAGCAATGGCTTCCCAACAAGATAACCAGGGTCTTCATGCTCAAGAGACGCAGTTCAGGGAGATCTTTCTAAGCCTATCCAAGGGGCAGGAAGAGTTAAGGACACTCCTCATGGGGAATTTGGCCAAGAAAAGTCCCGAAGATGACAAGGACGAACGACTGAAACGCCTGCAAGCTGAGGTAGACACAATGAAAACCCAGATGCTGGGGCAAAGGGATCTCATCCAAGGTTTAGCTCGGGAGCAAGAAGAGTTAAGGACCATGATCAGTCAGCTCCTCCAAGACAGATCCAACATGAAGCAACCTCGCCCATAGCAACAGGTTGATCAGAATAAGCCAAGCAGGTCCAAGAGGCAGTTCACCCAGCTTAACATGCCGTTGTTTCAAGCTTTACAACACCTGTTGAGACTGAATCTGATTACACTAAGAGCTCCTCCCCAGAATCCCAACATCTCTGCTCCTAACTATCATCCCAACAAAAGGTGTGCATACCACTCTGATAGTCCCGGACATGACACTGCTGACTGCTGGGCGCTGAAAAACAAGGTCCAGGACCTGATTAATGAAGGAGCAGTGGATTTCACCCAAGTGGGTCAGGCTGAGTTCTTCTACTATCCCTACAGGATGCATCATTTGAAGTAACAAGTCCTGAGATGAGAAGACCTTTTTCCCATTAGAATTTTCAAGTTGTAATTTTCTTTTGATTGTTCAAACATTTTATTCATGTCAAACGTTGTTATTTCATTAATGCATCGCATATGTCTGTTTTGAATCAATATATTCGCATTCGCTATATTTAAAATTGCTTTCATTTTTTGTGATGTTCAATGCTCGATTAATAATTCTAAGCCTCTTGAGGGAGGATGACGAAAATGATACCACGACATTTACAGTATGCTTTTGAACAGACCCCGCTGATGAGGTACAGGCATTGTTTCAATTCCTAAACACTGGAGTTATAAGGAAGATAATCCCTTGTCAACCCCTTTGAGCCAAATAAGTAGGAGTTTTCTTTTCGAAAATTAAAACCCTTAATCATAACCCGGGGCAGGGTAGTTCTCTCAATGGATCCAAGTGCACAGCGAATAGCATCAAAGAAGTCCTTCCGAGACGAAAAGACAGTGATGGTTCCCTATAATTATCAAGACAGGCAGTCATTACCAAAAAATAAAAGCCCAATAAGTCAAAACCTATGAAGGAGACTTACAAAACTGGGGCATCCCGCTGACTGTAATCACAAAAGAAACAGTTCAGGCAAAAAATAGGGATAACGAAATCAAAAAAGACAGAGGTCACACAAACCCTCGACTAAAAAAGAAATGGCTGCCTATTCAAAATAAATTGTCAGTATCCGAACCATCACCGGAATATCAGAGCAAAGACTCAAACAAGATCTAATGCATGATTAGTTGAGTTTAGGATCGAAGAACATCACGAAGAGCGGGGGGTACAAATAAATTTTGAGCCTTTATCCTTTGTTTCTTAAACTGTGAACCAGGCCACATTATAACCCTTAAAAGTCCTAGCTGAAGCATGGGTTAGTTCGAAAGCATACTGTTACAAAGGGTATCCTGACTCCTTAAGGCTCGTTGTAAAATCTTGAGTTGACATCACATTTTACAAAATTGGCTTGTTTTACTGAAAAATTCATTTTCAAAAACTTCAAGACAGACATAAGCTTTGCATTTCTAATATGACATTGTTTGCATATGACTTTTTGTTCGAACAACAAAGAAATTTGCACGAAGAATATCTAATGAACAAAAGCACTTCCAATCAAGGGGCACGACATGAGCATTGTCCACATCTGGGGCAGTTAAGTCAAGATTCAAAGAATCTCTCAAAGATGCCAAACAACCAGGGGCAAATCTCCGCTTGAGTCACTTGGGGCATTGGACATGAATTCCAGCGACGAATCTTGCGCGATCAAACATCTTCTGGTAGCATGGCAACACAATGCTACTGACAGTGACAACTCCCTACACTCTGAGAGTATGGACATAGTCGGAAAAAAATACTACGCATAATCAAAGACCCGCTAGGTTGACACACCTAGGCAAAAATAAGGGCTTCCCGACGAACCAAAAGGGTTCGGGCAAAAATAAGGGATGAAAATGAAAAAATCTGTACACCCGGCAAGTCGAAAACCTGAAAAGGCGGCTTGGGCAAAAAAGGGTATCCCGATGGACTGAAAACCCGAAAGGGTGGTCCAGGCAAAAGTTAGGGATCAAAAGCGTACGACTATGTCCCGGCATCTCGTCACTTGCCTACCAGAAGAAGATGTGTCAAATCGGCAGTTATCAAGACCTCATAGGCACCTTCTCCCGCAGAAATTGGGGCAATGAGAATTGTCTGAACTATACAAGTTACTCTGTCCTCCAGGTACAAGGTAGGTTCGGCTGAAGAATGTAACCAAGATACCTTCACTCCCCTCAGAGTAAGACCAGAATCAACAATACTCGCCCCGAGCAGAGTTGGTCTCCCGTCAGCCCTAACAGGGCACAGTATCTCCAACAAGTCAGCAACGCTCTCCCCAAGCAAAGTTAGTCTACTGTCAGCCTTAAGGAAGTTGGATATCCCCAGAAGATCTCAATATTCCCCAGCGGAGTATACAGATGTTCCCAAGCAAGCATCCCCGACAGTCTTAATATAAGATTATTCCCCGGCGGAATACCAGACACCCCAGTGGAACTCTTCCCCAGTACAGTCCAAAAGTTTCCCCAAGAGAGTTGAATCAATCTCCCCAGTAGGTTTCAGAAGCTTATCCCCAGAAGATTCTGGAAGCTGGTCCCCTGTAGAGTGCAAAAGCATCTCCCCCGCTTGATTCAGAAGGTTATTCCCCACCAGAGCTTATAACTGGGTTATCCTCGGCTAATTACAACGGAAAGATCGTCCTCAGTGAAGTTCTTCCTATCCCCAGCGGAGTTCATCAAATCCTCCAACAGGGCTTATCAACGGTATCACCAGCAGAGTTATCGTTAAAGTCTCAGCGAAGCATCTCTTCCCCACACAGTAGTTCCCCGCAGAGTAATCTCTCCAACAAGTTTATTCACCAACGGAGTCATCTTCTCCTAACGGTTTATTCTTGCACTCATCATCCCCAGCGGAAAAGAAGAACTCTACTCTTCAACATCAGCCCAGGATTTAACTTCCCGGCATTCGTCAAGGATTTATTTTCTGGGACGAAAATACAATTCATAAACATTTACATACATAATGCATGCATACACGCATCATATCACACAATCTCATTTATTCTCTGAACATCATGACATCATGCATTTCATACATCATGACATTGCATACAACTGATGTTTTGCCTTTTCAGGAAAAAGGTCAATCCAAAGATGATTACTATCAACTGTCGCAACTCCAGATTCGATACCTGTATCTAGCCAGGGCATATCTGTGAGTGATTGATTATGGATTCGATACCTGTATCTAGCCAGGGCATATCTACATTAAATAGATTTCAGAGATAGCTTGGAAATGCTCCAAACACGGATGCTATTCTATCGCTTATTCAGAGGTTCCCTTCAGATATAGCTGGGAAATGCTCCAGATATGGATGCTATTCTTTTGCTTATTCAGATTTTCTCTCCAGAGATAGCTTAGAGATGCTCCAGATATGGATGCTATTCTTTTGCTTATTCAGAGTTGCTCTCTAGAGATAACTTAGAGATGCTCCAACCACGGATGCTATTATATTATTTATTCAGAGATGTCCTTCTAGAGATGGTTCAGATGCGATCCAGACATGGCTACATTCTGATACTTATTCCAGATTCCCTTCTAGAGATGGTTCAGATGCGACCCAGATATGGCTACATTCTGATACTTATTCCAGATTCCCTTTTGGAGATAACTTGGAAATGCTCCAGATATGGATGCTATTCTTTCGCTTATTCAAGAGTTTCCTTTCAGATATAGCTGGGAAATGCTCCAGATATGGATGTTGTTCTTTTGCTTATTCAGATTTTCTCTCCAGAGATAGCTTAGAAATGCTCCAGATATGGATGCTATTCTATTGCTTATTCAGATTCCCTTTCAGAGATAGCTTAGAGATGCTCCCGACGCGGATGATATTCTACTGCTTATTCAGATTTCTCTCTGGAGATGGCCTAGAGATGCTCCTGACCCGGATGTTATTCTACTGCTTATTCAGATTCAAACTTCTAAAGACAACTTAGAGACGCTCTAGACCCGGAGGCTATTCTATTGTTTAGTCCAGATTCCTTCAAGAGACAGTCCAGATACGATCCAGATTCAGATGAAATTATGTCACTCACTCAGATACAATATGGATATACCACAGACGCAGCGGTCATTCTACTATTTTTTCAGACGTCAGCAATCAGATATAGACTAGATATGCTCCAGACACGGAAGCTATTCTATTTCTTATTCAGATTCAACTATCCATTACACTTCCAAATGGCATCTATAAGCCCATTCCCGACAAGATTCTGTCACATTTCCAAATGGCGTCTATAAGCCCATTCCCGACAAGGTTCTGTCACATCTCCAGATGGCATCTTTAAGCCCATCCTCATATCCATCATCTCTCCAAATGGCATCTGTAAGCCCATTCCCGACATCACATTATTGATACTACGCTATGTGAGTGCAAATTTCTGGGCACTTTAGTGTTCAATCATCTTCCACCTTCGGATCACTAAAGGCACGTAAGCCAATCTACATCCTCAGGTTTAAGAAGATTGAACAGGGGCAACTGTTGTACCCCAAAATTTGCCCTCCCATATTTCTCAAAACATTTCAAGAAAAATTCACAAGTCCAACCCGGCGCGTCATATTCAGGTGTTATTTCGCCAAGATATCTCTGATAACGTATTCTCAAATTCAGGTTCGGCTCAAGAGTCAATTCTTTAAAGAAGGTATCCGACTGTGTGAGTTTTCTCGAAGAAATATGATGAAAAAAGTGTGCTGAAAGTGCAGTTTTTACGCGCTAAAAAATTCATAACTTAAAGATCGTGGCTTGTTTTGGAACCCGTTCTGGTGGCCAAAATTCCGTCTTGACATTATCTACGTTTTCATCTCTCACGGCTGGAAGCCAATTTCGATCAGAAGGTCTTCAAAATGTAGATTTATCAAGTATTTTCGTACAGAAAATTTGTGACAGAAGTTTATTTGCGTCATGTTCAGAAAATCATAACTTGGTCGATTTTCATCGTATCGAGCTGGTTCCGGCGCCAAAATTTCACAAATTGAGTTGGCTACATTTTCACAGAAGTTATTGAGTTCAAACTGTATTTAAAAGGCCTTCGTTTTTTTCTCAGAATGCGTGACACGCTGAAAATCCTGAATGCTGAATATTATTTCATCTGGGCCGAAACTTCGAACATTCATAACTCGGTCAATTTTTATCGGATTGGGCTCATATTTTTACACAAGGTCACTGAATCATAGAGCTACAACTTTACTTCAAAAGTCGAGACCGGATTATGCTCCGATCAATACCAGTTTTTTATTGAAGAACGTGTCAGAGTCGACACTAGAGCCCAAAATAAGTTTGTCTGAGCTGAAACTTCAAAAATTCATAACTAATTCACCGTTTATCCGATTGAGCCGATTTTCGGACATGAGTTAGTTATCGATGTCGGCTACATTTTTTTTTCCCATTTCAACTTCAAAAATTGCACTTAAATCCCTGCGATTTAGCCTGGAAAGTGACGAACTCAAGTGAACATTGGAGGCCCAATTGCACATTCAAAGGCCATTTTCTTTACCCTAATTTCCATTATATAATCACATTCTTTTCACACAAACAAAAGAAAGAGAGGAAAAAAAACCTTGCTACAACACTGTTAGAATATCAAATTCTTTCAAGAACCCTAAAACCTTGAAATCCTTATTACAAATCCCTCTCTCACTATAAACAAACCATCTCAGTTACAAACCAACATCTCACTACTTCTTCAGTAAGGGTAAGGCTGGCTTGATCTCCATGATCAAAAGGGCATAAAAACATTCATGTCACCACTTTTCCAGTAAGGGTAAGGTTGATTTGATCTCCATGATCAAAAGGGTATAATCATTCATACATGCCATATTGTGCCTAAACATTAAATTTCTTCATATATTGGCTTTATTTGCATTTTATGATTTTATTTAATGTGTTCATGAGATTCAACACTGCAGATTTTAGACAGGATCCCATGCAGGTTCATTAAGGAACGTTGAGGCCAGAACACAAATGGCCAAAAGCCAAATGGCCAAAACAGAACAGTTTACACATGACACCAATACATGGCGAGACAGACATCCTGAGAAGATTAAGGAACGTTGAGGCCAAAACACAAATGGCCAACAGCCAGAACACAAATGGCCATGAAACCCAATCCAATGGCCAAAGAATGCAGACCACGGTACTCAGGAGTCAATGAACACGCACGTGATGCCAGAAAGTCAAACAAGACTTTTTGTCTAATGGGCCAGAATACTTCAAAAAAAACCTCCCCTTGGGCCTGAAACCCCCCTTGGTTTGCATCCTTTTTAATTTTATTTTCTTTTCTTTTCTAATTCTTTTTTAATTATTTTAATTGTTTTTTTTTACCATAAAATAATTTTCTATAATAATAACAAAAAAATCAAAAATACAAATATATTTAATTATTATTAATTTCATCACTAACCTATTTTTGTAAATAAACTCTAACAATTAACTTAGTTTAATTTAGGTTTTTAAACTTTAATCTTTTTCTTAATAAGTAAAAAGTATCTAGAATTAGGTTTTTTTTTGTTGACATTTTCATCTTTTTCTTAAATAAATTATTAATCATCATTATTTATCATTATTAATAATTACCATTAATTTTGTAAATAAACATGTAAATAAATTAATTAACTAGTAAATTAGGTTAACTTTAATATTTTCATTAATAATTAAAATAATCTAGATTTAGGGTTTCCTTTTAATTCTTGTTCTTTATTTTTCATAAATACAAAAAAAACACTAAAACACTATCTTTTCTTTAATTAAATAATTAATTGGACTTTAATTTAATTTAATTTCATGCAAAGGGTCAAAACCCTCGGACGTCCTAATTTTAATTCTTTTCATGCATTATTTTTTTCGATCATTATGTAACTGTTTCTCAGATGTAATAGTAATTAGGTTTATCTTTCTGTCTTTGCTTTCCGCATCTTTATCAAAAACAGGTCTTTGTAATTTGGCGATGTATAGACCCGCGCCTTGTAATAGCGTAGGATTTATCTTTCCGCATTTAAATTTCCGCACTTTTAAATTCTAATTGCATGAAAGAATGAATGACTAACTAAAAACAAGCGTAGCTCACAATGCTCTGATCAAAGATAAATATTGACATGAAAACAACACACAAATTCACACACCACTTCTAGGGTACGCCTCACCTGTTGCCTTACCTTCGAAACGTGGTCGTCGAGTATAGGACGTTTTAGTAAGTCCTTATGTCCATGATCAATGGCATAGAGGTAGCTTCTAAGGTGTCCTACTGTTGCTCTGGTGACCACATTGTCCCTAACAATCGAATTGACCCGAATACCTCCAACGGTGGTGCTACCTACCTCTCAATGGTGGGATGGCACTACCTTAAGGACATTTACACAGCCTAATTCCTTAGGGCAGGTAGATGACTCGTAGATACTTACTCTCTTCCAAAACAAATCAAAACTCTTTTCACACCGACACTTTCAAAAAAGCTTTCAAAACAATTTTTCAAACACTCTTGAGGACTGATACAAGAGTTATTTCGAAATCTTTCAAAGAAACTTTTTCAAACCCACTCACAATTGAAAAGCAAACATTTTGAAAACACAAATGAGCAAGTATCTAAGAGCCCATGGATAACCATGGATAGAAAGGGTGCTAATACCTTCCCTTTCTATAAATCTACCTCCCGAACCGAGAAACTATCTCATAAGGAATTTTGTTGTGCTTTTGTCCTGTCCATGTTGGAGAAAATAAAAGACGGTGGCGACTCTTGCTTCCGCGATATTTCACGAACCAGCGTTAAACAGTCAGTTCCAGATCCACCGATCACACCATGGTTAGACCTAGGGCTTGTATGTAAATAAAATCAAACGCTAGATAACCTAATACAAAGACAAATGCATGAAATCAATACACCATTCACACTTGCACCCCTAGGGTAATCCCACTTGTTGCCTTCCAAAATGGGCCATGCTTGCACGTTGAGTTTCTTTGGCAAAACAAATCAAATGATCATAGTCCCTCGATGGCGCTTTCGAAAGTTGCCTACAAAATGATCATAGTCCCTTCAAGAAAATTGCCAAAGACACTTGGCACCATTGCATTCATGGTCCAAACGATGACCCGCGCCTGTCCCGTTAACATCCTGACGCAAGATTGTCCACCAAATACAATGGTGGAATAAAATTGTTAAAAGGGTTAAAACATGAGAAAAACCTTTGAGTAAATTTAGGGGTAGACCACTCTTAGTTACTTGATCAACTTGCAAAACACGCTTGCCTACTTTTCGAACCCACTCCACAAACACTTTCAAAAACAAACTTCCAAAAACATTTGAAACATCTTTTCGAAAAGATACACACCTTTGTAAAACATTCGAGTAAAGAATTGTTACAACGGTTGCCTAGACAAGGCGTCTTTTTCAAAACATTTTCAAAACACACACACACCACAATTTCAAGCAATTGAAAATCAAAGGCAAGTGATCTAAACAAGTAACTAAGAGCCCATGGATAACCATGGATGAAAAGGGTGCTAATACCTTCCCTTTTCATAATCTACCCCCCGAACCCATGAAACATCTCAAAAGGTTTTTCCTGTGCTTTTTAACCTTTCCTTTAGGATAAAATAAAAAGTCGGTGGCGACTCTTGCTAAACCGAACAAGTGCGAATACAAACGCAAAACATCAAGTCAGTTCTCCCACCGTATCACACAATGTTAGGAGGTGTTAGTAATCATCCTAAAGCCTTACAGACCTTTTTTCCGAGGCAACATTCGAATGGATCATTTGAGATCTTTCGGGGCTAGAGGACGACCACTAACAAACCCTATACTTCATGATCGTTTAACCAAAGGCAATCGAAGTGGAGTAAACCCTAGGAGTGAGCATGTGCGAGTGATTTTTTTCAGTTAATTTGTCTTTGCACATTTAGGTTATCTACCGTTTTAATTTTCAAGCATTCTTCCCATACAATCCTATTAGCATACATCTAACAGTTAATAATTGCGGAAATTTAAAGTGCAGAAATAGAAATCCTAACTATTACATGGCTTTCGCAGATACAGAATTATTTAGACTGTAAATAACATGCGGAATTAAAACCTAATTAAATCTATTACAACCTCGAAGCAGTTACAAAATTA
The DNA here is from genome assembly GCA_948472305.1 of Vicia faba. Taxonomy (NCBI): domain Eukaryota; kingdom Viridiplantae; phylum Streptophyta; class Magnoliopsida; order Fabales; family Fabaceae; genus Vicia; species Vicia faba. The sequence continues at coordinate 630,169,446 of OX451741.1, read as the reverse complement.
ATAAAAAAAGTAATTAAAATACGCGCGACGAATTAAATGCGAGGACGATTAGAAAACCTAAAGAATCTAATTTGAGAAAAAATACTTAAGTTATTTTTGAAGAAAAATTTGATTATATACAAAAATTAAACCCTAATTTCTAATTAGTTTTAATCATGAAAAATAAGATTTAATTACCCTAATTTAGTTAAATTAATTAATTCAAGGAAATAAAGTATTTTTTTTAAGGAAAAAAGATTTTTGGTGTCTTTGTGATTTTTTTGGTTATTGTAATTAATTAAAAAAGATTAATTTGTGAAAACAAATAATTAAATAAATAAAAGAAATAAAATAAATAAAAAAAATTAAATTGGGCATGTGTTGATGAGTAATTCTGGGGGTGTGTTGTAAAATTTGCTAGGCCCAATAACTTCTGAGCCCAACCAATGCGTGAGATCCAGTGCTGGCCTTCTTTGATGGTACACCATGGTCCTTCAATGATAGGCGTTGGATCTGGTTAATCATGAATCATGTGGCTGGCTGCTGATGGTGCATGATAGGCCTTTGGGATGGTAATGCATAGGATCCTGCAAAGAAGAATTCAAATAAGAAAGTTGCTGGGACCTGGGATCGAACCCAGGTCCTCTACCCTTTCCAACGTGCACGCTTGCCATCTATGCTACATGTCTTGTCTGTTAATATAATAACAACAATATATAATATATGAAATCAAGTGGATGATTGTAAAAGGCACGCAGAATTCAAATGGGCCAATGGTTATCAGTCACGTTCTTATCTTCTTCCTGGAACCCTCGTTTTAGATAACGACCTTTTACCTACAGACGATATCCATGGGTACAAACCTGTATCATTCAAAAATCAAATATACGCAATATAAATTCCCATGGAGACCATGAATCGACTGGGCTTAAAGCCCTGAACATCATGGTGCCCTTATCCAACCCTAATTTTGCTTGTGCTAAAAGACCCCAAAACGGAGCTTGAAACCCTAGTAATGGAAGTCATACATATAAGCTTCAAAAATTCAATGAAATGATCCAGAAATGTTAGAAATACATCAATGATCACAAATATATCATTAAATTATGCTAATGATGCAAGAATGGCTGTAATCAATTTTGAAAAAGCAAGCAAACCGTATGAGGTATAACGAGCGTTTCTGGGCGTGAAAGGACCTGCAATCGATTGGGTTAGCTTCTGAGAAGGTCCAGGAATTGCTTAGGAATGTTGGAAAGCCTTGAATCGTCCTCTAGGGTAGAGATCAGATCACCACTTTTTACCAAAATTTTGAGTTTGTTCTAGTGTTCTTCACGACTGCAAACTCTCATTTTTGTGCATGGCCTTGTTCATTATATATCCCTAAGTGAATTAGGGTTATAAAAATAGCTAGTATCTTTGCAATTTTTGAAGATTTGATTTGGTTTTCATTTTGTATGATATCCTTCCAAATTTGGCCTAATCATGCCATTCTTGTGCCAATTAACATTGATTCGATTTGATCTTGATAGGCCAGCATAATTAGCTTGTGATTCTGTCCAAAAATCAGATCAAAACAAATCTTTGCTATTATTTATCATTTATTTGATTTAATTTAATTTTTAATTAAAAAAATTAAAATAAAGTGAAAAATGAAGCAAATAATGTGTGAGTAAATATTTGGGTCGCGGACCATGTTATGAGTGAGGTGCAAGCATAAAAAGTTAGACCCATTTGGCAAAAAATGCATTTTTGAACACATTTGACTTTTGGCAATTTTGCAAAAAGGGTCAACTTTGACAAGGCATATCTCTTCCAATTTTAACCCTAGAGAGGTGTTATTGGACTTTTTAGAAAGATTAGGATGTCCCCTAAGCAACCCTTTTAGTATCATCTCAATTGGGTCTTCCATGTTTATGTAAGAAGCTTTGAACCAAAAAGTGTTTTTGTTGACTTTTCAAAAGGACCTATAATGTTGAAATTCATATCTTTTTGTGAGTGCATATTTTGAACTTCAGGGCTGAAGATGAATTGAATGGAATTATATCCTCTTCAAAATGAGCCTTGGATGGAAAAGTTCTGCTAAAGTATGAGGAAGTTATGCTTGGTCAAAGTTTGGTTGACTTTTCTTGAGAAACCCTAATTTAGCAACTTTTGGGTTTTGAGGAATTTGGGGCATTCCTTGAGGAATCATGATCAACCCTTGATCAAATTATGGATATAAATTTAAAATGTTGATGTTGACCAAAAATATTGAAGTTTGACTGTATGTGGGCCACAGTTGACTTTTGACTTAATACAGTCGATTCTCAAGCATCTGAGCAGTTGATTGGGCAAACTTCTTGTGCAAGGCTTGAAATTTGACATGGAGGGTCTTGAGAACATATTAGGACCATGGAGAGCATATTAAGTCTTTGGAGTTAACCCATCTTGATGAAAATGGAAACCCTAATTTAAGATACATTGCCTTAGGAGAGAGTTTGTCTGGTCAACTCTTGGGAAACCTTGAGCAAATTGAGGACCTCTAGGAGTATGTTTTGAGTAAAATGAGAGGGAAAATTTTAGGGTACAATAGCTGCCCCTGTTCAATCTTCTTAAACCTGAGGATGTAGATTGGCTTGTCTTCCTTTCGTGATCTGAAGGTGGAAGATGATTGAACACTAGAGTGCCTAGAAATTTGCACTCATGTGAAGTGACACTTTATTTGATAATGTCAGGAATGGGCTTACAGATGCCATTTGGAGAAGATGACAGATGATTGTCGGGGATGGGCTTAAATATTCCATCTAGTATGTGATGGAGCATTGTTGGAGATGGGCTTAAGGATGCCATCTAGAGGATGTTGATTTCCTGAGATATTCCTTTGATGAGAATTCTTGTTCCTGTCTTCGAGGATGAATCTGTTGAGGAATGTTTGTATCTGTCTTGGAAGAAATAGAATTTTAGGAGCTTCAGTTGTCCGTTACTCTACTGGGGAATTAACTTCTGCTTGAGGAAGCGGGAGTGAACTACATATCTGGTCAGGGTACAGGCTTCACATCGACTTACTGGGGAAATGCAAAATCGATCAAAACTGGTCGGATCCAGGTCTTACAGTATTGTGAACTGTTGTCTGAAGATAAGAGAGAAGGAAACAGGATAGTAAGGTTATGAGAAGGAACCTGGGTCGTAGGGTTACTTCGAGATGTAAGCCTAGATAGTAGGGATGTGAGAAGGAACCTGGGTCGTAGGGTTTCTTCGAAATGAAAGCCTGGATAGTAGGGCTGTGAGAAGGAACCTGGGTCGTAGGGTTTCTTCAAAATAAAAGCCTGGATAGTAGGGCTGTAAGAAGGAACCTGGATAGTAGGGTTACTTCGAAATGAAAGCCTGGATAGTGGGGCTGTGAGAAGGAACCTGGATAGTAGGGTTACTTTGAAATGATATCCTAGATAGTAGGGCTGTGAGAAGGAACCTCGGTCGTAGGGTTACTTCGAAATGAAATCCTGGATAGTAGGGCTGTGAGAAGGAACCTGGGTCGTAGGGTTACTTCGAAATGAAAGCCTGGATAGTAGGGCTGTGAGAAGGAACCTGGTTCGTATGGTTACTTCGAAATGAAAGCCTGGATAGTAGGGTTGTGAGAAGGAACCTGGGTCGTAGGGTTACTTCGAAATGAAAGCCTGGATAGTAGGGCTGTGAAAAGGAACCTGGATAGTAGGGTTACTTCGAAATGAAATCTTGGATATTAGGGTTACTTCGAAATAAAGGCCTGGATAGTGGGGCTGTGAGAAAGAACCTAGGTCGTAGTGTTACTTCGAAATGAAAGCCTGGATAGTAGGGCTGTGAGAAGGAACCTGGGTCGTAGGGTTACTTCAAAATGAAAGCCTGGATAGTAGGGCTGTGAGAAGGAACCTGGATAGTAGGGTTACTTCGAAATAAAAGCCTTGTAAGTTTAAGATTGCGCCTAAGAGGGGGGTGAATTAGGTGGTGGTCGATTTTTGATTTATTTTACACTTTCTGGTTTTGTTTTAGTGCTATGGAAAACGGTAAAGTGCAGAAAGTAAAGAGACACAGAGATTTATCCTGGTTTCTTCCACACCCCGGAAGTACGTCCAGTCCCCTTGCAAACACGCAAGAGATTTCACTATTTTGTTAGAACTTTTACAATACTCTTCCTAGTCTTATCAACTAAAGACACTAACAAATACCAAGAACACCCTCTTGGATTTCCAATAAGTCTCTTGAGAACAATCCTCTCAAAATATACCTCTTGTTTCCAACAATGGACAACAAGGTACATAAGTATTCTAATACTTAATTCCAACAATCCTGGAAATAAGTTACACTTTGTATAATTCTATGAAATATGATTTCTTGAAAGATGTTGATCACATAGAGTGACTTCAATGAAGTTTCTTCTTTCTTCTCTTGTAAGCAATTCAAACTGTAACACACTGGTTAGAAAATGCTCAAAGATTTCTGTTCTTATATGTGTGAAAGTGCAGAAAATCTTTGTTCTTAAAAATTAAGAAATATGAAGTTTGAATATTTTACAAATTTCAGAATTATTGCATGAGAGAAGAGTTGTTTTAAATTTGAAAGATTTAGTATTTAAAGCAATCAAGATACCTTTCCAAATGGATACCACTTTTCTGTTTGTAAAACTTGATAAGATGCAATGTATGACCATGCAACCATTGGAGAAAAGGTGTGAAGGATATCTTGAATCAAGTTCAGATTTTTCAAAAGTTTCAATGTGTAAATCGATTAGCATTAGATGTAAATCGATTGCACGGGTTTGTAACGTTCTTGTTTTCAAAAAATTTGAAGTGTAAATCGATTTACATGATGTGTTAATCAATTTACTAGTGTTAAAAATTAGCTCAGTTCAGTAATCAATCGATTTACACTCCATGTAAATCGATTGTTGCCAGGGGCAATCAGTTTTTGAAAAAACATGTGTAAATCGATTTACATGATGTGTTAATCGATTTACATTAGTAAAAAACTCAGAATTTGCTTTGAACTTTAAGTGAAGTGTTGTGGCAAGTGTGTATATCATTTTTGAGCATTTCTAATCAATGTAGTTCAAATAAGAATTGATATACTTGATTGCTTGCCATGATCCTTGAAGCTTTGAGTGAATGATGCTTTAAGCTAATTCCACTTCTTTTCCTTCTTACCATAGTGCTTGTTTGTCTTTCATCAAAACTAAATTTGAGTTGAGGCTTGAGATTATATTCTCCCCCTTTTTGATGATGACAAACCATCTTTCTTTATGAGTTGTTCAAAATTGGAGCAAAAGGAGTTTTCTCCCCCTAAGATAGATTTCTCCCCCTATGGAGAAAAGGATTTGAAAACTTGCCCTGAAAAAGAAAAACTGAAACAAACAACCATAAAGTGCTATCACATCCTTCTCCCCCTTTGACATTATCAAAAAGAAGGGAAAGATGTAACATAAGATGATACTTATAACAAATTGAAACATATATGAAGATAAACTAAAACGCAAAGTTCTAAAAATATCGTACGAAGTTCAAATACACATAATACAAAAATAACACTTGAAGCAATTTAAAAAACAAAAAACATAATGATAAAGAACAGGAATTTAATAATATTGGTCAGGAAAATATTAGAAGGGTCCTTGATATGGAAACTGTTGTTGTAGAGGTGGTTTGGTGTATTGAGGAGGCGGAGGTGCTGGATTGTTTGGATCGTATGGAGGAATATGGAGATGTGAGTAGAGGTATGAAAACGGTTGGTTCACATCGTTCTGAAAAGCATTGATGCGAGAGGAGGTAGAATCATTTATCGCGGTCCATTGAGCATTGATGTTAGTGTTGAGAGATGCAAACTGTTGAGTCATATAATCTATAACATCTTGGTTGGTTGGACCAGAAGAGGCAGCAGGATGAGGAACTTCATTTTCTTCTTCATCCGCATTATTGCCTTCATCACCTACAACATCCTCTCCAATATATGTGATGGTTTTTGCTTCAGAATCGAAATGAACACCCATCCGAGAATCAACATTTTTGATGGAGATCCTAGTGATGATTGGATCCATTTCAACCCTCTCAAACCCAATAAAATCAATATCAAATGCTTCCAAGATCCTTGTGATGAAGTATGCATATGGCAGAAAAGTAGCCCTTGTGGCAACTCTTAGCATATGCACCACAATCAGTTTAGCCCAGTTTACCGAAATGCCATTTTTCCTTGCATAGAGAATTTGTAATTCTAGATCGGTTACAGTACAGTGATTTCCTGCTCTAGGAAATAAAATATATACCAGAAAATAATGGAACAATCTATCATCAATGTGAAAATTACCAGCACTCCTAGTGTCCCGAGCCGGAATAACACCGCCAAGACTACGAATCCGCTTTGCACGGTATTCTGCTTCTGACAAACGACCAATGACGTAGAAGAATTCTCTCTTCCTATAATTTTCCCAGTCAGCATCCTCTGGATCATAGAGAGAACTTCCAGTATATGGGATGTTCAAAATTCTGCCTATTGTTTTTGAATGCAGAGGAATTCTTGTTTCGAGCACATTGGTATAGCATTTGTTGTTATCATAATGCATGTTGCTGTAAAATACTCGAACTAGATCCGGATAATAGTAACCACATGATGATATTAACGGTTCTAACCCATAAGCAATCAAATCCCTTTGAAAAGTGAAGCATTCATCGGGAAAGGTAGATAACATACCGAATTTGGGAGCTGAAATTATTTTCCTTTGAAAGTGCTTGATGAATCTTTCACGTTGTGTATCCGAGAGGGACTCGAGCAATGAGTTTTCAGAGGCTGCAACAGTTTTCTTCTTTCCTTTTTCTGAGGCTGTTGCTTTTCTTTTTGGAGCCATGGCGATGGTTAGGGTTTTGAGTAAGGAAGATAGAGATTTTTGGTGTTGTTATGAGATAGTGAGTGAGTTTGGGTGTTATGAGATAGTGAGGGAGTTTTGGTGAGATTAAATAGTAGAGTAAAGTAAGTGAGGTCTTTATGAGACTTAATTGAGTGGTTTGGTCAAGGTTACATGATTGGTCAAAAAGAAGGTGGGAGGTTGAAAGACAAGGTAAGGTTGACCAATATATTAAAGACTCATAAAAATATCACATGTTGAACAAGTGTAAATCGATTGGTGTGTAGGATCAATCGATTTGCATAGTGAAAAATTAAATAAAAACGCTTCAGTTTCAGTGGTAAATCGATTTACATACTTGGTAAATCGATTTACACAAAAAAGATTTTATTAAAAAAAGAGTTTTGCTTCAGTGGTAAATCGATTTACACACTTGGTAAATCGATTTACTTCTAAAAAAAATTTTAAAACAATATTTTTAACATTTGAAACATTTTCTAAGCCCATATATATGTACATTAAAGTATAGTTAAGGATAGAGTGCACCTTATATATCTTGTTTATCTAGGATTCTGAGTTCATGACGAATTTTAAAGAATGCATCCTTTGCAAGTGGTTTTGTGAAAATGTCCGCGAGTTGATTTTGAGTGTCCACAAAAGTAATCTCGACATCTCCTTTGAGTATGTGATCTCTGATGAAATGGTGTCTGATGTCAATGTGTTTTGTCCGGTGTTGTACCCCAGAATTTTCCCTCTCATGTTTTCAAGGGTCTTCCCTTACATGGTTGGTCACAAACACTTGCCTAACGAAAATAAAGTTTTTTGAAGATGAACAAGGTGTCTTTCGATTGGCATCTGGGAAAAGTCCTCGATTGGGTATCCAAAATCCTTCGATACAGGCTTGACTCACCAGTCTTCAATTGGGAATTTGGCACTCTTCGATCGGGCTTTGATTAGTAAGCTTCGATTAGATGTTTGGAACCCTTCGATCAAGCTTTGGTTCGCAAGTTTTTGATTGAGCGCTGGACCCCCTTTGGTCAAGTCAATTTCACAATGCTTCGACTATACATTAACTACTTCAGGCTTACCTTCGACTCACTAGGCAAGAATCTTATACAAGTTCGTTTCGATTCACAAAGTAAAAGGCCCCTCAACTTGCCAGCACACCAGGCAAGAGGCTCATTCGAAGAACATGTAAATGACTCATTCGAAGAACATTCAAAATGTCCACCCCAAGTTCAAAATGGCATGATGTCCTTGCAAATGTGCAGTCGAAGTAGAAGGAGTCTCAATCGAAGGGGCTGTGACATCGAAGCTGGATTAATTCGAAGTGGAGTTTAGAGCTATCAAAGAGAGTAGATTAGAAGGGAAGTGGATCTACAAAGGGCAAGTCAGCTTTCGAATTTCATCATGTTGGAGGCCCAAACAACTCATAACAAGCTGGCAGTAACGCACGAAAGCAGATTGGCACGTGATTGAATCAAAAATAGAAAGTCTTTATGAATAAATCAAATCAAATCCGTGTAAAGGCATGACAAAAAGATTGAATTAGGCTATTTTTGGAATGATATTCAAAGGTGAATCAAATCAAGAATCAAGACATTGATGGAGGAAGATTGAGGCCAGGTTTTCAACCCTAATTCATTCCATTATATACAAGCAAGCCTCACAAATCAAAAGGGAGGAAAGAAAAAAACTCTGCAAGAAAGAAAAAACTCTGCAGAAAGGAAAAAACACACGGAGGTTGCCTTAGAAGAAAACGCTTCCTGTCCCACGAGATTCCATAAAGTTATCAAAGATTGTCACACTAAAAGCCGGTTTTGCGCGTAGTCTCTGTCCAGACTAACATTTGAATCGTGAAGCATCCCTCATACAACCCCCCTGTGGGTAATTTTTCCTTTGATCTCAAACTTTTAAGTATGATTTAAATTCATGTTGAACATATATACATATTGCTGCTAACATTCATGTCTGTTTGAGTGTGTTACATGTGAGTAAGAAAGCACGATCTGAGCTTACCTTCGATTTTCACAACTATAACTCGTTTTCGATGGGTTAACACCATAGGGGGAAACTGAACATGCAGATTCGATATTTAAATTAAATACTGTGTTTTTGTTTCTAATGTAACATTGCAGATTCATTTGTACCAATAAATATATTTTAACTAGGTTGGTGAGGAAGAGGCGTTGCAGCGAGAAGGACCCGGGTTCGATACCCAGGTCATATATTTTGTGTTTCTAATAAACTTCCTTGCAGAATTCTAGATCGGAGGATTTCATATCCAGATCGAACGCCCCGTACGTGCAGTCTCGTAGACACATTCAATCAGCCCCTTGGATCGAAGGGCAACCCAAGCTCCTTCGAATCCCAGGTCCCCCCAAATAATTATTTGGTTTTGCTTTTCAGGTATTCAGGTGCAACGTTCCAAGCATGGTTCATCATGTACCCCCCAGATCCCAAATGCTACGTGGCTTGCCAATCAGATCCAATGGCCAGGATGGAGTCTTCATCATGTTCTCAAAGTCAAGGGCGCACACAGGAGTTACCAAAGTCAAACAAGGCTGATTGAATCTGGGCCTCGAATTGTTGAATCAACCTCCCTTCTAGGCCCAAACCCCCTCTTTGGTTTATTCTTTCTCTTTTCTATATTTCTTTTTGTTTAATTTGCGTTATTTTTATTTTTTAACCAGTTAACAAATTAACCTTTTTATATAAAAACCAGAGATAACAAAAAATATTATTTTCATCATTAATTTTATTATTTTTGTAAATAAACCATTAACCAATTAATTTAGTTTTTTTTAATTAGGTTTAATCTTAACATATTTTGCATTAAATTAAAATTGATTTAGAATTAGGGTTTTGATATATTTTTACCTTTCTAATTTTATTTCCTTAATTAAAATAAAACTCAAAAAATATTTTCTTTTTAATTAATTAATTATTAGTTAGACTTAATTCTTAAATCAAAAATGACAAAAAAATATACTTTATTTAATGAAAAAATGGTCAAAACCCTAGGACGTTCCGATTCAATTTTCTCGCGCGCATATTATTTTTTATCCATATAATTGTAATTGCTCCGAGGATGTAATAGCTTTAACTTAGGATTTTATTTACCGCTTTTATTTACTTTTTCGCATTTAATTTTAAGGGTTTGTTTTTGGCGATGTAAATACCCGACGCCTTGTAATAGCTTAGATTTAAAATTCCCGCAATTTAATTTCTACAATCATTAACTGTTAGATGTTTGAATAATAGGCTATTCATGACAAAATCTATTTTAACTTAAAATCAACAGTAGCTCACCATGATATGCAAGGATAATATAACTGAAAAACAATACACTCGCACATGCAACTCTTAGGGTACGCCTCACTTGGTTGTCTCGAACGTGGTCATTAAGTATAGGAAGTTTTACAGGTCGTCCTCTTGTCCAATGATCATAGTTGCCTCGAAACGGTTGCCTCGGATAAAATGATCTAAGACATTAGGGTTACCGCTAAAGCGTCCTAACATTGCTTTAGTGACTACACGTCCCTTAATCGAATTGACCCAAAAACTCCAACGACGATGCTTCCTACTCCTCAATAGTGGGATAGCGTTGTCTAAAGGACACTTGTACAGATTAATTCCTTTTTGAGTAGGTAGATGTTCTTAAGTACTTTCTCTTTTGAAAACAAAAACAAAACTTTTCGCACTTACACTCTCTTTCAAACAAAAACTCTTTTCAAACCCACAATCACAAAGAAAAAGCAAAATTTTGAAAACATAGTGAGCAAGTACCTAAGAGCCCGTGGATAACCACGGATAGAAAGGGTGCTAACACCTTCCCTTTCTATAATCTACCTCCCAAACCCGAGAAACATCTCGAAAAGGAATTTTTCTGTGCTTTTGTCCTTTCCTTGTTGGATAAAATAAAAGACGGTGGCGACTCTTGCTTACCGCGACGTTTTGCAAAAACAAACGCAAACGCGAACCAGCATTCCAAAACAGCCAGTTCTCATTCCCACCGATCACAGAACTGGCGACTCTGCTGGGGAATATATAAGTGAGGTGTACCTTATGATTAGATCACTTGTGTTTTCAATTGTATGCTCTAATTTTGTGGGCTTGTATCGGAGTTCTATAGATCCTAACCCGGATCTGGGGATACCCTTTAGGTAAGTAGCAATAAACTGTGAGGGATCTGTCCGGCGTAGACCGACACAGATGAAGAAATAGCTACGTTGGTGTGGCACTTTAGTCTGTACCGATATCCCTTGTGTTAGAACGAGGAGAATATGGGTCTTCTAAGGAGTCATTAAGCACCAACTGACCTTAGAACCTTAAATTGACCAACTTGGCCATAAAACAGTAGCAGTATGCTACACTTATTGAGACTAAACTATCGCGATGATTCCGGCCGCAAGAAAAGGTTGCTAAACTGGAATTATGACCGATTGAGGGTAGTCAGTGATATTGAGATCCTCTAGAACCCGATAACTATTTTTAGGACAGGTTTAAACCAACTAAACTGAAAGAGGGTAATGCCTAAACTCCATGCCAGCTTAAACTTAAGGCTATATATGTGACTTGTGTGCCTTCAAACTTGAACTACTTGCACATTTTTGTTATCTGACAACATGAGTTCCTTGCAGGTTTTGTTTACAGTCCTTATCCGATAATTTGGATTTATTGCAGGGTTTACTTACATCACCTTACACTTTTGCTTAAACGCATAGCATACACATCATAACATCATGCCTTAACATTTCTTTAACCATTTCAAGGATCTCAAGGGTCTGTGATGCAGGTTATGGTAAATCAAATGGCTAGCAAGGGGCAAAGGGGATTTATTTTCCTCTAGCCAAGGTCGTCTAGAAATCAAAACACGATAACTCGAGTCAGGGGCTATGAGCCACTCGATAAGGTGAGCTTGACTCTTGAAGAAGGACTCTCAGCAACATGAAGTTCCTTCAATTAAGCTACCAGATTCAAATTCTAACAGTTTCTTGTTTACCCCGCGAGATCCTTGAAAACATTGCATACATATATCATACATATCATTGCATTACAAGTACCATTACAGGTTTCTCATCTTCTTCGCTGTTTATTTCAGCAATCATGTCTTCTGAAACACCTACTGATCAAGCCATCAAGGCTCTTCAAGCTCAGAATGCTCAGTTTCAGGAAATGTTCTTGAACTTGGCCAAGAGTCAACAAGATTTGAAGACTCTTATCTTGAAGGACAAGAAGAAGAAGAAGAAGAAGAAGATGGTCCTCTTGAATATGGGTCGCAGATTCGGGAACAATTTGCAACAGGAGACTGATTTGTCCCATTCATCTGGAGGGGGAGAGAATCAAGAGGAAAGAAAGGGTCCTAGCCTTGTGGTTTCTGACAATGACACAGATGAAGACCAATATCCTCCTACTGAGGATAGATATAAGCAACTTGAAGATCGACTCAGTGCAATGGAAATTCAACAGATACCTGGCTTGGATTTAGGAGACATGGGTTTGGTTTCTGGAGTGGTCATCCCGCCAAAATTCAAAATCCCTACTTTTGCCCTGTACGATGGAGTCTCTTGCCCTAAGATGCACTTAAAGTCTTATGTCCGCAAGATTCAACCATACACAACTGATCCGAAGCTTTGGATCCATTTCTTCCAAGAAAGCCTAGTAGGGACTCAACTCAAATGGTTCTATCAATTGGAGAGTTCTCGCATCTACACCTGGGAGGATTTAGCTACTGCTTTCTATAAGAAGTATCAGTACAATGCTGATCTCGCACCAACTCGTGTGCAATTGCAGAACATGACCATGGGTTCCAACGAGAGCTTCAAAGGATACGCCCAAAAGTGGAGAGATCTGGATGGTAGGGTGCAACCCCCTTTAACTGACAGGGAGCTGATTGACATCTTCATGGGAACATTGACAGGGCCTTTCTTCAAACACTTGATCGGAAGTTCTTCAGCCGGGTTCACCGAGCTAATACTGACCGGCGAAAGGGTCGAAGCTGGCATCAAAAGTGGGAAGATTCAAGAAGGTACACCTTCTGATGGTCATAAAAATCCCTATAATGGGAAGAAAGAGTCTGATGCAGTGATTGGTCAAAAGAGTCGTCATGATCAACGTGTAGGGGCAACCCTGATCTCCGATCCCATGCCTGTTCAACAAAGACAGAGCAATAGGCGTAGGGTAAGATATCAAGAAAGGCAGTATACTAACATCAACATGCCTTTGTCTCAAGCGTTACAACATTTGCTGAAGTTAAAGCTAATCACGTTAAAGGATCCTCCTCAAAATCCTGATACTTCCTCTTCTACGTATAATCCGAGTGTGAGGTGTGCCTACCATTCTGACAGTCCTGGACATGACACCGACGACTGTTGGACTTTGAAGAACAAGATCCAAGACTTGATTGATGCCAAGGAGATCAAGTTTGACCCTCCGAAGACCCCAAATGTGATCACTGCTCCTACGCCAAATTATTGAGAATGTCTTTGTTTCATTTGAATTTTCAAGTTGTAATTTCTTTTGTTATTCAAACAATTATCTATTAATGTCAAACTCTGTTTCATTAATGCATTTCATATGTTTGTCTTGAATTCATCCTTTCATTTTCATTACATTTAAACTATGCTTTTTACTCTCCTTATGACATTCAACTCTTGCTAAAAGTTACAAGCCTTTAGAGGGAGGATGACGAAACAATACCATAATCTCATACAGTATGCTTTTGAATAGACCTTGCTGACGATGTACAGGCGTTTCTTTCAAATCCTAAACACTGGGGTTATAAGGAAGATAATCCCTAGTCAACCCCTTCGAGCCAAAGAAGTAGGAGTTTTCTGTTTTAAAACAAATTGAAACCTTTGATTAAACCTGGGGCAGGGTAGTCTTTCAGTTAATTCAAAAAAAAAAGATGCGCATTGAAGTTGCAAAACTCTCAGTTCATAATACAACGAACGACATCAAAAGCATTCCTCTGGAATCAAAAGACATTGGTGGTTCCTTATCTCATAGGCAGTCAATCTCTCAAAAGAGAAAAGACCACTGAGCCAAAATCCATAAAGGAGGCTTAAGAAAGCTGGGGCATCCCGCTGACTGTAATCTCGAAAATAGGAACAGCAGACAAAAATTAGGGATAATAAATCAAAAGAACGAGGTCATTACAAATCCTCGACAACATGAAAAATGTTGCAAAAAAAATGATGACTGCCTTCCAAAATCCAACTTGTGTGAACCGTCACCAAAACATCGTTCTAAATTCGAATAGAGTTTGACGCACAATTAACTGAGCTTAGGATTGAAGAACATCACGAAGAGGGGTACAAATATGCTTTGAGCCTTTATCCTTTGTTTCTTAAACCGTGAACCAAGCCACGTTACAATCCTTCAAAAGTCCTAATTGAAGCATGGGTTAGTTCAAAAGCATACTGTTACAAAAGGTATCCTGACTCCTGTAAGGCTTCGCCCTAAATCTTGTGTTGAATTTGTCTTATAAAAAGTTTTCTGCTAAAAAACGCATTTTTCAAAACTTCGAGACAAGCATAAACTTTGCATTATTTGAATATCATTGTTTACACATGGTTATTTGTTTGACAGCGAAGAAATTCATACAGTGAATGTTCAGAGGAACGAAAGCTCTCTCAGTGAGTAAAATCACTTCAAGTGGGATGACACTCCCGTGGCAAAAATATCCTATCAGCAAAAGGGGACTTGATATGGTGTTGTCCAGTAAACCTGGGGCAGTCCAGTCAAGATTTTAACAAAACTTTCAAAGTTCAGTAAACCTGGGGCAATCCAGTCAAGATTTTAAGAAATCTCTCAATTGCAGGTTAACCTAGGGGCAAGTCTCCCTCACCATCACTTGGGGCATTAAAATGTCAATCTCAATAAAGGGTTACATACAGTCAAACGTTTCCAGGCAGTGCCACAAACACTCGCTGCTAGGGGCAGTGGCAAATCTCCCCAAAATCCTTCTCATAGGATGATTCCCCAGCAAGAGTTTAATCTCTGAAAACCTTTCCCCAACTGAGACAACTTCAATGAAGTCGTCACCTCTCTAGCAGACCAGCAACAGGGTTTATTTCTCCAACAAATGGCAGAAATCCCCATCTTGAGTTTGCCTCGCTGACTACTACAAATTAAAGGACCATAACTCCTCTTCCCCAGTAGACTACTCTACAATCCCCAGCAAGTTACTGTGAAACCTGGACCCGACCAGATGTCAGTTTAAATTTGACTCCCCAGTAGAGCAACGGACAACCGAGACTCCTGAACTTGTTCCCAAAGAATGAATCAATACTCTCCACAGAGTTCATAACTTTCCCCAACGGAGTTCTCCTCAACAAAACAAGGATCCTCAGTGGAAACATTCTAAGCAAAGTTTGAAGACATACCTACTCTTCAACAGCAGTCAAGGATTTAATAACTCCCCAACACTTGTCAAGAATTTATTCTCCAAGACAAAATTACATTTCAATAACATTCATAGCATATGCATACAAAATACATATAACATAAATCTCATTTATTTTGAGAACATCATTACACAATGCATACATCATGACATTGCATACAACTAACTCTTTACCTTTTCAGGAAAGATCGATCGACAGATAAAAGTCATTACCTTTTGGAGTAGCAGTCATCAAAGATTCCTTCATTTCCTTTTGAGGTAGTAATCATCCAAGATTCCTTCATCATCCCGTTGAGGTAGTAATCGTCCAAGATTCCTTCATCATCCTGCTGAGGTAGAAGTCATCCAAGATTCCTTCACCATCCTGCTGAGGTAGTAGTCATCCAAGATTCCTTCATCATCCTGCTGAGGTAGTAGTCATCCAAGATTCCTTCACCATCCTGCTGAGGTAGTAGTCATCCAAGATTCCTTCATCATCCTGCTGAGGTAGAAGTCATCCAAGATTCCTTCACCATCCTGTTGAGGTAGAAGTCATCCAAGATTCCTTCACCATCCTGCTGAGGTAGTAATCGTCCAAGATTCCTTCATCATCCTGCTGAGGTAGTAGTCATCTAAGATTCCTTCACCATCCTGCTGAGGTAGTAGTCATCTAAGATTCCTTCATCATCCTGCTGAGGTAGAATTCATCCAAGATTCCTTCACCGTCCTGCTAAGGTAGTATTCATCCAAGATTCCTTCATCATCCTGCTGTTGTAGTAGTCATCCAAGATTCCTTCATCATCCTGCTGAGGTAGAAGTCATCCAAGATTCCTTCATCATCCTGTTGTTGTAGTAGTCATCTAAGATTCCTTCATCATCCTGCTGAGGTAGTAATCGTCCAAGATTCCTTCATCATCCTGCTGAGGTAGTAATCGTCCAAGATTCCTTCATCATCTGTTTGGAGTAGCAATCGTCTCAGATTCCTTCATCACACATCATTATCAAAAAAGACTTTCTCTGGTTAGATTTATTTCTTCCAGTTAAAACAGGAAACTAAAGACCTCCTCTGGCTAGATTTATTTCTTCCAGTTAATGACAGGCAATCAAAGACCTTCAAATAATAGTCCAGATACGATCCAGATTCGGATGTAATTCTGTCACTCATTCAAATACAGTCCAGCAATCATTTCTGGATGGCATCTTTAAGCCCATCTCCAACAACTATCCATCATCTCTCCAAATGGCATCTGTAAGCCCATTCCCGACATCACAATGCTGATACTACACCATGCGAGTGCAAATTTCTGGGCACTCTAATGTTCAATCATCTTCCACCTTCGGATCACGAAAGGCACGCAAGCCAATCTACATCCTCAGGTTTAAGAAGATTGAACAGGGGAAGCTGTTGTACCCCAAAATTTGTCCTCTCATGTTTTCAAGGGTCTTCCCTTACATGGTTGGTCACAAACACTTGCCTAACGAAAATAAAGTTTTTTGAAGATGAACAAGGTGTCTTTCGATTGGCATCTGGGAAAAGTCTTCAATTGGGTATCCAAAATCTTTCGATACAGGCTTGACTCACCAGTCTTCAATTGGGAATTTGGCACTCTTCGATCGGGCTTTGATTAGTAAGCTTCGATTAGGTGTTTGGAACCCTTCAATCAAGCTTTGGTTCGCAAGTTTTCGATTGAGCATTGGACCCCCTTTGATCAAGTCAATTTCACAATGCTTCGACTATGCATTAACTACTTCAGGCTTACCTTCGACTCACGAGGCAAGAATCTTCTACAAGTTCATTTCGATTCACAAAGGAAAAGGCCCCTCAACTTGCCATCACACTAGACAAGAGGCTCATTCGAAGAACATGTAAATGACTCATTCGAAGAACATTCAAAAGGTCCACCCCAAGTTCAAAATGGCATGTTGTCCTTGCAAACGTGCAGTCGAAGCAGAAGGAGTCTCAATTGAAGGGGTTGTGACATCGAAGCTGGATTAATTCGAAGTGGAGTTTAGAGCTATCGAAGAGAGTAGATTAGAAGGGAAGTGGATCTACAAAGGGTAAGTCAGCTTTCAATTTTCATCATGTTGGAGGCCCAAACAGCTCATAACAGGCTGGCAGTAACGCATGAAAGCAGATTGGCACATGATTGAATCAAAAATAGAAAGTCTTTATGAAGAAATCAAATCAAATATGTGTAAAGGCATGAAAAAATATATTGAATTAGGCTATTTTTGGAATGATATTCAAAGGTGAATCAAATCAAGAATCAAGACATTGATGGAGGAAGATTAAGGCCAGGTTTTCAACCCTAATTCATTCCATTATATAAAAGCAAGCCTCACAAATCAAAAGGGAGGAAATAAAAAAACTCTGCAAGAAAGAAAAAACTCTGCAAAAAGGAAAAAACGCACGGAGGTTGCCTTAGAAGAAAACGCTACCTGTCCCACGAGATTCCATAAAGTTGTCAAAGATTGTCACACTAAAAGCCGGTTTTGCGCGTAGTCTCTGTCCAGACTAACATTTGAATCGTGAAGCATCCCTCATACAACCCCCCTGTGGGTAATTTTTCCTTTGATCTCAAACTTTTAAGTATGATTTAAATTCATGTTGAACATATATACATATTGCTGCTAATATTCATGTGTGTTTGAGTGTGTTACATGTGAGTAAGAAAGCACGATCTGAGCTTACCTTCGATTTTCACAACTATAACTCGTTTTCGATGGGTTAACACCATAGGGGGCAACTGAACATGCAAATTCGATATTTAAATTAAATACTGTGTTTTTGTTTCTAATGTAACATTGCAGATTCGTTTGTACCAATAAATATATTTCAACTAGGTTGGTGAGGAAGAGGCGTTGCAGCGAGAAGGACCTGGGTTCGATACCCAGGTCATATATTTTGTGTTTCTAACAAACTTCCTTGCAAAATTCTAGATCGGAGGATGTCATATCCAGATCGAACGCCCCGTACGTGCAGTCTCGTAGGAACCTTCAATCAGCCTCTTGGATCGAAGGGAAACCCAAGCTCTTTCGAATGCCAGGTCCCCCCAAACAATTATTTGGTTTTGATTTTCAGGTATTCAGGTGCAACGTTCCAAGCATGGTTCACCATGTACCCCCCAGATCCCAAATGCTACGTGGCTTGCCAATCAGATCCAATGGCCAGGATGGAGTCTTCATCATGTTCTCAAAGTCAAGGGCGCACACAGGAGTTACCAAAGTCAAACAAGGCTGATTGAATCTGGGCCTGAAATTGCTGAATTAACCTCCCTTCTAGGCCCAAACCCCTCTTTGGTTTATTCTTTCTCTTTTCTATATTTCTTTTTGTTTAATTTGCGTTATTTTTATTTTTTAACCAATTAACAAATTAACCTTTTTATATAAAAACCAGAGATCACAAAAAATATTATTTTCATCATTAATTTTATTATTTTTTTAAATAAACCATTAACCAATTAATTTAGTTTTTTTTAATTAGGTTTAATCTTAACATATTTTGCATTAAATTAAAATTGATTTAGAATTAGGGTTTTGATATATTTTTACCTTTCTAATTTTATTTCCTTAATTAAAATAAAACTCAAAAAATATTTTCTTTTTAATTAATTAATTATTAGTTAGACTTAATTCTTAAATCAAAAATGACAAAAAATATACTTTATTTAATGAAAAAAGGGTCAAAACCCTAGGACGTTCCGATTCAATTTTCTCGCGCGCATATTATTTTTTATCCATATAATTGTAATTGCTCCGAGGATGTAATAGCTTTAACTTAGGATTTTATTTACCGCTTTTATTTACTTTTTCGCATTTAATTTTAAGGGTTTGTTTTTGGCGATGTAAATACCCGACGCCTTGTAATAGCTTAGATTTAAAATTCCCGCAATTTAATTTCTGCAATCATTAACTGTTAGATGTTTAAATAATAGGCTATGCATGACAAAATCTATTTTAACTTAAAATCAACAGTAGCTCACCATGATATGCAAGGATAATATAACTGAAAAACAATACACTCGCACATGCCACTCTTAGGGTACGCCTCACTTGGTTTCCTCGAACGTGGTTATTAAGTATAGGAAGTTTTAGAGGTCGTCCTCTTGTCCAAAGATCATAGTTGCCTCAAAACGGTTGCTCGGATAAAATGATCTAAGACATTAGGGTTACCGCTAAGGCGTCCTAACATTGCTTTAGTGACTACACGTCCCTTAATCGAATTGACCCAAAAACTCCAACGATGATGCTTCCTACTCCTCAATAGTGGGATAGCATTGTCTAAAGGACACTTGTACAGATTAATTCCTTTTTGAGTAGGTAGATGTTCTTAAGTACATGCTCTTTTGAAAACAAAAACAAAACTTTTCGCACTTACACTCTCTTTCAAACAAAAACTCTTTTCAAACCCACAATCACAAAGAAAAAGCAAATTTTTGAAAACATAGTGAGCAAGTACCTAAGAGCCCGTGGATAACCACAGATAGAAAGGGTGCTAACACCTTCCCTTTCTATAATCTACCTCCCGATCTCGAGAAACATCTCGAAAAGGAATTTTTCTGTGCTTTTGTCCTTTCCTTGTTGGATAAAATAAAACATGGTGGCGACTCTTGCTTACCGCGACATTTTGCAAAAACAAGCGCAAACGCGAACCAACATTCCAAAACAGTCAATTCTCATTCCCACCGATCACATCCGGAAATGCATAATTGGATTTTTTGTAATGTTGATCGCGCTTGTGTTATCACATCGAAGTGGAATGCATCCAAGGTTTACTCCATAGTCAAGTAACTGTTGTTTTAGCCAAAGAATTTGAGCGCATCCACTTCCATCCGCAATGTATTCTGCTTCGGCAGTGCTGAGAGCGATGCTTGCTTGCTTTTTGCATGACCATGAAACCAAAGCATTTCCTAGAATGTGACATGTTCCACTTGTACTTTTGCGATCAGTCTTACAACCTGCATAGTCAGCATCAGAATAACCAACTAGATTGCACATACTACTTTTTGGATACCATAATCCGACGTTGGTTGTTCCTTTGAGATATTTTATTATGCGCTTGACTGCTGCAAGGTGAGACTCTTTAGGATTGGCTTGATATCTTGCACATAGACAAACGCTGAACATGATGTCAGGTCTACTTGTTGTTAAATAGAGAAGAGAGCCAATTATTCCACGATACTTAGTTATGTCAATAGAGTTCCCTTATTCATCTGGATCAAGATAGGTGCCGGATCCCATAGGAATTGCACTTTATTTGCTGCTTTCCATCTCAAACTTCTTTATAAGGTCTTTGCAATATTTTGATTCGTTTATGAAGATACCGTGTTTGAGTTGCTTAATTTGAAGACCGAGAAAGAAATTCAATCTTCCCATCATAGACATTTCAAACTCTCCCTGCATCATAAATGAAAATTCCTTGCACATATTTTGGTTAGTTGAACCGAAAACAATATCATCTACATAGATTTGTACAAGTAAAGTATGATGATTAACATTTTTTATGAAGAGAGTGGTATCAACTTTACCCTTTACAAACCCTTTTTCACATAGGAATGCGCTTAGTCTATCATGCCATTCCCTTAGTGCTTGCTTCAGTCTATAGAGAGCTTTCTTCAATTTGAAGATATGATTAGGATGTTTGAAGTCTTCAAATCCGGGAGGTTGCTTTACATAGACTTCTTCATTTATGAACCCGTTGAGAAATGCGCTTTTTACATCCATTTGAAAAAGTTCAAAGTCCAATGAGCATGCATATGCAAGTAATAGTCTTATTGCTTCCAAACGTGCTACCGGAGCAAAAGTTTCTTCAAAATCAATTCCTTCCTCTTGGTTGTATCCTTGAGCAACTAGTCTTTCCTTGTTTCGAGTGATTATACAATTTTCATCCATCTTGTTTTTGAATACCCATTTGGTTCCAATGATACGTTTATTTCCTGGATTAGGAACAAGTTCCCAAACTTCGTTCTGCTCTAATTGGTTTAGCTCCTCTTGCATGGCAAGGATCCATTGATCATCTTCTAGTGCTTGAGCCACTTTGGTAGGTTCAACTTGAGATACAAAAGCCATATTTAAGCATGCATCCTTAAGATTTAGCCGTGTAGATACCCCTTTGCTAATATCTCCAATTATGTTGTCAATTGGATGATCATAATGAGTTCTCCATTCTTGAGGAAGACCATCATCATTTCCATTTTGATGTGAAAGTTCATGTGTTTGTTCCGGGTTGACAATTTTTCCACCTTCGCATGAATTCTCATGAGGTAAATCTATAGAATCATCATCATCACAAATAACAACTTCCTCCTTGGAGGTGTTAGATTCATCAAAAGAAACATGCATTGATTCTTCTATAGTTAAAGTTCTTTTATTGTAAATTCTAAAAGCTTTTCTAGAAAGGGAGTAACCAAGAAAAATACCTTCATTTGATTTTTCATCGAACTTACCGAGATTGTCTTTGTCGTTGTTAAGGACAAAACATTTGCACCCGAAAATGTGAAAGTGAGAGATATTTGGTTTTCTTCCTTTGTAAATCTCATATGGAGTTTTCTTTAGTATAGGTCTTATGATCACGCAATTGCTTACGTAACATGCCGTGCTTACCGCATCCGCCCAAAAATATTTAGGCAAACTTGAGTCACTTAGCATGGTTCTTGCAAGTTCTATCAAAGACCTATTTTTCCTTTCAACTACTCCATTTTGTTGTGGAGTTCTTGGTGCTAAAAAATTGTGGAAGATCCCATTTTCATCACAAAATTCTTCAAACAGACTATTTTGGAACTCTCCACCATGATCACTTCGGATTGATGTTATCTTTAATGACTTCTCATTTTGAACTTGTTTTGCATATATCTTGAATGCCTTGAATGCGTCATTTTTGTGTACTAAAAACAAAGTCCAAGTAAAACGGGAAAAATCATCTATAATAACTAAAGCATAAATGTTACCTCTGAAGCTTCTTGTTCTAGATGGACCAAAAAGATCCATGTGCAACAATTGAAGTGGTCTTGTTGTTGAAACCACATTCTTTGGTTTGAAAGTTGATTTGATTTGTTTGCCATTTTGGCATGCACTACATAATTTATATTTGATAAATTTCATCTTTGGTAGACCAATAACTAAGTCATGCTTAACTAATTTTTTCAAGTGCTCCATGTGTATGTGAGCAATCCTCTTGTGCCATAACCAAGCGTCATTGTTGTTTACCATGAGACATTGTACCTTCATAGACAAATCATCTAAAGTAATCATAAAAATATTGTTAGATCTTATACCTTTGAGTTTTACCTCATTGGTTGCCTCATCCATAATTAGGCATTCTTCTTTGTTGAATTTGATCTTGAACCCTCTATCGCAAAGTTGACTTATGCTAAGAAGGTTGTGCTTTAATCCTTCAACATAGAGAACATCCTCAATTTGAATGGATGGAGGTGTGCCAACTATTCCAACGCCAAGAATCTTCCCTTTTGTGTTGTCTCCATAGGTGACATACCCTTTGGCTTTATGTACTAGATATGAAAATTGGTGTACATCTCCTGTCATATGCTTTGAACATCCACTGTCAAGATACCAAAGATTTGATGTGAATTTCAAGCATACCTACAAAAACAAATTATTTCTTGTTAGGTACCCAAGTGGCCTTGGGTCCTTCATAGTTGGTTCCCTTTTTCACCCATGCATAATGTCCACTTGCCATACTGAAATTTCTAATATAGCATGCATTAGGTGTGTGTCCAATAATACCACAGTAAAAACAGTTTGGAACAAATTTGCTCTTGTATCTAGGAATTTGTTTTCTTTTAGATACATTAGGCTTTTTCTTTTGATGATTATGAACAACTTGCTTCTTTTCTACTATCTTGGGATTGGAACTATTACTAGCCTTTACAAAAACAGTGGGATTGTTACTTGGTTTCTTAGTATTCACATAACCAAGACCTCTTTTATCATTTGGATAACTTTGTTGGCTTAGTAATCCTTCCAATCCTATTTGTCCTTTTTCATATCGTTAAATGACTCTTTTCAATTGAACAATTTGAAATAAATTTGATTCACACTTGGTGCATGCAAAGTTTTCCTTTTCTTTTATAAAATTCTGTTTTTGAAGATCAAAATTTTTAGTCATGGTGTCAATTTTTTTGAGACAAATTAGAAGTTCTTTTTCTTGGCTTGACACCTTTTTGTATAAACTTTTGCATTCTTTCAAGAGTTCATCAATGACACCTTGAACATCATCATCAAAAAGATTAAATTCATTACTAACCTCTTCTTCGTCGTCGGAGTGATGCGATGTCATTAAGGCTAAATTTGCACATTCGTCGCTTTCTGATTCCGATGTACTACTCATATCATTATCTTCCCATGCTATGTAGGATTTCTTGTGTTTTGAGTCCTTTCCTTTGAATTCGTTTTTCTTTGGGAGATTTGGACAGTTTGGCTTGATATGTCCTTGCTTTCCACATTCATAACATGAGACATCTTGTGTTGATATGGAGGCTTCTCTTTTCTTGAAGTGCTTTCTCTTATTTGCATGAGATCCGCCCTTGTCATTTCTGCCAAAAAACTTCCCAAGTCTTTTAACAAGAAGCATGAAATTTTCATCTTCTTCCGGATTGTCTTCTTTTACTACTTCCTTTGAATCAATTTTTAAAGCAATGTTTTTGGATTTCTTTTCTAGATTCTCATGTTTTTCAAGTCTACCGAGTTTCGTTTCGTATTCTTGAAGTTTGCCAAATAATGTAGCGGAAGTCATTGCAGAGAGACTCTTCTTTTCCGAGATTGCCGTTACCTTTGGTTGCCATTCCCTAGTCAATAATCTAAGGACTTTCAAGTTGAGTTCATCATTTGTCAAGGTTTTACCAAGAGCACTTAAGTGATTTGTCAAGTGCACAAATCTCTTTTGTAAGTCAAGAATGGATTCTCCGGGCTGCATTCGAAATAGTTCGTATTCTTGACTTAGGGTATTTAGCCTTGATCTTTTTACTTCAGCCGTTCCTTCATGAGTTTGTACCAAGGTATCCCATATTTCCTTTGCTGTTTTGCATGTCGAGACACAGAAGAATTCGTCAATACTAAGTGCACCTTGAAGAAGGTTTATTGCCTTTTTGTCATAGAGAACTTTCTTTTTATCATCGTCGTCCCATGCAGTTTTAGGCTTTGAAGAGCCAACACCATTGATTACTGTTACCGGGATAAATGGACCATTTTCAACGGCATCCCATATTTCCTCTCCTTGCGCTTCTAGATGCGCCTTCATGCGTATTTTCCAGAAGTTAAAATATTCACCACATAATAGAGGAGGCTTGTTGTTACTACCACCATCTCTGAAAAAGGGTTGATGATTTGCGGAAGCCATTCTGGATCTCTAGGAGCAGGTTACCTATAACCTGCTCTGATACCAATTGTAAGTTTAAGATTGCGCCTAAGAGGGGGGGTAAATTAGGTGGTGGTCGATTTTTGATTTATTTTACACTTTCTGGTTTTGTTTTAGTGCTATGGAAAACGGTAAAGTGCAGAAAGTAAAGAGACACGAAGATTTATCCTGGTTCCTTCCACACCCCGGAAGTACGTCCAGTCCCCTTGCAAACACGCAAGAGATTTCACTATTTTGTTAGAACTTTTACAAGACTCTTCCTAGTCTTATCAACTAAAGACACTAACAAATACCAAGAACACCCTCTTGGATTTCCAATAATTCTCTTGAGAACAATCCTCTCAAAAGATACCTCTTGTTTCCAACAATGGACAACAAGGTACATAAGTATTCTAATACTTAATTCCAACAATCCTGGAAATAAGTTACACTTTGTATAATTCTATGAAATATGATTTCTTGAAAGATGTTGATCACATAGAGTGACTTCAATGAAGTTTCTTCTTTCTTCTCTTGTAAGCAATTCAAACTGTAACACACTGGTTAGAAAATGCTCAAAGATTTCTGTTCTTATATGTGTGAAAGTGCAGAAAATCTTTGTTCTTAAAAATTAAGAAATATGAAGTTTGAATATTTTACAAAGTTCAGAATTATTGCATGAGAGAAGAGTTGTTTTTAAATTTGAAAGATTTAGTATTTAAAGCAATCAAGATACCTTTCCAAATGGATACCACTTTTCTGTTTGTAAAACTTGAGAAGATGTAATGTATGACCATGCAACCATTGGAGAAAAGGTGTGAAGGATATCTTGAATCAAGTTCAGATTTTTCAAAAGTTTCAACGTGTAAATCGATTAGCATTAGATGTAAATTGATTGCACGGGTTTGTAACGTTCTTGTTTTCAAAAAATTTGAAGTGTAAATCGATTTACATGATGTGTTAATCGATTTACTAGTGTTAAAAATTAGCTCAGTTCAGTAATCAATCGATTTACACTCCATGTAAATCGATTGCTGCCAGGGGCAATCAGTTTTTGAAAAAACATGTGTAAATCGATTTACATGATGTGTTAATCGATTTACATTAGTGAAAAACTTAGAATTTACTTTAAACTTTAAGTGAAGTGTTGTGGCAAGTGTGTATATCATTTTTGAGCATTTCTAATCAATGTAGTTCAAATGAGAATTGATATACTTGATTGCTTGCCATGATCCTCGAAGCTTTGAGTGAATGATGCTTTAAGCTAATTCCACTTATTTTCCTTCTTGCCATAGTGCTTGTTTGTCTTTCATCAAAACTAAAGTTGAGTTGAGGCTTGAGATTACAAGCCTGGATAGTAGGGTTGTGAAAAGGAACCTGGGTAGTAAGGTTACTTCGAAATGAAAGATTGGATAGTAGGGCTGTGAGAAGGAACCTGAGTAGTAAGGTTACTTTGAAATGAAAGCCTGGATAACAGGGTTGTGATAAGGAACCTGGATATTAGGGTTACTTCGAAATGAAAGCCTGGATAGCAGGAATGTGAGAAGGAACCTGGATAGTAGGGTTACTTCGAAATGAAAGCCTAGATAGTAGGGTTGTGAAAAGGAAACCCGAGTCGTAGGGTTACTTTGAAATGAAATCTTGGATAGTAGGGTTGTGAGAAGGAACCTGGATAGTAGGGTTACTTCAAAATAAAAGCCTGGATCGTAGGGCTGTCAGAAGGAACCTGGATAGTAAGGTTACTTCGAAATGAAAGCCTGGATAGTAGGGCTGTGAGAAGGAACCTGGATAGTAAGGTTACTTCGAAATGAAATCTTAGATAATAGAGTTGTGAGAAGGAACCTGGATAGTAGGGTTACTTCAAAATGAAAGCCTGAATAGAAGGGCTGTAAGAAGGAACCTGGATAGTAGGGTTACTTCGAAATGAAAGCCTGGATAGTAGGGCTGTGAGAAGGAACCTGGATAGTAGGGTTACTTCAAGATGAAAGCCTGGATAACAGGGCTGTGAGAAGGAACCTGGATAGTAGGGTTACCTCGAAATGAAAGCCTGGATAGCAGGGCTGTGAGAAGGAACCTGGATAGTAGGGTTACTTCGAAATGAAAGCGTGGATAGTAGGGCTGTAAGAAGGAACCTGGATAGTAGGGTTACTTCGAGATGAAAGCCTGGATAGTAGGGCTGTGAGAAGGAACCTGGGTCGTAGGGTTACTTCGAAATGAAAGCCTGGATAGTAGGGTTGTGAGAAGGAACCTGGGTCGTAGGGTTTCTTCGAAATGAAAGCCTGGATAGTAGGGCTGTGAGAAGGAACCTGGATAGTAGGGTTACTTCTAAATGAAAGCCTGGATAGTAGGGCTGTGAGAAGGAACTTGGATAGTAGGGTTACTTTGAAATGAAAGTCTGCATAGTAGGTGTGATACGGTGGCAGAACCGGACTATTTTGGAAAATGCTGGTTTGCGCTTTGCGTTTGTGTTTGCAAAATGTCGCGGTAAGCAAGAGTCGCCACCGACTTTTATTTTATCCAACTGGAAAGGAAAAAGCACATAAAAATTCCTTTTTCGAGATTTTGAGTACGGGGGGTAGATTATAGAAAGGGAAGGTATTAACACCCTTTCTATCCGTGGTTTTCCACAGGCTCTTAGGTACTTGCTCATCATTTAAAAATTGCTTGTGTGTGTTTGTTTTGAAATGTTTTTGTTTTACTTCGTTTTAACCCTTGCTTCTGTCTTCAAGAGTGTTACGAAGTGTTTTTGAAAACTTGGTTTGAAAAGTGTAAGTGTGAAAAAAGTTTGATTTTGAGCAAGTACCTACCAGCATCTACCTACTCGAGAAAAAGAATGTTTTTGTTCTTGTTTCCTTTAGACAGTGCTATCCCACTATTAAAGAGTAGGTAGCACCATCGTTGGAGTTGTAAGGGTCAATTCGAAAGGGACGTACGATCACTAAAGAAATGTTAGGACGTCTTAGTAATAACCCTAGTGTATTAAGATCATATTCGAGGTAACATTTCCGAGGTAACCTTTCTGAGGCAACATTTCCGAGGCAACCTTTCCGAGGCAACATTTCCGAGGCAGCATTTCCGAACGGGACATTTGATCTTTGTTTTAGACAAGAGGGCAACCACTAAGACACCCTATACTTAATGATCATTTACCGAAGGAAACCGAAGTGAGAGTATACCCTAGGAGTGCGCATGTGCGAGTGATTTGATTTCAGTTATTATCTTTGCACATTTAGGGTTTGCTAACCATTTTAAAATTAACATACATTCTTGTCATGCAATCCTATTATCATACATCTAACAGTTAATATTTGCGAAAATTAAAATGCGAGAAATAAAACTACGCTATTACAAGGCTTCTGGGAGAGGGATTGATTACATAGCCAAAAACCCGTAAAACGAAAAATAAAAGGAAAAATCCTAATTAAACTATTACATCCCATGAGCAGTTACATTAATATCGTAAAAATAATAAATACGCGGGATGAATCGAGAACGAAAAAAATTAGGGTTTTGACCCCGTCTAAACCTAATTAAAAGAAAATTTATTTTTTGTTGTTTTTGATTATTTTTGAGAAAAATAATGTTTTAATTAAATAAATACAAACCTAGTTACTAATTAATTTAAATTAAGAAAAATAATTAATTTGACCTATTTTTGCATTTTTGGTTATTTTAAGAAAAGACAATTAAAATTAAATTAAACAAACCCTAATTTCTAATTTATTTTAAGTTATTTACAAAAAGGTTAAAATTACCCTAAACTTAAATTAAACTAATTATTAAATTAAATTTGACAAAATATATATAAAAAAACCTAAATTCTAATTTGATGAAATTGATTTTATGAGTTTTAAAAAAAGAATTAATTTTATGTGAGAAAATAATTTAAACAAAAATAAATAAATAAAAGAAAATATAAGAATAAAGAAAAGGGCCTGGTTTTGTGGCAAGAAGGGGGGGTGTTAATCTAACTTCTAGGCCCAAAACTCCTTGGCCCACGTTGACTTTCCAGATCCTGTGCCTTGGCTTGACTAGAGTGCATCATGGACCTCCAAAGAATCTGGCGTCAAACTGTTTCATGACCTCAGCTTTGATTTTCTCAGATATCTCAGGGCGCATACGGCGAACCTTCTGCTTTACTGGAGGACAATCTTCTTTAGTCGGCAGGCGGTGTACCACAATATCAGTGTCTAAACCAGGCATATCTTTATAAGACCAAGCGAAGATCTCAACATAGTCGCGTAGCATCTGTATCAACCGCTACTTGACACTAGGCTCCAGATTTGTGCCAATCTTAACCTCTTTCTTGTCTTCCTCTGTACCCAAATTTACTGATTCCACTGGCTCTTCATGAGGCTGTATGGCCCTCTGTTCCTATAGTAACAGTCTAGCAAGTTCCCCAGGTACCTCACAATCATCCTCACCTTCGTCCTCGGCTTGGTTGATCGGATTTTCGAAGTCATAACTGGCAGTAGTAGAGTTGTTATTAATAGGATCCCGAGTGGATGTGGATCTACATTATGATATGTGAGTGTGTGTAAGACAATAGTTGTTTTGATAAAGTGCGAGATAGAAAGGAAAAACAAGGAGCGCAAAATTTGTAATGCAAGAAAATGTCCAATGCTTTATTGATGATATATGAAAACGAAAAATAATAAGCCCTCACAAACAAAGCCAAGGTGCTCAGGTAAGGCACCGGGCCGTAAAGTTTCAACTGTCTATTACAAATCTCAAAACAAAAGTCTATTACTGTGTAATAAAAGAAACGGGCACGAAGTCCTTCGCCGTCTAGTTGTTCAATCCACCGTTGGTAGTCGGGTAGATCCAGCTGTCGATATCTGACTCTTCTTCATCATCCTCAATTGCATTCACTCCCTGATTACTGATGTGAAGAGAAGGTCTTCCAATCCGCGCGCGTCGAACATCCCTTTGAGCCTCTGCAGTAAAGCCCAAACCAAACTTGTCAGTTTTGTATGCGAAATCAGAGAGTTGACTCCAATTTTCACACCCACCTTTTTCAATTACAGCCCTGGCATCCTTGAGGGAGGCCATCTTCATCGGAGGTTCGTCAATAGCCACTTCAGTCGACGCCAAAGTTTGGGGGACCTCTTCAAAGTTCTGACAAGGGGTTTCGATGAACTCTCCATCCATCTCCACATAGAGAAATGAATTGAGATGACTCACCATGTACTCCTCCTCACCTTGTACTGTGACGATCTTCCCCTTTACTGGATATTTCAACATCTGATGGAGCGTAGAAGTCACTGCCCCAACCTTATGAATCCAAGGGCGACCCAGAAAGCAAGAATAAGATGGTCGGATATCCATCACATAGAAAGTAGATGCAAAAGTCTGAGAGCCAACTTTAACAGGGACGTCCACTTCCTCGTGCACCATCCTTTTTGACCCGTTGAAAGCCCTAACCACAATATTGCTCGGCTTCAGAATCAAACCTTCACAGTCCAGACGGTCTAATGCTTTCTTTGGTAAAACATTCAATGAGGACCCGGTATCCACCAGTACATGGGCCATAGTAGTTTCCCTGCACTCAATCGAGACGTGTAGAGCATCATTATGATTTCTTCCTTTAGCAGTCAGATCCGCGTCTGAGAAACCCAACCCGTTGGCGGCAGTCAAGCTAGCTATGCAGTCTTTAAATTGATCGGCAAAATTTTCCTATGGCACATGCGCAGTTTTGAGGAAAGCAATTAAAGCCTTTGCGTGGGCTTCATAACACAATAACAAAGATAACATGGATATTTTTGACGGGGTCTGCCCCAGCTGCTCGACTACGTTGTAGTCGCTCTTCTTGATAATCTTCAGAATTTCCTCTATCTCCTGCTTAGAGGTTTCTACAATGATCTTCTTAGGTGCCTCCATCCTGGCAGGCTCACCTGTGATTTCTTTGCCCCGATTGCTAGATGACTCAGCGACAGGGGTGGTAACTGGAATAGGAACCGGGACAGTAGCTGATGTATTAACAGATAGAATGACAACAGGTTTGTGGACAGTCGGAGGGGAAATCTTGGGAGAAAAGAGTCTTCCACTTTTGGTGACCTTGCTAGCCCCAACAATATTGCTGATATCAACATCAGCTTCTTCAATCTTTAAGTCTTGCTTAACCCCATGGTAATACACATTGACCCCATAGTGCCAAGGGACAGCCTTATCCGATGTGTATGGGATAGGACCCGGGATAGTAATGATTAACAGAGCGATTCTTGGAACAAATGTAATCCTAACAGGCTTTCTCGAGGAAGCCTCGGAAGTATTGGCAGAAATGGTTATGATGGAAACATCTTCAATTGGAACCAACGAAATCATAGTCTTCTCGAACAGGATCTCTTTGTTATCCATTAGGCGTTGAACACCTGATTTCAAAAAGTGGCAACTAGTAGGCAGAATTGAACACGGATGGCAACCTTTGCCACAACCCGGAAATAAATCGGCCAACAATAGATTCTTCTTAACTGTCATTAAAGGAGTACAAATTTCTTCCACGGAGGTTACAAATAAATCATTGTCTACAACATTCACTCCATGACCATGTTTGGGCATAGGAGCAGTCATGACGTTGGGCTTCTCCGGAGCATCAAACTCAATTTCTTTAGCTTCGATCAAATCTTGCACCTTATTCTTCAAGGCCCAACATTTGTTCGTATCATGACCTGAGCCATCAGAGTGATAAGCGCAGCGGGCATTCAGGTTATATAGCGGAGATGTGGTGTTGGGATTCTTCGGGGCTTCCCTCAGAGTTACCAGGTTGGTCTTCAACAATTATGGTAGAATTTGAGACAAGGTCATATTGAGCCGAGTGAACTGTCTCTACGGTCTCTCCATTCTTTGCTGACTGTTGCATTGTGGGGCAACAGTGGGTCTTGATATTACTACCGCATTTACTGCTTGACGGCGTTCAGGTCTGCTTTGGCTCCTCGGGCCATAGACTGCACTAGCTTCTTTCTTACCAGTGAAAGGTTTCTTTACAGCACTTGACGACGTATCCTTCCGTATCTTACCACTTATGATACCAGCTTCTACTCTCTCCCCAGTCAAAATCAATTCAGTAAATCCAGATGACGAACTGCCGATCAAATGATTGAAAAATGGACCGGGCAACGTCCCTAGAAACATGTCAACCAACTCCCTGTCAGACAAAGCGGGTTGGACTCTTCCAGCCAAATCTCTCCACTTCTGAGCATAGTCCTTAAAACCTTCACTTGCACCCATAGACATACCCTGAAGCTGAGTACGAGTGGGAGAAAGGTCGGTGTTATACTGATACTGCTTGTAGAAAGCAGCAGCAAGGTCCTCCCAGTTTCGGACATTAGCCCCTTCCAATTGATAAAACCATTCAAGCTGAGTCCCTGACAGACTATCTTGAAAGAAATGCACCCACAAATTTCTATCAGCAGTGTAAGGTTGGATTTTTCTGACGTACGAGCGAAGATGGAGTTTTGGACAAGATGATCCATCGTACTTGGCGAAAACCGGAGATTTGAACTTATGAGGGATCACCACCCCAGATGCCAGTCCCAGTTCTTCAAAATCCAAACCAGGGATCTTCTGACACTCCATAGCACTCAGTCGGTCTTCAAGTTGTTTGTACCTATCCTCAGTAGGAGGATACTGTTCCTCATCATAATCTGTATCATTATCAGAAATTTCCGGACTGGGCCCTTTTCTTCTTCTTGGTCCTCCCCTCCCTTGGATGAAAAGGACAAGTCAGCTTGTTGTTTCAACGTATCTCCAAACGTTTTACCCATACTCCAAAGAACGAACTTCTTCTTCTTCTTCTTCTTCTTCTTCTCATTCTCTTTCTCTTTCAGGATGAGAGCTTTCAAATCCTCTTGCCCTTTAGCCAAGCTTAAGAACATCTCTTGGAATTGGGCATTTTGCGCCTGAAGATCTTTGATAGCTTGATCGGAAGACATACTTGCTGAAATAAACAGCGAAGAAGATGAGAAACCTGTAATGGTACCTGTAATGATGTGCGTGATAATGGGATGCGTATGTAATGATTTCAAAGACTTTGGGAGATTTAAATTTGTAAAACAAAATAAAACAAACTTTATTAGATTAACTTGTAAAAATGTTTAACAATGCCTTTGAGGCGTTACAAAAGAAATAAATGGAAACAAATCTAAACTAAAGAAAGCAAAATCAGAAATCCCATGGACGCTTCCCCTTCGTGCTGACGTAGTCATTGATCGTTCTTTCATTCTCGAGTTGCCTGGTGAGCTTCAAGATCTTCCTCTCTTGCTCATGGTATTTTTCCCGGTAGGTATCCCTTTCCTCTTTCAGCTGAATCCAAGATCTCTTCAATGCCCCAAGATCAGTGGGCATATAGGGATAAAGGACTGTATAAGGAACACCCTCTTCATTGGTGGGCTCCACAATCACTGGCAACATAGCTTCATAAGCATCCCAAGCTTCTGGGCTCGAGCTCAGACCCATTGGAGATAAGGCTGCATAGGGAGAGAAGTCCTTGGTCCTAGCTCTTAAGGGTTAGATCTGTTCACCATGCCTCAAGCTCGTATAAACCTTCGGCGATGCTCGTCAACGTCTTCCTTATAGTCAAATGCAATATCTATAAGAAGTAGCTCATGAGGACCGTTTCTCCGAGCCCGAACGAATTGTCGCAAAGCTAAACAAGGGCTGTAGGTTATCCCTCCTCTGATTATGAGCAATGGGACATTAGGGTATTCCTCACATCGATCAATGACAGCA
Organism: Vicia faba; assembly: GCA_948472305.1. Classification (NCBI taxonomy): domain Eukaryota; kingdom Viridiplantae; phylum Streptophyta; class Magnoliopsida; order Fabales; family Fabaceae; genus Vicia; species Vicia faba. Next base: position 630,136,155 of record OX451741.1, on the reverse strand, counting down.
ATGCTTTCCATAGCCTTCGAACTCCAAAGAATGTCTGTATGGGCAAGGGACATTATCCTGTAAGACCATCCTACACCTTCCTCATTTTTTAAGACGGACTTGGGGAGGTGCGAAATAAACCACTTCGCCAGTAGCGGCATGTGTGATCGGTGGATCTGGAACTGATTGTTTAACGCTGGTTCGCGAAATGTCGCGGAAGCAAGAGTCGCCACCGTCTTTTATTTTCTCCAAATGGAAAGGACAAAAGCACAGAAAAATTCCTTAAAGAGATTGCTCTCGGTTCGGGAGGTAGATTATAGAAAGGGAAGGTGTTAGCACCCTTTCTATCCATGGTTATCCATGGGCTCTTAGATACTTGCTCATTTGTGTTTTCAAAAATGGTTTGTTTGCTTTTCAAGGTGGGTTTTAAAAAGTTTCTTTTGAAAAATTTCAGTTCGACTCATACGTCAGAGTGTTTGAAAAGTTTGCTTTGAAAGCTTTTGAAAAGTGTCAGTGTGAAAAGTCTTTTTGAGTTTGTTTTGAGATTAGAGCAAGTATCCTTGAGAACCTACCTACCCTAAGGAATTCGTCTGTGTAAATGTCCTTTAAAGTAGTGCCATCCCACCATTGAGAGGTAGGTAGCACCACCGTTGGAGGTGTTCGGGTCAATTCGAGGTTCGGGACATGGTGATCACCAGAGCAATGGGAAGACACCTTAGAAGCTACCCTCATGCCAGGTTCCCGGATCATGAGGACTTACTAAGACATCCTCTACTCGACGATCACCTTTCGAGGCAACAGTGAGGCGTACCCTAGGGGTGGTGTGTGCGAATTGTGTGTCATGTTTCAGTTATTTGTCTTGTCATGTCATTGTGATCTACGCTTGGTTTTAATTTGTCCATTCATTCTTGCATGCATATTTAACAGTTATAAAGTTTGCGAAAAATAAATCTAAGGCTATTACAAATGGCGCGGGTCCACATCGCCAAAATTAAACCAGACCCGATTTAGCGGAAAAATAAAGTAAAATAAACAATAGTGCGAAAAGTAAAGTTACATGGCTTTGGGAGATTTACATAATTACAATGAACGATAAAAATAAATCATGCGAAATTAAATGATTAAACAATGGGCGTTGGACCCGTTTGCAAAAAATTAAAAGTTAATGAGAATTAAAAAATTAAATGATTAAATGCTTTTTTGGTATTTTGTGTTTTTTTTTAGATTTAAAAGAAAAAAGGAAAAAATTAATTAAAATTAAAATGCTAAACCCTAGTTCTAATATTTTTTAAGTTTATTATGAAAGATTTAAATTAAAACCTAAATTAAACTCTAAATTAATTTATGTACAATCTTTAATTTATGAAAATAAAATAATAAATAAATAATATTGTTATTCTGAAAAAAAGGAAAATTAAAAAAGAAAATAAAAGGTTATTAAACCTAAATTCTATGTTTGGATTTTTATTATGAAAAATATTTGATAAACCTAAATTAAAGCTAAATAATTACAAACTTTTACTTAGAAAATAATTAAAATAAAAATTATATTTTTATTTGGGCATTTTTTATTTTTTATGATGTTTTTGTATTTTGATTAAAACTTAAATAAAACAATAATTAAAATAAACACAACAATTAAAATAATTATTAAAAGATATAAGAAAAAGAAATAAAATTGTCAAACCAGAGTGGGGTGTTGCCCCAAATAAGGAGGTTCAGGCCTGGAATTTTGGCCCATTAAACCTGAATTTCGTTGACTTTTTGAATCACGTATAATACGTTGGACTATGGTACATGATGCTCTCCCAATCTTTGCCCTTGGCTTGATCTTATGGGACGCGTGGCTGCCTGATAGTGAGGGAATATGGTGCACTGGGACATTAGCGCTGCATAGGATGAACTATTGAAAAATAATATTGAGCGTTTGCCAGACCTGGGACTTGAACCCAGGTCTTGAAGGTTACAAGCGTTGTCCCTGCCCACTGAGCCATTTGTATTTCATTTAACAAATAATAAACAATAAATAATATAAGAAGAACACGTTAGTGCTTTTGGAAATTCGCGCGAAATTCAAAAGAGCCAATAACCATTGGACACGAGGTCGTCTTCTTCCCCACCCTGTAAAACAAAACAAATAGGCGACGGTTTTTATAGCGTTGCATTAGGGGGGCTAGCAGAAAATAGCGAATAGCTCCATGAGCTTCATAAATTGTTCGCGAGGTATGTCTCTTGTTCGTTGGAGCACGCTGATTGCAATGGTAATGATCTTGAGTCCCAATTGTTCCTTGGGTGAGAAACCCCAAATCAAGAACTCTGAAAACCTAAATTTCGATCATGGTGAATTCGCGTACAACGTGTAAAACTTCAATCAAGCATAAGGGTTAGTTTCAGAAACTCAAAACAAACATGATGCAATGAATAGAATGCTGTAAAAGTGCTTAAAAAATGCTATACGATTTCAAAAAATTCTTGGTACAGTTTGAGTTCTAACTACCAATTCTTGAGGTTTTAGTCGTTGTTATTGATTGGAATGTGTCCAGCAAGCCTTCAGGAAACTATTGGAATCAGATTTGCGCTTTGAAACGCCTCCTAGAGCTGATTTCAGTTTTCACTTTTTGGAGAAATTTTGCAAGTTTGTATGAGGTTTCTGAGCGCAGCTTGCCGTCTAATCTTTTTAGGTCTTTGATTCTGAGTATGTATAGAGCATGCTAGGTCAACAAAATTGCACAAAATCTCAAGCATTCATGGTTTTACATATTTGATTTTATGAAATCTTTTTTGAATCTTTTCCATGTGCATTTTGGTTCAAATCTGGTCAATTCTCATCAAAACTTGCTTAATTAAGAAGTGCACGAAATATTGACCTTGGAATGTGCATAAAAAGATTTTTTTTAGGTTAGGTTTATATTTTTCATGTATTAAAATGATTTAAATGAATATAAATTAATATAAATTCAAATAAATAATTAAAAAATATGAAAATACTTCCCTTTGGGCCTAATGGTCGTGCATAGGCTTGGCATGAAGAAACTTGGAAGAAAAATGGGCCCATTTGCATTTTTAGGTCATTTGAACCATTGTTGACTTTTCAAAATTCCCAAAGATTTCCCAACTTCCACAAGGCATAACTTGGTCAATTTTTAAGCTTTTCACATGTTCTTGGACATTTTGGAAAGGTCTTTGAGTCCTTTAACCAATGCCTTTGGTCCCATGTCATTTTGATTTACCAATCTCAAGTTATGGTCTTTGACTTAAAGTCCCTTTTTGTTGACTTTTGAAAAGGACCTATAATGTTGAAATTGATAACTTTTTGTGAGAGCATTTCTTGGACTTGGAATATGAAGATGAGTTGTAGGAAATGTCTTTCTCTTCAAAATGAGCTTTGGATGGAATTTTTCTGATAATCCATGTGAAAGTTATGCCCTGGTCAATTTCAGTTGACTTTTTCAGCTGTCCAAATATAGCAACTTTTGCATCTTTGATGATTTCTGAGCCAAATTTTGAGAATCATGATCAAGTATTGATCAAATGATGTTTGTGGCTTCAAAATGATATGTTGACCAAAAATTTGAACTTTTGACTGTCAAATGACCATTTTGCCCCTACAGTTGACTGTAGTGCAATCTAGGGTTTTGACTGTGCAATTTTGAACTGAATGCTTTGAAACTTGACATGAGGATACTTGACCATATTTATAAGCATATGAGACTTGATTGGGCCTTTGAAAAGTTCATTTGCTTGACCAGAACTCCAACCCTAGTTTTGACTGTATAGGAGACAGTTGAGCTGCACAACCCTGGGGGAATTTTGTGGCCTTGACTTGGCAATTTCTTGATGAATATGGGAGGGCAAATTTTGGGGTACAACAGTTGCCCCTGTTCAATCTTCTTAGACCTGAGGATGCAGATTGGCTGACGTGCCTTTCGTAATCCGAGGGTAAAAGATGATTGAACACTAGAGTGCCCAGAAATTTGCGCTCACATAGTAGCAATGATGATGAGGGAATGGGCTTATAGATGCCATTTGGATGTTATTTGGATAGGATGATGGGCTTATAGATGCCATCTGGACGTTGATCGCGTAGGAAATTCCTTAGCGAGAACCTGCATACCTGCAAAACAGAAAAATGAGTACCTGACACGTCGCAGGAGCTGATTTTAGATGCTTGATATAGATATGTCCTGACTGGTTACAGGAGCTGGGTCTGGAGCTTCAAACGCTGACGAATGAACCAGGGATGGTTACTGCCTTAGCGTGGATGGTAAGAGAATCCTGAATGATTTCAACCTCAACAACGCTCGTTGAGAAAATCTTGGTGAGAATTACCATCTTCGTAGTGTCAGGAAGAGAACCAAAGGACATTATAATCTCAAAGGGAGTCACCTCACTTCACCGTTGGAGAGGGAACTATAAGAAATTATAATCTGAACGGAAATATCACCTCACTCACCGTTGGAGAGGGGACCATAAGAGAATATCACCTCACGCTCATGCCGAAGAGGGGAACATCTGAAAAAGGAATTACCACCTCACTCGCCGCTGGAGAGGGGACCATAAGAGAATATCACCTCACGCTCATGCCGGAGAGGGAAACATCTGAAGAAGGAATTACCACCTCACTCGCCGTTGGAGAGAGGACCATAAGAGAACTTCTACTGAGTCTTTATCAGAAAAATCTGTTGGGAGTCGATTTAGCTGGACTAGAGAAGGCTTTTTTGTTTGATAAGGATGTGATGAAGGAATCTGAGACGATTGCTACTCCAAATCTATGATGAAGGAATCTGGGACGATTACTACTCCAAATATATGATGAAGGAATCTGGGACGATTACTACCTCAGCAGGACGATGAAGGAATCTGAGACGATTACTACCTCAACGGGTAAAGACTTTTATCTGTTGATCGTTCTTTCCTGAAAAAGTAACGAATTAGTTGTATGCAATGTCATAATGCATGAATTGCCTGATTTTAAGATGCTCTCAAAAAGAAATGAGACTGGGGTGATATGATGCGTCTATGCATGCTATAATGATGTATGTGACGATTCATGTATGTTTTTGTCTAGGAAAATAAATCCTTGACGGGTGCCGGGAAGTCATATCCTGGGCCGATGTTTGAGGAAGAGTTTTTGCTTCCGCTGCGGATGATCGTTGCAAGAATACCGGTAGGAGAAGATAACTCCGTTGAGGAATAAACTTGGCAAATGAAATAACTCTGCGGGGAGGAAAGTACTCTAACGATTTTGCTGGGAAGCAATACCCTGTGGGGAGAGAGATACTTTGCTGAATGTTGATGATAGTTTGCTGGGGATAGGAAGACTTCGTCGACGACGCTCTTTCCGTGGCTTTTGGCTGAGGATAACCCAGTTATATCCTGTTAAGGAAATAACTCTTTGAATAAAGTCGGACGACGCGTTCGTGTTCTGTTAGGGGATAAGCTTCCAGAATATACTGGGGATAAGCTTACTGCTTGGGGATATGAATTCCAACTTTCCTGGGGAAACTGGATTGGACTTCTGGGGAAGTTTTGAACTGTAATGCTGTAGGTTGAAAGAGGAAACCTATGTAGGGTTGCCTACATATGAGCTCGTGTAAAAACCGCATCTGAAATGGAGAAGGAACCTGGGTAGGATTACTTTGATGATGAGTTCGTGTAAAGCTTCGTTTTTGGAAAGGGGGAACCTGTGTAGGGTGTCCGGGTGACGAGTCCGTGTAAAACTGCATTTTGAATAGGGGGAACCGGTGTAGGGTTGCTTGGTGAGGTAAAAACTTCTTGATGAACCGGGGTGAGGTTATCTTGAACTAAATCCATGTCATACTTCTGGGGGGAACCGGGGTTAGGCTACCTTGTGATAGATCCGTGTGAGATTTCTTGATGAACCGGGGTAAGGTTACTGGAGACGAGTCCCTGTGAGACTTCTGGGGGAACCGGGGTTAGGTTACCTTGAGATAGATCCGTGTGAGATTTCTTGACGAACCGGGGTAAGGTTGCTTCGGGATAAGTTTGTGTAGAACTTTGATGAACCGGGGTTAGGTCATCTTGAGATAGGTCCATGTAAGACTTCAGGAGGAACCGGGGTTAGGTTACTTGGATAAGTTTGTGTAAAAACTTTGATGAACCGGGGTTAGGTCATCTTAAGATAGGTCCATGTAAGACTTCAGGAGGAACCGGGGTTAGGTTACTTGGATAAGTTTGTGTAAAAACTTTGATGAACCGGGGTTAGGTCATCTTAAGATAGGTCCATGTAAGACTTCAGGAGGAACCGGGGTTAGGTTACTTGGATAAGTTTGTGTAAAAACTTTGATGAACCGGGGTTAGGTCATCTTAAGATAGGTCCATGTAAGACTTCAGGAGGAACCGGGGTTAGGTCACCTTAAGATAGGTCCATGTAAGACTTCTTAGGTTGGTCTGTCCTTTGTACTTTGGTTGGCAAAGCAATTGGATCGCCTGGATAACTCATTATTGCCCCTGCTTAGGAGGTGAGGGAAGAGGATACCTGTGTGGGTGATTGACAAATCTTCGGGTAGGCAAGTGACGAGATGCCGGAACATAGTCGTACGCTTTGATCCCTAACTTTTGCCTGGACCGCCCTTTCGGGTTTTTAGTCCACCGGGATACCCATTTTTGCCCAAGCCGCCTTTTCAGGTTTTCGACTTGCCGGGTGTACAGATTTTTTTCGTTTCATCCCTTCATTTGCCCGAACCCTTTTGGTTCGCCGGGAAGCCCTTATTTTTGCCTAGGTGTGTCAACCTAGCGGGTCTTTGATTATGCGCAGTATTTTTTCGACTATGTCCACGCTCTCAGGATGCAGGGAGTTGCCCCTGTTGGAAGTATTTTACCATGCCCCAGATAATGAGCAATGCTCCTACTGTGCCTCTTGATTGGAGGTTCTTCTGTTCACAAGGTGTTCATCGTGCGAATTTCCCTGCTGTTCAAACAAATAATCATATGCAAACAAGGTTATTTTAAGAATGCAAAAGTCTATGTCTGCCTTGAATTTTGAAAATGCATTTTTTGTAATACAGTGCGATGTCAACTCAATATTTTACAGCAAACCTTCAGGAGTCAGGATACCTTCGTAACAGTATGCTTTCGAACTGACCCATGCTTCAGCTAGGACTTTCAAGGGTTATATCGTGGCCGGGTTCACGGTTTAAGAAACAAAGGATAAAGGCTCAAATTATTTGTACCCACCCGCTCTTCGTGATGTTCTCCAAACCTAAACTCAGTTGATTGTGCGTTTAGACCTTGTTTGAGTCTTTGCTTGATATATCAGTGATGGTTCGGATGTTGATGATTTATTTGAATGGGCAGTCATTTTTGTTGAGGGTTTGTATGACCTCTTGCTTTTTGATTTTGTTATCCCTGTTTTTTGCCTGAACTGTTTCCCTTTTTGGAATTACAGTCAGCGGGATGCCCCAGCTTCATAAGTCCCCTTTGTAGGTTTAGACTTTTTGGGCTTTTTATTTATAAAAAATTTTTTTTTTTTTTGATAATGACTGCCTGTCCTTTTGATTGTTCGGAACCATCACTGTCTTGCTTTGTTCGTAAAGATCTCTTCGGTGCCATTCGTCATGCACTTGGATCAACTGAGAGACTACCCTGCCCCAGGTTATGATTAAGGGTTTTGATTTTCGAAAATAAAAACTCCTGCTTCTTTGGCTCGAATGGGTTGACGAGGGATTATCATCCTTATAACTCCAGTGTTTAGGGATTGAAACAATGCCTGTACCTCATCAGCGGGGTTTGTTCAAAAGCATACTGTAGATTGTGGTATCGTTTTCGTCATCCTCCCTCAAGAGGTTTAGAATTTTCAATTAAGAGTTGACCATTGCAAAAATATGAAAGCGGTTTTAAGCATAGTAAACATAATTAAATCAAGACAGACATGTGTAATGCATTCATGAAATAAAAGAGTTTAACATAATAATTGTTTATCTGAACAAGAAAGGAAAAATACAACTTGAATTCAAATGAACAAAAAATTCTCAATCCTAGCCATGTTTTGGCAATGGAGCATTGATCACGTTGGGAGTCTCAGCAGACTCGAACTCGATCTCTTTGGCATCGATCATGTTCTGAATTTTGTACTTTAGTGCCCAACAGTCTTCAGTATCGTGCCCCGGGCTATCGGAATGATAAGCGCATCTGGCTTCTGGATTGTAGCTAGGAGAGGAGGTCTTAGGATTGGCAGGAGGGTTGATCACTGCAATCAGGTTCATCTTCAACATATGTTGCAGTGCTTGCGACCATGGCATGTTAATATTGGTGAACTGCCTTTTAGGCCCGTCCGGCCTTTGCTGGTTTCCCCTCTGTGGTTGGCGGCGTGGTGCAGAACCAGAGATCATGACTGCCCCTGCATGTTGAGCACGGCGACTCTTTTGACCGTATGCAGCATTAGATTCCTTCTTTCCCGTGTAAGGCTTTTTGTGAGGGTCAGAAGGTGTGGCCTCTTGAATTTTCCCACTCTTGATACCAGCTTCAATTCTTTCGCCGGTCAGGATGAGGTCGGTAAATCCAGCAGATGAGTTACCAATCAGGTGGTTGAAGAATGGCCCGGACAGGGTCCCCAAGAACATGTCAACGAGTTCCCGGTCAGTTAATGGGGGTTGTACCCTTCCAGCAAGGTCTCTCCATTTCTGTGCATACTCTTTGAAACCTTCGCCTGCACCTATAGACATTCCCTGAAGCTGAGTGCGTGTGGGAGCAAGGTCGGCATTGTACTGGTAATGCTTGTAGAAAGCAGTGGCTAAGTCTTCCCAGGTACGGACGTTGGCTCCATTCAATTGATAAAACCACTCGAGCTGAGTCCCTGAAAGACTCTCTTGGAAGAAATGGGTCCATAAGTTTTTGTCAGCTGTATAGGGCTGGATCCTCCTTGTGTAAGCCCTGAGATGCAACTTAGGACAGGATGCCCCGTCGTACTTTGCAAAGGCAGGTGCCTTAAACTTGTGCGGGATCACTACCCCAGAAGACAGACCTAGATCCTCAAAGTCCAGGCCAAGCACTTTTTGTATCTCTATAGCACTGAGCCGGTCTTCCAACTGTTTGTACTTATCCTCAGCCGGAGGGTATTGTTCGTCGTTGAAATCTGTCTCGTTGTCGGAGACCACTGGACTAGGCACCTCTCTCTCATGGTGACTGCTTTCCCTCACAGATGGAATTGTCCTTTAAGTTTCGACTTGCGGTGTATTCCCAGATCTGCGTCTAGGGCTGAACAAGACAGTCCTCTTCTTCTTCTTTTCCTTCTTCAAGAGCAAAGCCTTCAGATCTTGCTGCCCCTGGGTCAAGTTCATGATTAGCCCTTGGAATTGGGCATTCTGAGCCTGGAGGGCCTTGATAGACTGCTCAGCTGATGATTCAGGATTCATGACGATCGGCTGAAATAAACAGCGAAGAAGGTAAGTAACCTGCAGAGAAAGGGTACCTGTTATGCAATGATATGTATGACATGCATGCAATGATTTCAAGGACCTCGCGGGGTAAACAGAGAAACTTGTTAGAGTTGAAAGCCGGTAACTTGATTGAAGGTACTTCATGTTGTTGAGAGTCCTTCTTCAAGGGTCAAAGGCTCACCATATCCAGTGGGTCATGGCCCCTGACAACCTTGGCTAGAGGAAAATAAATCCTCTCTGCCCCTTGCTGGGATAGTTGATTCACCATGACCTGCATCACAAGCCCTTGAGATCCTTGAAAGGGGTTAAGATGTATGCAGGATGCATGCAATGGTATGATGTTATTCTATGCATGGGGTAATGTGAGTGAACCCTGTTATGAGTCCTAATTAAGGACTGAAACAAAACCTGCAAGAAACAAGTGTTAGATCACAAGCATGCAGATAGTCAAGTACGAAGGCACACAAGTCACACAAGAGAGAGCCCTTAGATTTAGGCCAGCATGGGGTCTGGGTAGTACCCTCTTGAAGTTGGTGGGTTCAACCTGTCCTATCAAAAGTAACCGGGTTCTAGAGGATCCTAATATCATTGACTACCCTCAATCGGTCATAACTCCAGCATCGCAATCTTTTCTTGCGGCCAGAACCATCACGAGAGTTTAGCCTCAATGGGCGTAGCATACTGCTACAATTCTAAAGGCCAAGTTGTGTCAATTAAGGTTCTAAGGTTGTTGGTGCTTAATGACTCCTTAGAAGACCCATATTCTCCTCGTTGCGACACAAGGGATATCGGTACAGACTAAGGTGCCACACCAACGTAGCCACTGCTTCACCTGTGTCGGTCTACGCCGGACAGGTCCCTCACAGCTTATGCTACCTAAACAGGGTATCCCCAGATCCGGGTTAGGATCTATGTATCTCCGATGCAACCCACAATAGTAAAGCAAGCAAAACAATACAAGTGAAAACACAGTTATGACCTAGCCCTAAGGTACACCTCACTTTTTAAGAGTATCACTCCCCAGCAGAGTCGCCAGTTCTGTGATCGGTGGATCTGGAACTGACTGTTTAACGCTGGTTCGCGAAATGTCGCGGAAGCAAGAGTCGCCACCGTCTTTTATTTTCTCCAAATGGAAAGGACAAAAGCACAGAAAAATTCCTTAAAGAGATTGCTCTCGGTTCGGGAGGTAGATTATAGAAAGGGAAGGTGTTAGCACCCTTTCTATCCATGGTTATCCATGGGCTCTTAGATACTTGCTCATTTGTGTTTTCAAAAATGGTTTGTTTGCTTTTCAAGGTGGGTTTTAAAAAGTTTCTTTTGAAAAATTTCAGTTCGACTCATACGTCAGAGTGTTTGAAAAGTTTGCTTTGAAAGCTTTTGAAAAGTGTCAGTGTGAAAAGTCTTTTTGAGTTTGTTTTGAGATTAGAGCAAGTATCCTTGAGAACCTACCTACCCTAAGGAATTCGTCTGTGTAAATGTCCTTTAAAGTAGTGCCATCCCACCATTGAGAGGTAGGTAGCACCACCGTTGGAGGTGTTCGGGTCAATTCGAGGTTCGGGACATGGTGATCACCAGAGCAATGGGAAGACACCTTAGAAGCTACCCTCATGCCAGGTTCCCGGATCATGAGGACTTACTAAGACATCCTCTACTCGACGATCACCTTTCGAGGCAACAGTGAGGCGTACCCTAGGGGTGGTGTGTGCGAATTGTGTGTCATGTTTCAGTTATTTGTCTTGTCATGTCATTGTGATCTACGCTTGGTTTTAATTTGTCCATTCATTCTTGCATGCATATTTAACAGTTATAAAGTTTGCGAAAAATAAATCTAAGGCTATTACAAATGGCGCGGGTCCACATCGCCAAAATTAAACCAGACCCGATTTAGCGGAAAAATAAAGTAAAATAAACAATAGTGCGAAAAGTAAAGTTACATGGCTTTGGGAGATTTACATAATTACAATGAACGATAAAAATAAATCATGCGAAATTAAATGATTAAACAATGGGCGTTGGACCCGTTTGCAAAAAATTAAAAGTTAATGAGAATTAAAAAATTAAATGATTAAATGCTTTTTTGGTATTTTGTGTTTTTTTTTTAGATTTAAAAGAAAAAAGGAAAAAATTAATTAAAATTAAAATGCTAAACCCTAGTTCTAATATTTTTTAAGTTTATTATGAAAGATTTAAATTAAAACCTAAATTAAACTCTAAATTAATTTATGTACAATCTTTAATTTATGAAAATAAAATAATAAATAAATAATATTGTTATTCTGAAAAAAAGGAAAATTAAAAAAGAAAATAAAAGGTTATTAAACCTAAATTCTATGTTTGGATTTTTATTATGAAAAATATTTGATAAACCTAAATTAAAGCTAAATAATTACAAACTTTTACTTAGAAAATAATTAAAATAAAAATTATATTTTTATTTGGGCATTTTTTATTTTTTATGATGTTTTTGTATTTTGATTAAAACTTAAATAAAACAATAATTAAAATAAACACAACAATTAAAATAATTATTAAAAGATATAAGAAAAAGAAATAAAATTGTCAAACCAGAGTGGGGTGTTGCCCCAAATAAGGAGGTTCAGGCCTGGAATTTTGGCCCATTAAACCTGAATTTCGTTGACTTTTTGAATCACGTATAATACGTTGGACTATGGTACATGATGCTCTCCCAATCTTTGCCCTTGGCTTGATCTTATGGGACGCGTGGCTGCCTGATAGTGAGGGAATATGGTGCACTGGGACATTAGCGCTGCATAGGATGAACTATTGAAAAATAATATTGAGCGTTTGCCAGACCTGGGACTTGAACCCAGGTCTTGAAGGTTACAAGTGTTGTCCCTGCCCACTGAGCCATTTGTATTTCATTTAACAAATAATAAACAATAAATAATATAAGAAGAACACGTTAGTGCTTTTGGAAATTCGCGCGAAATTCAAAAGAGCCAATAACCATTGGACACGAGGTCGTCTTCTTCCCCACCCTGTAAAACAAAACAAATAGGCGACGGTTTTTATAGCGTTGCATTAGGGGGGCTAGCAGAAAATAGCGAATAGCTCCATGAGCTTCATAAATTGTTCGCGAGGTATGTCTCTTGTTCGTTGGAGCACGCTGATTGCAATGGTAATGATCTTGAGTCCCAATTGTTCCTTGGGTGAGAAACCCCAAATCAAGAACTCTGAAAACCTAAATTTCGATCATGGTGAATTCGCGTACAACGTGTAAAACTTCAATCAAGCATAAGGGTTAGTTTCAGAAACTCAAAACAAACATGATGCAATGAATAGAATGCTGTAAAAGTGCTTAAAAAATGCTATACGATTTCAAAAAATTCTTGGTACAGTTTGAGTTCTAACTACCAATTCTTGAGGTTTTAGTCGTTGTTATTGATTGGAATGTGTCCAGCAAGCCTTCAGGAAACTATTGGAATCAGATTTGCGCTTTGAAACGCCTCCTAGAGCTGATTTCAGTTTTCACTTTTTGGAGAAATTTTGCAAGTTTGTATGAGGTTTCTGAGCGCAGCTTGCCGTCTAATCTTTTTAGGTCTTTGATTCTGAGTATGTATAGAGCATGCTAGGTCAACAAAATTGCACAAAATCTCAAGCATTCATGGTTTTACATATTTGATTTTATGAAATCTTTTTTGAATCTTTTCCATGTGCATTTTGGTTCAAATCTGGTCAATTCTCATCAAAACTTGCTTAATTAAGAAGTGCACGAAATATTGACCTTGGAATGTGCATAAAAAGATTTTTTTAGGTTAGGTTTATATTTTTCATGTATTAAAATGATTTAAATGAATATAAATTAATATAAATTCAAATAAATAATTAAAAAATATGAAAATACTTCCCTTTGGGCCTAATGGTCGTGCATAGGCTTGGCATGAAGAAACTTGGAAGAAAAATGGGCCCATTTGCATTTTTAGGTCATTTGAACCATTGTTGACTTTTCAAAATTCCCAAAGATTTCCCAACTTCCACAAGGCATAACTTGGTCAATTTTTAAGCTTTTCACATGTTCTTGGACATTTTGGAAAGGTCTTTGAGTCCTTTAACCAATGCCTTTGATCCAATGTCATTTTGATTTACCAATCTCAAGTTATGGTCTTTGACTTAAAGTCCCTTTTTGTTGACTTTTGAAAAGGACCTATAATGTTGAAATTGATAACTTTTTGTGAGAGCATTTCTTGGACTTGGAATATGAAGATGAGTTGTAGGAAATGTCTTTCTCTTCAAAATGAGCTTTGGATGGAATTTTTCTGATAATCCATGTGAAAGTTATGCCCTGGTCAATTTCAGTTGACTTTTTCAACTGTCCAAATATAGCAACTTTTGCATCTTTGATGATTTCTGAGCCAAATTTTGAGAATCATGATCAAGTATTGATCAAATGATGTTTGTGGCTTCAAAATGATATGTTGACCAAAAATTTGAACTTTTGACTGTCAAATGACCATTTTGCCCCTACAGTTGACTGTAGTGCAATCTAGGGTTTTGACTGTGCAATTTTGAACTGAATGCTTTGAAACTTGACATGAGGATACTTGACCATATTTATAAGCATATGAGACTTGATTGGGCCTTTGAAAAGTTCATTTGCTTGACCAGAACTCCAACCCTAGTTCTGACTGTATAGGAGACAGTTGAGCTGCACAACCCTGGGGGAATTTTGTGGCCTTGACTTGGCAATTTCTTGATGAATATGGGAGGGCAAATTTTGGGGTACAACAGCATGCAACACATGAGGGTCCCTCTTCTTCGCACAACACGAGTATAGAGGGCATGGAAGATATCACCCAGTAGAGTAGGCACCGGATTGCGGGACAGGAAGATCTTAACCGCATTCACATCTATAAAGGAATCTGGATTCGGGAAAAGAACCAAATCATAGATAAGGAGAGCCAAGATGTCTTCAAAAGCCTGAAAATCCAAGTTATCCCAGAATAGCTGAGCTTGATCTATTAGAAACTTGGCTAAGAAACCTTCAACCCCGCTTCGTGTTTCCCAGTTAGATACTACATCAGCCCGTTTCAAATGTAGAGCTGAAGCAATGTCCTCTGGTCTAGGAGTCTCTTCCAAACCTGTGAAAGGCATCTGCTCAAGGATGGATATACCCAATAAGTGAGAAAACTCTTCCATAGTGGGAACTAGCTGATAATCCGGGAAAGTGAAGCAATGATGCACCAGATCGAAGAACTGGAAAAGCACACTCATCATCTGCTCATAAAACTTTGAGGTAACTAAGCTAAGAAGCTGACCATGTCTCCTAATGAATGAAGAAGTATCAGAAACTTTCGAGGCTAAATCTTTGAGTTGAGCAGGTATTTGCACAAAGTTAACTCGGATGGTGTTTCTACGCATGGAAGCCATAATCTGCAAAACAGAACAAAGATAAATCCCCTCGGTCTTTGAAATGGTTAGTATAATGAAGTATGCATGCTATGTTATGATGCATGATGTCATGGTAAAACAAACAACAGGTATAGCAGATAACAAACATGGCAAAGGCAAACAAGTCACACAAAAGCCCTTAAGTTTAAGTCTTGCATGGGGTCTAGGTACTACCCTCTTGAAGTCCAGTTGGTTTCAACCTGTCCTAGAAAAAGTAACCGGGTTCTAGAGGTTCTCAATATCACTGACCATCCTCCATCGGTCATGGTTTCAGCTCATGCAATCTTTTCTTGCGGCCGGAACTATCTCGAGAGTATGGTCTCAATAAGTGTAGTATCGAGTATCAACCAGTTCTCAGCTTTACACCGAGGCCGGCTATCTCACTACTTCCTAATGGCCAAGTTGGTCAATTATAGGTTCTAAGGTCAGTTGATGCTTAACGACACATATAGCAGCCATGTATTCTCCTTGTTTCTCCACAAGGGATACTGGTACCAACCAATGTGCCACATCAACATAGCTACTGCTTCAACCGTATTGGTCTACACCGTACAGTTCCCCCACAGTTTATTGCTACTTACGTAAAAGGTGTCCCCAGATCCGGGTTAGGATCTATAGTAACTCCCAAACAAAACCCTTAAAAGTAAAGCAACCAAAACAAACAAAAGAAACAATTTATGATGAACTAAATCCTAAGGTATACCCCACTTATTATCCCCAGCAGAGTCGCAAGTTCTGTGATACGGTGGCAGAACCAGACTGTTTTGGAAAATGCTGGTTTGCGTTTTGCATTTGTGTTCGCAAAATGTCATGGTAAGCAAGAGTCGCCACCGACTTTTATTTTATCCAACTGGAAAGGAAAAATCACAGAAAAATTCCTTTTTCGAGATTTTGAGTACGGGGGGTAGATTATAAAAAGGGAAGGTATTAGCACACTTTCTATCTGTGGTTTTCCACGGTCTCTTAGGTACTTGCTCATCATTTAAAAATTGCTTGTGTGTGTTTGTTTTGAAAATTTTTTGTTTTACTTCGTTTTAACCCTTGCTTCTGTCTTTAAGAGTGTTACGAAGTGTTTTTGAAAACTTGGTTTGAAAAGTGTAAGTGTGAAAAAAGTTTGATTTTGAGCAAGTACCTATCAGCATCTACCTACTCGAAAAAAAGAATGTTTCTGTTCTTGTTTCCTTTAGACAGCGATATCCCACTATTAAAGAGTAGGTATCACCATCGTTGGAGTTGTAAGGGTCAATTAGAAAGGGACGTACGATAACTAAAGCAATGTTAGGACGTCTTAGTAATAACCCTAGTGTCTTAAGATCATATTCGAGGCAACATTTCCGAGGTAACATTTCTGAGGCAGCATTTTCGAACGGGACATTTGATCTTTGTTTTAGACAAGAGGGCAACCACTAAGACACCCTATACTTAATGATCGTTTACCGAAGGCAACCGAAGTGAGAGTATACCCTAGGAGTGCGCATGTGCGAGTGATTTGATTTCAGTTATTATCTTTTCACATTTAGGGTTTGCTAACCATTTTAAAATTAACATGCATTCTTGTCATGCAATCCTATTATCATACATCTAACAGTTAATATTTGCGAAAATTAAAATGCGAGAAATGAAACTACGCTATTACAAGGCTTCGGGGAGGGGGATTAATTACATAGCCAAAAACCCGTAAAACGAAAAATAAAAGGAAAATCCTAATTAAACTATTACATCCCATGAGCAGTTACATTAATATCGTAAAAATAATAAATATGCGCGATGAATCGGGAACGAGAAAAAATTAGAATTTTGACCCCGTCTAAACCTAATTAAAAGAAAAATCATTTTTTGTTGTTTTTGATTATTTTTGAGAAAAATAAGGTTTTAATTAAATAAATACAAACCTAGTTACTAATTAATTTAAATTAAGAAAAATAATTAATTTGACCTATTTTTGCATTTTTGGTTATTTTAAGAAAATAAAATAAAAATTAAATTAAACAAACCCTAATTTCTAATTTATTTTAAGTTATTTACAAAAAGGTTAAAATTACCCTAAACTTAAATTGAACTAATTATTAAATTAAATTTGACAAAATATATATAAAAAAACCTAAATTCTAATTTGATGAAATTGATTTTATGAGTTTTAAAAAAAGAATTATTTTTATGTGAGAAAATAATTTAAACAAAAATAAATAAATAAAAGAAAATATAAGAAGAATAAAGAAAAGGGCCTGGTTTTGGAGCTAGAAGGGGGGTGTTAATCTGACTTCTAGGCCCAAAACTCCTTGGCCCATGTTGACTTTCCTGATCCTCTGCCTTGGCTTGACTAGAGTGCATCATGGACCTCCCAAGAATGGCCCTTGGATCAAGTTTGCTGGTGGCCTGGATGATGAGACATTGATGATGCATGACAGGCTTATGGGGCGTCTATGTACCTGATCACATAATGCAAAATAACATGGAATAATATGGGGACCTGGGAATCGAACCCATGCCCTTTGGCTTTTCCAAGCGCCTCCTGACCAACTGAGCTAGCGTGCATGTTTGTATATGGAATAACAATCAAATATTATATTGGAAAAAGCAAAGTAACATATTAAAATGCGCGAACTTTTGAATGGGCCAGTTAGGCCACGCCACACCATTATCTTCTACCTCCTTCCGTTGCTAAAAGTTTGGAGACTTTTACCTACAGACAAAAGGGCATAGGTACAACCTTGTGATTCTCCAAAACTCTATGCAAGCATGATAAATGCATAACAATGGTACCAATCAACTCGTGACAATCTCACGAGCATCATGGTACCACTTCCATGGCCAATTGTACCTGTAACAGAAAACCCCAAAAACGAGCCAAGAACCCTAACTATGGCATCTTGCTCTACAGTTAATAAAAATGTAATTGAATATAACCAATAGCTTGCAAATGACTCAATGAACAAGAATATGTAAAGAAATCATGCTAAGAATGCCAGATTTATGAGATTCGATTTCAAGAAAACATGGAGTTCATGGGATACTTACAATGCATATTTGGGCACGAAAATGCTTACTAATGATTGGGATAGAGTCCTTAGATTCCCAGCAAGCGAATGGTATGCTTGGAATGGCTTGAAAATGTCTGGAATTGAGAAATCAGATTGCACCTTTTTCTTGATTTTTTGAAAGTTGTTCTTCTCTTTTCACGCCCCTAATCCCCTTGTTTTTATTCTGCAAATGTTCTATATGTACCCTTGAATGAATTAGGGTTACAAATTTGCTTCAAATATTTTTCAATTAAGGTGATTGAATCTTGATTTGATCCTTATTTAAATCTTTCTAAATCAAGCAAAACTCAATCTTTTTGTATCCAAATGACCCTTGCACGATTTGATTCTCTTCCCAGCTGTATAAGAGACCTAAACATGCACAAAATCTCAAGCCTTGATTAGCTTTGATATTTTCATGATTTTATTTTGATTTAAATTAAATTAATTGAAATAAAAATAAAAATAAATGACAAAAATAAAATAAAGATAAGTGTGAAGGATCATGGGTCGTGGATCACGTTAGCAACTCAATACAAACACAAAGGTTAGGCCCATTTGACAAAAATTGCAATTTTGGCCATTTTTGACTTTTGGCAATTTTGCAAAAATGGTCAACTTTGCCAAGGCATAACTCCTCCAGTTTTGACCCTAGAGATGTGTTCTTGGACTTTTTAGAAATCTTAAGATGTCCTCTAAGCAACCCTTTTGGTCTTATCTCAATTGAGTCTTCCATGTTCATGTATGAAGCTTTGGAAAAAAAAGTGTTTTTGTTGACTTTTCAAAATGTCCTATAATGTCCAAATTCATAACTTCTTGTGAGTTCATATTTTGAACTTGGGAGACGAAGATGAATTGTATGGGATTACATCATATTAAAAATTATATTTGTATGGGTCATTCTTGATAAAGTATGAGAAAGTTATGCTTGGTCAAAGTTGAGTTGACTTTTCCTGCAAAACCCTAATTTAGCAACTTTTTAGTTTTGATGAATTGTGAGCAATCCTTGAGGAATCATGATCAACCCTTGATAAAATGATGAATAATACTTCAAAATGAGGATGTTGACCAAAAATCTTGAAGTTTGACTGTATGTGGGCCACAGTTGACTTTGGCCCTATCATAGTCGATTTTCAGGCCTTTGAGCAATTAACTGAACAAACTTCCTCTGCAAAGCTTAAAACTTGGCATGGATGATCTTGAGAACATATTAGGACAATGGTGAGCATTTGGTATCCTTTGGACTCAAACACCTTGATGCAAACTGAAACCCTAATTTGAGGTAGACTGCCTTATGAGAGAGTTTGTCTGGTCAACCCTTACACTTCCTTGAGCAATTTGAGGACTTGTATTGAGAAATAGGGGAGGGAAAATTTTGGGGTACAACAGTAGGGCTGTGAGAAGGAACCTGGATAGTAGGGTTACTTCGAAATGAAATCCTGGATAGTAGGGCTTTGAGAAGGAACCTGGATAGTAGGGTTACTTCAAAATGAAAGCCTGGATAGTAGGGCTGTGAGAAGGAACCTGAGTCGTAGGGTTACTTTCAAATGAAAGCCTGGATAGTAGGGCTGTGAGAAGGAACCTGGGTTGTAGGGTTTCTTCGAAATGAAATCCTGGATAGTAGGGCTGTGAGAAGGAACCTGGATAGTAGGGTTACTTCGAAATGAAATCCTGGATAGTAGGGCTGTGAGAAGGAACTTGGATAGTAAGGTTACTTAGAAATGAAAGCCCGGATAGTAGGGTTGTGAGAAGGAACCTGGGTCATAGGGTTTCTTCGAAATGAAAGCCTGGATAGTAGGGTGTTGAGAATGAACCTGTGTCGTAGGGTTACTTCAAAGTGATAATGTAGATTAGTTGACCCGTTTGGTTTCGGGAATTGAGTTTCCATTAGTCGTCAGAAGACGTGACCTGTATAATTGCTGGATTTGTTGAAGCTAATTGTCTTCCTGCAAAGATATCAGGGTTAATTATGTGCGATGCATGAAATGCAGGGTGAGATGATATTCTCAAGATAAATGATATTATGCTGTATATGATATGTATACCTATGCCATGATGTATGTACATGAAGAGCTATCGGAGTATGCCCGCGTCTGGGAAAATAAATCCCTGACGGTTGCTGGAGATTTATAAATGTTCTGTCGGGAAGAGATTCTGCTTGAGAATAAACTCTGCGAGGAACAAACTTAGGAAGTGAATTTTTGTAGCTAAAGTGATGAACTCTGTCGGGGATTGAGCCTCTGTATCTAGAGAAATAAACTCTGCTCGGGGGATGAAATTTACTGACTCAATGAACATTATTTATATCATCAATTCAAACTAAAACACATAAATCAAAGTTCAAAAAAACTCACATGGATGTGAAAACTGGAAACACGATTCCTTCACTTCAGAAGCAATCCAATGGTGCAGGCTTGATCTCCTTATTTCACTGAAGCTGAATCACCAAGAATTTTGAAGAATGATCCAAGGAGAAGAGAGATTCGAAGCAATTTACAGAGATGCTTGGAAATTTTCAGATTTGCAATGTAGTGATCATGAGCCTCCCTCTTCACAACTGAGCCTTGATTTTTGTTATATAGCACGAGAGTAAGAGGATAAAAGTGGTATTTGGCACTCAAAACTGTTGGAGGGCAAGTTTGGTAGTTTTGGCCAAAAATGAGGATGCACATGGATCCTGCGTTTCACTCGTGCATTTGCTTGCCTTTTGTGCGTTTTGTGAGCCAAATGAAGTCAGAAATACATTCTCCAAATGCCAGCTCATGATTGTTTGAAATGAAGAAGTGTTGGTGAATTTGCAAAATCGGACAAGTTTTGTATTTTTTTCATTCAAGCAAGTTCAAGAAGCACATGGACACGAAATGGTGAGTGTGATGGGCCTCAGCATGTCACAAATTGTTCATGGGCTTGATTAGAAGTAAAGAGAATATCTGAAAATGAAGTTCTCAAGAAATGGCCATTTTGCATACTTGTCAAAATTCAATAAAATGCCTTAAAATTCCAAAGTCTATAACTTGCTCATATTTTTGAATTTGGACACAAATGAGTACAATTTGGAAAGGTATTGAAAAGATATACAATCCCTTAGTTTTGACTTTTTGCAATTGAATCCATTAAGGTCCTCGAAATTTGACATGAAATTCACTAAATTTGGAAAATGACCTATAATTTTGTGACTTCCAAGCTTTATAACTCTTGAATTTTTGCCAATTTGGACATGAGACCAAAAGGATATGAAAGATCATCCTCTTATCTTTCCAAGCATGTTTCATTTGCATTTTTTTGATCAAAGGTGAATAAAATATGAATTTTTGAAATTAAGTCCTTATTTTCCAAAATTAGAAACTTTTAGGGGTTCTTCATGAACAAGTTTCAACCCAAACCTCAATCTTTTTGATCCAATGATCAAAATGGACTTGAAATATGAAAAGTACATCCTTGAATTGATGGTTGACCAAAAGTTCACTTGGTCAACCTTGACTTTGACTGATTTTGAACAAAATGACCATTTTGCCCCTTTGAATCAATTGATCCACTTCCCTTCAAAATTGATGATCAAAACTTCAAACATATGATCTTCCAAATATATAGAGGCCATGTACAAAGTTTCACTTCAAAATTCTCAAGAAATCTTGATGAAATCCCAAACCCTAGTTTTGGTTAACACCTTAGGAGACTGATGAATTATCTCCCAAATCTCAAATCCTCTGAGAATCTTGGCCAATTTCTTGTACAAAGACTTTCCAAATACCAATGAGACATTGTAGCTTCCAAATCAAGACTTGTACATTGATCAATAGCCTTGATAAAACAAAACCCTAATGTTGACTGGTGAATCAAAAGGGTGATTCCTCTTATAATCAATCTCAAACTTCAATCCTCTGGTGATCCAAAGAGATGGATAAAATATCTTGAGATATGCAATAACTTTTGAGCTTTTGAAAGATCCAGAGGTTTAGATGACAAGATTCTACTTGAGAAATTTGTCAATGCAATCAACCTTTAAGGCTTGAGGAGAACTTGATAACCAAAGTACTTTGATCCCATCACAATGTATGAATGCAATGCAATATGATATTCATGATGAAACATAAGCATAAATCAAGAGGGTAAATTTTGGGGTGCAATAGCTGCCCCTATTCAAATATCTTCAACATGATAAGTGAGAAAAGTGACAACTTCCGAGCGTTCAGAGTTGAACATGATTGAATACAAAAGAACCCGAAAATTTACACTCTTGAAGAAGAAAGAAAAAGAAGCAGGAAACCCCCTAAGACATGCGTCAGAATGAAGCTGTAACGCAGGTTGAAACAAAACAAAAACAAAGAAGAGTATACGCAACTAAACTTTCGGACAAATGTGCTAGGGCAAAACTGGGCTTCAAAAAAAAAGGGTGAGATAAAACTCAAATCAAAGAGTATAGGCGAAACTAAGCTCTGGAAAAGAAAACGTACGCGGGTGAGGAGGCGAAACTCTGAGCTCGACCCAAAGCAAAGTGACTAGAGTGCATCATTCTAGGAGCACTTGCTAATCTCAACTAAGGTAGACAGTATGAAGGAACTGAAAGAATCTCAGAAATGAGAAACAAAAGTGAGACGAAACTCGACCCAATAACCAGTTAGACGAAACTAAACCAGATGAGTACCAGGACGAAACTGGATTTCACGCACGGGTAACGAGGTGAAACTCGACCCATAGCAAAGTGATGAGAGTGCATGGTTCTCAGAGCACCTGCTGGTCTCAGATCAGTGGATAAACAATGACGAAAACTGATAGAAGAATCCAAGGAACAAAAGAGACTGATTTCAAACCAGGGACGCAGTACAAACACTGCACTCGGTAAACGAACACCATCAAAGGGTCCAAGGTATGAAAGCAAAAACGA
This sequence comes from Vicia faba, assembly GCA_948472305.1. Classification (NCBI taxonomy): domain Eukaryota; kingdom Viridiplantae; phylum Streptophyta; class Magnoliopsida; order Fabales; family Fabaceae; genus Vicia; species Vicia faba. The sequence continues at coordinate 630,113,464 of OX451741.1, read as the reverse complement.
GATGAAACTCGACTCAATAACTAGCTAGGAAAAACTAAACTAGATGAGTACCAGGATGAAACTGGATTTCATGCACAGGAGACGAGGCGAAACTAGATCCAAAGCGAGAGTGATGAGAGCGAATGTTTCTCAGAGCACCTGTTGGTCTCAGGTCAATGGATAAACAGTGACGAAAACTGTTTGAAGAATCCAAGGAACAAAAGAGACCGATTTCAAACCAGGGGCGCAGTATGAACACTGCACTCGGTAAACAAACACCGTCAAAGGGTCCAAGGTATGAAAGCAAAAACGAGACAAAACTCGACTCAATAACTAGCTAGGAGAAACTAAACTAGATGAGTACCAGGACAAAATTGGATTTCACGCGCAAGGTGAGGAGACGAAACTCTGAGCTCAACCCAAAGCAAGGAGATTAAGGCGTACACCTAAAACTTGCTGAAAGCGAATATCAGGACGAAACTGGTATTTGAAAGGTGCATCAATAGACATTGGAATGAACCGGAGAGGGTAGTGAAGACTAAACCCGAGAAGACCGCACCAGGACGAAACTGAACTACAGTCAAGAGTGGACACTCAAACAAACAAATTATTGACATCAAAAGGATATTGGTATGGGGGGAAACTGAGATAATGAGGACGAAGACCTCGCTGGGGATTTAACTCGAAGTATTATCAAATTCATTGGGGACAACAGAAACAGTAATGGCTTATGTTCCGATGCATGTTTGAATTCTTTCTATATAGCGCAAAGTTCCATATAATGGAAATGCTACGCGTTTTGGTAGATGCAATGTAATGATGCATGTTTAAAAGTTTCACTGGGGAAATGGCCAATTGAGAAGCCAATAACCAAGAAGTCAGGATCTGTCATGACTTGCAAAAATAAATTGCAAAATCCAAAGGAGAGGAGAAAATACGGGGAACCGCTAGAGAGGGAACCTCAAAGAGACGAAGCTTCATGGGGAATAACAACTGAGCAACCAGTAGAAACGGGCCATAAACATTGAGAGGGGCTGCAAAAATAAATTGCAAACTCCTAGAGAAGATCAAATCGACACTGTAGCTTCTGGAGAGGGACGCCTATCTGAAGATTAGACATTGAGGGAGAAGATCAGGGCAAGACTGTAATCTCTGGAAAAAGACAGCGCACGGTCGTGTTGAGGATGACACCAAGACAACAAACCCAACGTGAGGGGTGAAAACCTTTGTTGGGGGAACAAAGCTCTACTGAGGAGACGGAACTTCACCGGGGATACAGAACTCTGTTGAAGATTTTGTTGGAGAGATATTTTTCTTGGAATGCAACCATTAGACGAATCATGTAGATAGTCACACAGTACCGACTTTACTGGGGTTTAGGAAAGAACTTAACATAAGCATGCCCCAATCAACAGACCGGCTGGCAAATGAGAGGTCATGGCGAGGGAACTCTGTTGGCAACTCCGTTGGAGATATGCGACATCCTCAAATTTGGGGTCTCAGAATGAAGCCTTTAAAAGAAGATTCCTAGGGCAACAAAACTCCACTGCAGAAACGAAACTGCACTGGGGATAGGTAAAGTCCTATTCATACATGGGCTCCGTCTAGCAGAAGAAAGCCAAATATTCCCTTCCTGACAAACATTAAGCTCTTTATCGGTGTTCATCATGTAAACTCTTTTTTTGATGTCAAACAAATGTTTTGCATGCAGAAAGATGTTTATTTTGGGAATGACAGACCTGATGCGATGATTATTCAAGCCTTGAAGTTGAAAACCTTAACAAAGTGTCGCATCTCTGTTGTGAATGAATCACTAGCTAGAGTGCAAAAATTTAAAAACTTTTCTTCCCCTTCTCTTTTTTTTCAAAAAAAATGAGTCAAGATGCGGGTGATAAGATAGCAACATGAATAAGCAACACATATTTGGGATTTTAGGAAACATTATCCTGTTGTAGTATGTGTGATCGGTGGATTTAGAACTGACTGTTTAATGCTGGTTCGCGAAATATCACGGAAGCAAGAGTCACCACCGTCTTTTATTTTCTCCGACATGGACAGGACAAAAGCACAGCAAAATTCCTTATGAGATAGTTTCTCGGTTCGGGAGGTAGATTTATAGAAAGGGAAGGTGTTAGCACCCTTTCTATCCATGGTTATCCATGGGCTCTTAGATACTTGCTCTTTGTGTTTTCAAAATATTTGCTTTTCAATTGTGAGTGGGTTTGAAAAAAGTTTCATTTAAAGTTTTCTGAATAACTCTTGTATCAGTCCTCAAGAGTGTTTGAAAAATCGTTTTGAAAGCTTTTTTGAAAGTGTCGGTGTGAAACGAGTTTTGATTTGTTTTTGAATAGAGCAAGTATCCATGAGTCATCCACCTACCCGGAGGAATTAGGCTGTGTAAATGTCCTTAAGGTAGTGCCATCCCACCATTGAGAGGTAGGTAGCACCACCGTTGGAGGTGTTCGGGTCAATTCGAGTTTAGGGGCATTGTGGTCACCAGAGCAACAGTAGGACACCTTAGAAGCTACCCTTATGCCATTGATCCTTTTTTAATCCGAGGTAACCATTTCGAGGCAACTGGATCATGGACATAAGGACTTACTAAAACGTCCTATACTCGACGATCACGTTTCGAAGGTAAGGCAACAGGTGAGGCGTACCCTAGAAGTGGTGTGTGAATTTGTGTGTTGTTTTCAATTAAGTTTTATCTTTGATCATGGCATTTGTGAGCTACGCATTGTTTTTAATTAGCCATACATTCTTTCATGCAATTAGAATTTAAAAGTGCGGAAATTTAAATGCGGAAAGTAAAATCCTACGCTATTACAAGGCGCGGGTCTATACATCGCCAAATTACAAAGACCCGTTTTGATAAAATGCGGAAAGTAAAAAGACCTAATTACTATTACAAGCCTTAAGCAGTTACATAGTATTTGAAAGAAAATAAATGCGCGAAAAGAACTTGAAATTGAATGTCCGAGGGTTTTGACCCTTTTTGAAATTAAATTGAAATTAAAAGCTAATTAATTATTTAATTAAAGAAAAGAAATTGTTTTTTATGTTTTTGCATTTATGAAAATAAAGAATTTACAAGGAAACCCTAATTCTAAGTTATTTTTAATTATTAATGAAAAATATTAAAGTTTAACCTAATTTACACTAATTAATTATTTACATATTTATTTACAAAAATAAAAAGTAATTATAATAATAATGAGAGAAAATTATTTATTAAAAAAAGATGAAAAGGTCAAAAACCCTAATTCTACTTATTTTATTTATTAAGAGAAAAAAAATGTTAAAATTGAAACCTAAATTAATCTAATTAATTATTAGAGTTTATTTACAAAAAAATATTTTAATGGTGAATAAAAAAAATAAACATTTTTTAGTTTCTGATTTATTATTGTGAAAAGAAAATTATTTTAAATGAATTAAATAAAAATAATTAAAAGAATTAAAAAAGAGAAAAGAAAAGAAAATTAAGAAATATAATACAAACATTGGGGGGTGTCTGGCCCATCTAGGAGGTTTTTTGAAGTAATTTGGCCCATGAAACAAAGGCCTTATTTGACTTTCTGCGCCTGCGTGTGGGATGGTTGACTGAGTGTACCATGGACCTCATCCTGCAGCCTTCAGATTGTACCTTGAAGCCACTTGGCAAGCTAGCATATGAGCGTGTATGGTAGGCCATGGAATGAGCGCTGCATGGAAACACAGTATAACAAAATTCATGAATTAAATGGGGGGACCTGGGAATCGAACCCAGGTCCCAAGGCTTGCAACACATGTCCACTACCAACTGAGCTGCTGTACGCGTTTGTTATGTTAATGGAAAACAAATAATATAAAAGAAAACAACGTTAATGATAGAAAAACGCACCAGATTTTGAATTGCCCAACCACATAGTGACACGCCAGGCTTCTTCTTCGTTGTTCCTGAAAACACAAAACAAGTAGCGGGGGTTTTAAACCCCCACTAAGTGCAAACTGCAAAAATAGCGATTAGAACATGGACAAATATAAAAAGGGTGCGAGGTGTTGGTTTGCTTCGTCTTGATGTCACGAATTCAGCTGTACAGGTCTGGTGGTCCAATTTTTCCATATCAAGAAAGCCCTAATTGGGACGTTCTGAAAACCTAACATCCTTTAATGGCAGATTTGGATTCATGTAGAGTTAGGTCAATTAACGTATGCCAATCGCTTCAGAACATCATGATTAGTGTAAATCAACAAATAAAACACATGAATAATGCATGGAAATCAAAAATCGATTATGGACATATTCATGAAAAGTGTGACTCTGTTCTACCAATTCTTGGAGTATGGAGACTGGTTCTTGATTGCAATCGACTCCTAGCAATGTTAGGAATGTATTAGAATGCTTGTTATCCTTTGAAACGCCATGTAACTGTGATTTCAGTTTTCAACTTTTGGTGGAAATTTTGCAATTTTCTTATGGCCTCCTGAGCAGTTTTTCGTGTGTATGTGCATTAGGTTTCCTTTTGCCTTTGTATGTGAAGCATTCTAGGTCAAAAACAAGCCCAAAGATCCATCCATTTATGTTTTGAATATTTGATTTTTCCCATATCTTTTTCAATCTTTTTGCCATGAAAAACCTTGCCAATTATGGAAGATTTGGTCTTGTTGATTGATGCACGAAATCCTTAGCATGTGTGGAATATATTTGCTGCATAAAAAGATTTAAAAAGCATGATTTGATATTTTTCTTATATTTAAAACTAATTAAATGAATTAATAATAATAAAAACTCAATTAATTAATTAAAAATAAGAAAATAAATCCCTTTGAGCTTAATGGGTCGTGCATATGCTTTGGGTAATGATTCAAGGAAGAATTTGAGGCCCATTAGCATTTTTGAACCTTTTGAAGCAAAGTTGACTTTTCAAAATTCCTAAAAATTTCCCAACTTCTCCAAGGCATATCTTGCTCAATTTTGAAGCTATGATCATGTTCTTGGACATTTTGGAAAGGTCTTGAAGTCCTCTAACCAATGCCTTTGGTCCCATGTCATTTTGATTTAACAATCTCAAGTTATGGTCTTTGACTTAAAGTGCCTTTTTGTTGACTTTTGAAAATGACCTATAATGTTGAAATTGATAACTTTTTGTGAGAGCATTTCTTGGACTTGAAGTGTGAAGATGAGTTGTAGGAAATGTCATTCTCTTCAAAATGAGCATTGGATGGGATTTTTCTGATAAACCATGAGGAAGTTCTGCCCTGGTCAATTTGCAGTTGACTTTTTCAGCTGTCCAAAAATAGAAACTTTTGCATCTTGAGACGTTTTGAGCCATGCCTTGAGAATCATGATCAAGAATTGATCAAATGATGTTTGTGGCTTCAAAATAAGATGTTGACCAAAAAATTTGACTTTTGACTGTCAAATGACCATTTTGCCCCTGCAGTTGACTGTGGAGCATTTAGGGTTTTTGACTGTGCAATTTTGATGCTGTGAGTCTTGAACCTTGACATATGGATGCTTGACAATGTATATGGGCATATGGGACTTGATTGGATCCTTGGAAACCTCAATTTCTTTGCAAGAACCAAAACCCTACTTTTGACTGTGTTAGGAGGCAATTGGACTGTGCAACCCTTGAGAGATTTTGAATCATCTGGAGATTGATCTTGGCAAATCTTGAAGAATATGGGAGGGAAAATTTTGGGGTACAATAGTTGCCCCTGTTCAATCTTCTTAAACCTGAGGATGTAGATTGGCTTGCGTGCCTTTCGTAATCTGAAGGTGGAAGATGATTGAACACTAGAGTGCCCAGAAATTTGCACTCACATAGTAGAATATCAGCAGCGTGATGTCGGGAATGGGCTTATAGATGCCATTTGGAAAGATGATGGATAGGAGGATGAGCTTATAGATGCCACTTGGAGATGTGACAGAACCTTGTCGGGAATGGGCTTATAGATGCCATTTGGAGACTGTTGGTATGTGGATGGGCTTATAGATGCCATCTAGGTGTTGATCGCGTAAGAGATTCCTTAGCGAGAACTTGCGTACCTGAGAAAGAAAATAATTACCTGGCCAGTTACAGGAGATCTTCAAACTCTTTATGTAGATGTGCCCTGGCTGGATACAGGAATCGAATCTTTAAACTCTTCAGACGTGCCCTGGCAAGATACAGGAATCGAGTCTGGAGAATAGTCATCAACAGATACACCCTGGCAAGATACAGGAATCGGATCTTCAAACTCTTCAGACGTGCCCTGGCAAGATACAGGAATCGAGTCTGGCATTAGTCGTCAACAGATACACCCTGGCAAGATACAGGAATCGGATCTTCAAACTCTTCAGACGTGCCCTGGCAGGATACAGGAATCGAGTCTGGAATTAGTCGTCAACAGATACACCCTGGCAAGATACAGGAATCGGATCCTCGAACTCTTCAGACGTGCCCTGGCAGGATACAGGAATCGAGTCTGGGATAGTAGTCGTTAACAGATACACCCTGGCAAGATACAGGAATTGGATCTTCGAACTCTTCAGACGTGCCCTGGCAGGATACAGGAATCGAGTCTGGAATATAGTCGTCAACAGATACACCCTGGCAAGATACAGGAATCAGATCTTCGAACTCTTCAGACGTGCCCTGGCAAGATACAGGAATCGAGTGTGGCATTAGTCGTCAACAGATGCACCCTGGCAAGATACAGGAATCGGATCTTCAAACTCTTCAGACGTGCCCTGGCAAGATACAGGAATCGAGTCTGACATTAGTCGTCAACAGATACACCCTGGCAAGATACAGGAATCGGATCTTCAAACTCTTCAGACGTGCCCTGGCAAGATATAGGAATTGAGTCTGGCATTAGTCGTCAACAGATACACCCTGGCAAGATACAAGAATCGGATCTTCAAACTCTTCAGACGTGCCCTGGCAAGATACATGAATCGAGTCTGGTAATGTAGTCATCAACAGATACACCCTGGCAAGATACAAGAATCGGATCTTCGAACTCTTCATACGTGCCCTGGCAAGATACAGGAATCGAGTCTGGAATATAGTCGTCAACAGATACACCCTGGCAAGATACAGGAATCGGATCTTCGAACTCTTCAGACGTGCCCTGGCAAGATACAGGAATCGAGTCTGGCATTAGTCGTCAACAGATACACCCTGGCAAGATACAGGAATCGGATCTTCAAACTCTTCAGACGTGCCCTGGCAAGATACAAGAATCGAGTCTGGTAATGTAGTCATCAACAGATACACCCTGGCAAGATACAGGAATCGGATCTTCGAACTCTTCAGACGTGCCCTGGCAAGATACAGGAATCGAGTCTGGAATATAGTCGTCAACAGATACACCCTGGCAAGATACAGGAATCAGATCTTCGAACTCTTCAGACGTGCCCTGGCAAGATACAGGAATCGAGTCTGGTAATGTAGTCGTCAACAGATACACCCTGGCAAGATACAGGAATCAGATCTTCGAACTCTTCAGACGTGCCCTGGCAAGATACAGGAATCGAGTCTGGAATTAGTCGTTAACAGATACACCCTGGCAAGATACAGGAATCGGATCTTCAGTTGCGACCGTTGATAGTAATCATCTTTGTATTAACCTTCGTCCTGAAAAGACAAAACGTTAGTTGTATGTGATGTCATGATGTATGACCTGCGCGATGTTCTCAGAATAAATGAGATTGTATGTTCATGATGCGTATATGCATGCTATAATGTATGAAGATGTGATGTTTATGAATATATTTTCGTCTAGGGAAGTAAATCCTTGACGTGTGCCGGGAAGTTAAATCCTGGGCTGATGTTGAAAAATAGAGCTTTGTTTCCGCTGGGGATGACAGTTGCAAGAATACCGGTAGGAGACGATGACTCCGTTGGGGAATAAACTTGGCGTGTAGATTACTCTGCGGGGAATGCTCTGTGGGGAAGAGATGCTTCGCTAAGACTTTGATGATAACTCCGCTGGGGGTACCATTGATAGATTTGTTGGAAGTTTTGAGGAACTCCGCTGGGGGATATGAAGAACTTCGCCGAGGACGATCTTTCCGTGACAATTGGCTGAGGATAACCCAGTTATATCTTGGTGGGGAAATAACCTTTGAATAAAGCCGGGGGAGCGTTCGTGCTCTGCAAGTGATAAGCTTCCAGAATCTACTGGGGATAAGCTTCAAGATCTATTGGGGAGATTGATTCTACTTTCCTGGGGAAACTTTTGAGATTGGACTGGGGAATGGCTCCATTGAACGTCTGGTATACCACCAGGGAACAATCTTAGATCAAGAATGTCAGGGATGCTTGTTAAGAATGTTTGTTTACTCCGCTGAGGAATGTTGAGATCTGCTGGGGATAATCCAACTTCCATAAGGCTGACTGAGTAGGCTAACTCTGCTTGGGGAGAGTATCGCTGACTTGCTAGGAGATACTGTTCCTTGTTAGGGTTGGTGAGAGACCACCTGCTTGGGAGAGAATTGTTGAATCCTGGCTCACTCTCTGGGGAAATAAGATATCTTGGTTACATTCTTCAGCCGAACTTACCTTGGTACCTTGGTGGACAGAGCAACTAGATCGCTTGGACAACTTATTATTGCCCCTGTTTCTGCGGGAGAAGGTACCTGTGGGGGTGCTTGATGAAGGCCGATTGACAAATCTTCTTCTGGTAAGCAAGTGACGAGATGACGAGACATAGTCGTACGCTTTAATCCCTAACTTTTGCCTGGACCGCCCTTTCGGGTTTTCAGTCCACCGGGATACCCATTTTTGCCCAAGCCTCCTTTTCAGGTTTTCGACTTGCCGGGTGTACAGATTTTTCCATTTCATCCCTTATTTTTGCCCGAACCCTTTTGGTTCATCGGGAAGCCCTTATTTTTGCCTAGGTGTGTCAACCTAGCGGGTCTTTGATTTTGCGTAGTATTATTTCGACTATGTCCATGCTCTCAGAATGTAGGGAGATGCCCCTGTTGTTGTGTTTCCATGTCACCAGAAGGTTTTCGTTTGATCAAGCAAGATTCAGCTGGAATTCAATGTCCCATGCCCCAAGTGACTCAGGCGGAGATTTACCCCTGGTTATCTTGGCATTTGAGAGATTCTCTGAATCTTGACTTGACTGCCCCAGATTATGGACAATGCTCATGCCATGCCTCTTGATTGGAGGTACTCTTGTTCATTAGACATTCGTCGTGCGAATTTCTTGGTTGTTCGAACAAAAAGTCATAAGCAAACATAGTTATGTTAAAAATGCAAAGCTTATGTCTGTCTTGGATTTTTTTTGAAAATGCAGTTTTTAGTGAAAGATAGATGAATTTTTGTAAATTGTGATGTCAACTCGTTATTTTACCGCAAACCTTAAGGAGTCAGGATACCTTTCGTAACAGTATGCCTTCGAACTAACCCATGCTTCAGCTAGGACTTTTAAGGGTTATAACGTGGCCTGGTTCACGGTTTAAGAAACAAAGGATAAAGGCTCAAAGTATTTGTACCCACCCGTTCTTCGTGATGTTCTTCAAACCTAAACTCAACTGATCATGCGTTAGACCTTGTTTGAGTCTTTGCTCTGATATTCTAGTGATGGTTCAGATATTAACAATTTATTTTGAATAGACAGTCATTTCCTTTTGTCGAGGGTTTGTTGGACCTCTTTCTTTTTGATTGTGTTATCCCTGTTTTTGCCTGAACTGTTTCTTTTGTGATTACAGTCAGCGGGATGCCCCAGTTTTGTAAGTCTCCTTCATAGGTTTTGACTTAGTGGGCTTTTATTTTTTGAGAGATAATGACTGCCTGTCGTTATGATTATTCGGAACCATCACGGTCTTTTGTTTCGGAAGGACTCCTTTGATGTTATTCGTCGTGCACTTGGATCAACTGAGAGAACTACCCTGCCCCGGGCTATGATTAAGGGTTTCAATTTTCTAAAAGAAAAACTCCTACTTCTTTGGCTCAGAGGGGTTGTCGCGGGATTATCTTCCTTATAACTGCAGTGCTTAGGGATTGAAACAACGCCTGTACCTCATCAGCAGGGTCTGTTCAAAAGCATACTGTAAGGATCGTTGTATCGTTTTCGTCATCCTCCCTCAAGAGGCTTAGAATTATCAATCGAGAGTTGATCATCACAAAATATGAAAACAGTTTGAATATAGCGAATGCGAATATATTGATTCAAAACAGACATATGCGATGCATTAATGAAATAACAACGTTTAACATGAATAAATGTTTGAACAATCAAAAGAAAATTACAACTTGAAAATTCTAATAGACAAAAAGTCTTCTAGTCTCAGGGCTTGTCACTTCAAATGGTGAATCCTGTAGGGATGGTAGAAGCACTCAGCCTGACCCACTTGGGTGAAATCCACTACTCCTTCATTAATCAGATCCTGGACCTTGTTCTTCAGAGCCCAGCAGTCGGCAGTGTCATGTCCAGGACTATCAGAGTGGTATGCACACCTTTTGTTGGGATGATAGTTAGGAGCAGAGATGTTGGGGTTCCGGGGAGGAGCCCTTAGTGTAATCAGATTCAACCTCAACAGGTGTTGTAAAGCTTGAAACAACAACATGTTAAGCTGGGTGAATTGCCTCTTGGACCTGCTTGGCTTACTCTGATCAACCTGTTGCTCTGGGCGAGGTTGATGCTGGGCTTGTGAAGTGGTAGCAATTTGGAGAGGTCTATTCTTCACCATACCAGACCCTTGTCCTCTTGGAAGCTGGTCAATGACTTGGTCCCTGACTTGGACTGGTTGCTTCATGTCTTGATGAAGCTGACTGATTATGGTCCTCAACTCTTCTTGCTCCCGAGCTAAGCCTTGGATGAGAGCCATTTGCCCCAGCATCTGGGTTCTCATTGTATCCACTTCAGTCTGCAGACGTTTCAGCCGTTCGTCTTTGTCAACTTCGGGACCTTTCTGGGCCAAATTCCCCATGAGGAGTGTCCTTAACTCTTATTGCCCCTTGGATAGGCTTAAAAAGATTTCCCTGAACTGGGTCTCTTGAGCATGAAGACCCTGGTTATCTTGTTGGGAAGCCATTGCTGAAATAAACAGCGACAAAGGTAAGTGACATGTCAAAAGGGTACCTGTAATGCAATGGTATGTATGATATGCATGCAATGTTTTCAAGGGTCTTGCGGGGTAAACAAGAAAATTGTTAGAATTTGAATCCGGTAGCTTGATTGAAGGAACTGCATATTGTTGAGAGTCCTTCTTCAAGAGTCAAGGCTCACCATATCGAGTGGGTCATAGCCCCTGACAAACTTGGCTAGAGGAAAATAAATCCCCTTTGCCCCTTGCTGGACAGTTGGTTCATCATGACCTGTATCACAAAACCTTTGAGGTCCTTGAAATGGATTAGTCCTTATATAGGATGCATGCAATGGTATGATGGCATGCTATGCATGGAGCAATGTAGGTAAACCCTGTTATGAGTCCAGATTAAGGACTGTAAACAAAACCTACAAGAAATTCAAGTGTCAGATAACAAGCATGCAAATAGTCAAGTTTGAAGGCACACAAGTCACACCAAGAGCCCTTAGAGTTTAGGCCAGCATGGGGTCTAGGTATTACCCTCTTGAAGTTGGCGGGCTCAAACCTGTCCTATCAGAAGTAACCGGGTTCTAGAGGATCCCAATATCACTGACTACCCTCAATTGGTCATAACTCCAGCATCACAATCTTTTCTTGCGGCCAGAACCATCACGAGAGTTTAGCCTCAATGGGTGTAGCATACTGCTACTGTTCTATTGGCCAAGTTGGGTCATTTTAGGGTTCTAAGGTCGGTTGGTGCTTAATGACTCCTCAGAAGACCCATATTCTCCTCGTTGCGACACAAGGGATATCGGTACAGACCAAGGTGCCACACCAATGTAGCCACTGCTTCACCCATGTCGGTCTACGCCGGACAGGTCCCACACAGTTTATGCTACCTAACAGGGTATCCCCAGATCCGGGTTAGGATCTATGTAACTCCGATGCAGCCCACAATAATAAAGCAAACAAGCACAACAATTGAAAACACAAGTATGAGCTATCCTAAGGTACACCTCACTTTAAGTATATCCCCAGCAGAGTCGCCAGTTCTGTGATCGGTGGATTTAGAACTGACTGTTTAACGCTGGTTCGCGAAATGTCGCGGAAGCAAGAGTCGCCACCGTCTTTTATTTTCTCCAACATGGACAGGACAAAAGCATAGCAAAATTCCTTATGAGATAGTTTCTCGGTTCGGGAGGTAGATTTATAGAAAGGGAAGGTGTTAGCACCCTTTCTATCCATGGTTATCCATGGGCTCTTAGATACTTGCTCTTTGTGTTTTCAAAATGTTTGCTTTTCAATTGTGAGTGGGCTTGAAAAAAGTTTCGTTTAAAGTTTTCTGAATAACTCTTGTATCAGTCCTCAAGAGTGTTTGAAAAATCATTTTGAAAGCTTTTTTGAAAGTGTCGGTGTGAAACGAGTTTTGATTTGTTTTTGAATAGAGCAAGTATCCATGAGTCATCCACCTACCCGAAGGAATTAGGCTGTGTAAATGTCCTTAAGGTAGTGCCATCCCACCATTGAGAGGTAGGTAGCACCACCGTTGGAGGTGTTCGGGTCAATTCGAGTTTAGGGGCATTGTGGTCACCAGAGCAACAGTAGGACACCTTAGAAGCTACCCTTATGCCATTGATCCTTTTTTAATCCGAGGAAACCATTTCGAGGCAACTGGATCATGGACATAAGGACTTACTAAAACGTCCTATACTCGACGACCACGTTTCGAACGTAAGGCAACAGGTGAGGCGTACCCTAGAAGTGGTGTGTGAATTTGTGTGTTGTTTTCAATTAAGTTTTATCTTTGATCATGGCATTTGTGAGCTACGCATTGTTTTTAATTAGCCATACATTCTTTCATGCAATTAGAATTTAAAAGTGCGGAAATTTAAATGCGGAAAGTAAAGTCCTACGCTATTACAAGGCGCGGGTCTATACATCGCCAAATTACAAAGACCCGTTTTGATAAAATGCGGAAAGTAAAAAGACCTAATTACTATTACAAGCCTTAAGCAGTTACATAATATTTGAAAGAAAATAAATGCGCGAAAAGAACTTGAAATTGAATGTCCGAGGGTTTTGACCCTTTTTGAAATTAAATTGAAATTAAAAGCTAATTAATTATTTAATTAAAGAAAAGAAATTGTTTTTTATGTTTTTGCATTTATGAAAATAAAGAATTTACAAGGAAACCCTAATTCTAAGTTATTTTTAATTATTAATGAAAAATATTAAAGTTTAACCTAATTTACACTAATTAATTATTTACATATTTATTTACAAAAATAAAAAGTAATTATAATAATAATGAGAGAAAATTATTTATTAAAAAAAGATGAAAAGGTCAAAAACCCTAATTCTACTTATTTTATTTATTAAGAGAAAAAAAATGTTAAAATTGAAACCTAAATTAATCTAATTAATTATTAGAGTTTATTTACAAAAAAATATTTTAATGGTGAATAAAAAAAATAAACATTTTTTAGTTTCTGATTTATTATTGTGAAAAGAAAATTATTTTAAATGAATTAAATAAAAAGAATTAAAAGAATTAAAAAAGAGAAAAGAAAAGAAAATTAAGAAATATAATATAAACATTGGGGGGTGTCTGGCCCATCTAGGAGGTTTTTTGAAGTAATTTGGCCCATGAAACAAAGGCCTTATTTGACTTTCTGCGCCTGCGTGTGGGATGGTTGACTGAGTGTACCATGGACCTCATCCTGCAGCCTTCAGATTGTACCTTGAAGCCACTTGGCAAGCTAGCATATGAGCGTGTATGGTAGGCCATGGAATGAGCGCTGCATGGAAACACAGTATAACAAAATTCATGAATTAAATGGGGGGACCTGGGAATCGAACCCAGGTCCCAAGGCTTGCAACACATGTCCACTACCAACTGAGCTGCTGTACGCGTTTGTTATGTTAATGGAAAACAAATAATATAAAAGAAAACAACGTTAATGATAGAAAAACGCGCCAGATTTTGAATTGCCCAACCACATAGTGACACGCCAGGCTTCTTCTTCGTTGTTCCTGAAAACACAAAACAAGTAGCGGGGGTTTTAAACCCCCACTAAGTGCAAACTGCAAAAATAGCGATTAGAACATGGACAAATATAAAAAGGGCGCGAGGTGTTGGTTTGCTTCGTCTTGATGTCACGAATTCAGCTGTACAGGTCTGGTGGTCCAATTTTTCCATATCAAGAAAGCCCTAATTGGGACGTCCTGAAAACCTAACATCCTTTAATGGCAGATTTGGATTCAGGTAGAGTTAGGTCAATTAACCTATGCCAATCGCTTCAGAACATCATGATTAGTGTAAATCAACAAATAAAACACATGAATAATGCATGGAAATCAAAAATCGATTATGGACATATTCATGAAAAGTGTGACTCTGTTCTACCAATTCTTGGAGTATGGAGACTGGTTCTTGATTGCAATCGACTCCTAGCAATGTTAGGAATGTATTAGAATGCTTGTTATCCTTTGAAACGCCCTGTAACTGTGATTTCAGTTTTCAACTTTTGGTGGAAATTTTGCAATTTTCTTATGGCCTCCTGAGCAGTTTTTCGTGTGTATGTGCATTAGGTTTCCTTTTGCCTTTGTATGTGAAGCATTCTAGGTCAAAAACAAGCCCAAAGATCCATCCATTTATGTTTTGAATATTTGATTTTTCCCATATCTTTTTCAATCTTTGTGCCATGAAAAACATTGCCAATTATGGAAGATTTGGTCTTGTTTATTGATGCACGAAATCCTTAGCATGTGTGGAAGATATTTGCTGCATAAAAAGATTTAAAAAGCATGATTTGATATTTTTCTTATATTTAAAACTAATTAAATGAATTAATAATAATAAAAACTCAATTAATTAATTAAAAATAAGAAAATAAATCCCTTTGAGCTTAATGGGTCGTGCATATGCTTTGGGTAATGATTCAAGGAAGAATTTGAGGCCCATTAGCATTTTTGAACCTTTTGAAGCAAAGTTGACTTTTCAAAATTCCTAAAAATTTCCCAACTTCTCCAAGGCATATCTTGCTCAATTTTGAAGCTATGATCATGTTCTTGGACATTTTGGAAAGTTCTTGAAGTCCTCTACCAATGCCTTTGGTCCCATTTCATTTTGATTTACCAATCTCAAGTTATGGTCTTTGACTTAAAGTGCCTTTTTGTTGACTTTTGAAAATGACCTATAATGTTGAAATTGATAACTTTTTGTGAGAGCATTTCTTGGACTTGAAGTGTGAAGATGAGTTGTAGGAAATGTCATTCTATTCAAAATGAGCATTGGATGGGATTTTTCTGGTAAACCATGAGGAAGTTATGCCCTGGTCAATTTGTAGTTGACTTTTTCAGCTGTCCAAAAATAGAAACTTTTGCATCTTGAGACTTTTTGAGCCATGCCTTGAGAATCATGATCAAGAATTGATCAAATGATGTTTGTGGCTTCAAAATAAGATGTTGACCAAAAATTTTGACTTTTGACTGTCAAATGACCATTTTGCCCCTGCAGTTGATTGTGGAGCATTTAGGGTTTTTGACTGTGCAATTTTGATGCTGTGAGTCTTGAACCTTGACATATGGATGCTTGAAAATGTATATGGGCATATGAGACTTGATTGGATCCTTGGAAACCTCAATTTCTTTGCAAGAACCAAAACCCTACTTTTGACTGTGTTATGAGGCAATTGGACTGTGCAACCCTTGAGAGATTTTGAATCATCTGGAGATTGATCTTGGCAAATCTTGAAGAATATGGGAGGGCAAATTTTGGGGTACAACAGTATGCTTTCGAGTTAAACCCTTGTTTCAGTTAGGACTTTTAGAGATTGTAATGTGGTCTGGTTCGAGGTTTTTTTAGAAAAAAGGTTTTTCAAGGCTCAAGTTATTTGGTGCCCACCCCCTTCGTGATATTCTCCTGTCCTAAGTTCAGCTGACTTATCACAAGCATTCATCTTTCAAAAGGATTTATAATGGTTAAGTGTTCACGACAAATTCTCCGACATGATTATCACTTAACTTTTGTTGCTTTTGTTTTTTTGATATTATTGTTCCTCTTCTTTTGATGAAAATTTTATTGAATAATCTTTTTCGGCCTTTTAGGCTCTTCTTTTTCCTAACTTTTGCCTGGAAAAAATCTTTTGAATTTCAATTTTGGGAGTCCAGCGGGATGCCCTAACTTTTGCCTAAGCGACTTGTTTTCAAGTTTCGACTTAGCGGGGCTTTTTGTTTCTTTCTTATTCATACTTTCCACTTCGAACAAGTCAATGTGACTTTAGGTCTTTGAACTTTTTCTTTCTTTCTCTCCTTTTTTTTATGAAAACAAATGCCTCAATCCTTGGTCGGCGAGGGATAGCCATTATTGTATCGATTCGACCTCGACCTCAGGACTCTTGTGAGGAAATGAACATCGTGGTTTTGACATTTTTCCTGATCTCATGATGCGAAAGATAAAATATGGTGATCCTCAGATGGGACATTCCTTCTGAAATTTGAACGCTTGGTCAAATTAATTGAACATCTACCCTGCCCCTGGTTTAAAAACAAGGTTTTCTTTGAATGAAAAAGAAACTCCTACTTTGAAGGCTCAGAGGGGTTAACGAGGGTCTAACTCCCTTATATCTTCGATGTTTGGGGATTGAAATAATGCATGTACATCGTCAACGGGGTTCTACTCAAAAGCATACCATTACAATCATCGTTTTTAGCTAAACTCCTTCCTCCAAACTCTTGGTTAAGCAAAATAAATGGCACAGTTGGTATCAAAATGCCCAAAAAAATGATTAAAGAGTGATACTGGATGGATTAAGTAAAATGAAACAATTTTTCAAGGCAAAAATATTCAACGCATCAAGACTGACATTCGGCTATAAACAAAATCATATATGCAGACAATGCTAAAACAATTAATCAAGATAACACATGAAAGTGCGGCAAAGAAACGTAATAAGAGCCATTATGGGGAAGAAATTCCAACTATGTTCGCCGATCTCGCCAACCTGTCGTAATCTTGATATTATCCTGACCAATGACTTTACCAACATCACGGAGCTGTGAAACAAATTAGCAAGGCATCCACCAGAAAAGTGAATGAGAAATCCAACAATCAGAGAACCAAACATGCCCCTTGCACAGTAGTAGTTGTGTTTGTTTTCCGTATTTCAAGCGATCAACTAACCATGACTTAGATTATCATTTCTGTGTAAGGTCCATGAAGTTTATATGCACATGCTTATCAAAATATTGGATGTTTTGCAAACAAAATAGTAAAAAGGGAGAAAAGAAAAGTATACGTATACTTGAAAGAAGATATTCTATTGATTTTGAGATATCAGCCTGTGAAAAAGGCATTTACATTTGTAAGCAAGTAATTACAAAATCAAAGCAAACAAGTGTTTACAAATGGCAATGTGAATGTGAATATCCATCAAGTCTTGACTCTGCTATGACTCTTATGACTCTTACGCTTCCATCTTCCTGCTCTCAGACAGATCATTCTTGGATTAGCTTCGAACTTACGCCAGGTGACAGAACAAAGGAAAGAAATAAAGGATCTCATGCCGAGCGTAGTTATTTGCTTTAAGTCCCTAACTTTTGCCTGAATTGCCCTTTCGGGTTTTCGAGTCACCAGGACACCCTCTTTTTGCCTAAGCCGCCCTTTCGGGTTTTCAGTTTAGCGGGTTTTTTTTTATTTTTTATTTATGCAAAGTATTTTTTAACTACGTCAGCATTCACAGGGAGAGGGAAATACTCTCCATCCATAGTCGCGAGCATCATCGCTCCTCTAGAGAAAACTTTTCTGACCACGAAAGGACCTTCATAAGTCAGAACCCACTTGCCCCTGGGATCTCCCTGGGGGAGAATTATCCTTTTAAGCACAAGGTCACTTGGCTTGTAACACTGAGGCCGTGCCCTTTTATCAAAAGCTTTCCTCATCCTTTGTTGATATACCTGACCATGACATACAACCGTCAACCTCTTTTCGTTAATAAGTTCCAACTGATCCAGCCGATTCTGTACCCATTCACTTTCATCCAGCTCAACATCCCTCATGATCCTAAGAGAAGGAATCTCGACTTCTATCGGCAATACTGCTTCCATGTCGTAAACCAATGAAAATGGGGTTGCCACAGTCGAAGTACGCACAGTGGTGCGATAACCATGCAAAGTGAAAGGCAGCATCTCATGCCAATCTTTATAGGTTACCACCATCTTCTATACGATCTTCTTAATATTCTTATTGGCCGCTTCGACAACACCGTTCATCTTTGGTCGGTATGGGGAAGAGTTATGATGCTTGATTTTGAAGGACTCACACAGCTCCTTCATCATCTTGTTGTTCAAATTAGACCCATTATTGGTAATGATCTTTTCAAGCACTCCGTAGCGACAGATAATATTGTGTTTAATGAACCGAGTTACCACCTGCTTGGTGACATTGGCATAGGATGCAGCTTCGGCCCATTTTGTAAGATAATCGATGGCGACCAGAATGAAACGATGCATGTTGGATGCAGTCGGTTTAATTTTGCCGATCATATCAATTCCCCATATTGCAAACGGCCAAGGGGAAGTCAAGACATTCAAAGGTACTGGTGGCACATGCACCTTATCTGCATAGACTTGACATTTGTGGCAAACCCGTGCATGATTGTAACAGTCAGTCTCCATGGTGGACCAATAATAACCTGCTCGCAAAATCTTTTTAGCCATGGCATGCCCGTTGGAATGGGTCCCGAAATCACCTTCATGTATCTCCTCAATGATTCTAGCTGCTTCTTTCTTGTCAACACATCTGAGCAGTAAACTGTCATGATGCCTTCTATACAACACGCCACCACTGAGAAAGAACTTGGCTGAAAATCTTCTCAAGAACTTCTTATCTGTGACGAATGCCTCTTCAGGGTACTCTTGTGTTTCAAGATATCATTTAACATCATAAAACCAAGGATTACCATCTGATTCTAAACTAGCCTCAAAACAGAAAGTCGGCTCACTCAAACTTCTGATGGTAATGGAAGGTGCCTCATTAGCCCACTTAACCTTGAACATGGAGGACAAAGTTGCCAGTGCATCAGCTAGATTGTTTTCTTCTCTGGGAAAGTGCTCAAATGTGATCTCTTCAAAGTACGGAATCAGCTTCATAACATGCTCACGATAGGGAATTAGGTTCTGATGGCGAGTCTCCCAATCTCCATTAATCTGGCTGATAACAAGATTGGAATCCCCGTAAACTTTCAAAAACTTGATGCGCAGGTCGATCGCCGCTTCAATGCCATAAATGCAAGCCTCATATTCGGCCATGTTGTTAGTGAAATCGAAACAAATACGAGCCGTGAAAGGAATGTGGTATCCCTCAGGGGAAGTGATAATAGCTCCGACGTCATTGCCTATGGCATTGGAGGCACCATCAAAAACAAGAATCCAACGTGATCCCGGCTCGGGTTCTTCGTCTGGGTATGGAATATTACAATCACGAATATACACAATTTCCTCATCTGGAAAATCAAACTTCATCGGTTCATAATTGTTCATGGGCTGATGAGCAAGATGGTCGGCTAATACACTACCCTTAATTGCTTTTTGAGTAGTGTATTGGATATCATATTCGGTGAGTATCATCTGCCAACGGGCTACCCTGCCTGTAAGAGCTGGCTTCTCAAAAATGTACTTGATTGGATCCATTTTGGATATCAAGTAGGTGGTATGAGTTAACATGTATTGCCTCAAACGTTTGGCGGCCCAGGCAAGCGCACAACAAGTCTTTTCCAACAATGAGTACCTCGACTCGCATTCCGTAAACTTCTTACTCAAGTAGTAAATAGCCTGCTCTTTCTTCCCTGTCTCGTCGTGCTGACCGAGGACACAACCCATTGAGCTCTCCAACACAGTTAGATACATGATTAGTGGCCTTCCTTCCACTGGCGGCATGAGTATCGGATGCAAATACTCCTTTATTTTGTCAAAGGCCTTCTGACAATCCTCATTCCATTTCACTTTCTGACTTTTCTTCAACAACTTGAACAAAGGTTCACAGGTGGCTGTGAGATGAGAAATAAATCTAGAAATGTAGTTTAACCTTCCCAAGAAACCACGTACTTCCTTCTCTGTCCTTGGTTCAGGAATTTCCTATATCGCTTTTACCTTGGCCAGGTCCACCTCGATACCTTTTTCACTTACAATAAAACCCAACCGCTTGTCGGATCTCACCCCGAAGGTGCACTTATTCGGATTCAACCTCAGCAAGAACTGCCTCAGTCTCCCGAACAATTTTTCCAGATGAACAAGATGTTCCTCTTCCGTGTCAGATTTAGCAATCATATCATCCACATAAACCTCAATCTCTTTGTGAGTCAAATCATGAAAGAGAGTGACCATGGTGCGCTGATATGTTGCCCCGACATTTTTCAAACCAAACGGCATCACTTTATAACAGAAAGTTCCCCAATGTGTGATAAATGTTGTTTTCTCCATATCCTCCGGAGCCATCTTAATTTGATTGTAACCCGAAAAACCATCCATAAACGAAAACACTTTGGAATAAGCAGAATTATCGACCAACACATCAATATGCGGAAGAGGGAAGTCATCTTTAGGGCTAGCCCTATTCAAATCCCTATAATCCACGTACATCCTGACCTTACCATCCTTCTTGGGCACAGGCACAATATTTGCAATCCATGGCGGATAATTGATGACCTTTAAGAAATTCGCGTCCAACTGCTTCTGGACCTCCACTTTGATCTTCTTGGACATCTCAGGATAAGTTCTTCGGAGCTTTTGCTTGACAGGGGAACAACCTTCTTTGAGAGGTAGTCGATGCACCACTATGTCTGTGTCCAACCCATGCATATCCTCATAAGACCAAGAAAAGATATCATAATACTCACAGAGTAGCTCAATCAATCTGACCTTTATACTTTCTTCGAGATCTGCCCCTATCTTGACTTCTCTTCTTACCTCTTCTGTGCCGATATTCACCACCTCAATCGAATCCTGATTCGGATGGATAACCTTCTCATCTTGTTTTAACAATCTTTCTAATTCCTCAGGAAGATCACAATCCTCATATGATTCTTCTTCAGCTTGATAAATAGGAGTATCAAAGTCATAATGAGCCATAGCAGAGTCGTTATCAATATGATCGGTGGTGGAAGTGCATCTGCATGAATGACATTTTGGCATTTTTTAGTAACAGTGTGTGAAAAGAGAAACATTGCCATTCAAATAAAAAAAAGAAATGGAGCAAAATTTTGAATGCAAAAACATCCTTTATTTCATGATAAACTTTTGAAAATAAACATGGTGGCCCTACACAAATGATCCACTACGCCTTGGGCAGAGCGTAGGAATTATGATATGATAATAAAATAAAACAAGAAAATTACTCCTCAGCGCTCGAAACTTGGATAACATCCACAGAAGTCCAATTGTTGAGTGTCTAGCCTGGAATACTCGGGCGAATCCAATCTTCGACATTGTAGCCATCAGCCCTATCGTCGCCAACTGCATTGACGTGTCCTTCTTGAGCAGCACAAGGGCGGGAAAACTTCACAGGAGTAGATAAACTAGATGCTCTGGGAATTTCACTCTGCTGACCTGGGTTAAAACCAAGACCAAATTTATTAAATTTTGGGGTAACGTCTAGCACCTGACCCCAACCTTCAGGGTTACCATTTTCCACCACAGCTCTCGCATCCTTGAGAGACGACATAACAGTTTCAGGTTTCCTTTTCTACTCTGGAGGAGGAAAATTGACAGCATGGACTGTCTCAAACGCCTGAAATGGAGTCTCATGTATCTCGCCTTCAACTTCAACATAGCGGAATGATTTCAAATGACTCACGATGTATTCTTCCTCGCCGCACACAGCTATCACCTTTCCCTCTGCAGGATACTTGAGTTTCTGATGAAGAGTAGAAGTGACTGCCCCTGTTTTATGAATCCACGGCCGCCCCAACAAACAATAATACGCTGGTTGTATATCCATCACAAAAAATGTAGTCGTGAAGGTGCGAGGGACAACCTTGATTGGTAACTCCACCTCCCCAAACACTGACCTTCGAGACCCATCAAATGCCTTCACCATCAAATCACTAGGGCGCAGCTCCAGTCCAGAATAATCAATTTTCATCAATGCTGACTTAATCAATACATTCAAAGACGACCCTGTCTCCACCAAAACCCAGGATAAAGTAGTTCCCCTACACTCCATCAAAATATGCAACGCTTTGTTATGGTCTCGCCCCTCCGGAGGAAGGTCAAAATCTGTGAAGCCCAGACCATTCCCGTCAGATATGTTAGCATAAACATTCTCAAACTGATTGACTGTTATCTCATGTGGCACGAACACATTCTTTAACAACTTCATCAAAGCATTTTTGTGAGGTTCTGAATAAATCAACAGAGACAAGATAGACATCTTAGAAGGATTATGGCTCAGATGATCAATTATGCTATAATCACTCTTTCTGATAATTCGCATTAACTCTTCAACCTCATCGGGAACTAAAGAAGCTTCTGGTATCGGAATTGGTTGAGTCACATTGGCTGGCGTAACCCTTGGATTACCAATCATCGCCTGATGTTTTCCTTTTTCTCTTGTAGAAGCATCTGGCGCATATTGCACATTGGAAGGACCAAATACTCTCCCGCTTCTAGTCATTCGACCCACACCAGAAAAATTATGAACTTCCCCTTCATTATCTTCAGCATGTTCTTCCTCAGACGAACGGGTACTTACCTCCTGCTTCACCCCATGGTAATAAACATCGGCACCATAATGCCATGGGATAGCCTTCTCACTGGTATACGGCATGGGACCAGGTACCGTAATCATCAAAGGGGGTTCCCTATATGGGGCAGGAATGCGCACAGGGGTGTAAGGAATAGATACCACGACAACATCTTCTTCGGTAACCTTACGGTAGCTCGGTTTTCTATCGAACTGCAGGGAACCCTCCTTTATCATCAACTAGATATCGGCTTTTAAATCATCACAGCCCTTCGGTTGCTCTCTACACTTGGCACACTCTGAAGTACAACCCGGGAAAATAGAATTGTCAAGCAAATACCTTTTAACATAGCATAATGGAGTAGTTACTTGTTCCACATTCATGATCAAATTCAACACTTCACCATTATCATCAATCATATTAACAACACCCTCTCCATGCCTAGGCATTGGGTTCTGAGTAACATTCGGACCAGTCACTGGAGTAAACTCAATTGCCTTAGCATCCAACAAGTCTTGTACTTTACACTTCAATTCAAAGCAATTGTCAGTAGAATGACCAACTCCGCCTGAATGGAATTTGCATCTAGCGTTAGCTTCATAATTATGAGGAAGTCTTGCGGGTGGTGGTGGCATATTTCACAAACCGATCAACTTCAAATCGAGAAAATGGTGGAGTGTTTCAGTAAGAGATACTGGCAAGGGATCGAATTTTCTGGGTTGTCTCTGTTGTTGATTATTATACTGACGGGGAGCATCTTGCTGTCTTTTTTGTTGAGGCACTATATTTGGTCTCTGCTGCGGAGGAGCATTAACAGGAATAGAAACAACATTGATTTGTTGGTGCTGACGATCCTCTCTTCTTCCTCTATGAGAGTAAACCACGCTTGTACCGCCTTCCCTTTTCTTAGGGTAAGTGTTGAATGGTTTCTTACTGCCCCCTGATGAGCCACTAGAACCTCCAATCTGAATTTTCCCAAATTTCAAACCTACCTCAATTCTTTCACCAACCATAACCAAGTCTGCAAATCCTACCGAAGTAATTCCTATCATGTGCTCATAGAATGGCCCTTGCAGGGTACTCATAAACATATCAATAAGTTATCTCTCCATGAGTGGAGGTTGAACCCTCACAGCCAACTCACGCCACTTCTGCGCGTATTCCTTGAAAGATTCTCTTGGTCCCTGTGACAAATTCTGTAACTGAGTGCGATTAGGCACCATATCCACATTGTACTAATAATGTTTGACAAAAGCTCGAGCAAGATCATTCCAGCAACGAATATGGGTTTTCTCAAACTTCATGTACCACTCCAGGGATGCCCCAGATAGGCTATCCTGGAAAAAGTGAATCAAAAGCCCCTGATCCTCAGTATGTACCGACATCTTTCGGAAATAAGCAGTTGCATGAGTAACAGGACATGACGTTCTGTTGTACTTTTCAAAAATCGGAGGCTTGAACTTTGGAGGAACTTTCACCCTGTGATCGGTGAAAATAGAACTGACTGTTATGAAATGCTGGTTCGCGTTTGCGTTTCGCAAAATGTCGCGGTAAGCAAGAGTCGCCATCGTCTTTTATTTTCTCCAACAAGGAAAGGACAAAAGCACAGCAAAATTCCTTTTCGAGATGTTTCTCGGGTTCGGGAGGTAGATTATAGAAAGGGAAGGTGTTAGCACCCTTTCTATCCGTGGGTTGTCTTTCCCTACAGACGAGGTGGTCAGGTCAACCTCATTCTGCAGTCCATTTTCAAACATGCGTCCAGTGTTGAACAAGACGGTCCTCTTCTTCTTCTTCTTCCTCTCTTTCAGAATCAGGGTCTTCAAATCCTGTTGACCCTTGGCTAGGCTCATAACCAACTCTTGGAACTGGGCATTCTGGGCCTGGAGGGCCTTGATAGCTTGTTCAATGGAAGGTTCAGTAGACATGATGATTGCTGAAATAAACAGCGAAGAAGATAAGTGACCTGTAAAAGGGGTACCTCTGATGCAATGATATGTATGATATATGTATGCAATGTTTTCAAGGATCTCGTGGGGTAAACAAAGAAACTTGTTAGAATTTGAATTTTGTAGCTTGATTGAAGGAACTTCATGTTGCTGAGAGTCCTCCTTCAAGAGTCAAGCTCACCATATCGAGTGGGTCATAGCCCCTGACTCAAGTTATCGTGTTTTGATCTCCAACAACCTTGGATAAAGGAAAATAAATCCCCTTTGCCCCTTGCTAGACATTTGGTTCATCATGACCTGCATCACAAACCCTTGAGATCCTTGAAATGGTTAAGGAAATGTTATGGTATGATGTTATGATGTGTATGCTATGCGTTGAAGCAAGGTGTGAGGTGTAAGTAAGCCCTGCAATGAATAAGGACTATAAACAAAACCTGCAAGGAACTCATGTTGTCAGATAACAAGAATGTGCAAGTAGTTCAAGTTTGAAGGCACACAAGTCACACAAAAGAGCCCTTAGTTTTCAGGCTGGCATGAAGCTTAGGTACTACCCTCTTTCAGTTTTAGTTGGTTAAGACCTGTCCTAAAAATAGTAACCGGGTTCTAGAGGATCTCAATATCACTGACTACCCTCGATCGGTCATAATTCCAGTTTGGCAACCTTTTCTTGCGGCCGGAACCATCGCGAGAGTTTAGTCTCAATGAGTGTAGCATACTGCTACTGTTCTATGGCCAAGTTGGTCAATTTAAGGTTCTAAGGTCAGTTGGTGCTTAATGACTCCTCATAAGACCCATATTCTCCTCGTTCCAACACAAGGGATATCAGTACAGACCAAGGTGTCACACCAATGTAGCTACTGCTTCACCCGTGTCGGTCTACGCCGGACAGGTCCCTCACAATTTATTGCTACTTACCTAAAAAAGGGTACCCCAGATCCGGGTTAGGATCTATGAAACTCCGATACAAGCCCACAAATTTAAAGCATACAAAGCATAGAATTGAAAACATAGTGGTCTAATCCTAAGGTACACCTCACTTATAGATTTCCCCAGCAGAGTCGCCAGTTCTGTGATTGGTGGAAATAGAACTGACTGTTTTGAAATGCTGGTTCGCGTTTGCGTTTCGCAAAATGTCGCAGTAAGCAAGAGTCGCCACCGTCTTTTATTTTCTCCAACAAGGAAAGGACAAAAGCACAGCAAAATTCCTTTTCGAGATGTTTCTCGGGTTCAGGAGGTAGATTATAGAAAGGGGAGGTGTTAGCACCCTTTCTATCCGTGGTTATCCACGGGCTCTTAGGTACTTGCTCATTATGTTTTCAAAATGTTTTGCTTTTCTTGTGTTTGTGGGTTTTGAAAAAAAGTTTTGTTTGAAAACTTCGATTTAACTCTTGTATCTGTCCTCAAGAGTGTATGAAGTGTTGTTTGAAAACTTTTGTCAGAAAAGTGTAGGTGCGAAAAGTATTTTTGTTTTTGAAAGAGCAAGTACTTGAGAACCTCTACCTACTCAAAAGAAATTAAGTTGTGTAAATGTCCTTTAGACAGCACTATCCCACTATTGAGAAGTAGGTAGAACCGTCGTTGGAGTTTTTCGGGTCAATTCGATTAATGGGACATGTGGTCACTAAAGCAATAGTAGGACGCCTTAGAGGTAACCCTAATGTCTTAGATCATTTTTTTATCGAGGCAACTTTGATCTTTAGACAGGAGGGAGACCTCTAAAACACCCTATACTCAATGACCACGTCGAGGCAACCAAGTGAGGCGTACCCTAAGAGTGGCATGTGCGAGTGTGTCAGGTTTCAGTTATGTTATCTTTGTACAGGTTATGGTGAGCTACGATTTGATTTTATTTTAAGGATAAGTCTTGTCATGCATAGCCTAGTTAGCATACATCTAGCAGTTAAAAATTGCGGAAAATAAAACTAAGCTATTACAAGGCGTCGGGTATTTACATCGCCAAAAACAAACCCTTGAAAAGTAAATTGCGGGAAATAAATGAAAGCGATAAAAAGTCCTAATTAAAGCTATTACATCCTCGGAGCAATTACATAATTGGATCAAAAATAATCACGCACGAGAAAGAATTGAATCGGAGAGTTTTTTAGGGTTTTGACCCTTTTTGAGAAAGAAGGAAGTGTTTATTATTTTGCATTTAATTAAACCTAGACTAATTAATTAAAATAAAAGAAAGATATTTTTTTTGAGTTTTTTATGTTTTTTAAGGAAATAAAAATAAAAGGATTAAAAGTTATTAAAAACCCTAATTCTATATTAATTTTATGTATTGTGAAAATATTAAAATTAACCTAATTAAAAAACTAAATTAATTATGTTAGTATTTATTTACAAAATAACTAATTAAATTTAATAAATAAAAATATTATATTTTTTGTGTTTTCTGAATTTATTAAAAAAATGTTAATTGTTTTTAGTTAGTAGTTAATTAAAAATTAAATTAAAACAAATTAAATAAAAAAATAAAAAGAGAAGAGGAAATAAACCCAGGGGGTGCTGGCCCAAATCAGGAGGTGTGTTCTGCAATTTTCAGGCCCAACAATATTCCAACCATGTTGACTATGGCCATCCCATGCATAGGCGTTGACTGGAGACTATGGTGAGGACTCCACTCTGACCATTGGATTTGAGTTTAAAGACATCTGGCGCTTGGAGGTTAGAGGTGCATGGTAATCTTCATACCTGGCTGTCTATTGGAACATGCACAAGAAAATAATAATAAGAATTTTGGGGGACCTGGGATTCGAACCCAGGTCCCAATAGCCTTTCCATCCACCTGCTTGCCAACCCAACTAGCGCGCTTCTTTGTTATTAAAATAAAAGGCAATAATTATATATGAAAACAAACAATATGTTGTACTAAAAATAAAACGCGCGCTTTTTCAAACCCACGAACCAAATGTCCACACGTCATCATCTTCAACCTTTTTCCTGTGTAACTAATATCAAATAGCGGGGGTTTTTAACCCCCACTAACTCCTGCAAGGAAAAATAGCGAATAGCACCACAGTACATATAAATATTTCGCGAGGTATTGGTCTTGTTCGTCTTGGTCTCACGATTTCAGTCATGCATCTCATGAGTCCCAATTTTTCCTGGTTTAGAAAGCCTTAATTGAAAGCTCAAGAACCCTAGAAATTTGATCATGGCATATTTTGATTCATGGCATTACAATTCAATTCAACCATTCCATTAGCTTCGTATGGTTCCTAGCAATGCAAAACAATCACTAAAACATGTTAAATGCGCATGAATCAAGATATATAATTCTGAATAAGAAAGGCAAACCGTGAAACTGTGTTCAGTGGTTCCTTAAGCTTTAATGTCTGAATTTGATTGCAAAACACTCATGGGAACTCCTGCAAGGTGTTTGGATTAATAACACACCTTGAATTGGCCTAGATTGCAAGAATAGGTTTTCAATTTTCTTGGAATTTCTTGAATATGACAGGGTTGTTTCTGCAGCTTTCAATCGTCCACCAGGTCAGGGTTTGCTTGCTTGCATATAAGGGAAACAAATTAGGTTAAAGAGCTGGGCAAAAATCCATGTGCATTGATGATTGAATCCTTGATTAAAAAATCAAATATCCTTGATTTTCATGATTTAACAAACTCGCCAAAATTGGATTTTTCGGTATCTTTGACTTGTGCACGAATTTGCCAGCATGTTTAGGTCATATTTGCTTCACAAAAAGATTTAAAAAGCAAATCTTCTATTTTCTTATGATTTAAATTGATTAAATGAATTAATATTAATTAAAAATCCAATTAATCAATAAAAAATAAGAAAATAAATTCAATTAAGCTTGGTGGGTCGTGCATAGGTCATGGGTGAAGTTTCAAGAAGAAATTTGAGGCCCATTAGCAAAAAGAAGGTGTTTTGAGCAAAGTTGACTTTTGCAAATTCATAAAAATTTCCCAACTTCTCCAATGCACAACTTGCTCAATTTTAAACATATGACCATGTTCTCTGACATTTTGGAAAGCTATTGAAGTCCTCTAACCAATGCCTTTGATCCCATGTCATTTGGATTTACCAATATCAAGTTATGGCCTTTGACTCAAAGTGTACTTTTGTTGACTTTTGAAATTGACCTATGATGTAAAAATTGGTAACTTTTTGTGAGAGCATTTCTTGAACTTGGAGTGTGAAGATGGATTGTAGGATATTGCATCCCCTTCAAAATGAGCATTGGATGGAATTTTTCTGATGAACCATGAAAAAGTTATGCCCTTGTCAAAGTATAGTTGACTTTTCTACTGCCCAAAACTAGTAACTTTTTGCATCTTGATGATTTTTGAGCTATTCTTGTGGAATCATGATCAAGACTTGATCAAATGATGATTGTGAACTCAAAATAAGATGTTGACCAAAAATGCTGACTTTTGACTGCAAAATGACCATTTTGCCCTTGCAGTTGACTGTAGATCAATTGGAGCTTTTGACTGTGCAAATTGGCACTGTGAGTCTTGAAACTTGGCATGTAGGTGCTTGAGAATGTATATAGGCCCATGAGACTTGATTGAACCATTGAAAACCCCAAATTCCTTGAGAGAACCAAAACCCTAATTTTGAACTGGCTTAGGAGGTGATTTGACTGTACAAACCTTTGAGCCATCTTGAACCATTTGGAGATGATTCTTGACATATCTTGAGGAATATGGGAGGGCAAATTTTGGGGTACAACAGTTACCCCTGTTCAATCTTCTTAGACCTGAGGATGTAGATTGGATTTCGAGCCTTTCGTGATCCGAAGGTAGAAGATGATTGAACATTAAAGTGCCCAGAAATTTGCGCTCGCATGGTGTAGTATCAGCAAATGTGATGTCGGGAATGGGCTTACAGATGCCATTTGGAGAGATAATGGATAGGAGGATGGGCTTATAGATGCCACGTGGAGATTGTTGGTAGGTAGTTTTGTCTTCGTTTACGGGTTGTCTTTATTGACGGGTTGTCTTTATTGACGGGTTGTCTCCATTGACAGGTTGTCTCCATTGATGGGTTGTCTTCATTGACGGGTTGTCTTCATTGACGGGTTGTCTTCATTGACGGGTTGTCTCTATTGACTGTGTTCGGATCAGAAAAATCTTTAGGAATCGACTTAGTTAATTTTGTCTCCATTGACTGTGTTCAGAAAAATCTTTAGGAATCGATTTAACTGGTTTTGTCTCCATTGACTGGCTTCAGAAAAATCTTTAGGAATCAATTTAACTGGTTTTGTCTCCATTGACTGGGTTTGGCGTTAGAAAAATCTTTAGGAATCGATTTAACTGGACCAGAGGAGGTTTTTTGATAATGATGTGATGAAGGAATCTGAGACAATTGCTACCCCAAATAGATGATGAAGGGATCTGGGACGATTACTACCTCAGCAGGATGACGAAGGAATCTAGGACGATTACTACCTCAGCAGGAT
This sequence comes from Vicia faba, assembly GCA_948472305.1. Taxonomy (NCBI): domain Eukaryota; kingdom Viridiplantae; phylum Streptophyta; class Magnoliopsida; order Fabales; family Fabaceae; genus Vicia; species Vicia faba. The sequence goes on along the minus strand of OX451741.1, from coordinate 630,083,355 downwards.
GATGAAGGAATCTAGGACGATTACTACCTCAACGGGATGATGAAGGAATCTTGGATGACTTCTACCTCAGCAGGATGATGAAGGAATCTAGGACGATTACTACCTCAATGGGATGATGAAGGAATCTTGGACGATTTCTACCTCAACGGGATGATGAAGGAATCTTGGATGACTTCTACTTCAGCAGGATGATGAAGGAATCTAGGACGATTACTACCTCAGCAGGATGATGAAGGAATCTAGGACGATTACTACCTCAGCAGGATGATGAAGGAATCTTGGATGACTTCTACCTCAACGGGATGATGAAGGAATCTTGGACGATTACTACCTCAACGGGGTGATGAAGGGATCTTGGATGACTTCTACCTCAACGGGATGATGAAGGAATCTTGGACGATTACTACCTCAACGGGATGATGAAGGAATCTTGGATGACTGCTACTCCAAAAGGTAATGACTTTTATCTGTTGATCGATCTTTCTTGAAAAGGTAAAGAGTTAGTTGTCTGCAATGTCATGATGTATGAGATGCCTGATGTCATGATGTTCTCCAGAATAAATAAGGTCGTATCGTATGCACTTTATCATGTATGTAAATAGGAGATGTGAAATGTGATATGTTTATGAATGTATTTTCGTCTGGGAAAATAAATCCTTGACAAATGCGGGGGAGTTTGTTAAATCCTGGGCTGATATTGAAGAGTCCGGTTGAATTCTTCGTTTCCACTAGGGATGATGCACGAAGATGATTGCAGGAATAAACCTGTAGGAGAAGATGACTCCGTTGGGGAATAAACCTGGTGAAGAGATTACTCTGCGGGGAATTACTCTGTGGGGAAGAGGTACTTCGCTGAGATTTTAACAATAACTCCGCTGGGGACTCCGTTGATAAGCTCTGTTAGGGATTTTGATGATGAACTCCGCTGGGGATAGAAAGAACTTCGCTGGGGATGATCTTTCAGTTGCAACTTGCTGAGGATAACCAAGTTAGACTCTTGTGGGGAAGATCTCTGAATTTGGCTGGGGAGAGCATTTGTACTCTGCAGGGGACAAGATTCCAGAATCTACTGGGGGAGATGATTCAACTCTGGCGGGGAAGCTTTTCAGACTGCGCTGGGAAATGGCTCCACTGGGGGTATCTTGTGTTCCACCTGGGAACATTCTTATACTCGTTGAGGAATATTAAGATTGTCGGGGATGCTCTTTACGCTTGTTGGGGAATATCTTTATACTCCACTGGGGAATATTTAGATCTACTGGGGATACCTAACCTTTTTTAGGGCTGATGGTAGACCAACTCTGCTTGGGGAGAGTATTGCTGATTCGTCCATGATTACAGATCTCAGTGGGGAGAGCTACCATTACTGTCTTACTCTGCGGTGAGTGAAGGTATCTTGGTCATTCTCTTCAGTTGAACCTATCTTGGTACCTTGGTGGACAGAGCATCTTCGACAGTTCGGATAATTCTTATTGCCCCAGTTTCTGCGGGAGAAAAAGGCCTATGAGGAGCTTGATAACTGCCAATTGACAAATATTCTTCTGGTAGGTAAGTGACGAGATGACGGGACATAGTCGTACGCTTTTGATCCCTAACTTTTGCCTGGACTGCCCTTTCGGGTTTTCAGTCCATCGGGATACCCTTTTTTGCCTAAGCCGCCTTTTCAGGTTTTCGACTTGCCGGGTGTACAGATTTTTTCATTTTCATCCCTTATTTTTGCCCGAACCCTTTTGGTTTGCCGGGAAGCCCTTATTTTTGCCTAGGCCAGTCGACCTAGCGGGTCTTTGATTATGTGTAGTATTTTTTATTTTTTTTTACTATGTCCACGTTCTCAGAGTGCAGGGAGTTGTCACCGTCGGTAGTATTGTGTTTCCATACTACCAGAAGATGTTTGATCGTGCAAGATTTGTCGCTGGAATTCATGTCCAATGCCCCAGTTGATTCAGATAGAGATCTTCCCCTGGCTATTTGGCATCTTGAGAGATTCCTTGAATCTTGACTTGACTGCCCCAGATGACGGACAATGATCATGTCTACCCCTTGGTTGGAAGTGTTTTTCCACTTGAGGTGATCCTTGAGAAGATTTTTGTTTACTAGATATTTGTCGTGCGAATTTCTCTACTGTTCGAACAAATAGCCATATGCAAACAATGTTATTCTAAGAATGCAAAGCTTATGTCTGTCTTGAAGTTTTTGAAAATGCAGTTTTCAATAAAGCAAGTGAATTTTTGTAAGACGTAATGTCAACTCAAGATTTTATAGCGAGCCCTACAGGAGTCAGGATACCTTTTGTAACAGTATGCTTTCGAACTAACCCATGCTTCAGCTAGGACTTTTAAGGGTTATAACGTGGCTTGGTTCACGGTTTAAGAAACAAAGGATAAAGGCTCAAATTTTATTTGTACCCACCTGTTCTTCGTGATGTTCTTCGATCCTAAACTCAGCTAATCGTGCATTAGACCTTGTTTGAGTCTTGAACGACGTTTTTGGTGATGGTTCACACAAGTTGAATTTTTGAAGGCAGTCATTTATGCAACATTTTTCATGTTGTTGAGGATTTTTAGCGACCTCGTTCTTTTGATTTGCGTTATCCCCGTCTTTTACCTGAACTATTTCTTTTGTATTTACAGTCAGCGGGATGCCCCAGTTTTGTAAGTCTCCTTCATAGGTTTTGACTTAGTGGGCTTTTGTTTTTTGAAAGATAATGCCTGCCTGTCTTGACGATTATAGGGAACCATCACTGTCTTTTGTTTTGGAAGGACTCCTTTGATGTCATTCATTGTGCACCTAGATCAACTGAGAAAACTACCCTGCCCCAGGTTATGATTAAGGGTTTTAATTTTTGAAAAGAAAAACTCTGACTTCTTTGGCTCAAAGGGGTTGACTAGGGATTATCTTCCTTATAACTCCATTGTTTAGGATTTGAACCAATGCCTGTACCTCATCAGCGGGGTCTATTCAAAAGCATACTGTAAAGATCGTGGTATCATTTTCGTCATCCTCCCTCAAAAGGCTTGTAACTTTTAGCAAGAGTTGAACGAGTAAAAAGCGTAGTTTAGATGTGATTAAAATGATTGGATCAAATCAAGACAAACATATGCAATGCATTAATGAAACAAAGCTTGGCATTAATAGATAATTGTTTGAATAACAAAGAGATTACAACTTGAAAATTCAAATGAACAAAAGACATTCCCAATGACTTGGTGAAGGATCAGTGATCAAACTTGATCTCCTTGGCATCAATCAAGTCTTGGATCTTGTTCTTCAAACTCCAACAGTCGTCGGTGTCATTTCCATGACTGTCTGAATGGTAGGCACATCTCACACTCGGGTTATACTTGGAAGAGGAAGTATCATGATTTTGAGGAGGATCCTTTAGTGTGATCAGTTTCACCTTCATCAATTGTTGTAACGCTTGAGACAAAGGCATGTTGATGTTAGTATACTGCCTTTCTTGATATCTTACCCTACGCCTATTGCTCTGTCTTTGTTGAACAGGCGTGGGATCGGAGATCTGGGTTGCCCCTACATGTTGATCATGACGACTCTTTTTACCATACATAGCATTGGACTCTTTTTTTCCATTGTATGGATTTTTCTGAGTATTAGAAGGTGTTTCTTCTTGAATCTTCCCACTTTTGATGCCATCTTCGACCCTTTCGCCGGTCAGTATTAGCTCGGTGAACCCGGATGAAGAGCTTCCGATCAAGTGTTTGAAATAAGGACCAGACAAAGTCCCAAGAAACATATCCACCAATTCCCTATCAGACAGAGGGGGTTGGACTCTTCCGGCAAGATCTCTCCACTTCTGAGCGTAGTCCTTAAAGCCTTCGCCTGTACCCATAGACATCCCCTGAAGCTGAGTACGTATGGGAGCAAGGTCGGCATTATACTGGTATTGCTTGTAAAAAGCAGCAACAAGGTCCTCCCAGTTGCGGATGTTAGCTCCTTCCAATTGACAGAACCATTCAAGTTGAGTCCCTGACAGACTATCTTGAAAGAAATGAACCCAGAGGTCTCTATCAGCAGTATAGGGTTGGATCTTCCTCACATATGACCGAAGGTGGAGTTTTGGACAGGATACTCTGTCGTATTTGGCAAAGGCAGGTGCCTTAAATTTATGGGGAATCACCACCCTAGAGGATAGACCTAGATCCCCGAAGTCCAGACCGGGAACCTTCTGTATTTCCATGGCGCTCAAACGGTCTTCCAGCTATTTGTACTTATCCTCAGTAGGAGGATACTGTTCTTCATTATAATACGTCTCGTTGTCGGAGACCACAGGACTAGGAGCCCTCCTTTCTTGTGGGTTGTCTTTCCTTACAAACGAGGCGGTCAGGTAAACCTCATTCTGCAGTCCATTTTCAAACCTGCGTCCAGTGTTGAACAAGACGGTCCTATTCTTCTTCTTCTTCCTCTCTTTCAGAATCAGGGTCTTCAAATCCTGTTGACCCTTGGCTAGGCTCATAACCAACTCTTGGAACTGGGCATTCTGGGCCTGGAGGGCCTTGATAGCTTGTTCAGTGGAAGGTTCAGTAGACATGATGATTGCTGAAATAAACAGCGAAGAAGATAAGTGACATGTAAAAGGGGTACCTCTGATGCAATGATATGTATGATATATGTATGCAATGTTTTCAAGGATCCCGTGGGGTAAACAAAGAAACTTGTTAGAATTTGAATTTTGTAGCTTGATTGAAGGAACTTCATATTGCTGAGAGTCCTCCTTCAAGAGTCAAGCTCACCATATCGAGTGGGTCATAGCCCCTGACTCAAGTTATCGTGTTTTGATCTCCAACAACCTTGGATAAAGGAAAATAAATCCCCTTTGCCCCTTGCTAGACATTTGGTTCATCATGACCTGCATCACAAACCCTTGAGATCCTTGAAATGGTTAAGGAAATGTTATGGTATGATGTTATGATGTGTATGCTATGCGTTGAAGCAAGGTGTGAGGTGTAAGTAAGCCCTGCAATGAATAAGGACTGTAAACAAAACCTGCAAGGAACTCATGTTGTCAGATAACAAGAATGTGCAAGTAGTTCAAGTTTGAAGGCACACAAGTCACACAAAAGAGCCCTTAGTTTTCAGGCTGGCATGAAGCTTAGTTACTACCCTCTTTCAGTTTTAGTTGGTTAAGACCTGTCCTAAAAATAGTAACCGGGTTCTAGAGGATCTCAATATCACTGACTACCCTCGATCGGTCATAATTCCAGTTTGGCAACCTTTTCTTACGGCCGGAACCATCACGAGAGTTTAGTCTCAATGAGTGTAGCATACTGCTACTGTTCTATGGCCAAGTTGGTCAATTTAAGGTTCTAAGGTCAGTTGGTGCTTAATGACTCCTCATAAGACCCATATTCTCCTCGTTCCAACACAAGGGATATCAGTACAGACCAAGGTGTCACACCAACGTAGCTACTGCTTCACCCGTGTCGGTCTACGCCGGACAGGTCCCTCACAATTTATTGCTACTTACCTAAAAAAGGGTACCCCAGATCCGGGTTAGGATCTATGAAACTCCGATACAAGCCCACAAATTTAAAGCATACAAAGCATAGAATTGAAAACATAGTGGTCTAATCCTAAGGTACACCTCACTTATAGATTTCCCCAGCAGAGTCGCCAGTTCTGTGATTGGTGGAAATAGAACTGACTGTTTTGAAATGCTGGTTCGCGTTTGCGTTTCGCAAAATGTCGCGGTAAGCAAGAGTCGCCACCATCTTTTATTTTCTCCAACAAGGAAAGGACAAAAGCACAGCAAAATTCCTTTTCGAGATGTTTCTCGGGTTCAGGAGGTAGATTATAGAAAGGGAAGGTGTTAGCACCCTTTCTATCCGTGGTTATCCACGGGCTCTTAGGTACTTGCTCATTATGTTTTCAAAATGTTTTGCTTTTCTTGTGTTTGTGGGTTTTGAAAAAAAGTTTTGTTTGAAAACTTCGATTTAACTCTTGTATCTGTCCTCAAGAGTGTATGAAGTGTTGTTTGAAAACTTTTGTCAGAAAAGTGTAGGTGCGAAAAGTATTTTTGTTTTTGAAAGAGCAAGTACCTGAGAACCTCTACCTACTCAAAAGAAATTAAGTTGTGAAAATGTCCTTTAGACAGCACTATCCCACTATTGAGAAGTAGGTAGCACCGTCGTTGGAGTTTTTCGGGTCAATTCGATTAATGGGACATGTGGTTACTAAAGCAATAGTAGGACGCCTTAGCGGTAACCCTAATGTCTTAGATAATTTTTTTATCGAGGCAACCATTTCGAGGAAACTTTGATCTTTAGACAGGAGGGAGACCTCTAAAACACCCTATACTCAATGACCACGTCGAGGCAACCAAGTGAGGCGTACCCTAAGAGTGGCATGTGCGAGTGTGTCAGGTTTCAGTTATGTTATCTTTGTACAGGTTATGGTGAGCTACGATTTGATTTTATTTTAAGGATAAGTCTTGTCATGCATAGCCTAGTTAGCATACATCTAGCAGTTAAAAATTGCGGAAAATAAAACTAAGCTATTACAAGGCGTCGGGTATTTACATCGCCAAAAACAAACCCTTGAAAAGTAAATTGCGGGAAATAAATGAAAGCGATAAAAAGTCCTAATTAAAGCTATTACATCCTCGGAGCAATTACATAATTGGATCAAAAATAATCACGCGCGAGAAATAATTGAATCGGAGAGTTTTTTAGGGTTTTGACCCTTTTTGAGAAAGAAGGAAGTGTTTATTATTTTGCATTTAATTAAACCTAGACTAATTAATTAAAATAAAAGAAAGATATTTTTTTGAGTTTTTTATGTTTTTTAAGGAAATAAAAATAAAAGGATTAAAAGTTATTAAAAACCCTAATTCTATATTAATTTTATGTATTGTGAAAATATTAAAATTAACCTAATTAAAAAAACTAAATTAATTATGTTAGTATTTATTTACAAAATAACTAATTAAATTTAATAAATAAAAATATTATATTTTTTGTGTTTTCTGAATTTATTAAAAAAATGTTAATTGTTTTTAGTTAGTAGTTAATTAAAAATTAAATTAAAACAAATTAAATAAAAAAATAAAAAGAGAAGAGGAAATAAACCCAGGGGGTGCTGGCCCAAATCAGGAGGTGTGTTCTGCAATTTTCAGGCCCAACAATATTCCAGCCACGTTGACTATGGCCATCCCATGCATAAGCGTTGACTGGAGACTATGGTGAGGACTCCACTCTGACCATTGGATTTGAGTTTGAAGACATCTGGCGCTTGGAGGTTAGAGGTGCATGGTAATCTTCATACCTGGCAGTCTATTGGAACATGCACAAGAAAATAATAATAAGAATTTTGGGGGACCTGGGATTCGAACCCAGGTCCCAATAGCCTTTCCATCCACCTGCTTGCCAACCCAACTAGCGCGCTTCTTTGTTATTAAAATAAAATGCAATAATTATATATGAAAACAAACAATATGTTGTACTAAAAATAAAACGCGCGCTTTTTCAAACCCACGAACCAAATGTCCACACGTCATCGTCTTCAACCTTTTTCTTGTGTAACTAATATCAAATAGCGGGGGTTTTTAACCCCCACTAACTCCTGCAAGGAAAAATAGCGAATAGCACCACAGTACATATAAATATTTCGTGAGGTATTGGTCTTGTTCGTCTTGGTCTCACGATTCCAGTCATGCATCTCATGAGTCCCATTTTTTCCTGGTTTAGAAAGCCCTAATTGAAAGCTCAAGAACGCTAGAAATTTGATCATGGAATCTTTTGATTCAAGGCATTACAATTCAATTCAACCATTCAATTAGCTTCGTATGGTTTCTAGCAATGCAAAACAATCACTAAAACATGTTAAATGCGCATGAATCAAGATATATAATTCTGAATAAGAAAGGCAAACCGTGAAACTGTGTTCAGTGGTTCCTTAAGCTTTGATGTCTGAATTTGATTGCAAAACACTCCCGGGAACTCCTGCAAGGTGTTTGGATGAATAACACGCCTTGAATTGGCCTAGATTGCAAGAATAGGTTTTCAATTTTCTTGGAATTTCTTGAATATGACAGGGTTGTTTCTGCAGCTTTCAATCGTCCACCAGGTCAGGGTTTGCTTGCTTGCATATAAGGGAAACAAATTAGGTTAAAGAGCTGGGCAAAAATCCATGTGCATTGATGATTGAATCCTTGATTGAAAAATCAAATATCCTTGATTTTCATGATTGAACAAACTTGCCAAAATTGGATTTTTCTGTATCTTTGACTTGTGCACGAATTTGCCAGCATGTTTAGGTCATATTTGCTTCATAAAAAGATTTTAAAAAACAAATCTTCTATTTTCTTATGATTTAAATTGATTAAATGAATTAATATTAATTAAAAATCCAATTAATCAATAAAAAATAAGAAAATAAATTCAATTAAGCTTGATGGGTCGTGCATAGGTCATGGGTGAAGTTTCAAGAAGAAATTTGAGGCCCATTAGCAAAAAGAAGGTGTTTTGAGCAAAGTTGACTTTTGCAAATTCATAAAAGTTTCCCAACTTCTCCAATGCACAACTTGCTCAATTTTAATCATATGACCATGTTCTTGGACATTTTGGAAAGCTCTTGAAGTCCTCTAACCAATTCCTTTGGTCCCGTGTCATTTGGATTTACCAATCTCAAGTTATGGCCTTTGACTCAAAGTGTACTTTTGTTGACTTTTAAAATTAACCTATAATGTAAAAATTGGTAACTTTTTGTGAGAGCATTTCTTGAACTTGGAGTGTGAATATGGATTGTAGGAGATTGCATCCCTTTCAAAATGAGCATTGGATGGAATTTTTCTGATTAACCATGAAAAAGTTATGCCCTTGTCAAAGTACAGTTGACTTTTCTGCTGTCCAAAAATAGTAACTTTTTGCATCTTGATGATTTTTGAGCTATTCTTGTGGAATCATGATCAAGACTTGATCAAATGATGATTGTAAACTCAAAATAAGATGTTGACCAAAAATTCTAACTTTTGACTGCAAAATGACCATTTTGCCCTTGCAGTTGACTGTAGATCAACTGGAGCTTTTGGCTGTGCAAATTGGCACTGTGAGTCTTGAAACTTGGCATGTAGGTGCTTGAGAATGTATATAGGCCCATGAGACTTGATTGAACCATTGAAAACCCCAAATTCCTTGATAGAACCAAAACCCTAATTTTGAACTGGCTTAGGAGGTGATTTGACTGTACAAACCTTTGAGCCATCTTGAACCATTTGGAGATGATTCTTGACATATCTTGAGGAATATGGGAGGGCAAATTTTGGGGTACAACACACCCCAAACACAAACCCGAGATTATTAGCATCCATACCAAGGACTCCTTGCCCTTCCACAGCCTTCAGCCGTTCTTCCAACAACCGATACTTCCTATCTTCAACCTGAACTTCCGGCTCTGAATGCCAAATAGAAAACTGATCTTCATCCTGGTCAAAGTCATAATCCTGCTCCTGATAGTTCCTTACACTGCCCTGATTATCTCTTCTGTTCCCCACAAGACGAGGTCCCGGAGACAGGGGAAACTGCCCTACGTTGCGCACAAAAGGGTTTCCAGGCATTCCGTGAAAATTTCCAGCAGGCTGATCTTGCACATCCCTCAATCCTACAGAAATGTCCTGATAGAGCCCGTGATTTCCACCATCCCCTGGATAGCGGTGCTGGTTGTTGACAATGGCAGCCAGTTCCTCCTGTCGGCGATTCACATTGGTGATGACCTCCATGAACTGGGTCATCTGAGTAGCCATATGGGTCCTTATTTCAGCGAGTTCAGCTTAAACTTGTTCCATTTGTCTTGGAAAATTGTTTCTGGTGGAATACCGATGAGTAGTCGTCTTGAATTCTAAATAAGACAAGCAGAAGAATAAGAATACCGTCTTGAGATAACCTGTAATGTTATGAAATGCATGATGTGCATATATGTTTGTCATTTCCAGGTATTCAAGAATCCTTTTATTCATCAATCACGGCGCGCAACCAAAAATAATCAAGCATACAATCAAGGGGAAAAAAGGACAATGAGACAAACACTTCAATTATTTACAAACAAAAGAAACGATGTTCGAGTGACTTTGGAGATTTTAAGAGTGTAGCGATACACAACAAAATACATGTTTCAAAGTAAACTTAACAAAAAAACTGAATAATAAAAACAAACTAATGGTCCCTTCCAACAATCCCGGGGGTGACCAAATACACCAAAGGTAAGTAACAAAACTAAATCTCCGGAACAAGACACGCTTCAAGGTGTTGACAATACTCTTCAAGCCTGGATTTCTCCTTCAAAAGTTGTAATGCGACTACTTTACTTTCTTGAAACCGATCCTCTGCGACACGCTTCTGGGCTACTTCCTTCTTAAGCTGAGCATCTTTTTCTTTGAGCTGTTTCTCCAAAATTTGAATCTTCTTCCTGTAGCTATTCTCAGATACCTGAAGCTTCCGGAACTCTTGTTGGGTCTTACTCAACTCTTCTTCCATTTCAGCATGAGATCCCTTCCTAAAACTGGTTGCATTAGAAGTTTCCCCGTGAGCTTCTTTGAGTTTGCGAGCTAAGTCGGCCCTTTCTTGATCTACCCAATAAAGTTTCATTCCTGCCTCACGGCCTTTTGCACGAAGTTGAATATTCTCAACATGAACCCGGGTGAACACCTCGGCAGGCACCGTGTTACTCAGAACAGTAGGAGGTTGCTCACATATAGGGGACGACCTTGCAAATGGTAACCGTAAAATCTTAACCCTGGCTCTAATCCAATCCAAGTAAGGAACCTTAGCAATAGGAACCTTCTTGCCCAAAGTAGTTCTATCCTTTTTGTGAATTCCCTTCCAAGCACTTGTCACTCTTTTCAACATCACAGGATCACTTCCTCTAACAAAATACACTGATTCAGACACCTCCTCAACCTTTGGTGGTCCATCCATTGCATATCCCAATTGACGATAAGCAAGCACATGATTATAGTTTATACACCCCTTAGTTCCTATGAGGGGAACATTAGGGGAATCTTCACAGCTAGTGATAATACTTCGTACTTCTCCCATGTCATAATTCCACCGGATATCAAATGAAGTAAGGTTGACAAGTCTTGATGACCATCGGAGAGAATGCCTGGTATCCACGAAAGGGCCACTTACCGGTATGTGCAACTTAAACCATCGATACAACATTGAATGGTATAAACTTACATTACCTCCTTTTCCATGTCTGAAATGAATGGTGTAAAGAGTATCTACCAAGAGTGTTGGCACTGGGTTCTTATTTCTAAAAACACAAATAGCCGTTAAATCCACAAAATTTCTCTTGCAAGGGAAGAGGATGATCCCGTATATCATGAGAGAAAATAGAGTGTTGAAGTCATTCCAATTCCCTTTCTCTGCCCAGTCTTCAGCTTTCTTCACTAAGAAATCCAAATAAAACCTTGTAGTATCCTCACTTGATTTCCAATTGTCTTTAACTTCTTTCCAACTCAAATGAAGAATTTCAGCAATAACTTCGAACTTCAGCTTCTCCGGTACTTGGACAAAAAGAACTTCATCGGACAACTTGATATTAAGTAGGTACGCGTACTCTTCTAGTGTGGGAACCAGTTGATAATCTTGAAAAGTAAAACATCGTAATTCCTTGTCATAGAACTGGAAGAGGGTGATCAAAGCCATTGGGTCCACTGGAGTGTTAAGTATTAGTAACAAATTGCCATAATTTTTATTGAAATTATTCAGAACATCACCCTTCAGATAAGAACTCAACCTCTTCAACTCGGACACATCAATAGTAGGAATCTGATAAGCGAATGTATGCCTGGTGGGCTCTTTAACACGAACTGAATCAAACTCATCTGACGGGAGGCCAGCCATTTCTGATGGAAAGAAGACTCTCGAATGTCCCTGGAAGATGACATTGCTAATTATTTTTTATACATCATTTTTTAGAAATAAATATGCTATGGTGCAACATGACAGGATCAAAATTTCACACTGGATAATGACTGGACCATTACAGAACAACGCCACTCAAAATCAAAAGAAAATCCCAAAGCTTCAAAACTATCATGGGAAATTGAGTCACCTTCACAACACAAAGTCGTCAACAGTACTTGTACCTATAAGAAATGTTTTCCCGCCCCTCTCACGGGTGTAGTCTAGGTCAATGTAAGGTTAAAAGCCAAATCAGATTACAAGAGCTCGACTATCGGTATCATCATACGATAACACCTATCTGAACTACCTCTGAAGTCATGGGTCTCATGGTCAGGTCTACAAAGCATCCGCCTCATAGCTGCCATGGCCACTCTATTCCTAGTTCCTATGGAATTCAATCATAGCCTGGGTATGAGGCCTTTTACCTCATGGAATAACCCACCCACCAAGAAATCCAGAATCCAAACAGTCCATCCAAATCCAGTATGCAGAAAGTAAAGTGCACATATGATGCAATGCAAACAGATAAATATGCAAAGCGGTAAAATAACACCCAAAAAGAAAACAAACAAGAGCTAGGATCGACTCTGGGATGGACCAGCAAAAGGTCAATTTGTCCCCAGTGAAGTCGCCAGCTGAAACCACCTGGCCGAACCTGTCATCTGGATGTAATGAAACATCAATGAAGTCGGCACCGAACGTCTTTTATCCCGCCGAGAGGGAAAGGTAAACATAGAGAAAACCTGAAAAGGGAGAAATCACGGTCTTTCAACCGAGAGATCGGGTAAGGGAGTCTATTACGCGAGGGGAAGGTATTAGCACCCCACACGCCCGTAGTACTCTATGGTATCCACTCTTGTTGTCTAATCTAATAGGTGTGGTCAAATCCTATGTCTATGGCTTAAAGCTGAAAAGGGAATGCATACGAAAGAAAAGAAGAAAATAATGTAGGGAAAATAAAAGTTATGCTCGGTTGGGCCCTACCCCTTTGCCTACGTATCCATTTTTAGGAATCAGAGCAGCCGTAGTTCGGCTCATATATTTTGGTTGGTTTGTGTTTTTTAGTTAAGACAACAAAAACAGTTAAGATGGCAAAACATCAATAAAGCGGATGACAAAAAATCACACCTAACAATGATATTGAGAATCAAAGTCGGATAACAAACATGTGCGACGGTGAAACATCGGCTTAAAGGTAACGAGATATCATGGCAAAGATGGTGAAACATCAATAAATGGATAAAAAAATATCACACCTAACAATGATATTGAGAATCAAAGTAAGATAATAAACATGTGCGATGGCGAAACATTGGCTTCAAACAAATGTGCGATGGCGAAACATCGGCTTAAAGGTAACGAGATATCATGGCAAAGATGGTGAAACATCAATAAACGGATAACAAAATATCACACCTAACAATGATATTAAGAATCAAAGTAGAATAACAAACATGTGTGATGGCGAAACATCGGCTTCAAACAAATGTGCGATGGCGAAACATCGACTAAAAGATATCATGGTATCATGGCAAAGATTATGAAACATCAATAAACCGGATGACAAAATATCACATCTAACAATGATATTGAAAATCAAAGTAGGATAACAAACATGTGCGATGGCGAAACATCGGCTTCAAACAAATGTGCGATGGCGAAACATCGGCTAAAAGATATCATGGTATCATGGCAAAGATGGCGAAACATCAATAAACCGGATGACAAAACATCACACTTAACAATGATATTGAAAATCAAAGTAGGATAACAAACATGTGCGATGGCGAAACATCGGCTTCAAACAAATGTGCGATGGCGAAACATCGGCTAAAAGATATCATGGTATCATGGAAAAGATGGAGAAACATCAATAAACCGGATGAAAAAATATCACACCTAACAATTATATTGAAAATAAAAGTAGGATAACAAACATGTGCAATGGTGAAACATCGGCTTCAAACAAATGTGCAATGGCGAAACATCGGCTAAACAGGTTTAAAAATAAAACCAAGAGGCGCATAAACAAATAAGGTTGATTTGTATCTTTTACCTTGAAGAAGGGTTTAAGTTTATTAGAGGTGTATTATGATTTGCCAAGAAAACAATTTTGTTTTAAGATGCAAAATGCAAAGGAACAAAACAACTAAGGGAAACTAGTCTAGCATTATCCCTAGTGTTATCATACAATGATTGACCCTAAGGTTGAGGATAAAGGAAAATCCTACCCTATGTTAGCATACATGGATTCCTACCTCAATTAACATGTTAAAGGAAGCTTAGCAAAACTATCCTATAGGGAACAGGCAATGAGAGCGAAGTCATGATCTCAATTTCTAAATTGAGAGACTCATCGATCAACCATTAAAGAAGAAAAACAATAAATATCCTATAGGGAACATGCACTGAGAGCGAAGTCGTGATCTTAATTTCTAAATTGAGTGACTCATCGATCAACAATTAAAGAAGAAAAACAATAAATCTCCTATAGGGAACATGCACTGAGAGCGAAGTCGTGATCTCAATTTCTAAATTGAATGACTCATCGATCAAAAGCAAACACAACACATGTATCAGACAAAAAAAACAGAGGGCCTCCTAACATATATCAGCAACAGAGGTCCCATCATGCAACATAGAACTATGAAAATATAAGAAAGGAAACAGTGCAATACCAAACGGATAACTATCCGTAGCAACTGAGCAAGAATAAAAGAAACCCAGAGAACTTCAAGCAAGCTGGCATCAGTAGACAAATCAAGACAAAAATTACGCCATCAGGATGTAAGTATTGAGATTTTCAGATATGAACAGATCCCATGGGCAATGTATAGCATTCATAGTCACATATATATATCCTGCATTAACTATCAAATATGCCAAACACAATAGTAGTGCCAATATGATAAGTTGTGTTCCACAAATAAAGTGAAACACATTAGCCTCAAGTCAAAAATGGAAAACCTTTCTCAAAGTACCTCGCACATTCAACAGCCAAGTTAGTATTCCCATAAATTGAATGATGACTCGCACAAGGGGTGGATGATGACACCATAATGAAATGAGAAAATATGATAGCAACTATCAAACATTAGACATGATGAACAAAAAGAGACAGGCATATGCACAATTTGGTAAAAAATTATAGGAATGTTGCTCCTTTCTATCACCATGTTGAGTTGACTATTGAATATCAATCAAGGATCATGGGAGCTTGAGAAGAATACAATCAAAGACCATGAAGGTCAGTAGCAACCACAATTCAATCATGCACAATTAATTCATCACAGCTCACAAGCATAATAGAAGAGGAATCCCACACAATGCATCAAAAGGTTCAATCATTCAAACATAGGGCATTAAGTGAAATGACTTGAGTTTAAATGGATAAATAGAACCAACATGATCATTAGGTGCCCAATCATAGGCCTCACTCAAGTTCATTGGCCATCAAACAAATTGCAACAAGATATGCAACACTAATTGGGTACCTTCACTTCAAAAATACATCAAAAATAGAAAAGGATTTCAACAATTCAAACCAAAAATTTCATAGCATCTTTGAAGTGTGTAGAAGTTAGAAAGCAAGTCTTAAGTTCATGAATGGTTGAGGAGGGGATCAAATGAGGCCCAAAGTTCAAAACTAGTTGGCCAAATTATCAAAACTAGACAAGTTTTCAAAATAATTCATGGAAAATTATCAAACCAAGTCAAATAATTCAAGAAAAATGGTTTTCAGATCCTAAATACACTC
Organism: Vicia faba; assembly: GCA_948472305.1. Taxonomy (NCBI): domain Eukaryota; kingdom Viridiplantae; phylum Streptophyta; class Magnoliopsida; order Fabales; family Fabaceae; genus Vicia; species Vicia faba. The sequence continues at coordinate 630,067,677 of OX451741.1, read as the reverse complement.
AGGAACCATAATCAAGACCTAAATTCCATTGAAAATCCAGGGCATAATGGTTTTGAAAATGAAACTTGCAATGTAAGCTACAAAACCCTAATTGTTTGAATTTTAATCTTAAATATTAATTAGGTAAGATCAAAATTCAAACAATTCAAACCAAGATCATGCAAACCACAAGGAAACCCTAAATGTCAGAATACATATTTTTTCACATTTTTTGAATTAAGGAAAAGTATAAAATCAAATCAAATTTAAACAATTAATCAATTAGACAAATAATCACATCTCAAAATAAAATTCTAATCAAAAATCAGAAAAAAAACATCCAACCAAAATTATCTTCAAATATTAGAATTAAAAACACACATCCCTGATTTTTGTAGAATTTTTGAATTAAAGGAAATATTAATATAAAAATCAAACAAACAATTAACAATTAAACTATTATTTAAAGGCAAAAATGCAAACCCTAGCCAAAAGTCACAAAAAGGTCAATATAAAAATGTATCCAGACTCTATGATTAAAAACAAACTTGTATGATTTTTTTGAGGATTTTTGAATTGAAGGAAGTATTAAAACAAAAATTATGAAACAAATATTTCAAATAAACTTTTGAAATCAAATTTCTAATCAAAAATAGAAAAAATGTTAAACAAAAATTAGAATCAATTTCTAAATTATTTTATGAGTCCAAAACAATTTTTGTGGAATTTTTAGATCAAAAGAACTATTAAAATAAAAATAATCATTAAACAAAAAATTATTTAAACTTATGAATTTTTAAACCAATCAAAACATTTTTAAAAATTCCAATAAAATTACACAAGATAGTAGAAATTATTTTGGACTTGTGATAATTTTTTCAGAATTTTTTAAATTGTTTTGATCAAGAAATAAAAATCAGAAAATCAATTAAAATCAAAAAATATGAAATGCATTAAAATTTAAATCAAGCCAATCACAGCGCGCCACCTCACTTCATCTTCAACCTCCAACATAGGGAAAAACGTGTGAAACACAACAGGTCATGAGCCTATGTTCAGATCTATCAATCATGCTCGTTTCTCAACCAAAATCCATGAAATCAAGTGCAAATTAAAGCTAGCATATCATACTACATTATGCAATTTGAATCAATCTCAAAGATCAAGCATGGATCAAGAAATGAAGTCTCAAAAACTGAAAAAACTCACTGCAAACATCAAAGTCATGAACATGATTTCAACAATTCTGCTTGAATCAAAGCTCAAATATACATCAATCCTAGTGATTGGCCAGCTAGCAACTCAATGAACATGATTTATATCATCAATTCAAGCTGAAACACATAAATCAAAGTTCAAAAAACTCACATGGATGTGAAAACTGGAAACACGATTCCTTCACTCCAGAAGCAATCCAATGGTGCAGGCTTGATCTCCTTACTTCACTGAAGCTGAATCACCGAGAATTTTGAAGAATGATCCAAAGAGAAGAGAGATTCGAAGCAATTTGCAGAGATGCTTGGAAATTTTCAGATTTGCAATGTAGCGATTATGAGCCTCCCTCTTTACAACTGAGCCTTGATTTTTGTTATATAGCACGAGAGTAAGAGGATAGAAGTGGTATTTGGCACTCAAAACTGTTGGAGGGCAAGTTTGGTAGTTTTGGCCAAAAATGAGGATGTACATGGAGCCTGCGTTTCACTCGTGCATTTGCTTGCCTTTTATGCGTTTTGTTAGCCAAATGAAGTCAGAAATACATTCTCCAAATGCCAGCTCATGATTGTTTGAAATCAAGAAGTGTTGGTGAATTTGCAAAATCGGGCAAGTTTTGTATTTTTTTTCATTCAAGCAAGTTCAAGAAGCACATGGACACGAAATGGTGAGTATGATGTCCGTTGGAAGCTGTGGGATTGATCTCTCCAATCATGTCAATGCCTCACATTGGAAATGGCCACGGAGCGGTCATGACATTCAGAGGGATAGGAGGCACATGGACCTTGTCAGCATAGATTTGGCATTTGTGACAAGTTCTTGAATGTTGATGACAATCAGTCTCCATTATTGACCAATATTAACCTGCTCTTAAGATTTTCTTAGCCATCATATGCCCACTTGAGTGAATACCAAAAAGACCATCGTTCATGTCTTCCATGATTTCCTCTGCCTCCTTCTTGTCCACACATCAGAGTAGAGTTGAGTCGTGGTTGCGCTTGTACAATATCCCGTTACTTAGGAAGAATTTGGCTGCAGATCTTCGCAAGAACTTTCTATCATTGATAGATGCCCCCTCTGGATACTCTTGTGCTTCAAGGTATCTCATCACCTCATGGTACCATGGCTTTTCCCCATCGGTTTCAAGCTCATAGCAATGCGCAGGTTCATCAAATCTTTCAATTTTAATCATAGGGGCTTCGTTGTCCAATTTAACTTTTAACATTGAAGACATGGTTGCCAAAGTGTCAGCCAACTGGTTTTCTTCCCTAGGGAAGTGCTCGAAAGTGATCTCTTCGAAGTAAGGAATTAGGGGTAGCACAAGTTCCTTGTAAGGGACAAGATTAGGGTGTTTAGTGTCCCAATCTCCGTTTACTTGGCTGATTACTAGGGAGGAATCCCCAAACACATCCAAATGCTTGATCCTCAAGTCAATAGCATCTTTCATACCTAAGATGCATGCTTCATACTCAGCCATATTGTTTGTGCAATCAAAGCATAGTCTGGCAGTGAAAGGAGTGTGGCAACCTTCAGGAGAGATGATTACAGTACCAATTATGTTACCTAAGGCGTTGGAAGACCCACAAAATACCATAGTCCATCGAGATCCTTGTTCAGGTCCATCATATGGTCCAGGTTTTGCACAGTCGGTCACCAGCATGATGTTCTCGTCAGGGAAGTCGAAGTTCATTGATTGGTAATCATCCACAGCTTTATGGGCCAAATGATATGCTAATACACTTCCTTTGATGGACTTTTGAGTCGTGTATTAAATGCCGTACTCAGTCAAGATCATTTTCCATCTGGCTATCCGTCCGGAAAGGGCAGGTTTCTCGAAGATGCATTTGATTGGGTCCATCTTAGAAAACAACAGAGTGGTATGAGTCAACATATACTGTCTTAGCCGGCGAGCAGCCCATGCCAGAGCGCAACAAGTTTTATCGAGCAGTGAATATCTGGTTTCACATTCGGTAAACTTTTTGCTCATGTAATAAATAGCATGCTCTTTCCGGCCAGACTCGTTATGTTGGCCCAAAACACACCCCATAGAGTTCTCTAGTACTGTCAAGTACATGATCAAGGGTCTTCCTTCGAATGGAGGCATGAGAATAGGAGGTTCTTGTAGGTATTCTTTGATTTTGTCGAATGCATCTTGGCATTCATTGTTCCATCTGACTACTTGATCTTTCTTCAAGAGTTTGAAGAGCGGCTCACAAGTAGTAGTCAAGTGAGATATGAAACGGGCAATGTAATTGAGATGACCCAAGAATCCTCTGACTTCTTTTTCAGAATGAGGGACTGGCATTTCTTGGATGGCCTTTACCTTGGCAGGATCAACTTCAATGCCTTTATTGCTGACAACAAAACCTAAGAGCTTTCCATATCATTCTCCAAACGTGAATTTGTTAGGGTTCAACCTCAGCTTGTACTTTTTCAGCCTCTCGAATAATTTGTGCAGGTGATCGAGATGTTCTTCTTTGGTTTGTGATCTGGCAATCATATCATCCACATATACCTCTATCTCATGATGAATCATGTCATGAAATAAAGCTACCATAGCCCTTTGATATATTTCCCCTGCATTCTTTAATCTGAATGGCATGACCTTGTAGCAGAAGGTGCCCCATTGTGTAACGAAAGTAGTATTCTCCATGTCTTCGGAAGCCATCCTTATTTGATTATAGCCTGAGAAGCCATCCATGAAAGAGAAAAATTTATGCTGAGCAGTATTATCAACTAAGATGTCAATGTGTGGTGGAGGGAAGTCATCTTTGGGGCTTGCCCTATTCAGATCCCTATAGTCTACGCACATGCAAACTTTCCCGTCTTTCTTTGGCACCGACACCACATTGGCAATCCATTGAGGATAGGATGTCACAGCTAGGAACCTCGCATCAAATTGTTTCATCATTTCAACTTTGATCTTCTCAGACATATCAGACCTCATGCGACGAACCTTTTGTTTAACAGGAGGGCAGTCTTCTCTTGTCGGCAGACGATGAACTACGATGTCAGTATCCAACCCAGGCATATCTTCATAAGACAAAGCAAATACTTCCACATAATCATGCAACATCTGAACCGACCTGCTCTTGACACCTCTTTCCAATTTAGCGCCGATCTTGATTTCCTTCTTATCTGACTCAGTACCAAGGTTGATAACTTCAACTGACTCTTTGTGCGGTTGAATAACTTTTTCCTCTTGTAATAGAAGTCTGGCTAGCTCTCCCGGTATGTCACAATCTTCCTCACCTTCGTCTTCGGCTTGGTTGATAGGACATTCAAAGTCATAGTTGGTAATAGTAGAGTCATTGACAAAAGGATCCAGAGTGGATGTGGACCTGCAAGAGTGTGTGTGTGCATGTAAGATACATGGCTATATTTTTTTTGAAAAATGTATTTGAAAGAAAGGAAAGACAATGAACACAAATGTTTGAATGCAAAAGAGTCCAATGTACTGAATGATCATATGATTAGATGAACATAAATAAAAACCCTTGACAAATGGACCAAAATTCCACGGGCCAGGCACATGGTTGAAAAGTCATTGTTAACATATTACAGACAACAAGTTCTTGAATTGAAAGAAAAGTAATAACAAGTAGATTAATCCTCAATGAAGGAAATGGGCACAAAGTCCTTTTTATGCCAATTCTTCAGCTCCATTGTAGTTGGATACACCCATTCTTCAAATGCAGCCTCTTCATCAGAATCACCCACGGCGTTGACTTTATTGCTTCCAATGCGGAGAGGTGGCTTTCCAGCATGAGCACTCCTCACTTCCCTCTGAGCTTTGACAGTGAACCCCAAACCAAATTTGTCAGCTTTAAATGGGATATCGAGGAGTTACCCCCAAGTATCACAGTTCCCTTCTTCAATTTCCGCGCGGGCATCCTTGACTGAAACCATCTTTGGCGTGGCCTTAACAGCTTTAGATTCATCAGAAGAACATTTAGTAGCAGCAATCATTAGTGGTACAACCTCGAAGGCTTGACATGGGGTTTTAATGAATTATCCGTCCATCTCTACGTACTTGAAAGAGTTAAGGTGGCTCACCATAAACTCTTCTTCCCCACAGACTGTAACTATTCTGCCCTTGACTGGATATTTGAGTTTCTGGTGGAGAGTTGAGGTTACCGCCCCAGCTTTATGGATCCACGGGAGACCTAACAGACAAGAATAGGCCGGACGAATCCATAATATAGAAGGTGGAGTTGAAGATTTGGGAGCCCACTTTGATTGGAAGATTCACTTCCCCATGAACAGTCCTCTTTGATCCGTCAAATGCTCTTACAATGATGTCGCTTGGCTTCAAGTCTAAATCTTCACAGTCAAGACGGTCTAACGCCCCCTTAGGTAATACATTCAGAGAAGAACCAGTGTCGACTAGCACATGTGATAAGGTAGTCCCCTTGCACTCGATAGAAACATGTAAAGCTTTATTATGATTCTTCCCAAGAGGCGTTAAGTCAGCATCTGAAAATCCTAAACCATTATCCACTGTTAGGCTAGCCACGTAAATCTCAAATTGATTTGTTGTTGTCTCATGGGGGACATGAGCCTTTTTCATAAACTTGATTAATGTTCGAGCACGGGCATCAGAGCAAAGCAGCAATGACAACATTGAAATCTTAGAAGGGGTTTGCCCCAACTGTTCTACAATTTTGAAGTCGCTTCTCTTTATGATCTTCAAAATCTTGTCCATCTCGCAGGCGGAGGGTTCTTCATCAGCTACGTTCTTGGAGGGCACTTCAACCACATCAAGCTCAACAACCTTCTCTTTTCCTCTTGTGTCAGTACTTGGTTTAGCAGTAGTAATACAGATGGGCGTCCTTGTAACTACTGGAGGTGAGATATTGGGTGAAAATATTCTCCCAATTCTAGTTACTTTGCTTGAGCCAGCTATGTTGCCAACATCATCATCTTTTTCTTCTCCGATCCAGGCATCTTGTTTAATGCCATGATAGAACACTTCAGCATCGTAATTCCATGGTACTGCTTTAATTGAGGAATAAGGAATCGGCCCGGGATTGGTAATTATTAAGGGATCAACAATGGGTTCATTTGAAATCCTAATAGGACCTTTGGAGGTGATCCTAATAGGCTTGTTGGAGATGGTAATATTGGAGAGGTCTTCACATTTGTTAATCAAACTCTTGACAGGTGGAGTCTTTTCAAATAGAATTTCGTGGCTATCCATCAGGTGTTGTATGCCTTTCTTCAACCCTTCACATCCATTGGGTTATCTCGTACAGCACACACAGTCTTTTTCACATCCAGGGAAGATCCCAGCTTTCAATAGATTATTCTTGATTACATTCAGCGGAGTAGACAATTCTTCAACAGAGGCAATAAAAATTGTATCTTCAACAACATTAACACCTTTGTCATGCTTTGGCATTGGAGCGGTAATTACATTCGGCGTTGGAGGAGGATCGAATTCAATAGTCTTGTTGTCAATCAAATCCTGGCTTTTTTTTCTTCAAGGCCCAACACTGGTCAGTCTCGTGCCCGGGACTGTTTGAATGGTAAGCACACTTAGCGTTCGGATTATACTTTGGTGAAGAGGTGTCAGGGTTGGCGGGAGGATCACGCAATGTCACTAAATTAGCTTTGAGAAAATGTTGAAGGGCTTGAGACAGTGACATGCCTAACCTTGTAAATTGTCTTCTTAGAGTTTTAAAACATTGATGATTTGCATACGGTCTTGGAGTAGGAATTGGATTGGAGATTCAGACAACATTGACAGACGGGTGATCATTCTTCTTGGTATGGGCCCTTGCCCAAACACAGTGTTGACTTCCTTCTTTGCAGCAAATGGTTTCTTGATAGGGTTGGAAGTGGAGGTAGATGCCACAGGGATCTTCCCACTTTTGATGCCACTTTCAACTCTTTCACTAGTTAAGATCAATTCGGTGAAACCAGAAGAAGAGCAACCAACCAGCAGATTAAAGAAAGGACCAGATAAAGTGCCCATGAACATGTCTATGTGCTCCCTATCAGTCAAGGGATGTTGTACCCTACTAGCAAGGTCTCTCCACTTTTGCGCATATTACTTAAATCCTTCATTCTTTCCCATGTTCATATCTTGTAACTGGACTCTCGTTGGCGCCAAGTCGGTGTTATATTGATACTGATGGTAGAAGGCAGTAGCTAGATCCTCCCAATTATTGATACGAGAACCATCTAACTGATAAAACCATTCAAGTTATGTTCCAGCCAAACTTTCTTGGAAAAAGTGAACCCAAAGCTTTTTATCAGCAGTGTGCGACTGTATCTTGCGCACATAAGATTTCAAATAGAGTTTTGGACAAGAGACCCCATCATACTTTGCAAAGATTGGTATTTTGAATTTGTGGGAAATGACTACCCCAGAGATCAAACCCAAATCATCAAAATCTAAATCGGGGACGGCTTGGATTTCAACAGCTTTCAATTTGTCTTTTAACTGCTTGTATTTTATATCAGTGGGTGGATACTGCTCGTTGAAATAATCATCATCAGACTCTTGATCATTAACACATTCAGCTTGAGTACTCTTGACGTCACCGACCTGGTTCTCGTCCTTTTCAGATGAGTCTCCTCCCACTGGGATTTGACAGATTGTCTCCTTGAACCTTCTACCCATGTTGAGTAGAGCTTTCTTCTTTGTCTTCTTTTTAACGGCCAACAAACCCATCATATCTTGCTGCCCCTTGGCTAGGGCCAGTAGAGCTTCCTGAAACTGAGAATTTTGGGCTTGGAGATCTGTCACAGTTTTCTCTAGATCCATCTTGCTGAAATAAACAGTAGAAAGATAAGGAAACATGTTATGCGAAAACCTGTCATGTTATGATGCATGGAATATGTACATGAAAATGATTTCAAGGATTAATGAGATTTAAATTTGTATAGACAAAAGAATGAACAAACGTTAATTTTCATTAGACAAAACAAAAAGGTTACAACATGCCTCTTGGGCTTAAAAAATAACTTTCTAAGATAAAAAGACTGAACGCATCCTCTTTGGCGCGAGATAAGCATTCATACTTTGCTTTTCTTGTAGCTGCTTTGTAAGCTCCAAGACCCTCTTCTCACTAACATAGAATTGAGCCTCGAAAGTATCTTGTTCTTCCTTCAGCTGGATCTAACCCTTTTGTAAGTCTTCGAGAGAGGTAGGCATGTCGGGATGGAGGATAGTGTAGGGAACATCTCCTTCAACTACAGGCTCCATGATAACTGGTAAGACGGAGGGATAAGGCATCACAAGTTTCTGTGCACGAGCTCGCACCCATTTAAGGTAAGTCTCTAGGGGAATGGAATTCTTATGTCCCAGTGTCTTTCCATCCACCTTGTTCAACATCCTCTAAGCTCGGATAAATCTCGGCGGTGACCTTGATCATCGCTCTCGTAGTCAAATACCAAACCTTGAATAAGCATCTCGTGTGGACCATCCCTTCGGGCGTAACCAAATTGTCTTAAGGCTAAGAAAGGGTTGTAGGTGATACCTCATCTAATTCCAAGTAAAGGTACATTAGGGAATTCTCCACAACGGTCAACGATAGTAACATTCTCCAAAGAACGGGAACACCAATGAATATCTGAATGTCTGAGCGTCATCAACCTTTGTGACCACCTTGAACCTTGCTCGTTCTTTAATACAGATTGGGGAATATGAGAAATAAACCATCTTGCCAAGAGAGGAGTACAACATATAAGGATACCTCTTTTCCTCATTGTGCGAGTGTGAAAGAAATGTAGGATGTCCCCTAGCAAAGTAGGCATCAGGTTACGAGACATGAAGATTTTGACGGTGTTCACATCTATGAGTTGGTCAGGATTTGGGAACAAAACCATCCCATAGGTTAGGAGAGCCACAATTTCCTCAAAGGCTTGTAAATCCAAAGAGATCCAACAATTTTGGGCTTTCTCAAACAAGAACTTTGCTAGTAAACCTTTGACACCACTCCTTGTTTCCCAATTAGTTGTGATATCAGATGGTTGCAAGTGTAGAGCTTGAGCAATATCTTCTGTCTTTGGATCTCTTTCCATACCTTTGAAAGGTAGTTGATTGAGAATGGGAATCCTCAAGAGTTGGGAGAATTCTTCCAAAGTTGTCACAAGTTGATAATCGGGAAATGTGAAGCAATGCTGTAGAGGATCAAAGAACTGAAAGAGCACCTTCATCGTGTCCTCATCAGTGTTGGAGGTGACCAGGTTTAGTAGGCGACCATGTCTCTCGGTAAATGGAGAAATTTCAGGAATCCTTGATGCTAGCTCTCTAAGTTGAGGAGGGATCCTTACAAGATTGACTTGAATGGTTTTCCTGCGAATAGAATCTATGTCCTACAAAACAGAAGAAAGATAAATCCCAAAAATCCTTGAAATGGTTAGTGAGTATGAGTATGATGTCATGATATTTATGATGTTATGTACAAATAAATATATACAAACAAAGAAAACAAGTCCTTAGGTTTAGGCTTGCATGGAGTCTTATAGGTAAGTACCCTTTTGAAGTTTAGTTGGCTCAAACCTGTCCGATTAATAGTAACCGGGTTCTAAGGAACTCAATATCACTGGTTTGTTTCCTTGGGCATTGTTTCAGCACAAGCCTCTTTAATGGCGACCGAAATATCCCAAAAAACCAAACCTAAATGAGTGTAGTATCGAGTATCTACCAACTTCAGACTGCACCAAAGCCGACCATCTCACTACGTCAGAAAGGCCAAGTTGGTCAAGTAAAGGTTCTAAAAGTTCATTAGTTCTTCATGACATCACTCAGCGGCCCCATATTCTCCTTGACTACTCAAGGGCTACCGGTACCCACAAATATGTCGCACTAACGTAGCTATTGCTTAGACCGTGTCGATATACCCCGCACAGTTTCCACAATGTATTGCTATTTACCTACAAGGTATCCCAAATCCGGGTAGAGGATTCAAACCCAAACAAAGAGCCAAAATATAAAGCATACAAGTCAAATAAAGAAAGCAAGTAAATGTGATTTAGCCCTAAGGTAACCCCACTTTTAAAATTTTCCCCAGCAGAGTCGCCAGTTCTGTGATGCGGTGGGAGAACTGACTTGGGTGTTTTGTGTTTTATCGCAAATGTTGCGGTTAGCAAGAGTCACCATCGACTTTTCTTTTATCCAAAAGTAAAGGTGAAAAAGCACAGGAAAGTCCTTTGAGATTGTTTCTTGAGTTCGGGGGGTAGATTATGAAAAGGGAAGGTATTAGCACCCTTTTCATCCATGGTTTTCTATGGGCTCTTAGTTAATAGCTAGATCACTTGCTTTTGTTTGAAAATGTGCTTTGTGTAGTCTTTTAAATATTTTGAAAAGGGGCCTTCGTTTAGGAAAACTTTGTAATGATTCTCGTTCGTAAGAATGTATACAAAGTGTTGATCTTTTACAAATGTTTTCAAGTTTGAAAAATGTTTATGATGCCTTATGTGGTCGTATTACCAGTGATTGTGAAGCCCACTACTGAAGAAGACATTCCTTACACGGTTATTTATCCTTAGATTCCCACTGATCTTGGGGAGTTACAGAGATCTTGGATTCAATTGAGGAATGAGCGGGATACTTACAGGGAACAGTTCCATAATCAAGAGAGGAAGGTTTTAAAGCTCACCAGGCAGCTCAAGGAAGAAAGAGTGCTCAATGATTATATCAGCACAAAGAGAAAGCGACCATGGAACTTTTGATTTTTCTTTTCTAGTTTTAGATTTGTTTTATTTTCTTATTTGTAACGCCTTAAAGGCATTTTGAACCTTCAAAGTTAAGCTAATAAAGTTTTTTTATTCTGGTTTGCAAATTTAAATTTCCGGAAGTCTTTGAAATCATTACATGTGCATCCCATTATCATACACATCATTACAGGTACCACTACAGGTTTCTCATCTTCTTCGCTGTTTATTTCAGCAGAAATGTCTTCCGATCAAGTCATCAAAGATCTTCAGGCACATAATGCCCAGTTCCAACAGATGTTCATCAGTCTGGAAAAGGGGCAAGAGGATCTGAAAGCCCTCATTCTAAAAGAGAAGAAGAAGAAGAAGAAGAAGACTAGTATTCTGAATATGGGAAGAAGGTTAGGAGAAAGGTTGAAGAATCAAACTACTTTGACTTCTTCATCCAAGGAAGGGGAGAACCAAGAAGGAGAAAAGGACCCTAGTCTTGCAGTTTCTGACGATGATACTGATTACAATGATGAGCAATATCCTCCTGCTGAGGATAGGTACAAGCAGCTAGAGGACCGTCTGAGTGCTATGGAAGTTCAAAAGATACCTGACTTGGATTTTGGAGAATTGGGATTGGTATCGAGAGTGGTCATCCCTCATAAGTTCAAAGCTCCAGTGTTTGCCAAGTATGATGGGGTGTCCTGCCCAAAGCTCCATCTCCGCTCGTATGTCAGGAAGATCCAGCCCCACACCGCTGATAGAAATTTGTGGGTACGCTTCTTTCAAGATAGTCTGTTAGGGACTCGGCTTGAATGGTTCTACCAGTTGGAGGGAGCCGGTGTCCGAAACTGGGAAGATCTTGTTGTTGCTTTCTATAAGCAGTATCAGTATAATGCCGACCTTGCTCCTACTCGTACTTAACTCCAGAGTATGTCCATAGGTGCATGTGAAGGTTTTAAAGATTATGCTCAAACATGGAGAGACTTAGCTGGAAGAGTTCAACCCCCTTTGTCTGATAGGGAGTTGGTTGATATGTTTCTAGGGACGCTATTTGGTCCATTTTTCAATCACTTGATCGGCAGTTCATCAGCTGGATTCACTGAGCTGATTTTAACTGGAGAAAGAGTAGAAGCTGGAATTCGGAGTGGTAAAATACAGAAGGATGCCTCCTCGAGTTCAACAAAGAAGCCTTTCGCTGGCAAGAAGGAAGCCAGTGCGGTCTATAGCCCGAGGGGCCAAAGCAGATCTGAACACCGTCAAACGGTAAACGCTGTAGTGATACCAAGACCCGCAGTTGCTCCACAATGCAACAATCAACAAAGGGTGGAATGACCACAGCGGCAGTTTACCCGTATCAGCATGACCTTAGCTGAAGTTATGCCTCATCTGTTAAAATCTAACTTGGAGACCTTGAGAGAGGCTCCCAAGAATCCAAACACTACTTCTCCCAGATACAATCCCAATGCGCGGTGCGCCTACCATTCTGAGAGTCCGGACCACGATACTCTGAGAAACAAAGTACAAGACTTGCTTGAAGCTAAGGAGATATAGTTCGATGCTCCAGAAAAGTCGAATGTTATAACCGCTACCATGCCCAAACATGGTCGCGGAGTTAATGTTGTTGACACTGATTTATTTATGACCTCTGTTGAAGAAATTTCTACTCCTCTTATGAATGTTAAGAAGAATTTGCTGTTGGCTGGTTTATTTCTGGGTTGTGGTGAAGGTTGCCACATGTGTTCGATTTTACCTCTGGTTGCCGCTTGTTAAAGTCAGGTGTTCAGCGCCTGATGGATAACAAAGAGATTATGTTCGAGAAGGAAATGATTTCGGTTGTTCCAAATGAAGACGTCCTTCCAAGGTTTCCTCGAGAAGACCTGTTAGGATTACACATGTTCAAATAATTGCTCCGCTAATAATCATTGTTCCTGGTCCCATCCCGTACACCTCAGACAAGGCTGTCCCGTGGCATTATGGTGTTGATATTTACTATCATGGTGTGATACGATGGGAGAACTGACTTGAGGTTTTGCGTTTGTGTTCGCAAATGTTTCAGTTTAGCAAGAGTCGCCACCGACTTTTTATTTTATCCAAAGGAAAGGTCAAAAAGCACAGGAAAGACCTTTGAGATGTTTTCTTGGGTTCAGGGGGTAGATTATGAAAAGGGAAGGTGCTAGCACCCTTTTCATCCATGGTTTTCCATGGGCTCTTAGTTACTTGTTTAGATCACTTGATTTTGCTTTTCAATTGTTTGAAATGGTGCTTTGTGTGTGGTTTTGAAAATGTTTTGAAAATGTTTTGAAAAGAGGCCTTTGTCTAGGAAACCTTTGTAATGATTCTTGTTTGAATGTATACAAAGGTGTTTGTCTTTTGAAAAATGTTTCAATGTTTGAAAGTTTGTTTTGGGAAATGTTTTGAAATGTGTGTTTTTGAAATTAGCAAGGATGTTTTGCAAGTTGATCAAGTAACTAGGAGTTGTCTACCCTACTCAAAGATCTTTCCTACACATTTTTAACCCTTTGACGTTGTTGTTTTACATTTATATTTGGTAAACAACCTTGTGTTTGGATGTTAAACGGGACAGGCGCGGGTCATCGTATGACCATGATAACAATGTTGCCAAGTATCTTAGCAAGTTTTTTGAGGGACTAGATCATTTTTGTATAGGCAACCAAGATAGCGTCATCGAGGGACTATGATCTTTTTGTTTTATTTTTGTTTTGCCAAGATACCTAGCATGCATACCATGGCCATGTTTGAGGCAACAAGTGGATGAAACCCTAGGGGTGCTTGTGTGCATTGTGTTGTCATTTTCATGCATTTTTGTCTTGTATTATTCAAGCTATTTGTTTTGATTTTGGTTATTTGCATACAAACTCTAATCTTTTTATCATGCATATTTGAAAGCAATAAAGTGTGTAAAAGTAAATCTACGACTATTACAATATTGATATGGGGAGGGGGATACAAGTTTGAATAGGGGGATATTTGTAAGAAAATAAAACCCTAATTCAACTATTACAACTAAATTGAACTCATTGTACAAATGATAAATTGACAAATATTTAAATGTGCAATTAAATATAAATATGCAAAAATGTTTTTGTATTTATTTTTATGTAAGTAAAACTAAGTTATTTAATATCCTAAAAATATTAAAAATATTAATGGTCTTTTTTTGAAAGGGATGGAAACCCTAATTTGGTTTTAAGAAATATATATATAGGGTAGGAAATACCTTTGAGTAAAATAGGGTAGACAACTCTTAGTTACTTGATCCAAACTTGCAAAATCATCCTTGCTATTTTCAAACACACTTCACAACACAATTTCAAAACATTTTCCAAATCAAACTTTCAAACATTGAAATCTTTTCAAAAGACAAATACACCTTTGTATACATTCAAACAAGAATCATTACAAAGGTTTCCACAACGATGGCCTCTTTTCAAAACATTTTCAAAACCACACACAAAACACCATTTCAAACAATTGAAAAGCAAAAGCAAGTGATCTAAACAAGTAACTAAGAGCCCATGGATAACCATGGATGAAAAGGGTGCTTGCACCTTCCCTTTTCATAATCTACTCCCCGAACCCAAGAAAACATCTCAAAGGTCTTTCCTGTGCTTTTTGACCTTTCCTTAGGATAAAATAAAAAGTCGGTGGCGACTCTTGCTAAACCGAAACATTTGCGAACACAAACGCAAAACCTCAAGTCAGTTCTCCCACCGTACACCAGAACTGGCGACTCTATTGGGGAATTTTCTAAAAGTGGGGTTATCTTAGGGTTTTAGATCACCTTTGCATGCTTATATTGTTTGCCTTGATTGCTTTATATTTTGGTTCTATTGTTTGGGTTTGAAATCCTCTACCCAGATTTGGGAAACATTCATAGGTAAATAGCAATACGTTGTGGAAACTGTGCAGGGTAAACCGACATGGTTGAAGCAATAGCTATATTAGTGCGACATATTTGTGGGTACCGGTAGCCTTTGAGTCAATCAAAGAGAATACGGGGCCACTGAGTGATGTCATGAAGCACTAATGAACTCTTAGAACCTTACTTGACCATCTTGGCCTTTTTAGGGGTAGTGAGATGACCGGCTTTGGTGCAGTCCGAAGTTGGTAGATACTCGATACTACACTCATTGAGGGTTGTTTTCTTGGAATATTTCGGTCGCCAGTTAAGTGGCTAAACTGAAACAATGAACACATAAAATAATCTAGTGATATTGAGCTCCTTAGAACCCGGTTACTATTTATAGGATAGGTTGAGCCAACTAACTTCAAGAGGGTACTTACCTATGAAACCCCATGCAAGCATGAAACTAGGAACTTGTGTGACTTTCTTGTACATATACTTGTGCATACATCATGAGCATCATAAAGCATTATATGCATCCACTAACCATTTCAAGGGTTTGGATCTTCATCTTTGTTCTTGTTTTGTAGGTCATGGAATCTCTTCGCAGGAAAACAATCCAAGTCAACCTTGTAAGGATCCCTCCTCAACTCAAGGAGCTTACTTCCAAGATTCCAGAGTATTATCTCTTCAGTGAAAGACATGGTAGACTCCTCAACTTGGTCAACTCCAACATTGAAGAAGACATGGTGAAAGTTCTCTTCCAGTTCTTTGACCCCCTACACCATTGCTTTACATTTCCTGATTACCTACTTTGGAGGAATTTTCTTAACTCCTGAGGATTCCTATTCTTCATCAACTACCCTACAACAGTACAGAGAGAGAACCAAAGCCTGAAGATGTTGCTCAAGCCTTACACTTGCAACCATCTGATATCAAAGGTCATTGGGAAACCAGAAGTGGTGTCAAGGGTTTCTTGTAAAACTTTTTGTTTGAGAAGGCACAAGACTGCTGGAATTCTCCAGATCTGCAAGCTTTTGAAGAGATTGTAGCACTCCTCATCTATGGGTTGGTCTTGTTCCCAAACCCTGATCAGCTTATAGATGTGAATGCTGTCAAGATTTTCATATCTCGGAATCTTGTGCCTACATTGCTTGGGGACATCCTCCACTCATTTCACACACGAACAATGAGGAAAAGAGGTGTTCTCATGTGCTGTACTCCTCTTCTAGCAAGGTGGTTTATTTCTCACCTTCCCCAATCAGTTTTGAAGAATGAGCAGAGTTTAAGGTGGTCACAATGGTTGATGACCCTCACACATTCTGATGTTCATTGGTATTCTCGTTCTAGAGAAAATGTCATCATCATTGATCGTTGAGGAGAATTCCCTAATGTCCCACTACTTGGCATTAGAGGAGGCATTCCCTACAACCCCTGTTTAGCTCTGAGGCAATTTGGGTATGCCCAAAGGGATGTCCCTCATGATATGCTGATTCCTGACTTGGTTTTTGACTTCGACAATGACGCTCAAGGACTTCGACAAAGGTTTATCCGAGCTTGGAGGATGCCCAACAAAGTGGACAGTAAGACACTGGGACACAAAAATTCCATCCCCCTTGAGCCTTACCTCAAGTGGGTACGAACCCGCGCCCAGAGTCTTATGATGCCTTACCCCTACATTCTCCCCGTGATCAAAGAGCCTGTTATAGAAGGAGAGGTTCCATACACCCTCCTACATCCAGACATGCCAACATCATTGGAAGAATTGCAAAAGAGTTGGATACAGCTCAAGGAAGAGCGGAACACTTTTGAAGCCAGCTTCTATTCCAGTGAGAAGAAGGTTTTGGAACTTACCCACCGACTTCACGAAGAGGAGACTCTTAACACTTACATCGCGCCAAAGAGGATGCGCAACATCTTTTTACATTAAGAATTTTGTAATATTTTGCCCATGGGGCATTTATGTACTAACAAATTTCTTCTTATTAATATGACGCGTGTTCTTTTTGTTTGCAACAACTTTGAATTTCTGAATCCTTGAATGCATTACATGAATACATATCATTCATCATATGCATAAACAGGTCTTCACACCAGGTTTCCTTATCTTTCTACTGTTTATTTCAGCAAGATGGATATAGAGCAGACGGTCAAAGATCTACAGGCACAAAATTCTCAATTCCAACAACTCCTCATGACCTTGGTAAAGGGTCAACAGGACCTTAAAGCACTGTTAGAGAAAGAGAAGGAAAAAGACAAAGAGAAAAAGAAGAAAAGGGCTGGTGTGGCCACTTTCGGAAGAATATTTGAGAACCAGGCTAGAAGGGTCCTCGAGTTCCCCTCGACGTCTGACGAAGGGGTTGGTAAAGGTAAGGGAGTTGCAATGCCCTCCGAGTCTGAAGCTGAAGAGGAAGAAGAATAAGAGGAGGAAGATTACTCTGAGCAGCAGTATCCTCCTGCGGACGATAAATATAAAAATCTGGAAGAACGGCTGGCAGCCATGGAAGTACAAAGGGTTCCCGGGCTGGATTTTGAAGAACTAGGGTTGGTTGCTAGGATCGTCATTCCCCCCAAGTTCAAAGTGCCTACATTTTCCAAATACGACGGTTTGTCCTGTCCGAAGATGCATATGCGGTCCTACGTCAGAAAAATCCAACCTCACTCTTCTGATAAGGATCTGTGGGTCCACTTTTTTCAAGATAGTTTGTCGGGTACGTAATTGGACTGGTTCTATCAACTTGAGAGATCTGATGTTCATAACTGGGAGGATTTGGCTGCTGCTTTCTATCGATAATACCAATACAACGCAGATTTAGCGCCTACTCGTACTCAAGTACAGAGTATGGGTATGGTTTCTAATGAAGGCTTTAAGGAGTACGCCCAGATGTGGCGTGATTTGGCTGGAAGGGTGTAGCCACCATTGTTGGATAGAGAACTGGTTGACATGTTTTTGGGGACCCTGTTGGGTCCATTCTTCAATCACTTGATCGGGAGCTCATCTGCAGGGTTCACCAAATTAATTCTGACCGGTGAAAGGGTCGAAGCTGGCATTAAGAGTGGTAAAATTCAGAAGGATGCCTCTGCTTCCACTGCTATCAAGAAGACCTTCCCAGCCAAGGAAGAACGGAGCGCCGACCAGCGGTAGGGGCTGTGATGATTCAGAACTCCTCAGTCGATCAACCTCGAAGCAGTCAACCTAGAGCGAACTAGCAAAGGGTAGAAAGGCCACAACGGCAATTCACCCGGATCAATATGACACCGGCTCAGGTCCTCCCTCATCTGTTAAAGTTAAACCTTACCAACTTGAAAGAAGCGCCGAAAAACCCAAATACCTCTTGTGATCGGTGGAAATAGAACTGACTGTTTTTTAAGTTGGTTTCGCGAAATGTTGCGGTAAGAAAGAGTCGCCACCGTCTTTTATGTTCTCCAACATGGAAAGGACAAAAGCACAACAAAATTCCTTCTTTGAGAATGTCTCTCGGTTCGGGAGGTAGATTTATAGAAAGGGAAGGTGTTAGCACCCTTTCTATCCATGGTTATCCATGGGCTCTTAGGTACTTTCTCTTATGTTTTCAAAATATTTGTTTGCTTTTCAAGTGTGTGTGGGTTTTGAAAAAGTTCGTTTGAAAAATTTCTAAGTAACTCTTGTATCAGTCCTCAAAAGTGTATGAAAAATTTGTTTGAAAACTTTTAGAAAGTGTGAAGTGTGAAAAGTATTTTTGTTTGTTTTGAGAAGAGCAAGTACCCAGGAGAATCTACCTACTCTAAGGAATTAAGTTGTGTAAGAGTCCTTTAGATAGTGCTATCCCACCATTGAGAGGTAGGTAGCACCATCGTTGAAGGTGTTCGGGTCAATTCGATTATAAGGGACAATGTGGTCACCGAAGCAATGGTAGGACACCTTAGAAGTAACCCTAATGTCCTAGATCCTTTGTATCCAAGGCAACCGTTTCGAGGCAACTGGATCTTTTGGACAGAAGGGTGACCTCTAAGACACCCTATACTTGATGACCACGTCGAGGCAACCAGTGAGGCGTACCCTAGGAGTGGCATGTGCTTTTTGTGTTGTTTTTCAGTTAATGTCTTTGTACATGTTATTTGTGAGCTACATATTGATTTTATTTACATACATTCTTTCATGCATTATTTAACAGTTAGGGGTGCAGAAAATAAATTGCGGAAATGTAAATCTAACTATTACAAGGCGCGGGTCTATACATCGCCAAAAAAAAAAACAAAACCCGTTTGGAAATAAAGTGCGAGAAATAGTAAATAAAGAGATAAACCTAATTACTATTACATACCCGGAAACAGTTACATAAATAATCAAAATAAGAATAATGCGCGAAAGAATTAAATCGGGAACGTCCTAAGGGTTTTGACCCTTTTTTGAATAAGAATTGAATTTTTTATCCTTTTTGTGATTAAATGAAATTAAAATTAATAACTAATTAATTAATTAATTAAGAAAATATTTTTTATGTTTTTATGTTTTAATGAAATAAAATAAAAAAGGAATTAAAAATATTTGTTAATAAAATCTAATTCTAAATTTATTTTAGTTATTAAAAAAAAGATTAAAATTGCCTAATTAAACTAATCAATTAATTATAATTTACTTACAAAATAAGTTAACAAATAATAATAATATTTTTTTTTTATGAAAAATATTATTTATGTTAATTTTGGTGGTAATAATGATAATTAAAAAAAATAATTGATAACTAAATTAGAAAATATAAAAAAAAAAGAATGAACAAAGGGGGTTAATGGACCAATGGGAGGTTTATTGTTGAATTTCTGGCCCAATAGAAGCAAGCCTGTTTGACTTTTTGCAATTGACTGCGCTGGCTTGACTGGGGAGCATGGTGCTTCTTCATTTCTTGGCCTTTGGATCCATGATTATGGACATGTGGCGCATGGATTGGTGAGGTGTATGATGAAGCCCTTCAGGGAGCCTGCATAGGAATATGTTAGGAAAAATTGAAACAATTATTGAGTGGACTTGGGAATCAAACCCAGGTCCTATAGCCTTTTCCAATAGCATGGCCACCAACTGAGCTGCGCGTTTCATTTGATCTAAGAATAAGCAATGATTAATATATGTAATAAAAAGCAATATTCCTGGAAATAAAAAAAACACGCGCGTTATTTTAAACAGGCCAATCAGATGCAAGCATGTGGTCATCTTTTTCCTCAAAAATTGCAGGTTTTTACCTAAGAGTGGTTTTTACCTAAGAATCGTCCCTAGGCCATGAAAATCCATTTCAAAACCATGGTTGACCTCGTCCATGTCCCCTGATCACACTTATGCCCTTGGCTGGCCTTGATTTAACCTGAAACAAAAATGCCTAAAACGCAAGAACGTGAACCCTAGAATCGGGCATCACGATTCAGGGCCTAACAATAAAATTGGCTAATGCAATCATGTTGTAAATTAATCAAGGAGTATGAATATGCTAGCTTTTTTGAGAAAAAACGCAAGAATAGAGAATTCCAATTTCATGTTCAGAGACGAGTTTGTAATGACTTACATTGCTTGATATTGAGCCTCAGGACTTGGCAAAGGTTGCTTTAGCTTCAGGGTGTGGCAAGGAATAGAACCACGTGCTTGTTTTGATCTGAAGATGCTCGCAACTATGTTTTAGAACTCTCACTTTTTGGACAATTTTTGGTTTTGCTCTTGGCCGTTTCTGCACACACTAGGTCGTGAATGAGGCTTGCAAGGCTTGCATATGTAGTCATGAATGAGAATAATTCACCTTTAGGAGCCTTAAACTTGTGCCATTATGTTTTTGGATTTTGTCTTAACCACCATTAAAGGCCTTTCAAAGCTTTGTCCAAATTCAAAATTTCGTGCATAAATGAGCTTGGCACGGTTTTGGTATGTGGAATATGACACATGAAGGCTAATCAAACCACAAGATACCATTTAATTAATTTTTTTAATTTTATTTGAATTATTATGGATTAAAATGAATTAAATCCATAAAAATTAAATAAAAATGGAAAAATAATTATTTGGTCTTGAAATTGATCATGGGACACGTGGGAGGCATGACAAGGCTGAATCAAGTGGAAAAAAGTGGGCCCTTTTGTCAAAAATTGAAGTTTCAAGGATAGTTGACTTTTGCCATTTCACAAAAATTTCCCAACTTCTCCAATGCATATCTTGCTCAATTTTAATCATATGAACATGTTCTTGGACATTTTGGAAAGGTCTTGAAGTCCTATAACCAATGCCTTTTGTCCCATGTCATTTTTATTTACCAATCTCAAGTTATGGTCTTTGACATAAAATGCCTTTTTGTTGACTTTTGAAAATGACCTATAATGTTGAAATTGATAACTTTTTGTGAGAGCATTTCTTGGACTTGGAATGTGAAGATGCATTGTAGGAAATGTCATCCCCTTCAAAATGAGTATTGGATGGGATTTTTCTGATGAACCATGAAAAAGTTATGTCTTGGTCAAGTTACAGTTGACTTTTCAACTATCCAAAAATGGAAACTTTTGCATCTTGATGATTTTTGAGCCATTCTTGTGGAATCATGATCAAGACTTGATCAAATGATGATTGTGGCCTCAAAATAAGATGTTGACCAAAAATTTTGACTTTTGACTGCCAAATGACCATTTTGCCCCTACAGTTGATTGTGAACCAAATAGGGCTTTTGACTGTGCAACTTGACCTTGTGAGCTTTGAAACTTGGCATGTGGATCCTTGACAATGTGTATAGGCATATATGACTTGATTTAGCCCTTGAAAACCTCAACTTCCTTGCAAGAACCAAAACCCTAATTTTGACTGGCTTAGGAGGATGGTTTGATTGTGCAACCCTTGAGTAGACTTGAGCAACTTGAGATGATGTTTGTCAAAACTTTGAAGAATATGGGAGGGAAAATTTTGGGGTACAACAGTTTCCCCTGTTCAATCTTCTTAGACCTGAGGATGTAGATTGGCTTGTGTGCCTTTCGTGATCCGAAGGTGGAAGATGATTGAACACTAGAGTGCCCAGAAATTTGCACTCACATAGTGAGGTATCAGCAATGTGATGTCGGGAATGGGCTTACAAATGCCATTTGGAGAGATGGTGGATAGGAGGATGGGCTTATAGATGCCATCTGGAGATGTGACAGAACCTTGTCGGGAATGGGCTTATAGATGCCATTTGGAAAGGTGATGGATAGTTGTGGAGATGGGCTTATAGATGCAATCTGGAGACTGTTGACAGGTGGATGGGCTTATAGATGCCATCTGGAGACTGTTGACAGGTGGATGGGCTTATAGATGCCATCTGGAGGTGGTCTGTTGAATTGTAATTTTTGTAAGTTGAAAGAGGGAACCTGTGTAGGGTTGCCTGATGATGAGCTCGTGTAAAACTGCATCTTGGAAAGAAGGACACCTGTGTAGGGTTGACTGATGATGAGCTCGTGTAAAACTGCATCTTTGAAGGAAGGAAACCTGTGTAGGGTTTACTGATAATGAGTCCGTATAAGACTGCATCTGAAATGGAGAAGGAACCTGTGTACGGTTACTTTGATGACGAGTCCGTGTAAAACCGCATCTAGAGCTGAGAAGGAAACCTATGTAGGGTTTACTAATGACGAGTCCGTGTAAAACTACGTCTGGAGTTTGAGAAGGGAACCTGTGTGGGGTTACTTTGATGATGAGCCCGTGTAAAACTGCATCCTGGAAGAAGTAAAACCTGGGTAGGGTTTCTGATGACGAGTCCGTGTAAAACTACATCTTTGGGAAGAGAGAACCTGTGTAGGGTTTCTTTGACGACGAGCCCGTGTAAAACTACGTCTGGAAGAGAGAAACTGTATAGGGTTTCTTTGATGATGAGCCCGTGTAAAACTGCATCCTAGAAGAAGTAAAACCTGGGTAGGGTTTCTGATGACGAGTCCGTGTAAAACTGCATCTTTGGGAAGAGAGAACCTGTGTAGGGTTTCTTTGACGACGAGCCCGTGTAAAACTACGTCTGGAGAGAGAGAGAACCTGTGTAGGGTTTCTTCAGGATAAGTTCGTGTAAAACTTCTGGAGGAACCGGGGTAAGGTTACTTCAGGATAAGTCCGTGTAAAACTTCTGGATGAACCGGGGTAAGGTCATCTTGAGATAAGTCCGTGTAAGACTTCTGGAGGAACCGGGGTAAGGTTACTGCAGGATAAGTTCGTGTAAAACCTCTTGATGAACCGGGGTAAGGTCATTTTGAGATAAGTCCGTGTAAGACTTCTGGAGGAACTGGGGTAAGGTTACTGCAGGATAAGTTCGTGTAAAACTTCTTGATGAACCGGGGTAAGGTCATCTTGAGATAAGTCCGTGTAAGACTTCTGGAGGAACCGGGGTAAGGTTGCTGCAGGATAAGTTCGTGTAAAACTTCTTGATGAACCGGGGTAAGGTCATCTTGAGATAAGTCCGTGTAAGACTTCTTCTAAAAGAAAAGGAACCGGCGTAGGGTTACTTTGATGATAAGTCCGTGTAAGACTTCGTCTGAAAATTGAGAAGGAACCGGTGTAGGGTTGCCTGATGATGAGTTCGTGTAAAATTACATCTGAGGTTGAGAAGGAACCGGTGTAGGGTTGCCTGTTGATGAGCCCGTGTAAGACTTCTTCTGAAAGAAAAGGAACCGGTGTAGGGTTGCCTGAGGATGATCAAGTAGATAATTGTCCTGTTTGGTTTCAGATATTAACCCACGATCAGTCGTCCACAGAATTTTCCTGGCTTGTTACCGGTGTTGATCTGGAACTGTAAAGATAGATGGTAATCATCTTTTGATTGACTTTTTCCTGAAAAGGCAAAACGTTAGTTGTATGCAGTGTCATGATGCGTGAACTGCATGATATTAAGATGTTCTCAAGAATAAATGAGATTCATGTTGTATGATGCGTATGCATGCTATAATGTATGAAGATGTGATGTTTATGAATGTATTTTCGTCTAGGAAAATAAATCCTTGACGGACTTCGGGAAGTTTGTTGAATCCTGGACTGATGTTTGAAGAGTAGAGTTCTTCGTTTCTGCTGGGGGTGATGATTGCAAGAATAAATCGGTAGGAGAAGATGACTCCGTTGGGGAATAAACTTGATGAAGAGATTACTCTGCGGGGAATTACTCTGTGGGAAGAGATACTTCGCTGAGGTTTGATGATAACTCCTTTGGGGATACCGTTGATAAGCTTTGTTGAGGGAATTGATGAACTCCGCTGGGGGGTAGGAAGAACTTCGTCGAGGACGATCTTTCCGTGGTAATTAGTTAGGGATAACCCAGTTATAAGCCCTGGTGGGGAATAATCTTTGAATAAAGCCGGGGAGATGCGTTCGTACTCTGCAAGGATAAGCTTCCAGAATCTACTGGGGATGAGCTTCCAGAATCTGCTGGGGAGATTGATTCAGCTCTCCTGGGGAAACTTTTGGACTGTACTGGGGAATGGCTCCACTGGGGTGTCTGGTATTCCACCGGGGAACAATCTTATATTAAGATGGCCGGGGATGCTTGCTTAGGAACATCTGCATATTGCTGGAGAATATTGAGATTTTCTGGGGGTACCCAACTTCCTTAAGGCTGGCAGTAGACTAACTCTGCTTGGGGAGAGCGTTGCTGACTTGCTGGAGATACTGTGCCTTTTGGGGCTTATGGGAGACCAACTCTGCTCAGGGAGAGTATTGCTGAATCTTGTCTTACTCTGCGGGGAGCGAAGGTATCTTGGTCATGTTCTTCAGCTGAACTTACCTTGGTGCCTTGGTGGACAGAGCATCTTGTGTAGTTCGGACAATTCTTATTGCCCCAGCTTCTGTGGGAGAAGGTACCTGAGAGGTGTTTGATAGCTGCCGACTTGACAAATCTTCTTCTGGTAGGCAGGTGACGAGATGACGGGACATAGTCGTACGCTTTGATCCCTAATTTTTGCCTGGACCGCCCTTCCGGGTTTTCAGTCCACCGGGATACCCTTTTTTGCCCAAGCCGCCTTTTCAGGTTTTCGACTTGCCGGGTGTATAGATTTTTTTATTTTCATCCCTTATTTTTGCCCGAACCCTTTTGGTTCATCGGGAAGCCCTTATTTTTGCCTAGGCCAGTCGACCTAGCGGGTCTTTGATTATGCGCAGTATTTTTTCGACTATGTCTGTGCTCTCAGGATGCAGGGAGTTGTCACTGTCAGTAGTGCAGTGTCACCATGCCACTGGAAGATCTTCGTTTGATCGTCCAATGCCCCAAGTGATCCAGGTAGAGATTTGCCCCATGTTGATTGGCCTTTTGAGAGATTCTCCGAATCTTAACTTAACTGCCCCAGATGATGGACGATGATCATGCCATGCCCCTTTATTGGAAGTGCTCTTGTTCATTAGATATTCTTCACGCGAATTTCTCTGTTGTTCGAACAAAAAGTCATATGCAAACAATGTTATATTAAAAATGCAAAGCTTATGTCTGTCTTGAAGTTTTTGAAAATGCAGTTTTTTCATAAAAATAAGTGAAATTTTTTTGTAAACTGTGATGTCAACTCGTTATTTTACCGCAAGCCTTAAGGAGTCAGGATACCTTTGGTAACAGTATGCTTTCGAACTAACCCATGCTTCAACTAGGACTTTTAGGGGTTGTAGCGTGGTTTGGTTCACGGTTTAAGAAACAAAGGATAAAGGCTCAAATTTTATCTGTACCCACCCGCTCTTCGTGATGTTCTTTAAACCTAAACTCAGTTGATCGTGCGTCAGACCTTGTTTGAGTCTTTGCTATGATGTTCCGGTGATGGTTCGAATGTTGACAATTTATTTTGAATAGGCAGTCATTTCTTTTTGTTGAGGGTTTGTGAGACCTCTTTTTTTTGATTTCGTTATCCCTGTTTTTAGCCTGAACTGTTTCTTTTGTGATTACAGTCAGCGGGATGCCCCGGTTTTTGTAAGTCTCCTTCATAGGTTTTGACTTGTTGGGCTTTTATTTTGAGAAATGATGACTGCCTGTCTTTATGATCATTCGGAACCATCACTGTCTTTTGTTTTGTAAGGACTTCTTTGATGCCATTCGTTGTGCACTTGGATCAACTGAGAGAACTACCCTGCCCCAGGTTATGATCAAGGGTTTTAATTTTCGAAAAGAAAAACTCCTACTTCTTTGGCTCAGAGGGGTTGACAAGGGATTATATTCCTTATAACTCCAGTGTTTAGGAATTGAAACAATGCCTGTACCTCATCAGCGGGGTCTGTTCAAAAGCATATTGTAGATTGTGGTATCGTTTTTGTTATCCTCCCTCAAGAGGCTTAGAATTATTAATTGAGAGTTGACATCAAAAAATGAAAGCAGTTTGAATATAGAGAATGCGAATATATTGAGTCAAAGCAGACATATGCGATGCATTGATAAAGTAATAACGTTTGCCATGACAATAATTGTTTGAACAATCAAAATAAAATTACAACTTGAAAATTCTAATGGACAAAAAGTCTTCTCATCTCAGGACTTGTCACTTCAAATGGTGAATCCTGCAGGGATGGTAGAAGAACTCAGCCTGACCCTCTTGGGTGAAATCCACTGCTCCTTCATTAATCAGGTCCTGGACCTTGTTCTTCAGAGCCCAGCAGTCGGCAGTGTCATGTCCAGGACTATGAGAGTTGTATGCACATCTTTTGTTGGGATGATAGTTAGGAGCAGAGATGTTGGGATTCCGGGGAGGAGCCCTTAGTGTAATCAGATTCAATCTCAACAGGTGTTGTAAAGCTTGAAACAACGACATGTTGAGCTGGGTGAATTGCCTCCTGGGCTTGTTTGGCTTACTCTGATCAACCTGTTGCTCTGGGCGAGGTTGCGGTTGGACCTGTGAAGTGGTAGCAATTTGGAGAGGTTTATTCTTCACCATACCAGACTCTTGTCCTCTTGGAAGTTGATCAATGACCTGGTCCTTGACTTGGACTGGTTGCTTCATGTCTTGATGAAGCTGACTGATCATGGTCCTCAACTCTTCTTGCTCCCGAGCTAAGCCTTGGATGAGAGCCATTTGCCCCAGCATCTGGGTTCTCATTGTATCTACCTCAGCTTGCAGACGTTTCAGCCGTTCGTCCTTATCATCTTCGGGACTTTTCTTGGCCAAATTCCCCATGAGGAGTGTCCTCAACTCTTCCTTCCCCTTGGATAGGCTTAGGAAGATCTCCCTGAACTGAGTCTCTTGAGCATGAAGACCCTGGTTATCTTGTTGGGAAGCCATTGCTGAAATAAACAGCGAAGAAGGTAAGTGACCTGTAACAAGGGTACCTGTAATGTATGATATGCATGCAATGTTTTCAAGGATCTCGCGGGATAAACAAGAAAGATTGTTAGAACTTGAATTTTGTAGCTTGATTGAAGGAACTTCATTTTGTTGAAAGTCCTTCTTCAAGAGTCAAGGCTCACCATATCGAGTGGGTCATAGCCCCTGACCCAAATCATTAACCTTGGCTAGAGGAAAATAAATCCCCTTTGCCCCTTGCTAGACAGTTTGATTCATCATGACCTGCATCACAGCCCCTTGAGATCCTTGAAATGGGTTAGTCCTTATGCAGGATGTATGCAATGGTATGATGTTATGCTATGCATGGAGTGATGTAAGTAGGCCCTATAATGAGTCCCAATTAAGGACTGTAAACAAAACCTGCAAGGAACCCATGTTGTTAGATAACAAGTATGTACAAGTAATCAAGTTTGAAGGCACACAAGTCACACAGAGAACCCTTAGAGTTTAGGCCAGCATGATGTTTGGGGTACTACCCTCTTGAAGTTGGTGGGCTCATAACATGTCCTATCAAAAGTAACTGGGTTCTAAGGAGCTCAATATCATAGGATTGTTTTCTGTGTTCATTGTTTTGATTTAGCCACTGAATTGGCGACCAAAATATTCCAAGAAAACAACCTTCAATGAGTGTAGTATCGAGTATCTACCAACTTCGGACTGTACCAAAGTCGGTCATCTCACTACCCCTAAAGAGGCTAGGATGGTCAAGTAAGGTTCCTAAGGTCAGTTGATGCTTCACGACACCACGCGGCGGCCCCGTACTCTCCTTGACTTGATTCAAGGGTTACCGGTACTCACCAAAGTGCCACATCAACGTAGCAAACTATTTCAACCGTGTCGGTATACCCCGCACAGTTCCCTCACAGTTTGTTGCTACTTTCTAAAAGGTATTCCCCAGATCCGGGTTAGGATCTATGAAACTCCCAAAACAGGCCCACAATATTAAATCAAGCAAAGCAAACAATTGAAAACATGATGATGAACTATTCCTAAGGTACACCTCACTTACAAAAGTTTCCCCAGCAGAGTCGCCAGTTCTGTGATCGGTGGAAATAGAACTGACTATTTTTTAAGCTGGTTTCGCGAAATGTTGCGGTAAGCAAGAGTCGCCACCGTCTTTTATGTTCTCCAACATGGAAAGGACAAAAGCACAGCAAAATTCCTTCTTTGAGAATGTCTCTCGGTTCGGGAGGTAGATTTCAAGTGTGTGTGGGTTTTGAAAAAGTTTGTTTGAAAAATTTCTAAGTAACTCTTG
The DNA here is from genome assembly GCA_948472305.1 of Vicia faba. Taxonomy (NCBI): domain Eukaryota; kingdom Viridiplantae; phylum Streptophyta; class Magnoliopsida; order Fabales; family Fabaceae; genus Vicia; species Vicia faba. Next base: position 630,039,448 of record OX451741.1, on the reverse strand, counting down.
TATCAGTCCTCAAAAGTGTATAAAAATTTGTTTGAAAACTTTTAGAAAGTGTGAAGTGTGAAAAGTATTTTTATTTGTTTTGAGAAGAGAAAGTACTCAGGAGAATCTACCTACTCTAAGGAATTAAGTTGTGTAAGAGTCCTTTAGATAGTGCTATCCCACCATTGAGAGGTAGGTAGCACCATCGTTGGAGGTGTTCGGGTCAATTCGATTATAAGGGACAATGTGGTCACCGAAGCAACGGTAGTACACCTTAGAAGTAACCCTAATGTCCTAGATCCTTTGTATCCAAGGCAACCGTTTCGAGGCAACTGGATCTTTTGGACAGAAGGGTGACCTCTAAGACACCCTATACTTGATGACCACGTCGAGGCAACCAGTGAGGCGTACCCTAGGAGTGGCATGTGCTTTGTGTGTTGTTTTTCAGTTAATGTCTTTGTACATGTTATTTGTGAGCTACAGATTGATTTTATTTACATACATTCTTTCATGCATTTTTTAACAGTTAGGGGTGCAGAAAATAAATTGCGGAAATGTAAATCAAACTATTACAAGGCGCGGGTCTATACATCGCAAAAAAAAAAACAAAACCCGTTTGGAAATAAAGTGCGAGAAATAGTAAATAAAGAGATAAACCTAATTACTATTACATACCCGGAAACAGTTACATAAATAATCAAAATAAGAATAATGCGCGAAAGAATTAAATCGGGAACGTCCTAAGGGTTTTGACCCTTTTTTGAATAAGAATTGAATTTTTTATCCTTTTTGTGATTAAATGAAATTAAAATTAATAACTAATTAATTAATTAATTAAGAAAATATTTTTTATGTTTTTATGTTTTAATGAAATAAAATAAAAAAGGAATTAAAAATATTTGTTAATAAAATCTAATTCTAAATTTATTTTAGTTATTAAAAAAAAGATTAAAATTGCCTAATTAAACTAATCAATTAATTATAATTTACTTACAAAATAAGTTAACAAATAATAATAATATTTTTTTTTATGAAAAATATTATTTATGTTAATTTTGGTGGTAATAATGATAATTAAAAAAAATAATTGATAACTAAATTAGAAAATATAAATAAAAAAAAAAGAATGAACAAAGGGGGTTAATGGACCAATGGGAGGTTTATTGTTGAATTTCTGGCCCAATAGAAGCAAGCCTGTTTGACTTTTTGCAATTGACTACACTGGCTTGACTGGGGAGCATGGTGCTCCTTCATTTCTTGGCCTTTGGATCCATGATTATGGACATGTGGCGCATGGATTGGTGAGGTGTATGATGAAGCCCTTCAGGGAGCCTGCATAGGAATATGTTAGGAAAAATTGAAACAATTATTGAGTGGACTTGGGAATCAAACCCAGGTCCTATAGCCTTTTCCAATAGCATGGCCACCAACTGAGCTGCGCGTTTCATTTGATCTAAGAATAAGCAATGATTAATATATGTAATAAAAAGCAATATTCCTGGAAATAAAAAAAACACGCGCATTATTTTAAACAGGCCAATCAGATGCAAGCATGTGGTCATCTTTTTCCTAAAAAATTGCAGGTTTTTACCTGCAGATTTTATCCGCAGGTGGTTTCGTAGGTTTGTCCTAGAACCGTCCCTAGGCCATGAAAATCCATTTCAAAACCATGGTTGACCTCGTCCATGTCCCCTGATTACACTTATGCCCTTGGCTGGCCTTGATTTAACCTGAAACAAAAATGCCTAAAACGCAAGAACGTGAACCCTAGAATCGGGCATCACGATTCAGGGCCTAACAATAAAATTGGCTAATGCAATCATGTTGTAAATTAATCAAGGAGTATGAATATGCTAGCTTTTTTGAGAAAAAACGCAAGAATAGAGAATTCCAATTTCATGTTCAGAGACGAGTTTGTAATGACTTACATTGCTTGATATTGAGCCTCGGGACTTGGCAAAGGTTGCTTTAGCTTCAGGGTGTGGCAAGGAATAGAACCACGTGCTTGTTTTGATCTGAAGATGCTCGCAACTATGTTTTAGAACTCTCACTTTTTGGACAATTTTTGGTTTTGCTCTTGGCCGTTTCTGCACACACTAGGTCGTGAATGAGGCTTGCAAGGCTTGCATATGTAGTCATGAATGGGAATAATTCACCTTTAGGAGCCTTAAACTTGTGCCATTATGTTTTTGGATTTTGTCTTAACCACCATTAAAGGCCTTTCAAAGCTTTGTCCAAATTCAAAATTTCGTGCATAAATGAGCTTGGCACGGTTTTGGTATGTGGAATATGACACATGAAGGCTAATCAAACCACAAGATACCATTTAATTAATTTTTTTAATTTTATTTGAATTATTATGGATTAAAATGAATTAAATCCATAAAAATTAAATAAAAATGGAAAAAATAATTATTTGGTCTTGAAATTGATCATGGGACACGTGGGAGGCATGACAAGGCTGAATCAAGTGGAAAAAAGTGGGCCCTTTTGTCAAAAATTGAAGTTTCAAGGATAGTTGACTTTTGCCATTTCACAAAAATTTCCCAACTTCTCCAATGCATATCTTGCTCAATTTTAATCATATAAACATGTTCTTGGACATTTTGGAAAGGTCTTGAAGTCCTATAACCAATGCCTTTTGTCCCATGTCATTTTGATTTACCAATCTCAAGTTATGGTCTTTGACATAAAATGCCTTTTTGTTGACTTTTGAAAATCACCTATAATGTTGAAATTGATAACTTTTTGTGAGAGCATTTCTTGGACTTGGAATGTGAAGATGCATTGTAGGAAATGTCATCCCCTTCAAAATGAGCATTGGATGGGATTTTTCTGATGAACCATGAAAAAGTTATGTCTTGGTCAAGTTACAGTTGACTTTTCAACTGTCCAAAAATGGAAACTTTTGCATCTTGATGATTTTTGAGCCATTCTTGTGGAATCATGATCAAGACTTGATCAAATGATGATTGTGGCCTCAAAATAAGATGTTGACCAAAAATTTTGACTTTTGACTGCCAAATGACCATTTTGCCCCTACAGTTGATTGTGAACCAAATAGGGCTTTTGACTGTGCAACTTGACCTTGTGAGCTTTGAAACTTGGCATGTGGATCCTTGACAATGTGTATAGGCATATATGACTTAATTGAGCCCTTGAAAACCTCAACTTCCTTGCAAGAACCAAAACCCTAATTTTGACTGGCTTAGGAGGATGGTTTGACTGTGCAACCCTTGAGTAGACTTGAGCAACTTGAGATGATGTTTGTCAAAACTTTGAAGAATATGGGAGGGCAAATTTTGGGGTACAACACCTCTTCTCCCTATTATCATTCAATTGCAAAATGTGCATATCATCCGGACTGTGTGGGGCACGACACCAACAACTGTTGGGCCCTTAAAAACAAGATCCAAAATTTAATAGATGTCAAGGAGGTAGAGTTTGATGCTCCCGAAAAACCTAATGTGATATCTGCTCCTATGCCAAAACATGGTCATAATGTCCATGCTATTGTAGAAGATCTTCATGTTACTGATGTTGATGACTTAATGACTCCATTGCCAATGATCAAGATGAATCTGTTGAAAGCCGGGATTTTCCTGGGCTGTGAAAAAGATTGTTACTTTTGTTCAACCTTGCAATCCGATTGTCCACTGTTGAAATCAGGCATCCAACGCCTGATGGATACTCAAGAGATCCTCTTTCAGAAAACTCCTGTTGATACTATTACTCATGTTATTCCTGTTACTCCAATCAATGATGTTGCTATAATCACCATTTCCGACAACCTTTCCAAGACCTGCAAAAGGCCTGTTAAGATTACGCCTGATCCAAAGTTTATACCACTGAAGATTACCATGTCGGGGCCTATCCCATATAAGTCCAACAAGACGATACCGTGGAATTATGGAGGGGAGATATTCTACCATGGTGTCAAGCAGATCGAATCAGCCGAAGAGAATTCCGATGAAGAAACTCCTGATGTAGGAAATATTGCGGGGATGAGTAAGATCACTCGTAGCGGAAGAATCTTCTCTCCAGAGATTGCTCCTCCACGGGAAGTCTTCGGACCCTCAAGTGCTCCTGTGCCGGTCAAGATATCTGTGTGAAATCCAGTGATCAAAGAAATTGTTACTCCCGAAGTTGTACCCTCTACTGTTACTGCTGATAAAGGTAAGGGGATCCAAGAAGCGCCCGTCAGGACGAGGGCTCAGACTTTGGTTATCCCCGAGACCACCCAAAAGGAAATGGAGGAAATCTTAAAGATAATTAAGAAGAGCGACTATGATGTCGTAGAACAGCTGGGGAAAACCCCTTCAAAAATCGCTATGCTAGCTCTGTTGCTTTGCTCCGAGGCTCATGCCAAAGCCTTGATCAAACTCCTGAAGACGGCGCACGTGCCTCAAGAAACTTCTGCGGATCAGTTTCAAGAATGTGTGGCTATCCTTACAGCCGACAATGGTCTGGGATTTTCTGATGTCGATCTAACTTCCAAGGGAAGAAAGCAAAATGATGCGCTGCATGTTTCGGTAGAGTGCAGGGGGACCACACTTGCTCATGTTCTGGTATATACCGGCTCATCTTTAAATGTTCTACCAAAGAAAGCATTGGACAGGCTAGACTGTGAAGGTTTGACTTTAAAGCTCAGTAATATCATTGTTACAGCCTTCGACGGTTCTAAGCGAATGGTTCATGGAGAAGTGGACATCCCAATTAAGGTGGGAACAGAAATTTTCAACTCTACTTTTTATGTGATGGACATTTGTCCTTCATATTCATGCTTGTTGGGAAGGCCATGGATCCACAATGCTGGGGCAGTCACTTCTTCTCTACACCAGATGCTCAAATACCCAGTCCAGGGTAAAATCATAACAGTTCATGGTAAGGAGGAGTATATGATAAGCCACCTTAACTCTTTCCGCTACGTGGAGTTAGATAGTGAATTCATAGAAACACCTTTCCAACATTTTGAAGAGGTTTCTCCTGAAGTGGCAGTAGCCAAGACAATGACTGATGTGCCTATCATTACCAAACATGTGTCCCGGGTGTCATCCCTTAAAGATGCGGAGGCTGTGATCAAGGAAGAAGGAAGTACAATGTGGGGTCAACTGCCAGATTTTCCTCACAAGACAGATAAGTTCGGATTGGGTTTCACTACTGCTAGCCAGAAAGTTGTGCGTCGCTCCCGGGCTGGAGGACCACCCTTAAAGATCACTTATCATGGAGTTCATGCTTTAGAAGATGATGATGAAGAAAGCAATTTTAAAGATTGGATCTTTCCAACCATTAAAGGATGACTGAACAACTGGGAGGCGAAAGACTTTGTTCCCATTACTTTCATCAATCAGTAATTTATCTTTTGAACATTTCCTGTTTGGTCTGTAATAACTTTTAAACAATTCGTACACTCTTTTGCCTTGTGCCTTTCCCGGGGCACATAGGTCCATTTGTAAGGGTTTTGATTCTTCATTTTCATATGCCATTTTTAATGAATCATGGATGTTTTCATCTATAAACTTTTGTGTTCATTTTCTTTCCTTTTACATTTTATTTTGTTTAAGGATGGCTATCCCTTACACACACCCACACTCACAAAATGCAGGTACCCATCCACTTCGGATTCCATGGGTAACAATTCTGCTGTGGCCTTTAGCAACTCTGAAGATTTGGTCAAACATGTTGAGTACGAAGATGATGAAGACTGTGAAGTTCCTGGAGAGTTGGCTAGACTTTTGCAATAAAAAGAAAGGGCTATTCTGCCCCATGAAGAGTTGTTAGAGACTATCAATTTGGGTACTGCCGAAGATAAAAAAGAGGTTAAAGTGGGTGCCAACCTGGAGCCAAGTGTCAAAGGGCGCTTATTTCAGCTGTTGAATGAGTTTGTTGAGATCTTCGCCTGGTCCTATGAAGATATGTCGGGATTGGATACAGATATTGTGGTTCACCGTCTCCCTACAAGAGAAGACTGTCCACCAATCAAACAGAAAGTCCGTCGAATGAGGCCCGACATGTCCGAAAAGATCAAAGCTGAAGTGATGAAGCAGTTCAATGCTAGCTTTCTGGCTGTTACTTCCTATCCACAATGGGTTGCTAATATTGTGCCCGTGCCTAAGAAGGACGGCAAAGTCAGAATGTGTGTGGACTACAAAGACTTAAACAGGGCTAGCCCTAAAGATAATTTTCCACTACCTCACATTGACATCTTGTTTGACAACACAGCTCAACACAAGGTATTCTCTTTCATGGACGGATTTTCAGGGTACAACCAGATCAAAATGGCCCCCGAAGACATGGAGAAGACTACTTTTGTTACGCAGTGGGGTACCTTCTGCTATAAGGTGATGCCATTCGGACTGAAGAATGTCGGGGTAACCTATTAGCGAGCCATGGTAGCTTTGTTTCATGATATGATACATCATGAGATCGAAGTCTACGTAGACGACATGATAGCCAGTTCACAGACAGAAGAAGAACACCTCGACCATCTGCAAAAGATGTTTGTCAGATTGAAGGAGTACAAGCTCAGAGTGAACCCTAGCAAGTGCACTTTCGGAGTCAGGTCTGGTAAACTCTTGGGATTCATCGTCAGCAACAAAGCCATTGAGGTTGATCCTGCTAAGGTCAAAGCTATACGAGAAATGCCTGCCCCCCGCACTGAAAAGGAGGTCAGAGGTTTCTTGGGACGCCTAAACTACATTGCAAGGTTCATTTCTCACCTGACATCTACCTATGAGCAAATCTTCAAGTTGTTGAAGAAAGATCAAGTGGTTGAATGGAATGACGACTGTCAAGTTGCTTTCGATAAAATCAAGGAGTATTTACTAGAACCTCCTATCTTGAGTCCACCCGTCGAAGGAAGGCCTTTAATCATGTATCTGACTATTCTGGATAACTCAACGGGGTGCATACTGGGCCAACATGACGAGTCTGGTCGAAAAGAGCATGCCATTTATTACCTTAGAAAAAAGTTTACCGACTGTGAGACTCTCTACTCACTGCTCGATAAAACTTGTTGCGCTTTGGTATGGGCTGCTCGCCGGCTAAGGCAGTATATGTTGACACATACCACTTTGTTGATTTCCAAGATGGATTCGATCAATTACATCTTCGAGAAGCCTGCTTTATCCGGAAGAATCTCTAGATGGCAGATGATCCTAACTGAGTATGCTATCTGTTGTACCCCAAAATTTGCCCTCCCATATTCTCCAAGAAATTGCCAAGCCAAGTCACAAAATTCCCCAAGGGTTGTGCAGTGCAACTGTCTCCCATACAGTCAAAACTAGGGTTTGTGTCCTGATCAAGGAAATGAAGTTTTCAAAGGCCCAATCAAGTCTTATATGCTTACAAATGTGGTCAAGCATCCTCATATCAAGTTTCAAGACATTCAGCTCAAAATTGCACAGTCAAAACCCTAAATTGCACTACAGTCAACTGTAGGGGCAAAATGGTCATTTGACAGTCAAAAGTTCAAATTTTTGGTCAACATATCATTTTGAAGCCACAAACATCATTTGATCAATTCTTGATCATGATTCTCAAAATTTGGCTCAGAAAATCATCAAGATGCAAAAGTTACTATATTTGGACAGTTGAAAAAGTCAACTGAAATTGACCAGGGCATAACTTTCACATGGATTATCAGGAAAATTTCATCCAAAGCCTGTTTTGAAGAGAAAGACATTTCCTATAACTCATCTTCATACTTCAAGTCCAAGAAATGCTCTCACAAAAAGTTATCAATTTCAACATTATAGGTCATTTTCAAAAGTCAACAAAAAGGGACTTTAAGTCAAAGGCCATAACTTGAGATTGGTAAATCAAAATGACATGGGACCAAAGGCATTGGTTAAAGGACTCAAAGACCTTTCCAAAATATCCAAAAACATGAGAAAAGATTAAGAATTGGGCAAGTTATGCCTTGTGGAAGTTGGGAAATTTTTGGATATTTTGAAAAGTCAACATTGATCCAAATGACCTAAAAATGCTAATGGGCCCATTTTTCTTCCAAGATTCATCATTCTAAACATGTGCAAGACCATTTGGCCCAAAGGGAAGTATTTTCTCATTTTTTATTTATTTATTTGAATTTCTATTAATATTAATTCATTTAAATCAATTAAATATGTGGAAAATATCTAAATGAACCAAACAAATCTTTTTGTACACATTCTAGACTCAATATTTCGTGCATATGCCAATTAGGAAAGATTTGGTTTGACTTGATCATGATTGACACCAAATACACATGAAAAAAGATTCAAAAAGATCTTAGAAAATCAATTTGCAAAATCATTGAATGGAAGAGATTTGATTGAATTTCTTTGACCTAATGCCTCCACTACATAACCAGGAACCTAAACCTAATTGTATGGGACTAAAAGCTGCGCAGAAGAACAATAGACAAACTTGGAAAATTGTTGAAAAACTCAAAACTGAACTCATTGATAGAGGGCGATTCAAAGCTTAATTCCTTTTCCAATAGCTTCCTCAAGGTCTCCTGAACGCATTCCAATCAAAAACAACAACCAAAACCTCAAGAATTGGTAGATTAAACGGAAACTGTACAGCATGAAACTCATAATCGCATATCATGTTCTAGGCATTTTTTATGAAAATTAATTGTTGATTCATGTTTATCATCTTGTCCTGAAACTAACCAATGCATTCAATTTGATTTTTGTATCGTGTATGAGATTTCACCATGTTAGTTTTCTAGGTTTTTCAGAGCTTGAATTTAGGGCTTTTGCAAAGAGGAAAAATTAAGGATCCAGACCACCACCATTCCATTTGACAAGCTTGGGCGGACATGAATCACCTATCGCGCCCAATTTATGGGCACCATAGCGCTAGTCGCTATTTTTCAATAGCCTGCCTAATGCAACGCGTGTAAAACCGTGGTCTTTGTGTTTTGTTTTACAGGGATGGTGAGGAAGATGACCTTGTGTCACGCGGTGATTGGTGCGTTTGAAAGTTGGCGCGCAGGACCCACTAATGCTTCGCTTTTCTTATATATTATTTATTTGTTATTAATATAACAAACGTGTTATTTGGTTCAGATGGCAAACGATAGCGCTGGTATCACATATGGCCTGGGTTCGATCCCAGGTCTTCATGCTTTCCATTTGTTTTTCCCAATTAAGCGTTCATGTGCAGGCTCAGTAACGTGGTCCACCATACACCTTCCAAATCCAATGACCACGCGTCCAATGAAACTCAGATCAATGGTTAAGAATTGAAACACACGCTAAGCCCTAGTCAACGTTGCCACACGCGTCATCCAAAAGTCAGAAGGGCCATGCTTAATTGGGCCAGATTTCTAAAAGCATACCTCACTTTGGGGCCTGAACCCCCCCCTGGTTTGCCTTCTCCATATTTTTTGTTATATTTTGTCTCTATTATTTTATTTACTTTAGTGTTTTAATTCAGTTAATTATTATTTTTTTTACAAATTATAAAATACACAAAAAAATCAGAAAAAAGAGCAAAATATAATATTTATTTATTTTAATATTTTTATAAATAAATTCACATGTAAATATTTAGTATAATTAGGGTTTTTGCAATTTTAATTCTTTTTAATAAATCAAAAAAACATAGAATTAGGTAATTGATAATTTTTTCTTTTAATCTTTTTTTCCTTTTTTTTTACCATAACATTATTTACTTATTTTATTTTCATAATTAACTTGTAAATTAATTAGGGTTTCATTTAGGTTAAAAAAGGTCAATATTTTCTTAATAAACTTAAAATAATTAGAATTAGGTTTAATATTTAGTTTTAATTAATTATTTTTTCTATTAAATCTTAAAAATACAAAAAAAACACCAAAAAACATTCCTTTTTTAATTTTTAATTTTTTGCAAAAGGGTCCAACGCCCTCGTTCGTAATTTATTTAATTCACACATTTATTTTATTTCGCTTAATTCATTATGTATTTCTCCCAAAGCGTTGTAACTTAAATTTCTCGCACTTTTATTTCTTTTGCTTTATTTACTTTCCGTCAAATCGGGTCTGGTTTAATTTTGGCGATGTGGACCCGCGCCATTTGTAATAGCTGTAGATTTACTTTTTCCCGCAAATATTAACTGTTAACAAAAAGCATGAAAGAATGTATGGCCTTAAAAATAAAATCAAGCGTAGATCACAACAAACATGACAAGACAAATAACTGAAACATGACACACAAATCACACACCACCCCTAGGGTACGCCTCACTATTGCCTTGCCTCGAAAGGTGATCGTCGAGTAGAGGACGTCTTAGTAAGTCCTCATGATCCGGGAACCTGGCATGAGGGTAGCTTCTAAGGTATCTTCCTATTGCTCTGGTGATCACCATGTCCCGAACCTCGACTTGACCCGAACACCTCCAACGGTGGTGCTACCTACCTCTCAATGGTGGGATGGCACTACTTTAAAGGACATTTACACAGACGAATTCCTTAGGGTAGGTAGGTTCTCGTAGATACTTGCTCTCTTCAAAACAAACTGAAATCTTTTCACACCAACACTTTTCAAAAGCTTTCAAAGCAAATTTTTCAAACACTCTGACGTACGAGTCGAACTGAAATTTTTCAAAGAAAACCTTTTAAAACCCACATTGAAAAGCAAACAAAACATTTTTGAAAACACATTGAGCAAGTATCTAAGAGCCCATGGATAACCATGGATAGAAAGGGTGCTAACACCTTCCCTTTCTATAACCTACCTCCCGAACCGAGAGCAATCTCTTTAAGGAATTTTTCTGTGCTTTTGTCCTGTCCATGTTGGAGAAAATAAAAGACGGTGGCGACTCTTGCTTCCGCGACATTTCGCGAACCAGCGTTAAACAGTCAGTTCCAGATCCACCGATCACAGAACTGGCGACTCTGCTGGGGAATAAAACTTAAAGTGGGGTGTACCTTAAGGCTAGCTCATAACTATGTTTTCAATTGTCTTCTTTGCTTGCTTTATTATTGAGGGTTGCTTGGGAGTTCTATAGATCCTAACCCGGATCTGGGGAATACCTTCTTAGAAAGTAGCGACAAGGCTGTGAGGGAACTGTGCGGGGTATACCGACATGGTTGAAACAGTCTGCTACGTTGATGTGGCACTTTGGTGTGTATCGGTAACCCTTGAGTTTAGTCAAGGAGAGTACGGGGCCTCCGCGTGGTGTCGTGAAGCATCAACAGACCTTAGGAACCTTAATTGAACTATCTTGGCCTCTTTAGGGTAGTGAGATAACTGACTTTGGTGCAGTCCGAGGTTGGTTGATACTCGATACTACGCTCAATTGAGGGTTGCTTTCCTGGAATATTTCGGTCGCCAGTTCAGTGGCTAAATCGAAACGATGAACAATGAAAGCAATCACGTGAAATTGGGAACCTTAGAACCCGGTTACTTTGATTAGGACAGGTTGAACCCACCAACTTCAAGAGGGTACTACCCAGACCCCATGCTGGCCTTAAACCTTAAGGGCTTGTCTTGTGTGCCTTGTGTGCCTTACATGTTTGTCTTTGTAAATATCTGTGGTGTGTTTAATCATAGCATCATGACATCATCCAGCATCATATGCATTGACTAACCATTTCAGGGGTTCGGATTTTCATCTTTGTTCTTGTTTTGTAGGACATGGAAACTGTTCGTAGAAAGACAATTCAGGTCAATCTTGTAAGGATCCCTCCTCAGCTTAAGGAACTTATATCCAGGATTCCCGAGAACTCTTCATTCGGTGAAAGACATGGAAGCCTCATTAGCTTGGTCAACACCAACATTGAGGAAGATATGATTAAGGTCTTGTTCCAATTCTTTGACCCTCTGCATCACTGCTTTACCTTCTTGGACTATCAGTTGGTACCTACATTGGAGGAGTTCTCCCGGCTCCTGAAGATCCCTATCCTTGATCAGCTACCTTTCAATGGTACAGAAAAGGAACCTAAGCTTGAAGAGATTGCTAAAGCCTTGCACCTACAGTCATCTGACCTCAAGGGACATTGGGAAGTTAGAAGTGGTATCAAAGGGTTCTTAGCCAGGTTTCTTTTTGAAAAGGCCCTTGAATGTTGGAACTCCCTTGACTTGCAAGCTTTTGAAGAGGTTGTGGCCCTCCTTGTTTATGGTTTGGTGTTGTTCCCTAATCCAGACCAGCTTATTGATATCAGTGCTGTTCAGATCTTTATGTCCAGGAATCCTATACCTACGTTGCTGGGGGACATCCTTCACTCATGTTACACTCGAACCATGAGAAAAAGAGGTGTCCTTATGTGTTGCACTCCTCTCCTGGGAAGGTGGTTTATTTCGCACCTTCCGCAATCAGTCTTGAAGAATGAGCGGGGTTTGAGATGGTCACAACGGTTGATGACTCTTACACATGCAGATATACATTGGTGCCCTAGGTCCAGAGAAGATGTCACTATCATTGATCGTTGCGGGGAGTATCCTAATGTTCCTTTACTTGGAATCAGAGGAGGTATTACTTATAGCCCATGCCTGGCTTGGAGACAGTTTGGTTATGCTCGGAGGGATGGTCCTCATGACATGTTAATTCCTGACATAGTTTTTGACTTCGACAACGATACTCAAGGACTTCGCCAGAGATTTATCAGAGCTTGGAGGATGCCAAGTAGGATAGACAGCAAGACACTGGGGCACAGGAACTCCATCCCATTGGAACCCTATCTCAAGTGGGTACGCGCCCGCTCTCAGAAGTTAGTGATGCCTTATCCTCACATGATCCCGGTAATCAAAGAACCTGTCTTGGAAGGGGAAGTGTCCTACACTATTCAGCACCCTGATATGCCCACATCCTGGGAAGAGATGCAGAAGAGCTGGATCCAGCTTAAGGAAGAAAAGAATTCTCTTGAGACTAGTCTACATGCTAGCGAAAAGAAGGTCTTGGAGCTCACCTGCCTGTTGCATGAGGAGAGGAATCTCAACACTTACATAGCTCCGAAGAGGATGCGCAGTGTATTTTGGGATTGATTTGATTTTTGTACTTTTTGCCCATGAGGCTTTGATGTATTAAACAATGATTTCTTTAATGATAACGTGTGTTCCTTCTTGTCTACAACAAATTTGAACTTTCGAACCCTTGAATGCATTGCATGAACACATCTCATTCATCATGTGCATAGCAGGTTTTTCCCCTTTTCAGGTTGCTTACAGTTCTTCGCTGTTTATTTCAGCATCATGAATCCCGAATCTGCATCAACTGAGACATCAATCAAGGCTCTTCAGGCGCAGAATGCGCAGTTCCAAGAATTAATCAAGGGTCTGGCTAAAGGCCAAGAAGAACTGAAGGCTATGCTCCTGAAGAAGGAGAAGAAGAAGAAGAGAAGAACTGTTCTGTTCAACTCGGGCCGAAGGTTTGGCAATACTCTGCAACATGAAGAGGCTGGTTCTTCTGTTGGCAAGAGTCCTTCTCAGGCAGAAGTAAAGGTTCCTAGTCCGGTCGTCTCCGACAACGAGACAGATTTTGATGAAGAGCAGTACCCTCCTGCAGATGACAGATATAAGCAACTGGAGGACAGGTTGAAGGCTATGGAGGTCCAACAGGCACCTGGGCTGGATTTCGGAGATCTGGGTTTGTCGACTGGTGTGATCATCCCCCACAAGTTCAAAGCACCATCCTTCTCCAAATATGACGGGGCGTCTTGTCCCAAGCTGCATTTGAGGTCCTATGTTCGGAAAATTCAGCCGTACTCTGCGGACAAGAATTTATGGATCCACTTCTTCCAGGAGAGTCTTTCAGGGACTCATCTCGAATGGTTCTATCAGCTGGATGGGACCAAGGTTCGTAACTGGGAGGAGTTGGCTACTGCTTTCTATAAGCAGTATCAATATAATGCCGACCTTGCCCCTACACGTACCCAACTCCAGGGTATGGCGTTAGGTGCAAGCGAAGGTTTTAAGGAGTACGCTCAGAAGTGGAGAGACCTGGCTGGCAGGGTGCAGCCACCATTGACTGATCGGGAGTTGGTTGACATGTTCTTGGGGACCCTATCTGGGCCATTTTTCAACCATCTCATTGGGAATTCTTCTGCTGGTTTCACTGATTTGATCTTGACCGGAGAGAGAATTGAAGCTGGGCTGAAATCTGGGAAGATTGCGAAGGGTGCATCATCTAGTTCGGAAAAGAAACCATTCAAGAAGGAGTCTAGTGCCGTGTATGGTTCTAGGAAATCAGAGAGACCTGAGCACCGCCAATCTGTCAGTGCGGTGATGATTGCTAAGCCTGCTGCCGCTCCTCGGCCAAACAATTCTCAAAGGGCTGAAAGACCCCGGAGGGAGTTTACCCGGTTAAACATGACCCTATCGCAGATCCTGCCACAGTTGCTCTCCACTAACTTAGTGACTGTCAGGGAGGCGCCGAAGTTCCCTAATATAACATCTCCCAAATACAACCCGAATGCTCGTTGTGCTTACCATTCAGAAAGCCCGGGGCACTTTACCGATGACTGTTGGGCGTTGAAGAATAAGGTGCAAGACCTTATCGACGCAAAGGAGATACAATTCGAAGCACCGGCAAAGCCGAATGTAGTTACTGCCCCTATGCCTCAGCACGGGGTAAATGCTGTTGATGAAGACATTTATGCTGTTTCTGTGGATGATCTAGCCACTCCTCTAAAGATCGTCAAGAAGAACCTACTGCAGGCCGGTTTATTTCCGGGTTGTAGTGAGGGTTGCCTATTTTGTGCTGTGTCCCCATCTGGTTGTCCCTTGCTAAAGTTAGGCATTCAAAGCTTAATGGATAGCAAGGAGATTCTATTCAAGAAGTCTGTTGTTCGGTTGGTTCCAATGGAAGAAGTTTCTGTGGTGACTATCTTCAGTAATCCGATCCCGGCTCTCCAGAAGAAGCCCGTTCAAATTATGACCGTTGCACCCGTTATTATCACTGTTCCAGGGCCCCTGCCCTATGTATCTGATAAAGCTGTCCCTTGGCACTATGGGGCAGATGTATATATAAACGGGATTAAACAAGAGCTCAACGCTGGCGCCAGCATCTGTGACATCACTGGCCCAGCCAAAGTTACCCGCAGTGGCAGGCTCTTCTCGCCTGACATTGCATCGCCTGCTGCCCGAAGACCGCTCCTGATAATTCCTACAAGTACACCTATTCCTGTTGCTGATCAAGTTGTTGTTCCTGCTGCTGATCCGATTGTTTCTCCTACTGCCGAGTCATCCAATGCTCGGGGCAAGGGGATTGAAGTTGAGCCTGCCCAGATGGAGGCACCCATACCCATAGCTGCTGAGGCCTCCCCACAAGAGATGGAGGAGATTCTAAAGATTATAAAGAAGAGCGATTTTAATGTTGTAGAACAATTGGGGCATACGCCCTCCAAGATCTCCATGCTCTCCTTATTGTTGTGCTCCGAGGCCCATGCTAAGGCCCTAATCTCATTCCTCAAGACGGCCCATGTGCCACATGAAACCTCTGTGGTCCAGTTCACTGATTGCGTGGCAAGTCTGACGGCAGACAACGGTTTAGGTTTCTCAGATACTGACTTGACCGCAAAAGGGAGAGACCATAATGATGCTCTGCATGTCTCTATTGAATGCAGGGGTACTACCTTGGCACATGTGTTAGTAGATACTGGTTCGTCTTTAAATGTGCTACCTAAGAAGGCTTTAGACCGTCTAGATTGCGAAGGCCTGGAATTGAAACCCAGCAACATCATCGTCAGGGCCTTTGATGGTTCAAAGAGGATGGTCCATGGAGAGGTTGACATTCCGATTCGTGTGGGCTCTCAGGTGTTCGACTCCACTTTTTATGTGATGGATATCCGTCCATCTTACTCTTGTCTGTTGGGTCGACCCTGGATACATAAGGCTGGGGCAGTGACCTCTACCTTGCATCAAAAGCTGAAATACCCCGTCAGAGGGAAGATCGTCACCGTGCAGGGAGAGGAAGAATATATGGTGAGTCACCTAAACTCTTTCAGATACATTGAGATGGATGGGGAGTTCATTGAGACCCCCTTTCAGCATTTCGAGGAGGTGTTTCCAATTGCAGCAGAAACAACAGAAGCAAGTGGTCCTTTGAAGATGGCTTCCCTGAAGGATGCCAGGGCTGTGGTGCAGAAGGGTGAATGTGTCGACTGGGGCAGACTTCCGGACTTTACTCAGAAGACTGATAAACTTGGGCTGGGTTTTACCACAGAAGGTCAGAGAGCTATGAGGAAAGCGAGGATCGGAAGGCCTCCGGTATTTATTAAAAGCTCAGGAGTGAATGCTGTTGAGGAAGACCATGAGGTGGACGAAGCTGAATTCAACAGCTGGATCTATCCGACGCCCGAAGATGGATTGAACAATTGGAGTGCAAAGGACCATACCCCTGTTACCTTTGTGACGCAGTAATGAATTCCTATGTTTTGTTATTTTGTAATAAACAATGATTAAACTCTATGGCCCGGTGTCTTACCCGAGGCACCGTGGTTCTATTTGTGAGGGCATACAAACTGTCATTTTATACATCATGAATGAAAATCTTGGACGTTTTTCGCATTACAGATATTGTGTTCCTTTTCTGTCTTTCATTTCCTTTACATAATTTTCAAAACAGCTGTATTTACACACACACTCACTCATACAGGTTTCAATCCACTCTGGATCTCACTGATAACAACTCTGCTACTGCCAATTATGACTTCGAAAATCCGATCAACTTAGCCGAAGACGAAGGTGAAGATGATTGCGAAGTGCCTGGCGAGCTTGCAAGACTGTTGCTTCAGGAGGAGAGGGCAATTCAACCCCATGAAGAGCCAGTGGAAACCATAAACTTGGGTACTGAGGCAGACAGGAAAGAGGTAAAGATTGGTGCCAACCTAGAGCTCAGCGTGAAGCAACGGTTAACCAAGATGTTACATGACTATATGGAGATCTTTGCCTGGTCCTACGAAGACATGCCCGGGTTGGATACCGATATTGTCGTCCATCACTTGCCGACTAGGGAAGACTGCCCTCCAGTTAAACAAAAGGTCCGTCGGATGCGTCCAGAGATGTCCGAGAAGATTAAAGCCGAGGTTATGAAGCAGTTTGATGCCGGGTTCCTTGCAGTAACTTCTTACCCTCAGTGGGTTGCTAATGTGGTGTCGGTACCTAAGAAGGACGGTAAGGTCAGGATGTGTGTCGATTACAGGGATCTAAACAGGGCCAGCCCCAAAGATGACTTCCCCTTACCTCACATTGATGTCCTTGTTGATAATACAGCTCAGCACAAGGTATTCTCTTTCATGGATGGCTTTTCAGGTTACAATCAGATTAAGATGGCACCTGAAGACATGGAAAAGACTACATTTGTTACACAGTGGGGCACCTTCTGTTACAAGGTCATGCCGTTCGGATTAAAGAATGCTGGGGCAACCTACCAACGTGCCATGGTTGCCTTATTTCATGATATGATCCATCATGAGATAGAAGTGTATGTTGACGACATGATCGCAAGGTCCCAGACTGAGGAAGAGCACTTAGATCATCTACAGAAGTTGTTTGACCGGTTGAAACTGTACAAGCTGAGGTTGAACCCGAACAAGTGCACCTTCGGGGTAAGATCTGGGAAGCTGCTAGGCTTTGTGGTCAGTGATAAGGGAATTCAAGTGGACCCTGCTAAGGTCAAGGCTATTCAAGAGATGCCAGTTCCTAAGACAGAAAAGGAGGTCAGAGGTTTTTTAGGACGTCTGAATTACATTGCTCGCTTCATCTCACATCTGACTGCTACCTGTGAGCCAATCTTCAAGCTGCTGAAGAAAGATCAGGTAGTACGTTGGAACGATGAATGTCAGGCTGCTTTTGACAGAATCAAAGAGTATCTCCAAGAACCACCTATCCTTATGCCACCGGTTGAAGGGAGACCTCTGATCCTATATCTGACAGTGCTCGACAATTCAATGGGGTGTGTGCTGGGGCAGCATGACGAGTCTGGCCGAAAAGAGCATGCCATTTATTACCTTAGCAAAAAGTTTACCGACTGTGAGACCCGATACTCACTGCTTGAGAAAACTTGCTGCGCTTTGGTATGGGCTGCTCGCCGGCTGAGACAGTATATGCTGACTCACACTACTTTGTTGATCTCAAAGATGGATCCTATAAAATACATATTCGAAAAGCCTGCTCTGTCTGGGAGAATTGCAAGATGGCAAATGATCTTGACGGAATACGACATTCAGTACACGACCCAAAAAGCCATCAAGGGAAGTGTATTGGCAGACCACCTGGCACATCAAGCTGTAGATGATTATCAGTCCATGAACTTCGAGTTTCCGGATGAAAGCATTATGATTGTAACTGATTGTGAAGTACCTGGACCGAATGAAGGACCTGAACCAGGATCCCGATGGTCTATGCACTTTGACGGAGCTTCCAACGCTTTGGGAAACGGTATCGGCGCCATAATCATATCTCCACAAGGTACTCATACTCCACTCACTGCCCGGCTGTGTTTCAACTGTACCAACAACATGGCAGAGTATGAGGCGTGTATCATGGGTCTTCAAGCTGCGATCGACCTAAGGATCAAATTTCTAAGTGTCTTCGGAGATTCCGCTCTTGTGATCAATCAGATCAAGGGAGAGTGGGATACGAAACACCCAAACCTGATTCCTTACAAAGAATGTGTGTTGACCCTGATCCCCCACTTTACAGAGATAACCTTTGAGCACTTTCCAAGAGAAGAGAATCAGTTAGCGGACGCGTTAGCTACAATGTCTTCAATGTTCAAGGTCAAATGGGATAATGAGGCTCCCCGAATCATCATCTGGAAACTGGACGAACCGGCATACTGTTGTGATCTCGAAACTAAATTGGTGACTGAGAAGCCTTGGTACCACGAAGTGAAGAGATATCTAGAAACTCAGGAATACCCTGAAGGTGCCTCTGTCAACGATAAGAAATTCCTGAGGAGGTTCGCAGCCAAGTTCTTCCTAAGCAACGGCATCTTATACAAGCGAAACCATGATTCAACCTTACTGCGTTGCGTGGATAAGACTGAAGCAGAAAGGATCATGGAAGAGCTACATGAAGGGACCTTTGGTACACATTCCAGTGGACACACTATGGCTAAGAAAATCCTACGGGCAGGATATTACTGGTCCACAATGGAAGCCGACTGCTACCAACACTCCAGGACATGCCACAAGTGCCAGATCTATGCAGACAAGGTGCATGTTCCTCCGGTTCCCCTGAATGTTCTGACTGCTCCTTGGCCGTTTGCAATGTGGGGCATAGACATGATCGGCGAGATAAAACCTACGGCATCTAATGGACATCGCTTCATCCTAGTGGCGATCGATTATTTTACGAAGTGGGTTGAGGCAGCATCCTATGCTACGGTAACCAAGACTGTTGTGGCACGGTTCATTCGGCACAACCTAATATGTCGGTACGGCGTCCCTGAGCGGATTATTACAGACAACGGTACCAATCTGAACAACAAAATGATCGCTGAGCTCTGCGAACAGTTCAAAATACAGCACCACAATTCTTCTCCTTACAGACCGAAGATGAATGGGGTTGTAGAAGCAGCTAACAAAAACATTAAGAAAATCGTGCAGAAGATGACAGTGACTTATAAAGATTGGCACGAGATGTTACCGTTCGCTCTGCATGGGTACCGTACCTCAGCCAGGACGTCAACCGGGGCAACTCCTTTCTCTTTGGTTTATGGCATGGAGGCAGTCTTGCCGATTGAAGTACAAATTCCCTCTCTCCGGATAATGAAGGATGCAAATCTGAACGAAGATGATTGGATCCAGACACGACTTGATCAACTCAACCTCATTGACGAAAAAAGACTTACTGCTATCTGTCATGGTCAGACGTATCAGAAACGGATGATCAGGGCATTTAACAAGAAGGTCAGACCACAGGAATATCAAGTTGGGGATTTGGTAATCAAGAGAATCATCCTTCCCCAGAGTGATCCAAGGGGCAAATGGACCCCTACGTACGAAGGGCCATTTGTGGTTAAGCATGTGTTCTCAGGAGGAGCAATGATATTAACCAACATGGATGGTAACGACCTTCCTCACCCCGCCAATGCAGACATAGTTAAAAAATACTACGCATGAAAAAAGACCCGCTAGGCTGACATGCCTAGGCAAAAATTAGGGCTTCCCGTCGAACCAAAAGGGTTCGGGCAAAATGAAGGGATGAAAATGAAAAAATCTGTACACCCGGCAAGTCGAAAACCTGAAAAGGCGGCTTGGGCAAAAATGGGTATCCCGGTGGACTGAAAACCTGAAAGGGCGGTCCAGGCAAAAATTAGGGATAAAAGCGTAATACTATGTCTCATTGGATCACTTTGCATCCAGAATCCGGTATCTACATCAAGTTCAGACGGCATCGATCAGTCAGCTTCACCTTCAACCAAGGTCATCAAGTGATGAGACGCTCGGAGTTATAAAGACGATAGCAGAGTTGAAACCCAGTGGGATCATTCATATTTCACACAGCTGTTTTATTTTCTTTTGTACAAAACTTGTATAAATTCTCTTGTTCGGCGACGTTCCTCTTACTAGGACGTCAGCCTCTTGTATACAAAACGCCTATTTTCAGGCCATTCAAAATCAATACAAATATATCTTCAGTTAAACGTGCCAAGTGTTTTTCTTTTTCTGTTTTGTTTTGCGAAGAACGTCCAAGGTTCAATTTGTGATATATGCATTGACAATAATTTGCTAACTCATAAATATTTGCATACGAAACAAAGGAATTAATTGCAGGTGACACTAGAAACAGGGGCAATAAAGAGTTGTCTGAGCAGTCTAATTGCTCTATCCTCCAAGGTACCAAGGTAGGTTCAGCTAAAGAACATAACCAGTATACCTGAATTCCCCAGAGAGTGAGCCAACAAAAGTGCATTCTTCTCCAAGCAGAGCTATCAAATCTCAAGGAAGTTGATTATCCTCCCGTAGATCTCAATACTTCCCCAGCAGCATATATTCTTAACAAGCATCCCCGGCAGTCTTGGTCTAAAGATTATTCCCCGGCGGTATCTCAACATTCAAAGGAATCACTTCCCCCGCAGTTCCAAAAACTTCCCCAGAAGAATCCAATCCAGTTCCCCAGGAAAGATGGAATCTATCTCCCCAAGCAGTAAGCTCATCCCCAGTATATTCTGGAAGCTTATCCCCTCGCAGCGCACGAACGCGTCGTCTGGCTTGATTTAAAGAGTTATTTCCTCAATAGGATATAACTGGGTTATCCTCAGCCAAAAGCCTCGGAAAGAGCGTCTTCGACAAAGTCTTCTTACCCCAGCAAAGTCTATCAGCATTTCCAACAACCTGGTATCCCCAGCAAGTTACTCTCAACACTCAGCAAGGCATCCCTCTTCCCACAGAGTATTGCTTCCCAGCATGGTCGCTAGAGTATCTTTGTCTCCCCGCAGAATCTTCCATTTGCCAAGCTTATTCCGCAACGGAGTCATCTTCTCCTACCGGTATTCTTGCAGCTATCATCCCCAGCGGAAGCAAAAATCTATTCTTCAGCATCAGCCCAGGATATGACTTCCCGGCACCCATCAAGGATTTACTTTCCTAGACGAAAACATACATTCATGAAACATCACATACACCATTATAGCATGCATAGACGCATCATATCATACAAATCTCATTTATATTGAGAACATCATTGCTTAATCCATATCATGCATTGCATATGACTGACCTTTACCTTTCAGGAAAGACGCAGTTAAAACGTTTAGACATATTTCAAAGCCTTCTCTAGTCCAGCTAAATCGACTCCCAACAGATTTTTCTGATAAAGACTCAGTAGAAGTTATCCCAGATTATAAATTCCTTATGGTCCCCTCTCCGACGGTGTGTGAGGTGGTAAGTCCTTTTTCAGATGTTTCCCTCTCCGACGGTGAGTGATGTGATAGTCTCCTATGGTTCCCTCTCCGACGGTGTGTGAGGTGGTAAGTCCTTTTTCAGATGTTTCCCTCTCCGACGATGAGTGTGAGGTGATAGTCTCTTATGGTTCCCTCTCCGACGGTGTGTGAGGTGGTAAGTCCTTTTTCAGATGTTTCCCTCTCCAACGATGAGTGTGAGGTGATAGTCTCTTATGGTTCCCTCTCCGACGGTGTGTGAGGTGGTAAGTCCTTTTTCAGATGTTTCCCTCTCCGACGATGAGTGTGAGGTGATAGTCTCTTATGGTTCCCTCTCCGACGGTGTGTGAGGTGGTAAGTCCTTTTTCAGATGTTTCCCTCTCTGACGATGAGTGTGAGGTGATAGTCTCTTATGGTTCCCTCTCCGACGGTGTGTGAGGTGGTAAGTCCTTTTTCAAGATGTTTCCCTCTCCGACGATGAGTGTGAGGTGATAGTCTCTTATGGTTCCCTCTCCGACGGTGTGTGAAGTGGCAATTCCTTTTCCTATGATTCCCCTCTCCGACGGCGAGTGAGGTGATTCCTTTTTAGATTATAATGGTCTATGGTTCCCGTTCCGATCCTGCGAAGATGGTATTTCCCACTAAGATTTTTTCTCTCAACGAGCGTTGTTGAGGTTAAAGTCGCCCAAGGTTCTCTTACCATTCATGCTAAGGTAGTAACCATCCCTGGTTCATTCATCTCCGTTTGAAGCTCCAGACTCAGCTCCTGTAACCAGTCAGGACGCATCTTTACCAAGCATCTAAAATCAGCTCCTGCAACGTGTCAGGTACTCATTTGTTCTTTTGCAGGTATGCAGGTTCTCGCTAAGGAATCTCCTACGCGATCAACATCCAGATGGCATCTATAAGCCCATCATCCTATCCAGCAACCTCCCAATGGCATCTATAAGCCCATTCCACCATCACTGTTACTATGTGAGCGCAAATTTCTGGGCACTCTAGTGTCCAATCATCTTCTACCCTCGGATTACGAAAGGCACGTCAGCCAATCTGCATCCTCAGGTCTAAGAAGATTGAACAGGGGAAACTGTTGTACCCCAAAATTTGCCCTCCCATATTCTCCAAGAAATTGCCAAGCCAAGTCACAAAATTCCCCAAGGGTTGTGCAGTGCAACTGTCTCCCATACAGTCAAAACTAGGGTTTGTGTCCTGATCAAGGAAATGAAGTTTTCAAAGGCCCAATCAAGTCTTATATGCTTACAAATGTGGTCAAGCATCCTCATATCAAGTTTCAAGACATTCAGCTCAAAATTGCACAGTCAAAACCCTAAATTGCACTACAGTCAACTGTAGGGGCAAAATGGTCATTTGACAGTCAAAAGTTCAAATTTTTGGTCAACATATCATTTTGAAGCCACAAACATCATTTGATCAATGCTTGATCATGATTCTCAAAATTTGGCTCAGAAAATCATCAAGATGCAAAAGTTACTATATTTGGACAGTTGAAAAAGTCAACTGAAATTGACCAGGGCATAACTTTCACATGGATTATCAGGAAAATTCCATCCAAAGCCCGTTTTGAAGAGAAAGACATTTCCTACAACTCATCTTCATACTTCAAGTCCAAGAAATGCTCTCACAAAAAGTTATCAATTTCAACATTATAGGTCATTTTCAAAAGTCAACAAAAAGGGACTTTAAGTCAAAGGCCATAACTTGAGATTGGTAAATCAAAATGACATGGGACCAAAGGTATTGGTTAAAGGACTCAAAGACCTTTCCAAAATGTCCAAAAACATGAGAAAAGATTAAAAATTGGGCAAGTTATGCCTTGTGGAAGTTGGGAAATGTTTGGATATTTTGAAAAGTCAACATTGATCCAAATGACCTAAAAATGCTAATGGGCCCATTTTTCTTCCAAGATTCATCATTCTAAACATGTGCAAGACCATTTGGCCCAAAGGGAAGTATTTTCTCATTTTTTATTTATTTATTTGAATTTCTATTAATATTAATTCATTTAAATCAATTAAATATGTGGAAAATATCTAAATGAACCAAACAAATCTTTTTATACACATTCTAGACTCAATATTTTGTGCATATGCCAATTAGGAAAGATTTGGTTTGACTTGATCATGATTGACACCAAATACACATGAAAAAAGATTCAAAAAGATCTTAGAAAATCAATTTGCAAAATCATTGAATGGAAGAGATTTGATTGAATTTCTTTGACCTAATGCCTCCACTACATAACCAGGAACCTAAACCTAATTGTATGGGACTAAAAGCTGCGCAGAAGAACAATAGACAAACTTGGAAAATTGTTGAAAAACTCAAAACTGAACTCATTGATAGAGGGCGATTCAAAGCTTAATTCCTTTTCCAATAGCTTCCTCAAGGTCTCCTGAACGCATTCCAATCAAAAACAACAACCAAAACCTCAAGAATTGGTAGATTAAACGGAAACTGTACAGCATGAAACTCATAATCGCATATCATGTTCTAGGCATTTTTTATGAAAATTAATTGTTGATTCATGTTTATCATCTTGTCCTGAAACTAACCAATGCATTCAATTTGATTTTTGTATCGTGTATGAGATTTCACCATGTTAGTTTTCTAGGTTTTTTAGAGCTTGAATTTAGGGCTTTTGCAAAGAGGAAAAATTAAGGATCCAGACCACCACCATTCCATTTGACAAGCTTGGGCGGACATGAATCACCTATCGCGCCCAATTTATGGGCACCATAGCGCTAGTCGCTATTTTTCAATAGCCTGCCTAATGCAACGCGTGTAAAACCGTGGTCTTTGTGTTTTGTTTTACAGGGATGGTGAGGAAGATGACCTTGTGTCACGCGGTGATTGGTGCGTTTGAAAGTTGGCGCGCAGGACCCACTAATGCTTCGTTTTTCTTATATATTATTTATTTGTTATTAATATAACAAACGTGTTATTTGGTTCAGATGGCAAACGATAGCGCTGGTATCACATATGGCCTGGGTTCGATCCCAGGTCTTCATGCTTTCCATTTGTTTTTCCCAATTAAGCGTTCATGTGCAGGCTCAGTAACGTGGTCCACCATACACCTTCCAAATCCAATGACCACGCGTCCAATGAAACTCAGATCAATGGTTAAGAATTGAAACACACGCTAAGCCCTAGTCAACGTTGCCACACGCGTCATCCAAAAGTCAGAAGGGCCATGCTTAATTGGGCCAGATTTCTAAAAGCATACCTCACTTTGGGGCCTGAACCCCCCCTGGTTTGCCTTCTCCATATTTTTTGTTATATTTTGTCTCTATTATTTTATTTACTTTAGTGTTTTAATTCAGTTAATTATTATTTTTTTACAAATTATAAAATACACAAAAAAATCAGAAAAAAGAGCAAAATATAATATTTATTTATTTTAATATTTTTATAAATAAATTCACATGTAAATATTTAGTATAATTAGGGTTTTTGCAATTTTAATTCTTTTTAATAAATCAAAAAAACATAGAATTAGGTAATTGATAATTTTTTCTTTTAATCTTTTTTTCCTTTTTTTTTACCATAACATTATTTACTTATTTTATTTTCATAATTAACTTGTAAATTAATTAGGGTTTCATTTAGGTTAAAAAAGGTCAATATTTTCTTAATAAACTTAAAATAATTAGAATTAGGTTTAATATTTAGTTTTAATTAATTATTTTTTCTATTAAATCTTAAAAATACAAAAAAAACACCAAAAAACATTCCTTTTTTAATTTTTAATTTTTTTATTCCTCATTAATTCTAATTAATTAAATTCATTAACTTTAATTTTTTGCAAAAGGGTCCAACGCCCTCGTTCGTAATTTATTTAATTCGCACATTTATTTTATTTCGCTTAATTCATTATGTATTTCTCCCAAAGCGTTGTAACTTAAATTTGTCGCACTTTTATTTCTTTTGCTTTATTTACTTTCCGTCAAATCGGGTCTGGTTTAATTTTGGCGATGTGGACCCGCGCCATTTGTAATAGCTGTAGATTTACTTTTTCCCGCAAATATTAACTGTTAACAAAAAGCATGAAAGAATGTATGGCCTTAAAAATAAAATCAAGCGTAGATCACAACAAACATGACAAGACAAATAACTGAAACATGACACACAAATCACACACCACCCCTAGGGTACGCCTCACTGTTGCCTTGCCTCGAAAGGTGATCGTCGAGTAGAGGACGTCTTAGTAAGTCCTCATGATCCGGGAACCTGGCATGAGGGTAGCTTCTAAGGTATCTTCCTATTGCTCTGGTGATCACCATGTCCCGAACCTCGACTTGACCCGAACACCTCCAACGGTGGTGCTACCTACCTCTCAATGGTGGGATGGCACTACTTTAAAGGACATTTACACAGACGAATTCCTTAGGGTAGGTAGGTTCTCGTAGATACTTGCTCTCTTCAAAACAAACTGAAATCTTTTCACACCAACACTTTTCAAAAGCTTTCAAAGCAAATTTTTCAAACACTCTGACGTACGAGTCAAACTGAAATTTTTCAAAGAAAACCTTTTAAAACCCACATTGAAAAGCAAACAAAACATTTTTGAAAACACATTGAGCAAGTATCTAAGAGCCCATGGATAACCATGGATAGAAAGGGTGCTAACACCTTCCCTTTCTATAACCTACCTCCCGAACCGAGAGCAATCTCTTTAAGGAATTTTTCTGTGCTTTTGTCCTGTCCATGTTGGAGAAAATAAAAGACGGTGGCGACTCTTGCTTCCGCGACATTTCGCGAACCAGCGTTAAACAGTCAGTTCCAGATCCACCGATCACACTATCCAATACACAACCCAAAAAGCTATAAAGGGGGGTGTACTAGCCGACCATCTAACTCATCAAGCCGTCGAAGATTACCAATCTATGAAGTTCGACTTCCCTGACGAAGACATTATGACATTGGACAATATTGAAGGTAACAGACCATATGACGGACCTGAAAAAGGATCCCGATGGACCCTGTACTTTGATGGTGCTTCAAATGCACTCGGCAATGGTATCGGTGCGGCACTTATTTCTCCAGAAGGTTGCCATACACCTTTCACTACTAGACTCTGCTTCAGCTGCACCAATAACATGGCTGAGTATGAAGCTTGTATCTTTGGTCTCAAGGTTGCGATTGACCTAGGAATCAAATCTTTGGTTGTATTTGGGGACTCAGCATTGGTTATCAGTTAAATCAAAGGAGAGTGGGACACTAAACATCCTAATCTCTTCCCATATAAAGAACATGTCCTGACATTGCTGCCTCATTTCGAGAAGATTACCTTCGAGCACTTCCCGCGAGAAGAAAATCAGCTAGCGGATGCTCTAGCTACAATGTCTTCCATGTTTAAACTCAATTGGGATAATGAGGCTCCCCAAATCACCATCGAGCGAATGGACGAACCAGTGCACTGTCATGAGATTAATACCGAAGAAGTAGTGGAACAACCCTGGTTTCATGAAATCAAAAGGTATCTCAAGACTCGAGAATACCCTGAAGGAGCTTCAGTCAACGACAAAAAGTTCTTAAGGAGATTTGCTGCCAAGTTCTTTCTGGGCAATGGTATCCTATATAGGCGCAGCCACGATTGTGTTCTGCTTCGTTGTATGGACAAGGTTGAAGCTGAGCTGATTATGATTGAACTACATAGCGGCACATTTGGCACCCACTTGAGCGGACATACGATGGCTAAGAAGATTCTAAGGGCAGGCTACTACTGGTCTATCATGGAAGCCGACTGTCATCAATATTCTCATACTTGTCACAAATGCCAAGTCTATGCTAACAAGGTACATATTCCTCCAGTTCCTCTCAATTTTCTAACAGCTCCTTGGCCATTCGCAATGTGGGGAATCGACATGATTTGAGAGATCAAGCCTACGGAATCCAATGGACATTGCTTCATCCTGGTGGCTATTGATTACTTTACCAAGTGGGTCGAAGTAGCTTCCTTCGCCTCCGTTACAAAGAATGTGGTTGCCCGCTTCATCAAGCAGAACCTCATATGCCGGTATGGTATCCCTGACAGGATCATCACGGACAATGGTACAAACCTAAATAACATTGTGATCTCCGCTCTGTGCGAGCAGTTCAAAATTCAACATCACAATTCATCTCCCTATCGGCCAAAGATGAACGGTGTTGTTGAAGCTGCAAACAAAAATATCAAGAAGATCATTCAAAATATGACAGTCACCTACAAGGATTAGCATGAGATGTTACCGTTTGCTCTGCACGGATATCGTACCATGGCGCATACTTCAACCGGGGCAACCCCCTTTTCTTTGGTATATGGCATGGGAGCTGTTTTACCTATGGAGGTTCAGATTCCTTCCTTGAGATTTATGAAGGATGTTGGTTTAAGTGAAGACGATTGGATTCATACCCGGCTTGATCAACTTAACTTGATCAACGAGAAGAAACTTACTGCTGTTTGCCATGGTCAGACGTATCAAAAACTGATGATCAGGGCTTTCAACAAGAAAGTCAGACGTCAGGTGTATCAAGTTGGAGATCTTGTAATCAAGCGGATCATCTTTCCGCAAAGTGATCCCAGGGGCAAGTGGACTCCTACTTAAGAAGGACCATTTGTGATCAAAAACATCTTTTCTGGTGGGGCAATGATTTTGACCACCATGGACGGTGATAACCTGCCGCACCCTGCAAATGCAGACATAGTCAAAAGATACTACGCATAAATGACCCGACAAGTTGAAAACCCGAAAGGGCGACTTGGGCAAAAATGGGCATCCCGGTGAATCGAAAACCCGAAAGGGCGGTTCAGGCAAAAATTAGGGATAAAACAAAAAAATCTATACACCCGGCAAGTTGAAAACCCGAAAGGGCGACTTGGGCAAAAAAGGGTTTCCCGGTGGACTGAAAACCCGAAAGGGCGGTCCAGGCAAAAGTTAGGGAATTAAAGCGTATGACTATGTCTCGTCGGATCACTTTAAGGACAATCTCTTCACGGACAAACTCCAAGCTTATGATCAATCCAATCATCTGTGGACGAAGCAACGAATGGACAAGATACTCAGAGTTACGAAGGCTATAGCAGAATGGGAACCCCATGGAATTGTTACACATAGCCATCCTTCTTTGTATAAATTTTTTCTCATTTTTATGACAACATTCTCTTACTAGGATGTCTGTCTACTTTGTACAAAATACTTACAGAAAGTTAATACAAAGATACTTCAAAGCGCAATAATTTGTTTACCTTTTCTTTCTTTCTTACACTTGTGTTTTATTTGAAAACGTCCAATGATTTATTAAAGAAGCATATGCATTTGAATATAATCACTGCTTACAAATAAAACGAAATGAGAAAGGTAAATTACTGATAGGTTGAAAGTATAGGAAAATGTCTTTAGGCTATTCCAGAAGAAATCCCCTGCAGTATGTCATTCATATCCTCAACAGAGCTAAAACCTCGAAATACATGTCCCCAGCGGAGTTAAGTTTCAAAATTCCCATCAAAGCTAAGTTTCTAAACTCCCGATCCCCAGCGGAGCCAGAAGACTTTGAACTACAAATCCCCAGTGAAGATGAAACTTTCTTCCCCAACAGAGTCCAAAACTTCAACCTCTAAACCACAATGGAGATCATCTGATTTCTCCAAATCCTCCAGCAAGTTATCTTAAAACCTGGAAATCAACCAGATAACAGTTAACTTTTGTTCTATCCCCAACCAAGGATATTAACTCCAGAAGATTGGCATACTCCCAAGCTCCTGATACCCTTAACAGAATGGAGATTCTCATTCTTAAAACCCCAGAAGATTGGCATACTCCCAAGCTCCTGATACCTTTAACAGAATGAAGATTCTCATTCTTAAAACTCCAGAAGATTGGCATACACCTAACCTCCTGACCCAAACGCCTGAATGAAGATTCTCATTCTTGATTTCTCAATAGATTGCCATACAACCCAAGCTTTTGAAAACTCTCCAACAGGGTAAACATTCTCCCCACAAAGTTATTTCCCAGTAGAACGAAGATTCTTGTTCTCATTTCTCCAAGTTGAAGCCTCCCAAGTTTTATTTCCCCAGTAGAGATCGTCAGAGTTTTCCTTATTCCTCAGGAAAGTCATGAAGGATTCTCAATTCCCCGCAGAAGTTGTCAAAGTTCTTGTTAATCCCCACGAGTCGCCAAGGATTTTCAATCCCCAGCAGTGGTCCCAGGATTTCTCATTCTCAACAATCAAATGTTTTGAATCTCCAATAGCAGTCAAGGGTTTATTTTCCCTGACAGTGGTCAAAGATTTCATTATCTCCCGCTATCAAGGATTTATTTTCCTCAGCAAGACAGCTAATCGACTTACATGTGCATCCATTACATCCATATATCATAAACATTGATAGAATACATTTTATTGCGTCATACATGCCATGCAACATAACTTTGTGTTTTAGCTAACATTTTACCCTTTTCAGGATAAGATTAAAAGCTACCTTTAACAAATGTTCAAAGATTTCAGATACAGTATGGATACACCCCAGACACGGCAGTCATTCTACTACTCATTCAGACTTCAGCAATCAGATACAGACTAGATACGCTCCAGAAACGGCAGCCATTCTATTTCTCATTCAGATTCAACTATCAAACTTCAGGTTCAGATGCACTCCTGACACGGAAGTCATTCTGTCACTTGCCCAGATCCCAGTTACAGTATAGATACATTCCAGACACGGAAGTCATTCTGCTACTCATACAGATCTTAACTTCAGATACAGTCCAAATACGCTCCAGACACGGTAGCCTTTCTGTCACTCATTCAAAACCTATTTCCCAGCCCAGAGATACTCCAGACACGGATGTCTTTCTATCGCTTATTCAGATTTCAGATTTCGGATACGATACAGATACACTCCAGACACAGCAGTCATTCTGATATTCATTCAAGAACCAAATACAATTACAGCTCGGATACGCTCCAAACACGGACGCCATTCCTTTACTCATACGAATCCAATCTCCGGATACAACTCAGATATGTTCCAGATACGGATACCACTCTGATAATCATTCTCCTGGTTTTCAACAAACAAATCTTGGATGGCATCTTTTAAGCCCATCTCCAGCAAGATTCTACCATCTCCAAATGGAATCTTTAAGCCCATTCCCTCAATTACATTTTGACAAGTGCAAATTTACGGGCACTCTAGTGTCCAATCCTCTTTTTACCTTCGAGTCACGAAAGGACAAACTCGCCAATCTAACTCTTCAGGTTCAAGAAGATTGAACAGGGGCAACTGTTGTACCCCAAAATTTTCTCTCTCATTTTATCAACATTTCTCATCACAAGGCTCTTTGAACTCAAGACCAAGCTAGGGTTTGCTCTACTCAAGTCATCTCCTTGTATTGTTGACCTAAATTAGGGTTTGAGTTTGCACAGGGATTTTTGGACTTCTAATGCTCAAAGTGACTTTCATACTTCATGTTGGACTTGCAATATTACCTCTACCAAGTTTCAAGCCTTGAATCAAATTTTTGCCCAGTCAATTGGACATATGACCTAGAAATCAATTGTGTTGGGGAAAAAGTCAATTGTGGCCAATTTACAGTCAAACCTCATAAATGTTGACCCACGTCAACTTTATAAACTCATATGAACCACTTGACCAAGTTTGGACAACAACTCCAGAAGAAATTTGATCATATCACCAAAAGGGCAAAATGGTCATTTTTAGGGTTTTGACTACACAAGGGCAATTTCTGATTTTTGAACTAGCCAATGGAAAATTGGGTTCAATCATGGATTCAAGGACTCAATGGCATCATCTTGACCTATTCACAAGGTTCAAAAGATCTCAATTGCATTCGATTGACAGATGAATTTTTCAGTCAACAGATCAAATTTTGACTATACACTGAAAAGTCAAACTTTGACTTTTTGGTCAAAATCAAGTGCCAAGGGTCATTTTTCATCAAGATATGTCAAAACATGAAACTTATTCATCAAGAAACCCAATTTTGCAAATTAGGGTTTAAAGTTGAAAATTTTCATAACTTAGAATTTTTCTAAGTTATGAAATTTTCTTAATTTTTCCTAACTTTGTCCAACATTTTCACCATGATGCATTTGGATTCAAACAAAACCTCCAACATGCAAGTTGTAGTCCTCCACAAAGTCTATAACTTTTATTCACAAAGTTTTCTCAAAAGAAGCATGGATCTCAAGTTATGATTTTTGGAACAAGGGTCCATGAAACTTTTAACTTAGTGAAATTTTGCCCTAGTTTAGGCAGGATTTTGACCTATCTTCATGGCCATTTTTCACATAGTTCCACTTGAAATCTCAAATTGCATTTCAAAGATGGAATGTAGATCATGTTGCAAGCTTTCCAAAATGTCCAAGAACTCTCCAAACTCATTTGTGGTTATGGAGAATCGAAGGCTTGAAATTAGCAAAAACTCACTTTTCATCCATGGCATGTTCATAGTGATACAAGATACCAATTCTAATCAGCTTGCTTTGCACTAGATTACAGGCCTCAAAACCATTCCACACTCAATAATTTAATGCAAATCCATTGGTCTAAGGCATTGTTTTTGTCATTAGAACATTGCACACAAAATTAACCCCTAAGTAGAAAAAGCAACATTTCCATTTTTGCCAAATTTTGCTTTATGTCAAAACTAAATCCTTGAGAATTGAGCCATATCTTGTGCAGCAAATCATATCCACAAACTTGAGGGGCCAAGGGAAAAGTGTGCAAGCTGATAGGTAGCCTGTACAGTCCTGCTTCACATTACTTCTCATACTTTGCTTCATAACCAAGAAATTTGTCAAAAACACTAGAACTTGAACCTCAGCAAAAACCAACTTGTGCAAGCTTTTGAAACACTTTTCTCACATCCCTTTGAGCCAGAAACACGACCCTTTGAGCCTTCAAACCTCCCATAGAACAAAATCATCTTCATTTGGCAAAACAGGGCACTCCCTGCAGTTTGAGTTCCACAACACAAATTGCTCGTGCGTTTTGTCCCAAATTGGTTCAAACATCTTCCACATAATCCATCCAAACTATCCCAACCCTTAAACATTAACTGTAACTCCATTAACAGGGTTTGCCATTTTTGATTTGAGCTTGTGCAGGTTGAGTTATGTAGGCTTGTTCAAGTACATTCAAGGCAAGCTAGACATTGGAGAAGGTCAAGTGAAGTTCAAGCAAGCCCCCAGACATCTCAGACCTTGTTGAAAAGCTCCACATTGCCATACACGAAGTCAGCTGAAACAGGTTTTTATCAACTTCCTATCTCTATATTTAGGAACATTTAGACTTAGGTTTGTGAATAAGAAAGGTAGTATTCATAGCCATGAAGCTGTACATATGCTCAGTTTTCATTTTAATTAAGCATGCTAAGAGAATTTGGTCCATGAACATCCTGAAGAAAATAGGTTAAGATTTAGGGTCAGATAAATTCTCTCTAGTCTTTGAGAGTTAGGACAAGTTTTTTATATGGTTGAATTCGTCTTGGAAAGCTCTACAACTTTGATGTTACGTGTTTTTCCAATAGAGCATGTATGCGGGATCTAGCATTTGTACAGGGCGCGCGCGAAATTTGAAGCCAGAGGTTGAAGATGAAGTTTGGCTTGGGCTGGGCTTTGCTTCTTTTGTTTTTAACACCCCCCTTTTACTGAATACACCCCCATGGCCCATTTCTTCATATTTTTATGTTTTGTTATTTTATTTTCATTTCTGATTTTATTTTATTATTTCCAAACATAAAAAAATACCTAAAAATATTTTATAAATTTCACATTTATTTTGCATTTTATTTCTATTTTTTCTAACATGAAAACAATTTAATTAGTATATATTTTATTTATTGAAAACTTAAAAATAATATATAAATTATACTTTTATTTTATTCTTTATTTTATTCACACTAAAGAGTATTGTTCAAAATATATTTTTATTTTTTATATATTTTATTTTATTTTTATTACATAATTAATATAATTAATATATACATACATACTTTTATTTTATTTAATACTCCCTCCGGTCTCATTTATAAGAAAAAATTAACTTTTTAGATACATTAAATAAGTAATGTATTTGGACAATATATTGTCCAAATACATTACTTATTCAATGTATCTAAAAAGTTAATTTTTTCTTATAAATGAGACCAGAGGGAGTAGATACTTTAGAATATAAACATAAAAATATTATACTTTTTTATTTTTATTATTATTTATACTTAAATAATACTTTTTCTAAATATATTTTATTTTTTGTATATACATTATTTTATTTTATTGTATATAAATAATGTAATTAATATATTTATTTTCTTAAAGAAAATTAGGGTTTTACCCTTAACTAAAAAATAATCTTTTCATTTATTTCTTTCTTTTTACATTAAATATTTTTACATAAATAAAAATAAACAAAACCTTTTTTTGCATATTCATATTATTTTGTATATTTATTTAATTTGTTTATTTAAATATTGTTCATTTATTATTTATGCCATTTGATTCAATTTGGATGTAATAGTAAAATTAGGGTTTTAATTTCTTATTAAATAATCCCCATTCAAAAATTATATCCCCATCCCCATAATCATGTTGTAATAGTGGTAGATTTATTTTACGCGTTTACGCTTTCAATTATGCCATGATTAGAGATTAGGGTTTGTATGCCAACAATCCAAAAATCAAACAAATAGCTTGACTAATACCAAGACAAAAATGCATGAAAATCAATACACAATGCACACTTTCACCCCTAGGGTTACATCCACTTGTTGCCTTAAAAATGGGCCATGTTATGCATGTTGAGTATCTTGGCAATACAAAAACAAAACAAAAGATCATAGTCCCTCGATTACGCTATCTTGGTTGCCTATACAAATTGATCTAGTCCCTCGGAAAATTGCTAAAAATACTTAACATAATTGCTATCATGGTTTATACGATGACTCGCGCCTGTCCCGTTTAACATCCTAATACAAGGTTGTTTACCAAATGCAATGGTAAAACAACACTGTCAAAAGGGTTAAAAATGTGTAGGAAATACCTTTGAGTAAAATAGGGTAGACAACTCTTAGTTACTTGATCCAAACTTGCAAAATCATCCTTGCTATTTTCAAACACACTTCACAACACAATTTCAAAACATTTCCCAAATCAAACTTTCAAACATTGAAATCTTTTCAAAAGACAAATACACCTTTGTATACATTCAAACAAGAATCATTACAAAGGTTGTCACAACGATGGCCTCTTTTCAAAATATTTTCAAAACCACACACAAAACACCATTTCAAACAATTGAAAAGCAAAACAAGTGATCTAAACAAGTAACTAAGAGCCCATGGATAACCATGGATGAAAAGGGTGCTTGCACCTTCCCTTTTCATAATCTACTCCCCGAACCCAAGAAAACATCTCAAAGGTCTTTCATGTTCTTTTTTACCTTTCCTTAGGATAAAATAAAAAGTCGGTGGCGACTCTTGCTAAACCGAAACATTTGCGAACACAAACACAAAACCTCAAGTCAGTTCTCCCACCGTATCACACCAATCTACTGGGGAATTATCTGGAGGTTGGGGATAAGACAAAAGTTAACTGTTATCTGGTTGATGTTCAGACTTTAAGACAACTTGCTGGGGAATCTGGGGAAAACTGAATAGTTTCCGCTGTAAATTGATAGTTGGAAATATTACTCTGTTGGGGAAGAAGGTTTCATCTCTGATGAGGGTCTGTAGTTCAAAGTTTTGCTCCGCTGGGGACTGGGAGTTTGAAAACTTAACTCTGGTGGGGATTTTGAAATTTAACTCCGTTAGGGATATGTATTTCAAGGTTTTAGCTCCGCTGGGGATCTAGATGATATACTGCAGGGGATTTCTCTTAGAATAGCCTAAAGACGTTTTCCCTTACTTTCAACCTGTCAGTGATTATTCTTTCCCATTTCGTTTTATTTGTAAACATGTGATTATATCCAAATGCATATGCTCATTAAATAAATCATTGGACGTTTTCAAATAAAACACAAGTGTAAAAAAGAAAGAAAAGGCAAATAGTTTTCTGCACTTTGAAGTATCTTTGTATTAACTTTGTGTAAGTATTTTGTACAAAGGAGACAGACATCCTAGTAAGAGAATATTGTCATAAAAAATGAGAAAAATTTATACAAAGAAAGATGGCTATGTGTAAAAATTCCATGGGGTTCCCATTCTGCTATAGCCTTCGTAACTCTGAATATCTTATCCATTTGTTGATTCGTCCATAAATGATTGGATTAATTAGAAGCCTGAAGCTTGTATGTGAAGAGATTGTCCTTAAAATGATCCGACGAGACATAGTCATACGCTTTAATTTACTAACTTTTACCTGGACCACCCTTTCAAGTTTTCGATCCACCAGGAAACCCTTTTTTGCCCAAGTCACCCTTTCGGGTTTTCAACTTGCCGGGTGTACATATTTTTTTATTTATCCCTAATTTTTGCCTGAACCGCCCTTTCAGGTTTTCGATTCACCAGGATGCCCATTTTTGCCCAAGTCTCCCTTTCGGGTTTTCAACTTGTCGGGTCGTTTATGTGTAGTATCTTTTGACTATGTCTGTGTTTGCAGGGTGCGGCAGGTCGTCACCGTCCATGGTGGTCAGGATCATTGCCCCACTGGAAAAGATGTTTTTGATCACAAATGGTCCTTCGTAGGTAGGAGTCCATTTTCCCTTGGGATCACTTTGCGGCAAGATGATCCGCTTGATTACAAGGTCCCCAACTTGATACACTTGTCGTCTGACTTTCTTGTTGAATGCCTTAATCATCCTCTTTTGATACGTCTGACCATGACAAACAGTAGTAAGTCGCTTTTCGTCAATCAAGTTAAGTTGATCAAACCGGGTCTGAATCCAATCGTCTTCACTCAAACCAGCATCCTTCATGATTCTCAAGGAGGGAATCTGAACCACAATAGGTAAAACAGCTTCCATGTTGTATACCAAAGAATAGGGTGTTTCCCCAGTTGAAGTGCGTGCCATGGTACGGTACTCGTGCAGAGCAAACGGTAACATTTCATGCCAGTCCTTGTAGGTGACTGTCATCTTTTGTATGATCTTCTTGATATTTTTGTTCGCAGCTTTGACAGCACCGTTTATCTTTGGCCGATAGGGAGATGAATTGTGATGTTGAATCTGGAACTGCTCGCACAGGGCAATGATCATAATGTTGTTCAGGTTTTACCGTTATCAGTGATGATCCTGTCAGAGATACCATACCGGCAAATGAGGTTCTGCTTGATGAAGTGGGCAACCACATTCTTTGTAACGGATGCAAAGGAAGCAGCTTCGACCCACTTGGTAAAGTAATCAATGGCCACCAGGATGAAACGGTGTTCATTGGATGATGTAGGCTTGATCTCTCCAATCATGTTGATTCCCCACATAGCGAATGGCCAAGGAGTTGTTAAGACATTGAGAGGAACTGGAGGTATATGTACCTTTTCCGCGTAGATTTGACATTTGTGACAAGTACGAGAATGTTGATGGCAATCAGCTTCCATGGTAGACCAGTAGTAGCCTACCCGTAGAATCTTCTATACCATCGTATAACCGCTTGAGTGAGTGCCAAAGGTACCATTATGCAGTTCAGCCATGATCTGTTCAGCTTCAACCTTGTCCACACAACGGAGTAGAATGCAATTATGATTGCGCTGGTATAGGATACCATTGCTCAAGAAGAACTTTGTCAAGAACCTCCTTAAGAACTTTTTGTCGTTGAGTGAAGTTCCTTCAGGGTATTCTTGCGCCTCGAGATACCTTTTGACTTCGTGAAACCAAGGTCGGTCCACTACTTCTTCGGTATTAATCTCATGACAATGTGCAGGTTTATCCATTCGCTCAACGGTGATTTGGGGAGCCTCATTATCCCAGTTAAGTTTAAACATGGATGACATTGTAGCTAGAGCATCTGCTAGCTGATTTTCTTCTCGCGGGAAGTGCTCGAAGGTAATCTGCTCAGAATGAGGTAACAATGTCAAGACATGTTCTTTATAAGGGATGAGGTTAGGATGTTTGGTATCCCATTCTCCTTTGATTTGACTGATAACGAAAGCTGAGTCCCCAAATACAATCAAAGATTTGATTCCCAAGTCAATTGCAACCTTGAGACCAAAGATACAAGCTTCATACTCGGCCATATTGTTGGTGCAGCTGAAGCATAGTCTGGCAGTGAAAGGTGTATGGCAACCTTGTGGAGAGATGAGCACAGCACCGATACTGTTGCCAAGTGCGTTGGAGGCACCATCAAAGTACAGGGTCCATCGGGATCCTTGTTCAAGTCCGTCATACGGTCTGTTATCTTCAATGTTGTCAAATGTCATAATGTCCTCGTCGGGGAAGTCGAACTTCATGGATTGGTAATCTTCGACAACTTGATGAGCTAGATGGTCAGCTAGCACACTCCCCTTTATAGCTTTTTGGGTCGTGTATTGGATATCGTATTCGGTCAGGATCATCTGCCACCTAGCTATTCTTCCAGATAAAGTCAGCTTTTCAAAGATGTACTTGATCGGATCCATCTTAGATATTAGTATAGTGGTATGAGTCAACATATACTACCTTAGCCAGCGAGCAGCCCATACCAAAGTGCAGCAAGTTTTCTCGAGCAGTGAGTATCGGGTCTCACAGTCGGTAAACTTTTTGCTAAGGTAATAAATGGCATGCTCTTTTTGCCAGACTCGTCATGTTGGCCCAGTACGTACCCTATTGAATTATCCAGGACGGTCAGATACATGATTAGCGGTCTTCCTTCGACGGGAGGCATCAAGATAGGAGGTTCTAGCAAATACTCCTTGATTTTATCGAAAGCAACTTGACAGTCATCATTCCATTTAACCACCTGATCTTTCTTCAACAGCTTGAAGATTGGCTCACAGGTAGATGTTAGGTGAGAAATGAACCTTGTAATGTAGTTTAGGCGTCCCAAGAAACCTCTGACCTCCTTCTCAATGCGAGGGGCGGGCATTTCTTGTATAGCTTTGACTTTGGCAGGATCAACCTTGATGCCTTTGTTACTGACAATGAAACCCAAGAGTTTACCGGACCTGACTCCGAAAGTGCACTTGTTAGGGTTCAGTCTGAGCTTGTACTCCTTTAACCTGACAAACAGCTTTTGCAAATGGTCGAGGTGTTCTTCTTTTGTTTTTGAACAGGCTATCATGTCGTCTACGTAGACTTCAATCTCATGATGTATCATTTCATGAAACAAAGCTACCATGGCGCGCTGATAGGTTGCCCCGGCATTCTTCAGTCCGAATGGCATCACTTTATAGCAGAACGTACCCCACTGTGTAACAAAAGTAGTTTTCCCCATGTCCTCAGGGGCCATTTTGATCTGGTTATACCCTGAAAATCCATCCATGAAAGAAAATACCTTGTGCTGAGCCGTATTGTCAACCAAGATATCAATGTGCGGTAGTGGAAAGTCATCTTTAGGGCTAGCCCTGTTTAAGTCTCTGTAATCCACGCACATTCTCACTTTGCCATCCTTTTTAGGGACGGGCATAATGTTAGCAACCCATTGTGGATAGGAAGTAACAGCGAGAAACCCAGCATTGAACTGCTTCATCACTTCAGCTTTGATCTTTTCAGACATGTCGGGCCTCATTCGGCGGACTTTCTGTTTAATTGGTGGACAATCTTCTCTTGTAGGAAGACGGTGAACCACAATATTTGTATCAAGTCCCGGCATGTCTTCATAGGACCAGGCGAAGATCTCAACATATTCATTCAATAGCTGAACTAGGCGCTCTTTGACACTTGGCTCTAGGTTGGCACCCACTCTAACTTCTTTTCTGTCTTCCTCTGTTCCCAAGTTGATTGTCTCTAACACTCCTCATGAGGTAGAATATCCCTTTCTTCCTGTTGTAGAAGTCTAGCCAATTCTCCAGGCACTTCACAGTCTTCATCACCTTCGTATTCGGCATGGTTGACAAGATCTTCAGAGTCACTGAAGGTCATAGCAGAATTGTTACCTATGGAATCCAGAATGGAAGGGTACCTGCATTTGGGAGTGTGGGTGTGTGTAATGGATAGCCACCTTTAAACAAATAAAATGTAAAAAGAAAGAAAATGAACACAAAAGTTTATATGTGAAAACGTCCATGATTCATTAAAATGGCATATGAAGATGAAAAAACAAACCCTTACAAATGGACCTATGTACCTCGGGTAAGGCACATAGGTTAAAAGTGTACGAATTGTTTAAGAATTATTACAAACCAACATAAATGTTTGAAAGATAAATTACTGATTGATGAAAGTAATGGGAATAAAGTCCTTTGCCTCCCAATTGCATAATCCTCCTTCAACGGTAGGGAAAATCCAGTCTTCTAGGTTGCTCTCCTCTTCACCATCCTCCAAAGCATTGACTCCATGATGGGTGATCTTCACTGGTGGCCCTCCATTCCGGGAGCGACGCACAGCCTTTTGAGCAGAAGCAATGAAACCCAAGCCAAATTTATTAGATTTGAAAGGAAAGTCTGGTAGTTGACCCCATATTGTGCTTCCTCCTTCTTCAATCACAGCCTTCGCATCTTTGAGAGACGACATCCGAGGCGGAGGTCTGGTAACCATGGGTATAGAAGACACTGTTTTGGTTGCTGAAATCTCCTCAGGAACTTCCTCAAAGTGTTGGAAAGGGGTTTCTATGAATTTGCCATCTAATTCCACATAGCGGAAAGAATTAAGATGGCTTATCATATATTCCTCTTCACCGAGAACAATCACAATTTTCCCCTGAAAAGGGTACTTGAGCTTCTGATGCAGAGTTGAAGTAACGGCCCTAGCATGATGAATCCAGGGTCTTCCCAACAAGCAAGAATAGGAGGGACGGATTTCCATGACATAGAATATGGAGTTGAATGTTTCAGTTCCCACTTTAATCGGGATGTCCACCTCCCCGTGGACCATCCTTTTAGAACCATCAAAGGCTCTGACATTGATGTTGATGGGCTTCAAAGTTAGACCTTCACAATCTAGTCTATCCAATGCTTTCTTCGGCAAGACATTTAAAGACGACCCAGTATCAACCAATACGTGAGCTAGAGTAGTCCCTCTGCATTCCACCGAGACATGCAGAGCGTCATTATGTTTTCTCCCTTTAGATGTTAAATCAGCATCGGAGAACCCAAGACCATTGTCTGCTGTTAGGCTAGCTACACATTCCTGGAACTGGTCCGCGGAGGTTTCCTGAGGCACGTGGGCCGTCTTCAAGAATCTGATCAAAGCTTTGGCATGAGCTTCAGAACAGAGCAACAGGGCCAGCATAGAGATTTTTGAGGGGGTTTTCCCTGGTTGCTCCATAACATTATAATCGCTTTTCTTGATTATTTTCAAAATCTCTTCCATTTCCTTTTGAGTGGTCTCAGGGATGACCAAAGGCTGAGCCCTCGTCCTGACGGGCGCTTCTTGGATCCCTTTCCCTCTATCATCAGCAACAGCAGAGGGTACAACCACAAGAGTCACAATTTCTTCGATTATTGGAGTTCTCGTATATATGTTGACCGGCACGGGAGTAACCTTAGGAGAAATTAAGGTTCCGAAGACTGCCCTTGGAGGAGAAATCTCCGGAGAGAAAATTCTTCCACTGCGGGTGATTTTACTCGTTCCAGCAATATTTCCAACGTCAGAAGTCTCTTCATCAGAACTTTCTTCAACTGATTCAATCTGTTTAATATCGTGGTAGAAGATCTCTCCCCCATAATTCCACGGTATTGATTTGTTGGACTTGTACGGGATAGGCCCCGGCATAGTTATCTTCAGAGGTACAGTCTTCGGATCGGATGTAATCTTAACAGGTCTTTTGGAGACCTTGGAAAGATTGGAGGATATGGTAATTATCGAAACATCATTGACAGGAGTCGATGTAACAGGAGTCTTTTCAAAAAGGATTTCTTGATTATCCATTAGGCATTGGATGCCTAACTTCAACAACTGACAGTCGGATGAACAAAATCAGCAATCTTTTTCACAACCTCGGAAAATCCCAGCCTTCAACAGATTCAGCTTGATTATCGGTAACGAAGTCATCAAATCATCAACAGTAGCAACAAAAAGATCTTCTTCAATAGCATGGGCATTGTGGCCATGCTTTGGCATTGGAGCAGAGATCACGTTAGGCTTTTCAGGGGCGTCAAATTCCACTTCCTTAGCGTCTATTAAATCCTGAATATTATTTCTGAGGGCCCAACAATTGTTGGTGTAGTGCCCCAGGCTGTCTGAATAATAAGCACACTTGGCATTGGGATAGTAATGCGGAGATGTAGTGTTAGGGTTTTTAGGGGCCTCCCTCAAACTGGCAAGGTTTAACTTCAAGAGATGGGGTAGAACCTGAGTGGGAGTCATGTTTATTCGGGTGTATTTCCGTTGTGGTCTTTCCACCCTTGCTTGGTTAGCTCTGGGTTGATTGTTTCTGGGTTGATCAGCTGCAGACTTCTGAATCATTATGGCCCCCACCGCTGGCCGGCACTCAATTCTTCCTTGACCTCTTTGAGAGTAGACAGCTGATACTTCCTTCTTTGCTGGAAAAGTCTTCTTGATGGCAGCGGAAGCA
Source organism: Vicia faba (assembly GCA_948472305.1). Taxonomy (NCBI): domain Eukaryota; kingdom Viridiplantae; phylum Streptophyta; class Magnoliopsida; order Fabales; family Fabaceae; genus Vicia; species Vicia faba. The sequence continues at coordinate 629,997,064 of OX451741.1, read as the reverse complement.
GATGCATCTTTTTGAATTTTACCGCTCTTGATTCCGGCTTCAACTCTTTCACCAGTTAGAATCAACTCGGTGAACCCCACAGACGAACATCCAATCAGGTGATTAAAGAATGGACCTGACAGAGTCCCCAAAAACATATCCACAAGCTCTCTCTTAGACAGAGGTGGTTGAACTCGTCCCTCCAAGTCTCTCTATTTCTGGGCATACTCCTTAAAGCCTTCATTGGAGACAATGCCCATACTATGTAATTAAGTACGGGTTGGTGCTAAGTCTGCATTATATTGATACTGTCTGTAGAAGGCAGCAGCCAAATCCTCCCAATTGTTCACATCAGACCTCTCTAGCTGGTAGAACCAATCCAATTGTGTCCCCGACAAACTATCCTGAAAAAAGTGGACCCACAGGTCCTTGTCAGAAGAATGAGGTTGAATTTTTCTGACGTAAGACCGCAGGTGCATCTTTGGGCAAGACACCCCATCGTATTTAGCAAAAAGAGGCACTTTAAACTTGGGGGGAATGACAATCCCAAAAACCAACCCTAACTCTTCGAAATTCAGCCCAGGCACTCTTTGTACCTCCATGGCTGCCAGACGTTCTACCAGATTCTTGTATTTGTCGTCTGTAGGAATATACTGCTGTTCATAATAGTCTTCTTCCTCTTCTTCTTCTTCTTCCTCAGACTCAGATGGCACTGCAGCTCCCTTTCCTTTTCCTACCCCTTCATCGGATGTTGAGGGGAAGTCCAGGACCCTTCTAGTTTGACCTTTAAATCTTCTACCCAGAGTAGCCACACCAACTCTTTTCTTTTTCTTTTTCTCCTTTTCCTTCTCCAACAGAGCTTTAAGATCCTCCTGACCCTTTGCCAAGGTCATGAGTAGTTGTTGGAACTGTGAATTCTGCGCTTGCAAATCTTTGACCGTCTGCTCTATATCCATCTTGCTGAAATAAACAGCAGAGAGATAAGGAAACCTAGTGCGAAGACCTGTTTATGCTTATGATGAATGATATATATTCGTGTAATGCATTCAAGGATTCAGAAATTCAAATTTGTTGTAAACAAAAAGGAACACACGTCATATTAATAAGATAGAATTTGTTAGTACATTAATGCCCCATGGGAAAAATAAATACAAAATTCTAATGTAAAAAGACGTTGCGCATCCTCTTTGGTGCGATGTAGGTGTTGAGAGTCTGCTCTTCGTGGAGTTGACGAGTAAGTTCTAAAACCTTCTTCTCACTGGCGTAGAATTGGGCTTCAAAAGTATTACGTTCTCCCTTGAGTTGTATCCAACTCCTTTGCAAATCTTCTAGTGATGTTTGCATGTTAGGATGTAGGAGGGTGTATGGAACCTCTCCTTCCATAACAGGCTCTTTGATCACAGGAAGAATGTAGGGGTAAGGCATCATAAGACTTTGGGCGTGGGTTTGTACCCACTTGAGGTAAGGCTCAAGGGGGATGGAATTCTTGTGTCCCAGTGTCTTACTGTCCACCTTGTTGGGTATTCTCCAAGCTCGGATAAACCTTTGCCGAAGTCTTTGATCGTCGTTGTCGAAGTCAAAAACCAAGTCTGAAATCAGCATGTCATGAGGGCCATCCCTTCGGGCATACCCAAACTGTCTTAGAGCCAAGCAGGGGTTGTAGGTAATGCCTCCCCTAATGCCAAGTAGAGGGACATTAGGGAATTCCCCATAATGATCAATGATGATAACATTTTCTCGCGATCGAGAACACCAATGAACATCTGAATGTGTAAGAGTCATCAATCGTTGTGACCACCTTAAACCCTGCTCATTCTTCAAAATTGATTGGGGAAGGTGAGAAATAAACCACCTTGCTAGAAGAGGAGTACAGCACATGAGAACACCTCTTTTCCTCATTGTTCGTGTGTGAAATGAGTGGAGGATATCCCCAAGCAAAGTAGGCACCGGGTTGCGAGCCATGAAGATCTTGATAGCATTGACATCTATAAGTTGGTCAGGGTTTGGGAACAAGACCAACCCATAGATGAGAAGAGCTACAATCTCCTCAAAAGCTTGCAGGTCTAGAGAATTCCAACAGTCTTGAGCTTTCTCAAACAGAAACTTTTCCAAGAAACCCTTGACACCACTTCTAGTTTCCCAATGACCTTTGACATCAGATGGTTGCAAGTGTAGGGCTTGAGCAACATCTTCAGGCTTTGGATCTCTTTCCGTAACATTGTAGGGTAGTTAATGGAGAATAGGAATCCTCAAGAGTTGAGAAAATTCCTCCAAAGTAGGTACTAACTGGTAATCAGGAAATGTGAAGCAGTGGTGTAGGGGGTCAAAGAACTAGAAGAGAACTTTCACCATGTCTTCCTCTATGTTGGAGTTGACCAAGTTGAGAAGTCTACCATGTCTTTCAGTGAATGGAGAATTCTCTGGAATCTTGGAAACAAGCTCCTTGAGTTGAGGAGGGATTCTCACAAGGTTGACCTGAATAGTTTTCTGGCGGAGTGATTCCATAACCTATAAAACAGGAACAAAGATGAAGATCCAAACCCTTGAAATGGTTAGTGGATGCAAATGATGCTTCATGATGTTCATGATGTATGCACAAGTATATGTACAAGCAAATCACACAAGTTCCTAGTTTCAAGCTTGCATGGGGTTTCATAGGTAAGTACCCTCTTGAAGTTAGTTGGCTCAACCTGTCCTATAAATAGTAATCGGATTCTAAGGAGCTCAATATCACTGGATTATTTTCTGTGTTCACTGTTTCAGTTTAGCCACTTTACTGGCGACCGAAATATTCCAAGAAAATAACCCTCAATGAGTGTAGTATCGAGTATCTACCAACTTCGGACTGTACCAAAACCGGTCATCTCACTACCCCTAAAAAGGCCAAAATGGTCAAGTAAAGGTTCTAAAAGTCCATTAGTGCTTCATGACATCACTCAGCGGCCCCGTATTCTCTTTGATTGACTCAAAGGCTACCGGTACCCACAAATATGTCCCACTAATATATCTATTGCTTCAACCATGTCGGTATACCCCACACAGTTTTCACAACGTATTACTATTTACCTATGAATGTTTCCCAAATCCGGGTAGAGGATTTCAAACCCAAACAATAGAACCAAATGTAAAGCAATCAAGTCAAACAAGATAAGCATGTAAAGGTGATCTAAAACCCTAAGGTAACCCCACTTTTATAATTATCCCCAGCAGAGTCTCCAGTTCTGTGATACGGTGGGAGAATTGACTTGAGGTTTTGCGTTTGTGTTCGCAAATGTTTCGGTTTAGCAAGAGTCGCCATCGACTTTTTATTTTATCCAAAGGAAAGGTCAAAAAGCACAGGAAAGACCTTTGAGATGTTTTCTTGGGTTCGGGGGGTAGATTATGAAAAGGAAAGGTGTTAGCACCCTTTTCATCCATGGTTTTCCATGGGCTCTTAGTTGCTTATTTAGATCACTTGCTTTTGCTTTTCAATTGTTTGAAATGGTGCTTTGTGTGTGGTTTAGAGGCCTTTGTCTAGGCAACCTTTGTAATGATTCTTGTTTGAATGTATACAAAGGTGTTTGTCTTTTGAAAAATGTTTCAATATTTGAAAGTTTGTTTTGGGAAATGTTTTGAAATGTGTGTTTTTGAAATTAGCAAGGATGTTTTGCAAGTTGATCAAGTAACTAGGAGTTGTCTACCCTACTCAAAGATCTTTCCTACACATTTTTAACCCTTTGACATTGTTGTTTTACCATTGTATTTGGTAAACAACCTTGTGTTTGGATGTTAAACGAGACAGGCGTGGGTCATCGTATGACCATGATAACAATGTTGCCAAGTATCTTAGCAAGTTTTTTGAGGGACTAGATCATTTTTGTATATGCAACCAAGATAGCGTCATCGAGGGACTATGATCTTTTTGTTTTATTTATGTTTTGCCAAGATACCTAGCATGCATACCATGCCCATGTTTGAGGCAACAAGTGGATGAAACCCTAGGGGTGCTTGTGTGTATTGTGTTGTCATTTTCATGCATTTTTGTCTTATATTAGTCAAGCTATTTGTTTTGATTTTGGTTATTTGCATACAAACTCTAATCTTTTTATCATGCATATTTGAAAGCAATAAAGTGCGTAAAAGTAAATCTACGACTATTACAACATTGATATGAGGAGGGGGATACAAGTTTGAATAGGGGGATATTTGCAAGAAAATAAAAACCTAATTCAACTATTACAACCAAATTGAACTCATTGTACAAATGATAAATTGACAAATATTTAAATGTGCAATTAAATATAAATATGCAAAAATGTTTTTGTATTTATTTTTATGTATGTAAAACTAAGTTATTTAATATCCTAAAAATATTAAAAATATAAATGGTCTTTTTTTGAAAGGGATGGAAACCCTAATTTGGTTTTAAGAAATATATATATATATATATATATATATATATATATATATATATATATATATATATATATATATATATATATATATATATATATATATATATATATATATATATATATATATATATATATATATATATATATATATATATATATATATATATATATATATATATATATATATATATATATATATATATATATATATATATATATATATATATATATATATATATATATATATATATATATATATATATATATATATATATATATATATATATATATATATATATATATATATATATATATATATATATATATATATATATATATATATATATATATATATATATATATATATATATATATATATATATATATATATATATATATATATATATATATATATATATATATATATTAATGATATTATTTATTCATTTATGTACAAAAAATAAAATAAAAAATATATAAAAATGTTGAAAAATAAAAATATGTATGACAATATTATTTAAGTGTATAAATAATAAAAATAAAAATATATAATATTTTTATAATATTTACAAGTTTTTATTTTAAGAAAATAAAAGTATATTATTTAATAATTATTTCTATGTCCAAAAAATAATAAAAATAATAAAATAAAAATGTGAAAATTTAAGAAAATATTTTTAGTGATTTTTTATATTTAGAAAAAATAATAAAAGTCAGAAACTAAAAAAGAAATGAAAAATATGGAAAAATAAACAAATGGGCCAAGGGGGTGTAAACAGCAAGCTAGGAGGTGCAAAAAGTATGAACAAGCCAAGCCCAGCCCAGATGGCCTTCATCCCTGTCCTCCAGAAACAACAAACACGCGCGCCATGTTCAAACTACTAACTCCTGCATTTGTGCTTAAAAATAAAAACTTGCAACATGGAAGTTATTGAGCATGATCACACGATTCTAACCATGTAAAAAACTTAATCTAACTCTCAAAGACCAGAGAGAATTTCTCTGGCCCTAATTTCTAACCTAGTTTTTTTCATAAAGTTCATCATTCAAATTCTCCCAGCTCAGTTAACTTAAATGAATTCTATGCATATGTACAGCTCAAGGGCAATGAGGACTACATTTTTTATTCATAAACCTAAGCCTAATGATTTCTAAATAGAGAGATAGAAGTTTGAACTTTACCTCTTTCAGTAAAGCTCGAGTATGGCAATGTAGGAGTTGTGAGTGAGGCCTGAGATGCTTGTGAGCTTGCTTGAAGTTCCTTTGAGCTTTCCCAATGCCTAGCTTGCTTTGAACTTGCCTGAATATGCTTGTAGAAGTCAACCTGCAAAGTCAGAATTCAAAAATGGTGAAGTGTGTAAATGGAGTTACAGTGACTTGGTAATGGTTGGGATAGTTTAGGTAGGTTGTATGGAGTGTGTTGAAACTGGTTGCAAGCAAAACGCACGAGTGGATTTGGTTTTGGAAATCAAAATGCAGAACCTGCCCTGTTTTGACAAGAAATTGTGTTTTGGTATTTTGGAAGGTTTAAGGACTTGTAAACTCGTGTTTCTGACCTTAGGCAATGTGAAAAACTTGTTTGAAATGTTTACAAGCTTTGGTTTTATCAGATTGCAAAGTTGTTGAGATTTTGCAAGTTGACTTGGTTTTGAAGTAAAAGGTGATTTTGACAATGCTATGGCATGTACAGGCTAGCTTCAAGCATGCTGATAGTTGGTGTACTTTCCCTGATCTTTGTGGATGTGGTTTGCTGCAAAAGATTAAGTCTAATGCTCAAGACAAACAAAAATGCAAAAGTTGTGCTTTTATGTAAATGGCATTGTTGCCTTTTTGCCAAAAATGGATTAATCCTTTGTGTAATCTTCTATAGATCAGAACAATTCCTCTAACCAATTTGTTTGCATTTAATTTATGAGTGTGAAAGGGTTTAAGGACCTGTAAACAAGTACAAGCAAGGCTGGACAGAATTTGCAACTTGTATCAACATGAAAAATGTCATGGACAAAAGTGAGAAATGGCCATTTTCTTTTCTTCGATTCTCCCTAACCATGAATGATTTTGAAGAGTTCTTGGACATTTTGGAAAGCTTGTAACATGCTCTATAATCCATATTTGAAATACATTTTGATATTACACTTGGAACTATGTGAAAAATTGCCATGAAGATAGGTCAAAAAATCCTGCCTAAACTAGGGCAAAATTTCACTAAGTTAGAAAGTTTTTGGACCCCTATTCATAAAATCATAACTTGAGATCCAAGCTTCTTTTGGGAAAACTTTGTTAATCAAAGTTGTAGATTTTGTGGAGGACTACAACTTTCATGTTGGAAGTTTTCTTTGAATCCAATTGCATCATGGTGAAAAAGTTGGACAAAGTTAGGAAAAAATAAGAAATTTTCATAACTTAGAAAAATTCTAAGTTATGAAAATTTTCCTTTTTAACCCCTAATTTTGAAAATTAAGTTTCTTGGTGAACAATTTTCATGTTTTGATACATCTTGGTGAAAAATGACCCTTGGCACTTGATTTTGACCAAAAAGTCAAAGTTTGACTTTTCAGTGTATAGTTGATTTTTAATCAATTGACTGGAAAATTCATCTGTCAATCCAATGCATTTGAGATCTTTTGAACCTTATGATTAGGTCAAGATGATGCCATTGAGTCCTTAAATCCATGATTGAACCCAATTTGCCATTGGCTAGGTTAAAAATCAGAAATTGCCCTTCTATAGTCAAAACCCTAAAAATGACCATATTACCCTTTTGATGATCTGATCAAATTTCTTGAAGAGTTGTGGTCTAAACTTGATCAAATGGTTCATATGAGCCTATAATGTTGATGTGGATCAAAAATTATGAGGTTTGACTGTAAATTAGCCACATTTGACTTTTTCCCCAATACAGCTGATTTTTAGGTCAATTGTCCAATTGACTGGACAAAAATTTGATTCAAAGCTTGAAACTTGGTATGAGCAATCTTAGGAGTCCAACATGAAGTATGAAAGTCACATGGGGCATTAGAAGTCCAAAATTCCTTGTGCAAACTCAAACCCTAATTTCAGGTCAACAGTGCAAGGAGATGTCTTGAGCTGAGCAAACCCTAGATTGGTCTTGAGTTCAAAGAGTCTTGTGAGGGGAAATCTTGATAAAATGAAAGGGAAAATTTTGGGGTACAATAGCTGCCATTGTTCAACCTTCTTGAACCTGAAGAGTTAGATTGGCGAGTTTGCCTTTCGTGACTCGAAGGTAAAAGAGGATTGGACACTAGATTGCCCGTAAATTTGCACTCGTCAAAATATAGTTGAGAAAATGGGCTTAAAAGATGCCATTTGGAAGTGTGAATCTTGTTGGAGATGGGCTTAAAGATTCCATCCAATAATGTTTGTTGGAAGTTAGGAGAATGAGCGTCATAATGGTATTCGTGTCTGGAGCATCTCTAAGTTGGGGATCTGAATAAGCAATAGAATAGCATCCGTTTCTGGAGCGTCTCTAAGCTGTTTTCTGAGCTTTACATCTGAATAAGCGATAGAATAGCATCCGTGTCTGGAGCATCTCTAAGTTGTTTTCTAAACTTTGAATTTGAATAAGCAATAGAATTGCATCCATGTCTGGAGCGTCTCTAAGTTGTTTTCTAAACTTTGAATCTGAATAAGCAATAGAATTGCATCCATGTCTGGACTGTCTCTAAGCTGTTTTTTGAGCTTTGAATTTGAATAAGCAATAGAATTGCATTCGTGTCTGGAGCGTCTCTAAGCTGTTTTCTGAACTTTGAATCTGAATAAGCAATAGAATTGCATCCGTGTCTGGAGCATCTCTAAGCTATTTTCTGAATTCTGAATTTGAATAAGCAATAGAATTGCATCCGTGTCTGGAGCGTCTCTAAGTTGTTTTCATGATTGTATATTGGTAGCTTGTTAATCTTATCCTGAACATGGTAAAATGTTAGCTGAAACACAAATTTATGTTGCATGAAATGTACGATGCAATGTATGTGTTTTATTTATGTTTATGATATATGAATGTAATGTATGCGCATGTAAGTTGATTTGTTGTCTTGCTGAGGAAAATAAATCCTTGATATCTAGAGATAATAAAATTTTCGACTGCTGTCGGGGAAAATAAATCCTTGACCGCTGTTGTAGATTAAAAACCTTTGACAACTCGTGGGGATTATCAAAACTTTGACAACCTCTGTGGATGTGAGAATCCTTCACGACTTTCATGGGTATGTAGGGATCCTTCAAGTCTTTGGAGTATGATAAACATTCTGTTGTGAGAATAAATGCTAAGTGTTGTTTGAGAAACCTGCTTGGGGAATCCCAAGAACTTTGATGACTATGGCTGGAGATTACTCAAAGGGAATCCTTACTCAGCTGGGGAATAGGGAAAACTCTAGCGATCTTTAACGGGGATCAAACAAAGGAAAACCTTGATCTGCTGGAGAATAAGGAAGGCTCTGATGGCTTCTGCGGGGAATTAAGAATGAGAATCTTCGATCTACTAGGGGATTAAAAATTCTGACAAATTCATGTTGAGAGTAAAGAAGGCTCTGGCAACTTCATTGGGGAATCAAGAATAAGAATCTTCAATCTGTTGGGGACTGAAAAACTCTGTGGGGAGTAGATGTACTGCTGGAGAGTAAGTTTAGGACTCTGGGGAAAAAGCTTAATCTTGTTTGGAAAAAGTTCAGAAGCTTGGGTTGTATACCAATCTACTGGGGAATTATCCGGAGGTTGGGGATAAGACAAAAGTTAATTGTTATCTGGTTGATGTTCAGACTTTAAGACAACTTGTTGGGGAATCTAGGGAAAACTGAATAGTTTTCGTTGTAAATTGATAGTTGGAAATTTGACTCCGTTGGGGAAGAAGGTTTCATCTCTGCTGAGGGTATGTAGTTCAAAGTTTTGCTCCACTGGGGACTAGGAGTTTGAAAACTTAACTCTGGTGGGGATTTTGAAATTTAACTCCGCTGGGGATATGTATTTCAAGGTTTTAGTTCCGCTGGGGATCTAGATGATATACTGCAGGGGATTTCTCTTGGAATAGCCTAAAGACTTTTTCCCTTACTTTCAACTTGTCAGTGATTATTCTTTCCCATTTCGTTTTATTTGTAAACATGTGATTATATCCAAATGCATATGCTCATTAAATAAATCATTGGACGTTTTAAATAAAACATAAGTGTAAAAAAGAAAGAAAAGGCAAATAGTTTTCTGCACTTTGAAGTATCTTTGTATTAACTTTGTGTAAGTATTTTGTACAAAGGAGACAAACATCCTAGTAAGACAATGTTGTCATAAAAAATGAGAAAAATTTATACAAAGAAAGATGGCTATGTGTAAAAATTCCATGGGGTTCCCATTCTTCTTTAGCCTTCGTAACTCTGAATATCTTGTCCATTTGTTGCTTCGTCTACAGATGATTGGATTGATCAGAAGCCTGGAGCTTGTCTGTGAAGAGATTGTCCTTAAAATGATCCGAAGAGACATAGTCATACGCTTTAATTACCTAACTTTTGCCATGACCTCCCTTTCGGGTTTTCGATCCACCGGGAAACCCTTTTTTGCCTAAGTCAACCTTTCGGGTTTTTAACTTACCGGGTGTACATATTTTTTTGTTTATCCCTAATTTTTGCCTAAACCGCCCTTTCGGGTTTTCGATTCACCGGGATGCTAATTTTTCCCCAAGTCGCCCTTTCGGGTTTTCAACTTGTCGGGTCGTTTATGCGTAGTATCTTTTGACTATGTCTGCGTTTGCAGGGTGCGGCAGGTCGTCACTGTCCATGGTGGTCAGGATCATTGCCCCACCGGAAAAGATGTTTTTGATCACAAATGGTCCTTTGTAGGTTGGAGTCCATTTGCCTCTGGGATCACATTGCGGCAAGATGATCCGCTTGATTTCAACGTTCCCGACTTGATACACTTGTCGTCTGACTTTCTTGTTGAATGCCTTAATCATCCGCTTTTGATACGTCTGACCATGACAAACAGCAGTAAGTCGCTTTTCGTCAATCAAGTTAAGTTGATCAAACCGAGTCTGAATCCAATCGTCTTCACTCAAACCAGCATCCTTCATGATTCTCAAGGAGGGAATCTGAACCTTAATAGGTAAAACAGCTTCCATGTTGTATACCAAAGAATAGGGTGTTTCCCCAGTTGAAGTACGTGCCGTGGTACGGTACCCGTGCAGAGCAAACGGTAACATTTCATGCCAGTCCTTGTAGGTGACTGTCATCTTTTGTATGATCTTCTTGATATTTTTGTTCGCAGCTTCGACATCACCGTTCATCTTTGGATGATAGGGAGATGAATTATGATGTTGAATCTGGAACTGCTCGCACAGGGCAGTGATCATAGTGTTGTTCAGGTTTGTACCATTATTAGTGATAATCCTGTCAGGGATACCATACCGGCAAATGAGGTTATGCTTGATGAAGCGGGCAACCACATTCATTGTAACGGATGCAAAGGAAACAGCTTCGACCCACTTGGTAAAGTAATCAATAGCCACCAGGATGAAACAGTGTCCATTGGATGTTGTAGGCTTGATCTCTCCAATCATGTCGATTCCCCACATAGCGAATGGCCAAGGAGCTGTTAAGACATTGAGAGGAACTAGAGGTATATGTACCTTGTCCGCGTAGATTTGACATTTGTGACAAGTACGGGAATGTTGATGGGAATCAGCTTCCATGGTAGACCAGTAGTAGCCTGCCCGTAGAATCTTCTTAGCCATCGTATGACCGCTTGAGTGAGTGCCAAAGGTACCATTATGCAGTTCAGCCATGATCTGTTCAGCTTCAACCTTGTCCACACAACGGAGTAGAATGCAATCATGATTGCGCTTGTATAGGATACCATTGCTCAAGAAGAACTTTGTCGAGAACCTCCTTAAGAACTTTTTGTCATTGACTGAAGTTCCTTCAGGGTATTCTTGCGCCTCGAGATACCTTTTGACTTCATGAAACCAAGGTCGGTCCACTACTTCTTCGGTATTAATCTCGTGACAATGTGCAGGTTCGTCTATCTGCTCAACGGTGATTTGGGGAGCCTCATTATCCCAGTTAAGTTTAAACATGGATGACATTGTAGCTAGAGCATCTGCTAGCTGATTTTTTTCTCGCGGGAAGTGCTCGAAGGTAATCTGCTCGAAATGAGGTAACAATGTCAAGACATGTTCTTTGTAAGGGATGAGGTTAGGATGTTTGGTATCCCATTATCCTTTGATTTTACTGATAACCAAAGCTGAGTCCCCAAATACAATCAAAGATTTGATTCCCAATTCAATTGCAGCCTTGAGACCAAAGATACAAGCTTCATACTCGGCCATATTGTTGGTGCAGCTGAAGCAGAGTCTGGCAGTGAAAGGTGTATGGCAACCTTATGGAGAGATGAGCACAGCACCGATACCGTTGCCAAGTTTGTTGGAGGCACCCTCAAAGTACAGGGTCCATCGGGATCCTTGTTCAAGTCCGTCATACGGTCCGTTATCTTTAATGTTGTCCAATGTCATAATGTCCTCGTCGGGGAAGTCGAACTTCATGGATTGGTAATCTTCAACAACTTGATGAGCTAGATGGTCAGCTATCACACTCCCCTTTATAGCTTTTTGGGTCGTATACTGGATATCATATTCGGTCAAGATCATCTGCCACCTAGCTATTCTTCCAGATAAAGCCGGCTTTTCAAAGATGTACTTGATCGGATCCATCTTAGATATTAGTAGAGTGGTATGAGTCAACATATACTGCCTTAGCCAGCGAGCATCCCATACCAAAGTGCAGCAAGTTTTATCGATTAGTGAGTATCGGGTCTCACAGTCGGTAAACTTTTTGCTAAGGTAATAAATGGCATGCTCTTTTCGGCCAGACTCGTCATGTTGGCCCAGTACGCACCCCATTGAATTATCCAGGACAGTCAAATACATGATTAGAGGTCTTCCTTCAACGGGAGGCATCAAGATAGGAGGTTCTAGCAAATACTCCTTGATTTTATCGAAAGCAACTTGACAGTCATCATTCCATTTAACCACCTGATCTTTCTTCAACAGCTTGAAGATTGGCTCACAGGTAGATGTTAGGTGAGAAATGAACCTTGCAATGTAGTTTAGGCGTCCCAAGAAACCTCTGACCTCCTTCTCAGTGCGAGGGGCAGGCATTTCTTGTATAGCTTTGACTTTGGCAGGATCAACCTCGATGCCTTTGTTACTGACAATGAAACCCAAGAGTTTACCAGACCTGACTCCGAAAGTGCACTTGTTAGGGTTCAGTCTGAGCTTGTACTCCTTCAACATGACAAACAGCTTTTGCAAATGGTCGAGGTGTTCTTCTTCTGTTTGTGAACGGGCTATCATGTCGTCTACGTAGACTTCAATCTCATGATGTATCATGTCATGAAACAAAGCTACCATGGCGCGCTGATAGGTTGCCCCGGCATTCTTCAGTCCGAATGGCATCACTTTATAGCAGAACGTACCCCACTGTGTAACAAAAGTAGTTTTCCCCATGTCCTCAGGGGCCATTTTGATCTGGTTGTACCCTGAAAATCCATCCATGAAAGAAAATACCTTGTGCTAAGCCGTATTGTCAACCAAGATATCAATGTGCGGTAATGGAAAGTCATCTTTAGGGCTAGCCCTGTTTAAGTCTCTGTAATCCATGCACATTCTCACTTTGCCATCCTTCTTAGGCACGGGCACAATGTTAGCAACCCATTATGGATAGGAAGTAACAGCGAGAAACCCAGCATTGAACTGCTTCATCACTTCAGCTTTGATCTTTTCAGACATGTCGGGCCTCATTCGACGGACTTTCTGTTTAATTGGTGGACAATCTTCTCTTGTAGGAAGACGGTGAACCATAATATATGTATCAAGTCCCGGCATGTCTTCATAGGACCAGGCGAAGATCTCAACATATTCATTCAACAGCTGAACTAGGCGCTCTTTGACACTTGGCTCTAGGTTGGCACTCACTCTAACTTCTTTTCTGTCTTCCTCTGTTCCCAATTTGATTGTCTCTAACACTCCTCATGAGTTAGAATATCCCTTTCTTCCTATTGTAGCAGTCTAGCCAATTCTCCAGGCACTTCACAGTCTTCATCACCTTCGTATTCGGCATGGTTGACCAGATCTTCAGAGTCACTGAAGGTCATAACAGAATTGTTACCCATGGAATCCGGAATGGAAGGGTACCTGCATTTGTGCGTGTGGGTGTGTGTAAGGGATAACCACCTTTAAACAAATAAAATGTAAAAAGAAAGAAAATGAACACAAAAGTTTATATGTGAAAACGTCCTTGATTCATTAAAATGGCATATGAAGATGAAAAATTAAACCCTTACAAATGGACCTATGTACCTCGGGTAAGGCACATAGGTTAAAAGTGTACGAATTGTTTAAGAATTATTACAAACCAACAGAAATGTTTGAAAGATAAATTACTGATTGATGAAAGTAATGGGAATATAGTCCTTTGCCTCCCAATTGCACAATCCTCCTTCAACGGTAGGGAAAATCCAGTCTTCTAGGTTGCTCTCCTCTTTACCATCCTCCAAAGCATTGACTCCATGATGGGTGATCTTCACTGGTGGCCCTCCAGCCCGGGAGCGACGCACAGCCTTTTGAGCAGAAGCAGTGAAACCCAAGCCAAATTTATCAGATTTGAAAGGAAAGTCTGGTAGTTGACCCCATATTGTGCTTCCTCCTTCTTCAATCACAGCCTTCGCATCTTTGAGAGACGACATCCGAGGCGGAGGTCTGGTAACCATGGGTACAGAAGGCACTGTTTTGGTTGCTGCAATCTCCTTAGGAACTTCCTCAAAGTGTTGGAAAGGGGTTTCTATGAATTTTCCATCTAATTCCACATAGTGAAAAGAATTAAGATGGCTTATCATATATTCCTCTTCACTGAGAACAGTCACAATTTTCCCCTGAACAGGGTACTTGAGCTTCTGATGCAGAGTTGAAGTAACGGCCCCAGCATGATGAATCCAGGGTCTTCCCAACAAGCAAGAATATGAGGGACGGATGTCTATGACATAGATTGTGGAGTTGAAGGTTTCAGTTCCCACTTTAATCGGGATGTCCACCTCCCCGTGGACCATCCTTTTAGAACCATCAAATGCTCTGACAATGATGTTGTTGGGATTCAAAGTTATACCTTTACAATCTAGTCTATCCAATGCTTTCTTCGGCAAGACATTTAAAGACGACCCAGTATCAAGCAAGACGTGAGCTAGAGTAGTCCCTCTGCATTCCACCGAGACATGCAGAGCATCATTATGCTTTCTCCCTTTAGATGTTAAATCAGCATCGGAGAACCCAAGACCATTGTCTGCTGTTAGACTAGTTACACATTCCTGGAACTGGTCCGTGGAGGTTTCCTGAGGCACGTGGGCCGTCTTCAAGAATATGATCAAAGCTTTGGCATGAGCTTCGGAACAGAGCAACAGGGCCAGCATAGAGATTTTTGAGGGGGTTTTCCCCAGTTGTTCCACAACATTATAATCGCTTTTCTTGATTATTTTCAAAATCTCTTCCATTTCCTTTTGAGTGGTCTCAGGGATGACCAAAGGCTGAGCCCTCGTCCTGACGGGCGCTTCTTGGATCCCTTTCCCTCTATCATCAGCAACAGCAGAGGGTACAACCACAAGAGTCACAATTTCTTCGATAACTGGAGCTCTCGTAGATATGTTGGTCGGCACGGTTGTAACCTTAGGAGCAATTGAGGGTCCGAAGACTGCCCTTGGAGGAGCAATCTCCGGAGAGAAAATTCTTCTGTTGCGGGTGATTTTACTCATTCCAGCAATATTTCCAACGTCAGAAGTCTCTTCATCAGAACTTTCTTCAATTGATTCAATCTGTTTAATATCGTGGTAGAAGATCTCTCCCCCATAATTCCACGGTATTGATTTGTTGGACTTGTACGGGATAGGCCCCGGCATAGCTATCTTCAGAGGTACAGTCTTCGGATCAGATGTAATCTTAATAGGTCTTTTGGAGACCTTGGAAAGATTGGCGGATATGGTAATTATCGAAACATCATTGACAGGAGTCGGTGTAACAGGAGTCTTTTCAAAAAGGATTTCTTGATTATCCATTAGGCGTTGGATGCCTAACTTCAACAACGGACAGTCGGATGGTAAGGATGAACAAAGGCAGCAATCTTTTTCAGAACCTGGGAAAATCCCAGCATTCAACAGATTCAGCTTGATTATCAGTAACGGAGTCATCAAATTATCAACAGTAGCAACAAAAAGATCTTCTTCAATAGCATTGGCATTGTGGCCATGCTTTGGCATTGGAGCAGAGATCACGTTAGGCTTTTCAGGGGCGTCAAATTCCACTTCCTTAGCGTCTATTAAATCCTGAATCTTATTCCTGAGGGGCCAACAATTATTGGTGTCGTGCCCCAGGCTGTCCGAATGATAAGCACACTTGGCGTTGGGATGGTAATGCGGAGATGTAGTGTTAGGGTTTTTAGGGGCCTCCCTCAAACTGGCAAGGTTTAACTTCAAGAGATGGGGTAGAACCTGAGTGGGAGTCATGTTTATTCAGGTGTATTGTCGTTATGGTCTTTCCACCCTTGCTTGGTTAGCTCTGGGTTGATTGTTTCTAGGCTGATCGCTGCAGACTTCTGAATCATTACGGCCCCCACCGCTGGTCGGCGCTCAACTCTTCGTTGACCTCTTTGAGAGTAGACAGTTGATACTTCCTTCTTTGCTGGAAAAGTCTTCTTGATGGCAGCGGAAGCAGATGCATCTTTTTGAATTTTACCGCTCTTAATTCCGGCTTCAACTCTTTCACCAGTTAGAATCAACTCGGTGAATCCCGCAGACGAACTTCCAATCAGGTGATTAAAGAATGGACCTGACAGAGTCCCCAAAATCATATCCACAAGCTCTCTCTCAGACAGAGGTGGTTGAACTCGTCCCGCCAAGTCTCTCCATTTCTGAGCATACTCCTTAAAGCCTTCATTGGAGACCATGCCCATACTCTATAATTGAGTACGGGTTGGTGCTAAGTCCACATTATATTGATATTGTCTGTAGAAGGCAGCAGACAAATCCTCCCAATTGTGCACATCAAACCTCTCTAGCTGGTAGAACCAATCCAATTGCGTCCCCGACAAACTATCCTGAAAAAAGTGGACCCACAGGTCCTTGTCAGAAGAATGAGGTTGAATTTTTCTGACGTAAGACCGCAGGTGCATCTTTGGGCAAGACACCCCATCGTATTTAGCAAAAAGAGGCACTTTAAACTTGGGGGGAATGACAATCCCAGAAACCAACCCTAACTCTTCGAAATCCAGCCCAGGCACTCTTTGTACCTCCATGGTTGTCAGACGTTCTTCCAGATTCTTGTATTTGTCGTCTGCGGGAGGATACTGCTGTTCAGAATAATATTCATCCTCTTCTTCTTCTTCCTCAGACTCAGATGCCACTGCAGCTCCCTTTCCTTTTCCTACCCCTTCATCAGATGTTGAGGGGAAGTCCAGGACCCTTCTAGTTTGACCTTCAAATCTTCTACCTAGAGTAGCTACACCAACTCTTTTCTTTTTCTTTTTCTCCTTTTCCTTCTCCAACAGAGATTTAAGATCCTCCTGACCCTTTGCCAAGGTCATGAGTAGTTGTTGGAACTGTGAATTATGTGCTTGCAAATATTTGATCGTCTGCTCTATATCTATCTTGCTGAAATAAATAGCAGAGAGATAAGGAAACCTGGTGTGAAGACCTGTTTATGCATATGATGAATGATATGTATTCATGTAATGCATTCAAGGATTCGGAAATTCAAATTTGTTGTAAACAAAAAGGAACACACGTCATATTAATAAGATAGAATTTGTTAGTACATTAATGCCCCATGGGCAAAATAAATACAAAATTCTAATGTAAAAAGATGTTGCGCATCCTATTTGGTGCGATGTATGTGTTGATAGTCTGCTCTTCGTGGAGTTGATGAGTAAGTTCTAAAACCTTCTTCTCACTGACGTAGAATTGGGATTCAAAAGTATTGCGTTCTCCCTTGAGCTGTATCCAACTCCTTTGCAAATCTTCTAGTGATGTTGGCATGTCAGGATGTAGGAGGGTGTATGGAACCTCTCCTTCCATAACAGGCTCTTTGATCACAGGAAGAATGTAGGGGTAAGGCATCATAAGACTTTGGGCACGGGTTCGTACCCACTTGAGGTAAGGCTCAAGGGGGGTGGAATTCTTGTGTCCCAGTTTCTTATTGTCCATCTTGTTGGGTATTCTCCAAGCTCGGATAAACCTTTGTCGAAGTCCTTGATCGTCGTTGTCGAAGTCAAAAACCAAGTCTGGAATCAGCATGTCATGAGGGCCATCCCTTCGGGCATACCCAAACTGTCTCAGAGCCAAGCAGGGGTTGTAGGTAATGCCTCCCCTAATGCCAAGTAGAGGGACATTAGGGTATTCCCCACAATGATCAATGATGATAACATTTTCTCGGGATCGAGAACACCAATGAACATTTGAATGTGTAAGATTCATCAATCGTTGTGACCACCTTAAACCCTACTCATTCTTCAAAACTGATTGGGGAAGGTGGGAAATAAACCACCTTGCTAGAAGAGGAGTACAGCACATGAGAACACCTCTTTTCCTCATTGTTCGTGTGTGAAATGTGTGGAGGATATCCCCAAGCAGAGTAGGCACCGGGTTGCGAGCCATGAAGATCTTGACAGCATTGACATCTATAAGTTGGTCAGGGTTTGGGAACAAGACCAACCCATAGATGAGAAGAGCTATAATCTCCTCAATAGCTTGCAGGTCTAGATAATTCCAACAGTCTTGAGCTTTCTCAAACAGAAACTTTGCCAAGAAACCCTTGACACCACTTATAGTTTCCCAATGACCTTTGACATCAGATGGTTGCAAGTGTAGGGCTTGAGCAATATCTTCAGGCTTTGGATCTCTTTCCGTACCGTTGTAGGGTAGTTGATGGAGAATAGGAATCCTCAAGAGTTGAGAAAATTCCTCCAAAGTAGGTATTAACTGGTAATCAGGAAATGTGAAGCAGTGGTGTAGGGGGTCAAAGAACTGGAAGAGAACTTTCACCATCTCTTCCTCTATGTTAGAGTTGACCAAGTTTAGAAGTCTACCATGTCTTTCAGTGAATGTAGAATTCTATGGAATCTTGGAAGCAAGCTCCTTGAGTTGAGGAGGGATTCTCACAAGGTTGACCTGAATAGTTTTTCGGCGGAGTGATTCCATAACCTACAAAACAGGAACAAAGATGAAGATCCAAACCCTGGTTAGTGGATACAAATGATGCTTCATGATGTTCATGATGTATGCACAAGTATATGTACAAGCAAATCACACAAGTTCCTAGTTTCAGGCTTGCATGGGGTTTCATAGGTAAGTACCCTCTTGAAGTTAGTTGGCTAAACCTGTCCTATAAATAGTAACCGGGTTCTAAGGAGCTCAATATCACTGGGTTATTTTCTCTGTTCATTATTTCAGTTTAGCCACTTTACTGGCGACCGAAATATTCCAAGAAAACAACCCTCAATGAGGGTAGTATCGAGTATCTACCAACTTCGGATTGTACCAAAACCGGTCATCTCACTACCCCTAAAAAGGCCAAGATGGTCAAGTAAAGGTTCTAAAAGTCCATTAGTGCTTCATGACATCACTCAGCGGCCCAGTATTCTCTTTGATTGACTCAAAGGCTACCGGTACCCACAAATATGTCGCACTAATATAGCTATTGCTTCAACCATGTCAGTATACCCCACACAGTTTCCACAACGTATTTCTATTTACCTATGAATGTTTCCCAAATCCGGGTAGAGGATTTCAAACCCAAATAATAGAACCAAATGTAAAGTAATCAAGTCAAACAAGATAAGCATGTAAAGGTGATCTAAAACCCTAAGGTAACCCCACTTTTATAATTATCCCCAGCAGAGTCGCCAGTTCTGTGATACGGTGGGAGAATTGACTTGAGATTTTGCGTTTGTGTTCGCAAATGTTTCAGTTTAGCAAGAGTCGCCACCGACTTTTTATTTTATCCAAAGGAAAGGTCAAAAAGCACAGGAAAGACCTTTGAGATGTTTTCTTGGGTTCGGGGGGTAGATTATGAAAAGGGAAGGTGCTAGCACCCTTTTCATCCATGGTTTTCCATGGGCTCTTAGTTACTTGTTTAGATCACTTGCTTTTGCTTTTCAATTGTTTGAAATGGTGCTTTGTGTGTGGTTTTTAAAATGTTTTGAAAAGAGGCCTTTGTCTAGGCAACCTTTGTAATGATTCTTGTTTGAATGTATACAAAGGTGTTTGTCTTTTGAAAAATGTTTCAATGTTTGAAAGTTTGTTTTGGGAAATGTTTTGAAATGTGTGTTTTTGAAATTAGCAAGGATGTTTTGCAAGTTGATCAAGTAACTAGGAGTTGTCTACCCTACTCAAAGATCTTTCCTGCATGTTTTTAATCCTTTGACATTGTTGTTTTACCATTGTATTTGGTAAACAACCTTGTGGTTGGATGTTAAACGGGACATGCGCGGGTCATCGTATGACCATGATAACAATGTTGCCAAGTATCTTAGCAAGTTTTTTGAGGGACTAGATCATTTTTGTATAGGCAACCAAGATAGCGTCATCGAGGGACTATGATCTTTTTGTTTTATTTTTGTTTTTCCAAGATACCTAGCATGCATACCATGTCCATGTTTGAGGCAACAAGTGGATGAAACCCTAGGGGTGCTTGTGTGCATTGTGTTGTCATTTTCATGCATTTTTGTCTTGTATTAGTCAAGCTATTTGTTTTGATTTTGGTTATTTGCATACAAACTCTAATCTTTTTATCATGCATATTTGAAAGCAATAAAGTGCGTAAAAGTAAATCTACGACTATTACAACATTGATATGGGGAGGGGGATACAAGTTTGAATAAGGGGATATTTGCAAGAAAATAAAACCCTAATTCAACTATTACAACCAAATTGAACTCATTGTACAAATGATAAATTGACAAATATTTAAATGTGCAATTAAATATAAATATGCAAAAATGTTTTTGTATTTATTTTTATGTATGTAAAACTAAGTTATTTAATATCCTAAAAATATTAAAAATATTAATGGTCTTTTTTTGAAAGGGATGGAAACCCTAATTTGGTTTTAAGAAATATATATATATTAATTATATTATTTATTCATTTATGTACAAAAAATAAAATAAAATATATACAAAATGTTGAAAAATAAGAATATGTATGACAATATTATTTAAGTGTATAAATAATAAAAATAAAAATATATTATATTTTTATAATATTTACAAGTTTTTATTTTAAGAAAATAAAAGTATATTATTTAATAATTATTTCTATGTCCAAAAAATAATAAAAATAATAAAATAAAAATTTGAAAATTTAAGAAAATATTTTTAGTGATTTTTTATATTTAGAAAAAATAATAAAAGTCAGAAACTAAAAAAGAAATGAAAAATATGGAAAAATAAACAAATGGGCCAAGGGGGTGTAAACAGCAAGCTAGGAGGTGCAAAAAGTATGAACAAGCCAAGCCCAGCCCAGATGGCCTTCATCCCTGTCCTCCAGAAACAACAAACATGTGCGCCATGTTCAAACTACTAACTCCTGCATTTGTGCTTAAAAACAAAAACTTGCAACATGAAAGTTATAGAGCATGATCACACGATTCTAACCATGTAAAAAACTTAATCTAACTCTCAGAGACCAGAGAGAATTTCTCTGGCCCTAATTTCTGACCTAGTTTTTTCAGAAAGTTCATCATTCAAATTCTCCCAGCTCAATTAACTTAAATGAATTCTATGCATATGTACAGCTCAAGGGCAATGAGGACTACATTTTTTATTCACAAACCTAAACCTAGTGATTCCTAAATAGAGAGATAGAAGTTTGGACTTTACCTCTTTCAGTCAAGCTCGAGTATGGAAATGTAGGGGTTGTGAGTGAGGCCTGAGATGCTTGTGAGCTTGCTTGAAGTTCCTTTGGGCTTTCCCAATGCCTAGCTTGCTTTGAACTTGCCTGAATATACTTGTAGAAGTCAACCTGCAAAGTCAGAATTCAAAAATGGTGAAGTGTGTAAATGGAGTTACAGTGACTTGGGAATGGTTGGGATAGTTTAGGTAGGATG
This sequence comes from Vicia faba, assembly GCA_948472305.1. Lineage (NCBI taxonomy): Eukaryota > Viridiplantae > Streptophyta > Magnoliopsida > Fabales > Fabaceae > Vicia > Vicia faba. The sequence goes on along the minus strand of OX451741.1, from coordinate 629,975,551 downwards.
TATGGAGTGTGTTGAAACTGGTTGCAAGCAAAACGCACGAGTGGATTTGGTTTTGGAAATCAAAATGCAGAACCTGCCCTGTTTTGACAAGAACTTGTGTTTTGGTATTTTGGAAGGTTTGAGGACTTGTAAACTCGTGTTTCTGACCTTAGGCAATGTGAAAAAATTGTTTGAAATGTTTACAAGCTTTGGTTTTATCAGATTGCAAAGTTGTTGAGATTTTGCAAGTTGACTTGTGTTGTACCCCAAAATTTGGCCTCCCATATTCTTCAAGAAATTACCAAGTCATGCTTCAAAATTCCTCAAGGGTTGCACAGTTCAAGGGCCTCCTAACAGTCAAAATTAGGGTTTTGGTTCTGACAAAGTAAATGAAGTTTCCAAGGGTCCAATCAAGTCCCACATGCCTACAAATATGTTCAAGCATCCTCATACAAAGTTTCAAGACTTTCAGCACAAAAATTGCACAGTCAAAACCCTAATTGCACTACAGTCAACTGCAGGGGCAAAATGGTCATTTGACAGTCAAAAGTTCAAATTTTTGGTCAACATCTCATTTTGAATCCACAAACATCATTTGATCAATGCTTGATCATGATTCTCAAAGCTAGGCTCAAAAATCATCAAGATGCAAAAGTTTCCTTATCTGGACAGCTGAAAAAGTCAACTGTAAATTGACCAGGGCATAACTTTCACATGGATTATCAGAAAAATTCCATCCAAATCTCATTTTGAAGAGAAAGACATTTCCTACAACTCCTCTTCATACTCCAAGTCCAAGAAATTCTCTCAAAAAAAGTTATCAATTTCAACATTATAGGTCATTTTCAAAAGTCAACAAAAAGGGACTTTAAGTCAAAGGCCATAACTTGATATTGGTAAATCAAAATGACATGGGACCAAAGAAATTGGTTAGAGGACTCAAAGACCTTTCCAAAATGTCCAAGAACATGAGAAAAGCTTAAAAATTGAGCAAGTTATGCCTTGTGGAAGTTGGGACATTTTTGGATATTTTGAAAAGTCAACATTGCTTCAAATGACCTAAAATTGCTAATGGGCCTCTTTTTCTTCCACAATTCATTATCCAAGGCATGTGCACGACCATTTGGCCCAAAGGGAAGTTTTTCTTCATTTTTTATTTATTTATTTGGATTTTTATTATTAATAATTCATTTAATTAATTAAATACATGAAAAATACTAAACCTAGGTTTTTCAATCTTTTTATACACATAATATCTCCAAGATTTCGTGCCTAACCAAATATAGAAAGAATCAATTGAATTGGTCATGATTTGGTAGAAGTTTTACATGAAAAAGATTTGAAAATAATGGCTTGAAAATCAAATATATTTTTCATTAATTCATGGATTTTGGATCAATTTTCTTGGACCTAATCATTCATACACATATAAGGATGCAAACCCTCATGCCTTTAAAAAAGAAGCGGCGCTACAGACCAAGCACAAAACTTGAGTTTTTGGTTGAAAAATTGAAAACTGAAAACAGGGATAGAGGACGATTCAAGCAAAGAGACTTGTGCCATCACCTTCCTGAAGCTTCAAGGAAGGATTTCCAATCAAAATCATTCATCATAACATCAAGAATTGGTAAAACGAACGTGCCATGTACAGAAGATTTCTTGCATTCGTACATCATGAATCATGCGTTTTTGGCACTTTTTAATGTTTTATTCATATTCATTGTTTGATTCTAATGCTAACCATGTAAATTAATTGTGTTTTTGAGTGTTGTACATGATTCCACCATTGTCATCTTTTAGGTTTTTTTAAGCTATGAATTGGGGTTTTCCACTCAATGAAAAATCAGCACTCAAGACCCAGACCATCAAAATCAGGACCTTCATACAAACTCAATGATGGGGTCGCGCTCAATTTATGAGCCACCCTGAGCTAATCGCTATTTTTCAGAAACTGGCCTAAGGGAACGTTTAAAAAACCGTTGCTAATTGTTTTTGTGTTTCAGGAAAAATAAGCCAAGGAAGAAGAAGGGTGCGTGGCCATCAGTAATTGGTTGGTTCAAAAATTCGCGCTAAAAAATCATTAACGCGTGGTTTTGTTTCATAATGATTGTTTATTAATTAATATACAAAACGCGTGCTTGGTTCAATTGGCAAAGTTGGTTAGTGGTAATCCTCATGACCTGGGTTCGAGCCCCAGGTCCTCTTACCTTTCATATTATTTTTCCTCTAATCATTATCCCATGCAGATTCAGTACAAGACGCCTACCATATGCGCTTCCATCTAACGCGCCACTTGGTCAATCTCATTCATCCAAGGGCTCAGATCTAAAGAACATGGTGGATCCTAGTCAAAGATATCACACGCGTCTTGGAAAAGTCAAAGAGGCCAGAGTTATTGGGCTTAAATCACTAGCCATTCACCTCACAACTGGGGACAACACCCCCCTTAGGTTTGCAAATTTTTACATTCTTTATTTTTTCATTATTTTTTTTACTTTCTTTTAATTATTGTTTTTTTAATTAATTTAATATTTTCATAATATATAAAAAACACCAAAAAATCAGAAAAGATAAAAAATAATAATAAATATTTTTATTTTAGTATTTTTTGTAAATAAATTGCATTAATTCACTTAGTTTTAATTTAGGGTTTAATCTTAACATTTTTTTTAATAAAAACCTAAAATTGGTAGAATTAGGGTTTATAATGATTTTTATCCCTTTTTCTTTTCTTTCATAATAATTAAATATTTCCTATTATTTATTTTTATAATTAAATGGCATGTAAATAATTAGGTTAAATATTAGGTTAAAATTTAATCTTTTCTTAATAAACTAAAAAACAACTAGAATTAGGGTTAGCATTTTATTTTAATTAATTCTTTTTTCATTAAAATCATAAAATACAAAAATACCAAAAAGACAATTTCTTTTCATTTTAGTTTTATTAATTTAATCATAATAATTTAATTCCATTAAAAAGGGTCCAACGCCCTCGTTTTTAATTCTTATTTAATTCGCGTATTTATTTCTTTTTCTTTTGGTTACTTATGTATCTCTCCCAAGGCCATGTAATATTTATCTTTCGCATTTTTAATTCTTTACTTTTCTGTCAAATCGGGTTCTGGAAATTTTGGCGATGTGGACCCGCGCCTTTTGTAATAGCTTAGAACTTTACTTTTCTCGCACTTTTAACTGTTAATCAAGGCATGCAAGAATAAATGGACAAAAAATAAAAACAAACGCATAGCTCACTCATAACATGACAAGATAAGATAAATGAATCTGACACACAAATCACACACCACTCCTAGGGTACGCCTCACTGTTGCCTTGCCTCGAAAGGTGATCGTCGAGTAGAGGATGTCTTAGTAAGTCCTCATGATCCGGGAACCTGGCATGAGGGTAGCTTCTAAGGTGTCTTCCCATTGCTCTGGTGATCACCATGTCCCGAACCTCGAATTGACCCGAACACCTCCAACGGTGGTGCTACCTACCTCTCAATGGTGGGATGGTACTACTTTAAAGGACATTTACACAGACGAATTCCTTAGGGTAGGTAGACGACTCTAGATACTTGCTCTAATTTCAAAACAAATTCAAAAAAACTTTTCACACCGACACCTTTTCAAAAAGCTTTTGAAAGCAATTTTTCAAACACTCTTGAGGACTGATACAAGAGTCGAACTGAAATTTTCAAAGAAACTTTTTAAAACCCATAGTTGAAAAGCAAACAAACCATTTTGAAAACACAATGAGCAAGTATCTAAGAGCCCATGGATAACCATGGATAGAAAGGGTGCTAATACCTTCCCTTTCTATAACCTACCTCCCGAACCGAGAGCAATCTCTATAAGGAATTTTTCTGTGCTTTTGTCCTTTACATTTGGAGAAAATAAAAGACAGTGGCGACTCTTGCTTCCGCGACATTTCGCGAACAAGCGTTAAACAGTCAGTTCCAGATCCACCGATCACAGAACTGGCGACTCTGCTGGGGAATTTAACCTAAAAGTGAGGTGTACCTTAGGGTTAGTTCATAACTGTGTTTTCAATTGTATTGATTTGTTTGCTTTACTATTGTGGGTTGCATGGGAGTTACATAGATCCTAACCCGGATCTGGGGATACCCTGTTTAGGTATCATAAGTTGTGAGGGACCTGTCCGACGTAGACCGACACAGGTGAAGCAGTGGCTACGTTGGTGTGGCACCTTGGTCTGTACCGATATCCCTTGTGTTGCAACGAGGAGAATATGGGTCTTCTGAGGAGTCATTAAGCACCAACAACCTTAGAACCTTAAATGACACAACTTGGCCATTAGAACAGTAGCAGTATGCTACGCCCATTGAGGCTAAACTCTCGTGATGGTTCTGGCCGCAAGAAAAGATTGCGATGCTGGAGTTATGACCGATTGAGGGTAGTCAATGATATTGGGATCCTCTAAGAACCCGATTACTTTGATAGGACAGGTATGAACCAACAAACTGAAAGAGGGTAGTACCTAGACCTCATGCTGGCCTAAACTTTAGGGGCTTGCCTTGTGTGACTTGTGTGCCTTACCATGTTTTCCTTTGTATCTATATGTGGTGTGTTTTATCATAACATCATAACATCATGAGCATTGCATGCATCCTGCATAAGGACTGACCATTTCAAAGACAAGAGGGTTTCACCTTTGCTCTATTTTGTAGGACATCATGATGCCTGTGCGAAGGAATACTATTCGGTTCAGCTTTGTTCGTTCACCTGATTTGCTTGATGAGTTGGTTAGCAGAATTCCAAATACCACTTCCTTCATTCAGAGGCATGGTTCTCTTCTCAGTTTAGTCACTGCAAAGCGGGATCAACAGTTGATGAGTGTTCTGACCCAGTTCTATGACCCTCTGTACCAGTGCTTCACCTTTCAAGACTTCCAGCTGGTCCCTACCCTGGAAGAGTTCTCTGATTTGCTTGGTATCCCTATCTTGGATCAGACTCCCTTTACTGGTTGGGAAAAGACCCTCAGGCTTGAGGATGTTGCTACAGCTCTTCCCCTGACACATCAGGAGGTAATGGACAACTGGGTGACTAGAAGCGGAGTTAAGGGTTTCTTGGCCAAGTTTCTGATTGGTAAAGCTAACAGTTTCTGGAATGACCTGGACTTTAGGGCATATGAAGACATCTTGGCTCTCCTAATCTATGGGTTAGTTCTATTTCCTAATCCTGACAACTTCATCAGTGTCACTGCCATAAGGATCTTTATGTCTCAGAATCCTGTACCCACTCTCTTGGGTGACATCTTGCAAAAACTTCATGCTCGTACTACCCGAAGACGAGGAACCCTATGGTGTTGTATCCCTTTGTTGGTGAGGTGGTTTATTTCGCACCTCCCTAAGTTCGTACTGAAGAACCAAGAAGGAAGAGGTTGGGCTCACAGGTTAATGTCTCTCACCGATAAGGACATCATTTGGACTTGCAGAGGTTTGGATGAGATAGCTGTTATTGATTGATGCGGGGAATACCCTAATGTTCCTTTGATTGGTACCCAAGGAGGAATCTCTTACAATCCATGTCTAGCGCTCCATCAGTTTGGAAGAGCCAGAAGAGCAGGCCCCCATGAGATGTTGGTGCCTCACATCAGTTTTGAGTTTCAGGGGGATAGTGACGAGCTGCGTCGTAGGTTCATCAAGGCTTGGGACAAAGTTCATAAAGCTGACCCACAGGAGTTGGGGCCAAAGACTTCTTTACCTATGGAAGCCTACTACAAATGGGTTCGCATCCGTGCTCAGAAGTTAGGTATGCCGTATGAAGCCGTCAGACCCGTCATTCTTGAGTGTCCTGACAAAGATGGTGTTCCTCCAACTGTCCTTCCTCCTCAGATACCTACTGATTATGAGACATTGAAGAGATCTTGGTCGAAACTGCGAGAAGAGCGGGATTCTTACCGGGAAAAGTTCAACGAGCAGGAATTAAAGATCCAGAAGCTGACAAAGCAGTTGGAGAATGAGAGAGCTCTGAATGCCTACATCCGTACTGAGAAGAGGAGACCATGGGATCAATAAGGAGCTCCGAATGTTCTTTTACAGTTTTATTTCCCTTTTCAGTATTTCCTTTCATGTAACGCCTAAGGGCAACCTGTTGAATAATTTCAGTTTCAAAGTTGAATCTAATGAAGTGTGTTCCTTTTTGTTTACAAAGTTGATTCCCGATTGTCTTTGAAAACATAAATCATACGCATTCCATTCATCATGTGCATAGCAGGTTTTCTCCTTTTCAAGTTGCTTAACCGTTCTTCACTGTTTATTTCAGCATCATGAATCCTGACTCATCATCAACTGAGACATCCATCAAAGCTCTTCAGGCGCAGAATGCGCAATTTCAGGAATTAATCAAGGGTTTGGCTCAAGGCCAAGAAGAGCTGAAGGCTCTGTTCCTGAAGAAGGAGAAGAAGAAGAAGAGAAGAACTGTTCTGTTTAGCTCGGGCCGAAGGTTTGGCAACACTTTGCAGAATGAAGAGGCTGGTTCTTCCATTGGCAAGAGTACTCCTCAAGCAGAAAAAGGTCCTAGTCCGGTAGTCTCTGACAACGAGACTGATTTTGATGAAGAGCAGTATCCTCCTGCAGAAGACAGATACAAGCAACTGGAGGATAGGTTGAATGCTATGGAGATCCAACAGGTACCTGGGCTGGATTTTGGAGATTTGGGTTTGTCTACTGGTGTGATTATTCCTCATAAGTTCAAAGCACCATCTTTCACTAAGTACGACGGGGCGTCTTATCCCAAGCTACATCTCAGGTCCTATGTTCGGAAGATTCAACCGTACTCAGCGGATAAGAATTTGTGGATCCACTTCTTCCAGGAGAGTCTTTCAGGGACTCATCTCGAATGGTTCTATCAGCTGGATGGGACCAAGGTTCGTAACTGGGAGGAGTTGGCTACTGCTTTCTACAAGCAGTATCAGTATAATGCCGACCTTGCCCCTACACGTACCCAACTCCAGGGTATGTCGTTAGGTTCAAGTGAAGGTTTTAAAGAGTACGCTCAGAAGTGGAAGGATCTGGCTGGCAGGGTGCAGCCTCCTTTGACTGATCGGGAGTTAGTAGACATGTTCTTGGGGACCCTATCTGGGCCATTTTTCAACCATATTATTGGGAATTCTTCTGCTGGATTCACTGATCTTATTCTGACTGGAGAGAGAATTGAGGCTGGGTTGAAGTCTGGTAAGATTCCAAAGGGTGCATCTACAGGTTCAGAGAAGAAACCCTTCAAAAAAGAGGCCAGTGTGGTGTATGGGCCTAGAAGGCAAGACAAACCAGAGCGCCGCCAATCTGTCAACGCATTGGTGATTGCGAAGCCTGCCGCCGCTCCTCGGCAAGCTAACCAACCAAGGGCTGAGAGACCCAGAAGGGAATTCACCCGTTTGAGTATGACCTTGTCGCAGATCTTACCACAGTTGCTCTCAACCAACTTAGTAACCGTCAGAGAGGCTCCAAAGTTTGCAAATACTACATCTCCTAAGTACAACCCGAATGCCCGCTGTGCGTACCATTCTGATAGCCCGGGGCATTCCACTGATGATTGTTGGGCATTAAGGAATAAGGGGCAAGACCTTATTGACGCGAAAGAGATACAGTTCGAAGCGCCTAAGAGGCCGAATGTGGTTACTGCTCCTATGCCTTAGCATGGGGTAAATGCTGTTGATGAAGAAGTGTACGCTGTTTCTGTGGATGATCTAGCCACTCCCTTAATGACTGTCAAGAAGAACCTACTGCTGGCCGGTTTATTTCCGGGTTGCAGTGAGGGTTGCCTGTTCTGTGCTGTTTCCCTATCTGGTTGTCCCTTGCTGAAGTTAGGCATCCAAAGCCTGATGGACAGTAAGGAGATTCTGTTTAAAAAGTCTGCTGTTCAATTGGTTCCTGTAGAAGAAGTTTCTGTAGTTACCATCTTCAATAATCCGATCAAGGCTCTCCCAAAAAAGCCTGTTCAAATCATGACTGTCGCACCTGTTGTTATCACTGTTCCGGGGCCTCTTCCTTATGTATCTGATAAAGTTGTCCCCTGACACTATGGGGCAGATGTGTATGTGAATGGAATTAAACAAGAGTTCAACACTGGCGCCAATATCTGTGATATCACTGGCCCAGCCAAAGTCACCCGCAGTGGCAGGCTCTTCTCGCGTGACATTGCACCGCCTGCTACTCGAAGACCCCTCCTTATAACACCTACAAGTGTACCTGTTCCTATTTCAGATCAAGTTGTTTCCCCTGCTGCCGAGTCATCCAATGCTCGGGGCAAGGGAGTTGAAGATGAGCCTGCCCGGATGGAGGCACCGATACCTGTAAATGCTGAGGCCTCCCAACAAGAGATGGAGGAAATCTTGAAAATTATAAAGAAGAGTGACTTCAATGTTGTGGAACAGCTGGGGCACACGCCCTCCAAAATCTCCATGCTCTCCTTATTGCTGTGTTCAGAGGGCCACGCTAAGGCCTTGATCTCATTTCTCAAGACGGCCCATGTGCCACAGGAGACATCTGCAGTCCAGTTCACTGATTGCGTAGCAAATCTGACAGCGGACAATGGCTTGGGTTTCTCAGATGCTGACCTGACTGCGAAGGGAAGAGACCACAATGATGCCCTACATGTCTCTATCGAATGCAGGGCACTACTCTGGCACATGTATTGGTGGATACTGGTTCTTCTTTGAATGTGCTGCCCAAGAAGGCTTTAGACCGTTTAGATTGTGAAGGCCTGGAACTGAAACCCAGCAATATCATCGTCAGGGCTTTTGACGGTTCAAAAAGGATGGTTCATGGAGAGGTCGACATTCTTATTCGTGTGGGCTCTCAGGTGTTTGACTCTACTTTTTATGTGATGGATATCCGTCCATCGTACTCTTGTCTACTGGGTCGACCTTGGATCCATAAGGCTGGGGCAGTGACCTCTACTTTGCACCAGAAGCTGAAGTACCCTGTCAGAGGGAAAATCGTCACTGTGCAGGGAGAGGAGGAGTATATGGTAAGCCATCTAAATTCCTTCAGATACATTGAGATGGACGGGGAGTTTATTGAAACCCCCTTTCAGCATTTCGAGGAGGTGCTTCCAATTTCAGCGGCAGCAGAAACAGCAGTAGAAGAGAATGTTCCTTTGAAGATGGCTTCCCTGAAGGATGCCCGGGCTGTGGTTCAAAAAGGTGAATGTGCTAACTGGGGCAGGCTTCCCGACTTTACACAGAAAACTGACAAATTCGGACTGGGTTTTACTGCAGAGGGTCAGAAAGCTATGCGGAAGGCGAAGACTAGAAGACCTCCTGTGCTCATTACAAATCCAGGAGTGAGTGTTGTTGGGGAAGACAATGAAGTGGACGAAGCTGAGTTCAATAGCTGGATCTATCCAACGACTGAAGGCGGATTGACCAATTGGATTGTCAAGGACCATACTCCTGTTACCTTTGTTACGCAGTAATAAACTTCTTTGTTTCGTTATTTGTAATAAACAATAAATAGACTCTATGGCCCGGTGTCTTACCCGAGGCACCGTGGTTTCATTTGTGAGGGCACATAAATTGTCATTTCATATATCATAAATGAAAATCTTGGACGTTTTCTCGCATTTCAAATCTTGTGCTCCTTTTCTGTCTTTCTTTCCTTTACATATATTTCAAAACAGCTGTATTTACACACACACTCACTCATACAGGTTTCAATCCACTCTGGATCTCACTGGTAACGACTCTGCTACTGCCAGTTATGACTTCGAAAATCCGATCAACTTAGCCGAAGACGAAGGTGAAGATGATTGCGAAGTGCCTGGCGAGCTTGCAAGACTGTTACTTCAGGAAGAGAGGGCAATTCAACCACATGAAGAGCCAGTGGAGATAATAAACTTGGGTACTGAGGCAGACAGAAAAGAGGTAAAGATTGGTGCCAACCTAGAGCTCAGCGTGAAGCAACGGTTGACTCAGATGCTGCATGATTATATGGAGATCTTTTCCTGGTCCTACGAAGACATGCCCGGGTTGGATACCGATATTGTGGTCCATCACTTTCCAACTAAGGAAGATTGCCCTCCGGTTAAGCAAAAGGTCCGCCGTATGCGTCCAGAGATATCTGAGAAGATTAAAGCCGAGGTTATGAAACAGTTTGACGCTAGGTTCCTTGCAGTGACTTCTTACCCTCAGTGGGTTGCTAATGTGGTGCCGGTACCTAAGAAGGACGGTAAGGTCAGAATGTGTGTCGACTACAGGGATCTGAACAGGGCCAGCCCCAAAGATGACTTCCCTCTACCTCACATTAATGTCCTTGTTGATAATACAGCTCAGCATAAGGTGTTCTCTTTCATGGACGGTTTTTCAGGTTACAATCAGATCAAGATGGCACCTGAAGACATGGAAAAGACTACATTTGTTACTCAGTGGGGCACCTTCTGTTACAAGGTCATGCCATTCGGGTTGAAGAACGCTGGGGCAACCTACCAACGTGCCATGGTCGCCTTATTTTATGACATGATCCATCATGAGATAGAGGTGTATGTGGACGACATGATCGCAAGGTCCCAGACTGAGGAAGAGCACCTAGACCATCTGCAGAAATTGTTTGACCGGTTGGAACTGTACAAACTAAGGTTGAACCCGAACAAGTGCACCTTCGGGGTAAGATCTGGGAAGTTGCTAGGCTTTGTTGTAAGTGATAAAGGTATTCAAGTGGACCCTGCCAAGGTCAAAGCTATTCAAGAGATGCCAGTTCCTAGGATAGAGAAGGAAGTCAGAGGCTTTCTGGGACGCCTGAATTACATTGCTCGCTTCATCTCACACCTGACTGCTACCTGTGAGCCAATCTTCAAGCTGTTGAAGAAAGATCAGGTAGTACGTTGGAATGATGAATGTCAGGCTGCTTTTGACAGAATCAAGGAGTATCTCCAAGAACCACCCATCCTTATGCCACTGGTTGAAGGGAGACCTTTGATACTATACCTGACTGTACTTGACAACTCAATGGGGTGTGTGCTGGGGCAGCATGACGAGTCTAGCCGAAAAGAGCATGCCATTTATTACCTTAGCAAAAAGTTTACCAACTGTGAGACCCGATACTCACTGCTTGAGAAAACCTGCTGCGCTTTGGTATGGGCTGCTCGCCGGCTGAGACAGTATATGCTGACTCACACTACTTTGTTGATATCAAAGATGGATCCTATAAAGTACATATTCGAAAAGCCTGCTCTGTCTGGGAGAATTGCAAGATGGCAAATGATCTTGACAGAATACGACATTCAGTACACAACCCAGAAAGCCATCAAGGGAAGTGTATTGGCAGACCACTTGGCACATCAGGCCGTAGATGATTATCAATCAATGAACTTCGAGTTTCCGGATGAAAGCATCGTGGTAGTAACTGATTGTGAAGTACCTGGACCGGATGAAGGACCTGAGGAAGGATCCCGATGGTCTATGCACTTTGACGGAGCCTCCAATGCTTTGGGTAACGGTATCGGCGCCATCATCATATCCCCTCAAGGCACTCATACTCCACTCACTGCCCGACTATGTTTCAATTGTACCAACAACATGGCGGAGTATGAGGCGTGCATCATGGGTCTTCAAGCTGCGATCGACTTAAGGATCAAGTTTCTGAGCGTCTTCGGAGATTCCGCTCTTGTGATCAATCAGATCAAAGGAGAGTGGGATACGAAACATCCGAATCTTATTCCTTACAGAGAATGTGTGTTGACTTTGATCCCCCACTTCACGAAGATAACCTTTAAACACTTTCCAAGGGAAGAGAATCAGCTGGCGGACGCGTTAGCTACAATGTCTTCTATGTTCAAGGTCAAATGGGATAATGAGGCTCCCCGAATCATCATCTGGAAACTGGACGAACCGGCATACTATTGTGATCTCGAGACTGAGTTGGCGACTAAGAAGCCTTGGTACCATGAGGTGAAAAGATATCTGGAAGCTCAGGAATACCCTGAAGGTGCATCTGTCAACGATAAGAAGTTCCTAAGAAGGTTCGCAGCAAAGTTCTTCCTTAGCAACAGCATCTTGTACAAGCGAAACCATGATTCAACCTTACTGCGTTGTGTGGATAAGACGGAAGCAGAAAGGATCATGGAAGAGCTACATGAAGGGACCTTTGGTACACATTCCAGTGGACACACTATGGCTAAAAAGATCCTTCGGGCAGGGTATTACTGGTCCACAATGGAAGCTGACTGCTACCAACATTCCAGGACATGCCATAAGTGCCAGATTTATGCAGACAAGGTGCATGTTCCTCCAGTTCCTCTGAATGTTCTGATTGCGCCTTGGCCGTTTGCAATGTGGGGCATAGACATGATCGGTGAGATTAAACCTACGGCATCTAATGGGCATCGCTTCATCCTAGTGGCGATTGATTATTTTACAAAGTGGGTCGAAGCAGCTTCCTACGCTACCGTAACCAAGACTGTTGTGGCACGGTTCATTCGGCATAATCTGATTTGTCGGTACGGCGTCCCAGAAAGAATTATTACGGACAACGGTACCAATCTGAATAACAAGATGATCACTGAGCTCTGCGAGCAGTTCAAGATACAGCACCACAATTCTTCTCCTTACAGACCGAAGATGAATGGGGCTGTCGAAGCAGCAAATAAAAACATCAAGAAAATCGTGCAGAAGATGACAGTGACTTATAAAGATTGGCACGAGATGTTACCTTTCGCTCTACATGGGTACCGTACCTCAGCTAGGACGTCAACCGGGGCAACTCCTTTCTCTTTGGTTTATGGTATGGAGGCAGTCTTACCGATCGAAGTGCAAATACCCTCTCTCCGGATAATGAAGGATGCAAATCTGAATGAAGATGATTGGATCCAGACACGACTTGATCAGTTAAACCTTATTGATGAGAAGAGACTTGCTGCTATCTGTCATGGTCAGACGTATCAGAAACGGATGATCAGGGCATTTAACAAAAAGGTCAGACCACAAGAATATCAAGTTTGGGATCTGGTAATCAAGCGAATCATCCTTCCTCAGAGTGACCCAAGGGGCAAATGGACCCCTACGTACGAAGGGCCATTTGTGGTTAAGCATGTGTTCTCAGGAGGAGCCATGATTCTAACCAACATGGATGGTGACGACCTTCCTCACCCCGCCAATGCAGACATAGTAAAAAGATACTACGCATAAAAAGACCCGCTAGGCTGACATGCCTAGGCAAAAATTAGGGCTTCCCGTCGAACCAAAAGGGTTCGGGCAAAATGAAGGGATGAAATAAAAAAAATCTGTACACCCGGCAAGTCGAAAACCTGAAAAGGCGGCTTGGGCAAAAATGGGTATCCCGGTGGACTGAAAACCCGAAAGGGCGGTCCAGGCAAAAATTAGGGATAAAAGCGTAATACTATGTCTCATTGGATCACTTTGCATCCAGAATCCGGTATCTACATCAAGCTCAGACGGCATCGATCAGTCAGCTTCATCTTCGTTTAGGTCATCAAGTGATGAGACGCTCGGAGTTATAAAGGCAATAGCAGAGTTGAAACCCAGTGGATCATTCATTTCACACAGCTGTTTTATTTTCTCTTGTACAAAATTTGTATAAACTCTTTTGTTCGGCGGCGTTCTCTTACTAGGACGTCAGCCTCTTGTACACAAAACGCCTATTTGCAGGCCATTCAAAAATCAATACAAATATACTTTTCAGTTAAAAGTGCCAATTGTTTTTCTTTTTCTGTTTTGTTTTGCGAAGAACGTCCAAGGTTCAATTTGTGATATATGCATTGACAATAATTTGCTAACTCATGAATATTTGCATACGAAACAAAAGATTAATTACAGGTAACATTAGAAACAGGGGCAATAAAGAGTTGTCTGAGCAATCTAATTGTTCTGTCCCCCAAGGTACCAAGGTAGGTTCAGCTAAAAAACATAACCAGTACATCTTAATTCCCCAGAGAGTGAGCCAGCAAGTCAGTGCACTCTTCTCCAAGCAAAGTTATCAAATCTTAAGGAAATTGGGTATCCTCCAGTGGATCTCAACATCTCCCCAGCAGCACATGTATTCTTAACAAGCATCCCCGGCAGTCTTGGTCTAAAGATTGTTCCCCGGCGGCATACCAACATTCAAAGGAATCACTTCCCCGCAGTTCAAAACTTCCCCAGGAGAGTCCAATCTAGTTCCCCAGGAAAGTTGGAATTCATCTCCCCAAGCAGTAAGCTTATCCCCAGTAGATTCTGGAAGCTTATCCTCGCAGAGCGCGAACGCGTCGTCCGGCTTTATTCAAAGAGTTATTTCCCTACCAGGATATAACTGGGTTATCCTCAGCCAAAAGCCACGGAAAGGTCGTCGTCAACACAGTTCTTTCTTATCCCCAGCGAAGTCTACTAACACTTCCAACACAGCAAAGATATCCCCAGCAAGTTATTATCAACAACTCAGCAAAGTATCTCTCTCCCCACAGAGTATTGCTTCCCAACAAGACCGTTAGAGTACTTTTCTCCCCACAGAGTAATCCATTCGCCAAGTTTATTCCCCAACGGAGTTATCTTCTCCTACCGGTATTCTTGCAATTATCATCCCCAGCGGAAGCAAAATCCATTCTTCAACATCAGCCCAGGAGTGACTTCCCGGCACCCGTCAAGGATTTACTTTCCTAGACGAAAAAATACATTCATAAACATCTTCATACATTATAGCATGCATATACGCATCATGAACATACAATCTCACGTATTCAGAGAGCATCTCGCATGTCATACCACATGACATCGCATACAACTAACGCTTGTCTTTTCAGGACAAAAGTACAAAATTGATTACCATCAATGGTCGCAACTAAAGATCTGATTCCTGTATCTTGCCAGGGTGTGTCTGAAGAGTTCGAGGATCCGATACCTGAATCTTGCCAGGGTGTATCCATTGAAGACTAGCATTACCAGATCCGATTCCTGTATCTTGCCAGGGTGTGTCTGAAGAGTTCGAGGATCCGATACCTGAATCTTGCCAGGGTGTATCCGTTGAAGACTAGCATTACCAGATCCGATTCCTGTATCTTGCCAGGGTGTGTCTGAAGAGTTCGAGGATCCGATACCTGGATCTTGCCAGGGTGTATCCGTTGAAGACTAACATTACCAGATCCGATTCCTGTATCTTGCCAGGGTGTGTCTGAAGAGTTCGAGGATCCGATACCTGAATCTTGCCAGGGTGTATCCGTTGAAGACTAGCATTACCAGATCCGATTCCTGTATCTTGCCAGGGTGTGTCTGAAGAGTTCGAGGATCCGATACCTGAATCTTGCCAGGGTGTATCCGTTGAAGACTAACATTACCAGACCCGATTCCTGTATCTTGCCAGGGTGTGTCTGAAGAGTTCGAGGATCCGATGCCTGAATCTTGCCAGGGTGTATCCGTTGAAGACTAACATTACCAGACTCGATTCCTGTATCTCACCAGGGCACGTCTGAAGAGTTTAAAGATTCAGCTCCTGTAACCAGTCAGGACACATCTACATAAAGCATCTGAAGACCAGCTCCTGCAACATGTCAGGTACTCATTTTTTCTTTTGCAGGTACGCAAGTTCTCGCTAAGGAATCTCTTACGCGATCAACATCCAGATGGCATCTATAAGCCCATCATCCTATTCATCAACCTCTAAATGGCATCCATAAGCCCATTCCATCATCACACTGCTACTATGTGAGCGCAAATTTCTGGGCACTCTAGTGTTCAATCATCTTCCACCTTCGGATTACGAAAGGCACGTCAGCCAATCTGCATCCTCAGGTCTAAGAAGATTGAACAGGGGCAACTGTTGTACCCCAAAATTTTCCCTCCCATATTCTTCAAGAAATTGCCAAGTCATGCTTCAAAATTCCCCAAGGGTTGCACAGTTCAAGGGCCTCCTAACAGTCAAAATTAGGGTTTTGGTTCTGACAAAGTAAATGAAGTTTCCAAGGGTCCAATCAAGTCCCACATGCCTACAAATATGGTCAAGCATCCTCATACAAAGTTTCAAGACTTTCAGCACAAAAATTGCACAGTCAAAACCCTAATTGCACTACAGTCAACTGCAGGGGCAAAATGGTCATTTGACAGTCAAAAGTTCAAATTTTTGGTCAACATCTCATTTTGAAGCCACAAACATCATTTGATCAATGCTTGATCATGATTCTCAAAGTTAGGCTCAAAAATCATCAAGATGCAAAAGTTTCCTTATCTGGACAGTTGAAAAAGTCAACTGTAAATTGACCAGGGCATAACTTTCACATGGATTATCAGAAAAATTCCATCCAAAGCTCATTTTGAAGAGAAATACATTTCCTACAACTCCTATTCATACTCCAAGTCCAAGAAATGCTCTCACAAAAAGTTATCAATTCCAACATTATAGGTCATTTTCAAAAGTCAACAAAAAGGGACTTTAAGTCAAACGCCATAACTTGAGATTGGTAAATCCAAATGTCATGGGACCAAATACATTGGTTATAGGACTCAAAGACCTTTCCAAAATGTCCAAGAACATGAGCAAAGCTTAATAATTGAGCAAGTTATGCCTTGTGGAAGTTGGGGAATTTTTGGATATTTTGAAAAGTCAACATTGCTTCAAATGACCTAAAATTGCTAATGGGCCTCTTTTTCTTCCACAATTCATTATCCAAGGCATGTGCACGACCATTTGGCCCAAAGGGAAGTTTTTCTTCATTTTTTATTTATTTATTTGGATTTTTATTATTAATAATTCATTTAATTAATTAAATACATGAAAAATACTAAACCTAGGTTTTTCAATCTTTTTATACACATAATATCTCCAAGATTTCGTGCCTAACCAAATATAGAAAGAATCAATTGAATTGGTCATGATTTGGTAGAAGTTTTACATGAAAAAGATTTGAAAATAATGGCTTGAAAATCAAATATATTTTTCATTAATTCATGGATTTTGGATCAATTTTCTTGGACCTAATCATTTATACACATATAAGGATGCAAACCCTCATGCCTTTAAAAAAGAAGCGGCGCTACAGACCAAGCACAAAACTTGAGTTTTTGGTTGAAAAATTGAAAACTGAAAACAGGGATAGAGGACGATTCAAGCAAAGAGACTTGTGCCATCACCTTCCTGAAGCTTCAAGGAAGGATTTCCAATCAAAATCATTCATCCTAACATCAAGAATTGGTAAAACGAACGTGCCCTGTACAGAAGATTTCTTGCATTCGTACATCATGAATCATGCGTTTTTGGCACTTTTTAATGTTTGATTCATATTCATTGTTTGATTCTAATGTTAACCATGTAAATTAATTGTGTTTTTGAGCGTTGTACACGATTCCACCATTGTCATCTTTTAGGTTTTTTTAAGCTATGAATTGGGGTTTTCCACTCAAGGAAAAATCAGCACTCAAGACCCAGACCATCAAAATCAGGACCTTCATACAAACTCAGTGATGGGGTCGCGCTCAATTTATGAGCCACCCTGAGCTAATCGCTATTTTTCATAAACTGGCCTAAGGGAACGTTTAAAAAACCGTTGCTAATTGTTTTTGTGTTTCAGGAAAAATAAGCCAAGGAAGAAGAAGGGTGCGTGGCCATCAGTAATTGGCTGGTTCAAAAATTCGCGCTAAAAAATCATTAACGCGTGGTTTTGTTTCATAATGATTGTTTATTAATTAATATACAAAACGCGTGCTTGGTTCAATTGGCAAAGTTGGTTAGTGGTAATCCTCATGACCTGGGTTCGAGCCCCAGGTCCTCTTACCTTTCATATTATTTTTCCTCTAATCAGTATCCCATGCAGATTCAGTACAAGACGCCTACCATATGCGCTTCCATCTAACGCGCCACTTGGTCAATCTCATTCATCCAAGGGCTCAGATCTAAAGAACATGGTGGATCCTAGTCAAAGATATCACACGCGTCTTGGAAAAGTCAAAGAGGCCAGAGTTATTGGGCTTAAATCACTAGCCATTCACCTCACAACTGGGGACAACACCCCCCTTAGGTTTGCAAATTTTTACATTCTTTATTTTTTCATTATTTTTTTAATTAATTTAATATTTTCATAATATATAAAAAACACCAAAAAATCAGAAAAGATAAAAAATAATAATAAATATTTTTATTTTAGTATTTTTTGTAAATAAATTGCATTAATTCACTTAGTTTTAATTTAGGGTTTAATCTTAACATTTTTTTTAATAAAAACCTAAAATTGGTAGAATTAGGGTTTATAATAATTTTTATCCCTTTTTCTTTTCTTTCATAATAATTAAATATTTCCTATTATTTATTTTTATAATTAAATGGCATGTAAATAATTAGGTTAAATATTAGGTTAAAATTTAATCTTTTCTTAATAAACTAAAAAACAACTAGAATTAGGGTTAGCATTTTATTTTAATTAATTCTTTTTTCATTAAAATCATAAAATACAAAAATACCAAAAAGACAATTTCTTTTCATTTTAGTTTTATTAATTTAATCATAATAATTTAATTCCATTAAAAAGGGTCCAACGCCCTCGTTTTTAATTCTTATTTAATTCGCGTATTTATTTCTTTTTCTTTTGGTTACTTATGTATCTCTCCCAAGGCCATGTAATATTTATCTTTCGCATTTTTAATTCTTTACTTTTCTGTCAAATCGGGTTCTGGAAATTTTGGCGATGTGGACCCGCGCCTTTTGTAATAGCTTAGAACTTTACTTTTCTCGCACTTTTAACTGTTAATCAAGGCATGCAAGAATGAATGGACAAAAAATAAAAACAAACGCATAGCTCACTCATAACATGACAAGATAAGATAAATGAATCTGACACACAAATCACACACCACTCCTAGGGTACGCCTCACTGTTGCCTTGCCTCGAAAGGTGATCGTCGAGTAGAGGATGTCTTAGTAAGTCCTCATGATCCGGGAACCTGGCATGAGGGTAGCTTCTAAGGTGTCTTCCCATTGCTCTGGTGATCACCATGTCCCGAACCTCGAATTGACCCGAACACCTCCAACGGTGGTGCTACCTACCTCTCAATGGTGGGATGGTACTACTTTAAAGGACATTTACACAGACGAATTCCTTAGGGTAGGTAGACGACTCTAGATACTTGCTCTAATTTCAAAACAAATTCAAAAAAACTTTTCACACCGACACCTTTTCAAAAAGCTTTCGAAAGCAATTTTTCAAACACTCTTGAGGACTGATACAAGAGTCGAACTGAAATTTTCAAAGAAACTTTTTAAAACCCATAGTTGAAAAGCAAACAAACCATTTTAAAAACACAATGAGCAAGTATCTAAGAGCCCATGGATAACCATGGATAGAAAGGGTGCTAATACCTTCCCTTTCTATAACCTACCTCCCGAACCGAGAGCAATCTCTATAAGGAATTTTTCTGTGCTTTTGTCCTTTCCATTTGGAGAAAATAAAAGACGGTGGCGACTCTTGCTTCCGCGACATTTCACGAACCAGCGTTAAACAGTCAGTTCCAGATCCACCGATCACAACTTGGTTTTGAAGTAAAATGTGATTTTGACAATGTTATGGCCTGTACAGGCTAACTTCAAGCATGCTGATAGTTGGTGTACTTACCCTGATCTTTGCGGATGTGGTTTGCTGCAAAATATTAAGTCCAATGCTCAAGACAAACAAAAATGCAAAAGTTGTGCTTTATGTAAATGGCATTGTTGCCTTTTTGCCAAAAATGGATTAATCCTTTGTGTAATCTTCTATAGATCAGAATAATTCCTCTAACCAATGTGTTTGCATTTAATTTATGAGTGTGGAAGGGTTTAAGGACCTGTAAACAAGTACAAGCAAGGCTGGACAGAATTTGCAACTTGTATCAACATGAAAAATGCCATGGACAAAAGTGAGAAATGGCCATTTTCTTTTCTTCGATTCTCCCTAACCATAAATGATTTTGAAGAGTTATGGGACATTTTGGAAAGCTTGTAGCATGCTATATAATCCATATTTTAAATGCATTTTGAGATTACACTTGGAACTATGTGAAAAATTGCCATGAAGATAGGTCAAAATCCTACTTAAACTAGGGCAAAATTTCACTAAGTTAGAAAGTTTTTGGACCCTTATTCATAAAATCATAACTTGATATCCAAGCTTCTTTTGGGAAAACTTTGTAAATAAAAGTTGTAGAATTTGTGGAGGACTATAACTTTCATGTTTGAAGTTTTCTTTGAATCCAATTGCATCATGGTGCAAAAGTTGGACAAAGTTAGGAAAAAATAAGAAATTTTCATAACTTAGAAAAATTCTAAGTTATGAAAATTTTCCATTTTAAACCCTAATTTTGAAAATTAAGTTTCTTGGTGAACAAGTTTCATGTTTTGACACATCTTGGTGAAAAATGACCCTTGGCACTTGATTTTGACCAAAAAGTCAAAGTTTGACTTTTCAATATAGAGTTGATTTTTGATCAGTTGACTGGAAAATTCATCTGTCAATCCAATGCATTTGAGATATTTTGAACCTTGTGATTAGGTCAAGATGATGCCATTGAGTCCTTGAATCCCTTATTGAACCCAATTTGCCATTGGCTAGGTTAAAAATCAGAAATTGCCCTTCTGCAGTCAAAACCCTAAAAATGACCATGTTACCCTTTTGATGATCTGATCAAATTTCTTGAAGAGTTGTGGTCTAAACTTGATCAAATGGTTCATATGAGCCTATAATGTTGATGTGGATCAAAAATTATGAGGTTTGAATATAAATTGGCCACATTTGACTTTTTCCCCAATACAGTTTATTTTTAGGTCAACTGTCCAATTGACTGGGCAAAAATTTGATTCAAAGCTTGAAACTTGGTATGAGCAATCTTAGGAGTCCAACATGAAGTATGAAAGTCACATGGGGCATTAGAAGTCCAAAATTCCTTGTGCAAACTCAAACCCTAATTTCAGGTCAACAGTGCAAGGAGATGTCTTGAGCTGAGCAAACCCTAGCTTGGTCTTGAGTTCAAAGAGTCTTGTGAGGGGAAATCTTGATAAAATGAAAGGGAAAATTTTGGGGTACAACAGCTGCCCCTGTTCAACCTTCTTGAACCTGAAGAGTTAGATTGGCGAGTTTGCCTTTCGTGACTCGAAGGTAAAAGAGGATTGGACACTAGATTGCCCGTAAATTTGCACTCGTAAAAATATAGTTAAGAAAATGGGCTTAAAAGATGCCATTTGGAAGTGTGAATCTTGTTGGAGATGGGCTTAAAGATGCCATCCAATAATGTTTGTTGGAAGTTAGGAGAATGAGCGTCAGAATGGTATCCGTGTCTGGAGCATCTCTAAGCTGGGGATCTGAATAAGCAATAGAATAGCATCCATGTTTGGAGCGTCTCTAAGCTGTTTTCTGAGCTTTACATCTGAATAAGCGATAGAATAGAATTCGTGTCTGGAGATTCTCTAAGTTGTTTTCTAAACTTTGAATTTGAATAAGCAATAGAATTGCATCCATGTCTGGAGCGTCTCTAAGTTGTTTTCTAAACTTTGAATCTGAATAAGCAATAGAATTGCATCCATGTCTGGATTGTCTCTAAGCTGTTTTTTGAACTTTGAATTTGAATAAGCAATAGAATTGCATTCGTGTCTGGAGCGTCTCTAAGCTGTTTTCTGAACTTTGAATCTGAATAAGCAATAGAATTGCATTCGTGTCTGGAGCATCTCTAAGCTGTTTTCTGAATTCTAAATTTGAATAAGCAATAGAATTGCATCCGTGTTTGGAGCATCTCTAAGTTGTTTTCATGATTGTATATTGGTAGCTTGTTAATCTTATCCTGAACAGGGTAAAATATTAGTTGAAACACAAATTTATGTTGCATGAAATGTACGATGCAATGTATGTGTTTTATCCATGTTTATGATATATGAATGTAATGTATGCGCATGTAAGCTGATTTGTTGTCTTGCTGAGGAAAATAAATCCTTGATATCTAGAGATAATAAAATCTTCGACTGCTGTCGGGGAAAATAAATCCTTGACCGCTGCTGTAGATTAAAAACCTTTGACAACTCGCGGGGATTATCAATACTTTGACAACCTCTGTGGATGTGAGAATCCTTCACGACTTTCATGGGTATGTAGGGATCCTTCAAGTATTTGGAGTATGATAAACATTCTGTTGTGAGAATAAATTCCAAGTGTTGTTTGAGAAACCTGCTTGGGGAATCCCAAGAACTTTGATGATTATGGCTGGAGATTACTCAAAGGGAATCCTTACTCGGCTGGGGAATAGGGAAAACTCTGGTGATCTTTACCGGGGATCAAACAAAGGAAAACCTTGATCTGGTGGAGAATAAGGAAGGCTATGATGGCTTCTGCGGGGAATTAAGAATGAGAATCTTCGATCTGCTAGGGGATTAAAAATTCTGACAAATTCATGCTGAGAGTAAAGAAGGCTATGGCAACTTCATTGGGGAATCAAGAATAAGAATCTTCAATCTGTTGGGGAGTGAAAAACTCTGTGGGGAGTAGTTGTACTGCTGGAGAGTAAGTTCAGGACTCTGGTGAAAAAGCTTAATCCTGTTTTGAAAAAGTTCAGAAGCTTGGGTTGTATACCAATCTACTGGGGAATTATCCGGAGGTTGGGGATAAGACAAAAGTTAACTGTTATCTGGTTGATGTTCAGACTTTAAGATAACTTGCTGGGGAATCTGGGGAAAACTGAATAGTTTCCGCTGTAAATTGATAGTTTGAAATTTGACTCCGTTGGGGAAGAAGGTTCCATCTCTGCTGAGGGTTTGTAGTTCAAAGTTTTGCTCCGCTGGGGACTGGGAGTTTGAAAACTTAACTCTGGTGGGGATTTTGAAATTTAACTTCGTTGGGGATATGTATTTCGAGGTTTTAGATCCGCTGGGGATCTAGATGATATACTGCAGGGGATTTCTCTTGGAATAGCCTAAAGACGTTTTCCCTTACTTTCAACTTGTCAGTTATTATTCTTTCCCATTTCGTTTTATTTGTAAACATGTGATTATATCCAAATGCATATGCTCATTAAATAAATCATTGGACGTTTTCAAATAAAACACAAGTGTAAAAAAGAAAGAAAAGGAAAATAGTTTTCTGCACTTTGAAGTATCTTTGTATTAACTTTGTGTAAGTATTTTGTACAAAGGAGACAGACATCCTAGTAAGAGAATGTTGTCATAAAAAATGAGAAAATTTTATACAAAGAAAGATGGCTATGTGTAAAAATTCCATGGGGTTCCCATTCTGCTATAGCCTTCGTAACTCTGAATATCTTGTCCATTTATTGCTTCGTCCACAGATGATTGGATTGATCAGAAGCCTGGAGCTTGTCTATGAAGAGATTGTCCTTAAAATGATCCAACGAGACATAGTCATACGCTTTAATTCCCAAACTTTTGCCTGGACCTCCCTTTCAGGTTTTTGATCCACCGGGAAACCCTTTTTTGCCCAAGTCGCCCTTTCGGGTTTAAAACTTGCCGGGTGTACAAATTTTTTTGTTTATCCCTAATTTTTGCCTGAACTGCCCTTTCGGGTTTTCAATTCACTGGGATGCCTATTTTTGCCCAAGTCGCCCTTTCGGGTTTTCAATTTGTCGGGTCGTTTATGCGTAGTATCTTTTGACTATATCTGCGTTTGCAGGGTGCGACAGGTCGTCACCGTCCATGGTGGTCTGGATCATTGCCCCACCGGAAAAGATATTTTTGATCACAAATGGTCCTTCGCAGGTAGGAGTCCATTTGCCCCTGGGATCATTTTGCGGCAAGATGATCCGCTTGATTACCAGGTCCCTGACTTGATACACTTGTCGTCTGACTTTCTTGTTGAATGCCTTAATCATCTGTTTTTGATACGTCTGACCATGACAAACAGCAGTAAGTCTCTTTTTATCAATCAAGTTAAGTTGATCAAACCGGGTATGTATCTAATCGTCTTCACTCAAACCAGCATCCTTCATGATTCTCAAGGAGGGAATCTGAACCTCAATAGGTAAAACAGCTTCCATGTCGTATACCAAAGAATATGGTGTTTCCCCAGTTGAAGTGCGTGCCGTGGTGCGGTACCCGTGCAGAGCAAACAGTAACATTTCATGCCAGTCCTTGTAGGTGACTGTCATCTTTTGTTCGCAGCTTCGACAGCACCGTTCATATTTGGCCGATAGGGAGATGAATTGTGATGTTGAATCTGGAACTGCTCGCACAGGGCAATGATTATAGTGTTGTTAAGGTTTGTACCGTTATCATTGATGATCCTGTCAGGGATACCATACCGACAAATTAGGTTCTGCTTGATGAAGCGGGAAACCACATTCTTTGTAACGGATGCAAAGGAAGCAGCTTCGACCCACTTGGTAAAGTAATTAATGGCCACCAGGATGAAACGGTGTCCATTGGATGTTGTAGGCTTGATCTCTCCAATCATGTTGATTCCCCACATAGCGAATGTCCAAGGAGCTGTTAATACATTGAGAGGAACTAGAGGTATATGTACCTTGTCCGCGTAGATTTGACATTTGTGACAAGTACGGGATTGTTGATGGCAATTAGCTTCCATGGTAGACCAGTAGTAGCCTGCCCGTAGAATCTTCTTAGCCATCGTATGACCGCTTAAGTGAGTGCCAAATGTACCATTATGCAGTTCATCCATGATTTGTTCAGATTCAACCTTGTCCACACAACGGAGTAGAATACAATCATGATTGCGCTTGTATAGGATACCATTGCTTAAGAAGAACTTTCCCGAGAACCTCCTTAAGAACTTTTTGTCGTTGACTGAAGTTCCTTCAGGGTATTCTTGCGCCTCGAGATACCTTTTGACTTCGTGAAACCAAGGTCGGTCCACTACTTCTTCGGTATTAATCTCGTGACAATGTGCAGGTTCGTCCATCCGCTCAACGGTGATTTGGGGAGCCTCATTATCCCAGTTAAGTTTAAACATGGATGACATTGTAGCTAGAGCATCTGCTAGCTCATTTTCTTCTCGCGGGAAGTGCTCGAAGGTAATCTGCTCGAAATGAGGTAAAAATGTCAAGACATGTTCTTTGTAAGGGATGAGGTTAGGATGTTTGGTATCCCACTCTCCTTTGATTTTACTGATAACCAAAGCTAAGTCCCCAAATACAATCAAAGATTTAATTCCCAAGTCAATTGCAGCCTTGATACCAAAGATACAAGCTTCATACTCGACCATATTGTTGGTGCAGCTGAAGCAGAGTCTGGCAGTGAAAGGTGTATGGCAACCTTGTGGAGAGATTAGCACAGCATCGATACCGTTGCCAAGTTCGTTGGAGGCACCATCAAAGTACAGGGTCCATCGGGATCCTTGTTCAAGTCCGTCATACGGTCTGTTATCTTCAATGTTGTCCAATGTCATAATGTCCTCGTCGGGGAAGTCGAACTTTATGGATTGGTAATCTTCGACAGCTTGATGAGCTAGATGGTCAGCTAGCACACTCCCATTTATAGCTTTTTGGGTCGTGTACTGGATATCGTATACGATCAGGATCATCTGCCACCTAGCAATTCTTCCAGATAAAGCCGGCTTTTCAAAGATGTACTTGATCGGATCCATCTTAGATATTAGTAGAGTGGTATGAGTCAACATATACTGCCTTAGCCAGCGAGCAGCCCATACCAAAGCGCAGCAAGTTTTCTCGAGCAGTGAGTATCGGGTCTCACAATCGGTAAACTTTTTGCTAAGGTAATAAATGGCATGCTCTTTTCGGCTAGACTCGTCATGTTGGCCCAGTACGCACCCCATTGAATTATCCAGGACGGTCAGATACATGATTAGCGGTCTTCCTTCGACGGGAGGCATCAAGATAGGAAGTTCTAGCAAATACTCCTTGATTTTATCGAAAGCAACTTGACAGTCATCATTCCATTTAACCACCTGATCTTTCTTCAACAGCTTGAAGATTGGCTCACAGGTAGATGTTAGGTGAGAAATGAACCTTGCAATGTAGTTTAGGCGTCCCAAGAAACCTCTGACCTCCTTCTCAGTGCGAGGGGTAGGCATTTCTTGTATAGCTTTGACTTTGGCAGGATCAACCTCGATGCCTTTGTTACTGACAATGAGACCCAAGAGTTTACCGGACCTGACTTTGAAAGTGCACTTGTTAGGGTTCAGTCTGAGCTTGTACTCCTTCAACCTGACAAACAGCTTTTGCAAATGGTCGACGTGTTCTTCTTCTGTTTATGAACGGGCTATCATGTCGTCTAGGTAGACTTCAATCTCATGATGTATCATGTCCTGAAACAAAGCTACCATGGCGCACTGATAGGTTGCCCCGGCATTCTTCAGTCCGAATGGCATCACTTTATAGCAGAACGTACCCCATTGTGTAACAAAAGTAGTTTTCCCCATGTCCTCAGGGGCCATTTTAATCTGGTTGTACCCTGAAAATCCATCCATGAAATAAAATACCTTGTGCTGAGCCGTATTGTCAACCAAGATATCAATGTGCGATAGTGGAAAGTCATCTTTAGGGCAAGCCCTGTTTAAGTCTCTGTAATCCATGCATATTCTTACTTTTCCGTCCTTCTTAGGCACGGGCACAATGTTATCAACCCATTGTGGATAGGAAGTAACAGCGAGAAACCCAACATTGAATTGCCTCATCACTTCAGCTTTGATCTTTTCAGACATGTCGGGCCTCATTCGGCGGACTTTCTGTTTAATTGGTGGACAATCTTCTCTTGTAGGAAGACGGTGAACCACAATATCTGTATCAAGTCCCGACATGTCTTCATAGGACCAGGCAAAGATCTCAACATATTCATTCAACAGCTGAACTAGGCGCTCTTTGACACTTGGCTCTAGGTTGGCACCCACTCTAACTTCTTTTCTGTCTTCCTCTGTTCCCAAGTTGATTGTCTCTAACACTCCTCATGAGGTAAAATATCCCTTTCTTCCTGTTGTAACAGTCTAGCCAATTCTCCAGGCACTTCACAGTCTTCATCACCTTCGTATTCGGCATGGTTGACCAGATCTTCAGAGTCACTGAAGGTCATAGCAGAATTGTTACCCATGGAATTCGGAATGGAAGGGTACCTGCATTTGTGAGTGTGGGTGTGTGTAAGGGATAGCCACCTTTAAACAAATAAAATGTAAAAAGAAAGAAAATGAACACAAAATTTTATATGTGAAAACGTCCATGATTAATTAAAATGGCATATGAAGATGAAAAATTAAACCCTTACAAATGGACCTATGTACCTCGGGTAAGGCACATATGTTAAAAGTGTACGAATTGTTTAAGAATTATTACAAACCAACAGAAATGTTTGAAAGATAAATTACTGATTGATGAAAGTAATGGGAATAAAGTCCTTTGCCTCCCAATTGCACAATCTTCCTTCAACGGTAAGGAAAATCCAGTCTTCTAGGTTGCTCTCCTCTTCACCATCCTCCAAAGCATTGACTCCATGATGGGTGATCTTCACTAGTGGCCCTCCAGCCCAGGAGCGACGCACAGCCTTTTGAGCTGAAGCAGTGAAACCCAAGCCAAATTTATCATATTTGAAAGGAAAGTCTGGTAGTTGACCCCATATTATGCTTCCTCCTTCTTCAATCACAGCCTTCGCATCTTTGAGAGACGACATCTGAGGCGGAGGTTTGGTAACCATGGGTACATAAGGCACTTATTTGGTTGCTGCAATCTCCTCAGGAACTTCCTCAAAGTGTTGGAAAGGGGTTTCTATGAATTCGCCATCTAATTCCACATAGCGGAAAGAATTAAGATGGCTTATCATATATTCCTCTTCACCGAGAACAGTCACAATTTTCCCCTGAACAGGGTACTTGAGATTCTGATGCAGAGTTGAAGTAACGGCCCCAGCATGATGAATCCAGGGTCTTCCCGACAAGCAAGAATAGGAGGGACTGATGTCCATGACATAGAATGTGGAGTTGAAGGTTTTAGTTCCCACTTTAATCGGGATGTCCACCTCCCAGTGGACGATCCTTTTAGAACCACCAAAGGCTCTGACAATGATGTTGTTGGGCTTCAAAGTTAGACCTTCACAATCTAGTCTGTCCAATGCTTTCTTCGGTAAGACATTTAAAGACGACCCAGTATCAACCAAGACGTTAGCTAGAGTAGTCCCTCTGCATTCCACCGAGACATGCAGAGCGCCATTATGCTTTCTCCCTTTAGATGTTAAATCAGCATCGGAGAACCTAAGACCATTGTCTGCTGTTAGGCTAGCTACACATTCCTGGAACTGGTCCGCGGAGGTTTCTTGATGCACGTTGGCCGTCTTTAAGAATATGATCAAAGCTTTGGCATGAGCTTTGGAACAGAGCAACAGGGCCAGCATAGAGATTTTTTAGGGGGTTTGCCCCAGTTGCTCCACAACATTATAATCGCTTTTCTTGATTATTTTCAAAATCTCTTCCATTTCCTTTAGAGTGGTCTCAGGGATGACCAAAGGCTGAGCCCTCGTCCTGACAGGCGCTTCTTGGATCCCTTTCCCTCTATCATCAGCAATAGCAGAGGGTACAACCACAAAAGTCACAATTTCTTTGATAATTGGAGTTCTCGCAGATATGTTGACCGGCACGGGAGTAACCTTAGGAGCAATTGAGGGTCCAAAGACTGCCCTTGGAGGAGCAATCTCCGGAGAGAAAATTCTTCTGCTGCGGGTGATTTTACTCGTTCCAGCAATATTTTCAACGTCAAAAGTCTCTTCATCAGAACTTTCTTCAACTGATTCAATCTGTTTAATATCGTGGTAGAAGATCTCTCCCCCATAATTCCACGGTATTGATTTGTTGGACTTGTACGGGATAGGCCCCGGCATAGTTATCTTCATAGGTACAATCTTCGGATCGGATGTAATCTTAACAGGTCTTTTGGAGACCTTGGAAAGATTGGCAGATATGGTAATTATCGAAACATCATTGACAGAATTCGGTGTAACAGGAGTCTTTTCAAAAAGGATTTCTTGATTATCCATTAGGCGTTGGATGCCTAACTTCAACAACAGACATTCAGATGGTAAGGATGAACAAAGGCAACAATCTTTTTCACAACCTGGGAAAATCCCAGCCTTCAATAGATTCAGCTTGATTATCAGTAACGGAGTCATCAAATCATCAACAGTAGCAACAAAAAGATCTTCTTCAATAGCATGGGCATTGTGGCCATGCTTTGGAATTGGAGCAGAGATCATGTTAGGCTTTTCAGGGGCGTCGAATTCCACTTCCTTAGCGTCTATTAAATCCTGAATCTTATTCCTGAGGGCCCAACAATTGTTGGTGTCGTGCCCCAGGCTGTCCGAATGATAAGCACACTTGGCGTTGGGATGGTAATGCGGAGATGTAGTGTTAGGGTTTTTAGGGGCCTCCCTTAAACTGGCAAGGTTTAACTTCAAGAGATGGGGTAGAACCTGAGCGGGAGTCATGTTTATTCGGGTGTATTTCCATTGTGGTCTTTCCACCCTTGCTTGGTTAGCTCTGGGTTGATTGTTTCTGGGCTGATCAGCTGCAGATTTCTGAATCATTACAGCCCCCACCGCTGGCTGGCGCTCAACTCTTCCTTGACCTCTTTGAGAGTTGACAGCTGATACTTCCTTCTTTGCTGGAAAAGTCTTCTTGATGGAAGCGGAAGCAGATGTATCTTTTTGAATTTTACCGCTCTTGATTTCGGCTTCAACTCTTTCACCAGTTAGAATCAACTCAGTGAACCCCGCAGACAAACTTCCAATCAGGTGATTAAAGAATGGACCTGACAGAGTCCCCAAAAACATATCCACAAGCTCTCTCTCAGACAGAGGTGGTTGAACTCGTCCCTCCAAGTCTCTCCATTTCTGGGCATACTCCTTAAAGCCTTCATTGGAGACCATGCCCATACTCTATAATTGAGTACGGGTTGGTGCTAAGTCCGTATTATATTGATACTGTCTGTAGAAGACAGCAGCCAAATCCTCCCAATTGTGCACATCAGACCTCTCTAGCTGGTAGAACCAATCCAATTGCGTTCCTGACAAACTATCCTGAAAAAAGTGGACCCACAGGTCCTTGTCAGAAGAATGAGGTTGAATTTTTCTGACGTAAGACCGCAGGTGCATCTTTGGGCAAGACACCCCATCGTATTTAGCAAAAAGAGGCACTATAAACTTGGGGGGAATGACAATCCCAAAAACCAACCCTAACTCTTCAAAATCCAGCCCAGGAACTCTTTGTACCTCCATGGCTTCCAGACGTTCTTCCAGATTCTTGTATTTGTCGTCTGCAGGAGGATACTGGTGTTCAGAATAGTCTTCATCCACTTCTTCTTCTTCTTCCTCAAACTCAGATGGCACTGCAACTCCCTTTCCTTTTCCTACCCCTTCATCAGATGTTGAGGGGAAGTCCAGGACCCTTCTAGTTTGACCTTAAAATCTTCTATCCAGAGTAGCCACACCAACTCTTTTCTTTTTCTTTTTCTTCTTTTCCTTCTCCAACAGAGCTTTAAGATCCTCCTGGCCCTTTGCCAAGGTCATGAGTAGTTGTTGGAACTGTGAATTTTGCGCTTGCAAATCTTTGACCGTCTGCTCTATATCCATCTTGCTGAAATAAACAGCAGAGAGATAAGGAAACCTGGTGTGAAGACCTGTTTATGCATATGATGAATGATATGTATTCATGTAATGCATTCAAGGATTCATAAATTCAAATTTATTGTAAACAAAAAGGAACACACGTCATATTAATAAGATAGAATTTGTTAGTACATTAATGCCCCATGGGTAAAATAAATACAAAATTCTAATGTAAAAAGACGTTGCGCATCCTCTTTGGTGCGATGTAGGTGTTGAGAGTCTGCTCTTCATGGAGTTGACGAGTAAGTTCTAAAACCTTCTTCTCACTGGCGTAGAATTGGGCTTCAAAAGTATTGCGTTCTCCCTTGAGCTATATCCAACTCCTTTGAATATATTCTAGTGATGTTGGCATGTCAGGATGTAGGAGGGTGTATGGAACCTCTCTTTCCATAACAGGCTCTTTGATCACAGGAAGAATGTAGGGGTAAGGCATCATAAGACTTTGGGCGCGGGTTTGTACCCACTTGAGGTAAGGCTCAAGGGGGATGGAATTCTTGTGTCCCAGTGTCTTACTGTCCACCTTGTTGGGTATTCTCCAAGCTCGGATAAACCTTTGTCGAAGTCCTTGATCGTCATTGTCGAAGTCAAAAACCAAGTCTGGAATCAGCATGTCATGAGGGCCATCCCTTCGGGCATACCCAAACTGTCTCAGAGCCAAGCAGGGGTTGTAGGTAATGCCTCCCCTAATACCAAGTAGAGGGACATTAGGGAATTCCCCACAACGATCAATGATGATAACATTTTCTCGCAATCGAGAACACCAATGAACATCTAAATGTGTAAGAGTCATCAATCGTTGTGACCACCTTAAACCCTGGTCATTCTTCAAAACTGATTGGGGAAGGTGAGAAATAAACCACCTTGCTGGTAGAGGAGTACCGCACATGAGAACACCTCTTTTCCTCATTGTTCGTGTGTGAAATGAGTGGAGGATATCCCCAAGCAAAGTAGGCACCGGGTTGCGAGCCATGAAGATCTTGATAGCATTGACATCTATAAGTTGGTCAGGGTTTGGGAACAAGACCAACCCATAGATGAGAAGAGCTACAATCTCCTCAAAAGCTTGCAGGTCTAGAGAATTCCAACAGTCTTGAGCTTTCTTAAACAGAAACTTTGCCAAGAAACCCTTGACACCACTTTTAGTTTCCCAATGACCTTTAACAACAGATGGTTGCAAGTGTAGGGCTTGAGCAACATCTTCAGGCTTTGGATCTCTTTCCGTACCGTTGTAGGGTAGTTGATGGAGAATAGGAATCCTAAAGATTTGAGAAAATTCCTCCAAAGTAGGTACTAACTGGTAATCAGGAAATGTGAAGCAGTGGTGTAGGGGGTCAAAGAACTGGAAGAGAACTTTCACCATGTCTTCCTCTATGTTGGAGTTGACCAAGTTGAGAAGTCTACCATGTCTTTCAGTGAATGGAGAATTCTCTGGAATCTTGGAAGCAAGCTCCTTGAGTTGAGGAGGGATTCTCACAAGGTTGACCTGTATAGTTTTTCGGCGGAGTGATTCTGTTGTACCCCAAAATTTGCCCTCCCATATTCTTCAAAGTTTTGACAAGCATCATCTCAATTTGCTCAAGTCTACTCAAGGGTTGCACAGTTCAAACACCCTCCTA
Source organism: Vicia faba (assembly GCA_948472305.1). NCBI lineage: Eukaryota > Viridiplantae > Streptophyta > Magnoliopsida > Fabales > Fabaceae > Vicia > Vicia faba. The sequence goes on along the minus strand of OX451741.1, from coordinate 629,943,440 downwards.
AGCCAGTCAAATTAGGGTTTTGGTTCTTGCAAGGAAGTTGAGGTTTTCAAGGGCTCAATCAAGTTCCATATGCTCATATACATTGTCAAGTACCTACATGTCAAGTTTCAAGGCTCACAAGGTCAAGTTGCACAGTCAAAAACCCTAATTGCTTCACAATCAACTGTAGGGGCAAAATGGTCATTTGGCAGTCAAAAGTCAAATTTTTTGGTCAACATCTTATTTTGAAGCCACAATCATCATTTGGTCAAATCTTGACCATGATTTCACAAGAATGGCTCAAAAATCATCAAGATGCAAAAGTTTCAATTTTTGGACAGCTGAAAAGTCAACTGTAACTTGACCAAGGCATAACTTTTTCATAGTTCATCAGAAAAATCCAATCCAATGCTCATTTTGAAGGGGATGACATTTCCTATAACTCATCTTCACATTCCAAGTCCAAGAAATGCTCTCACAAAAAGTTATCAATTTCAACATTATAGGTCATTTTCAAAAGTCAACAAAAGGCACTTTAAAGTCAAAGACCATAACTTGAGATTGGTAAATTCAAATGACATTGGACCAAAGGCATTGGTTAGAGGACTTCAAGACCTTTCCAAAATGTCCAAGAACATGTTCATATGATCAAAATTGAGCAAGATATGCATTGGAGAAGTTGGGAAATTTTTGTGAAATGGCAAAAGTCAACTATCCTTGAAACTTCAATTTTTGACAAAAGGGCCCACTTTGTTTCACTTGATTCAGCTTTTTCATACCACCCACGTATCCCATGATCAATTTCAAGACCAAATAATTATTTTTCTATTTTTATTTAATTTTTATGGATTTAATTCATTTTAATCCATAATAATTCAAGTAAAATCGAAAAAATTGATTAAATGGTATCTTGTGGTTTGATTAGCCTTCATGAAGCATATTCTAGTTGCCAAATTCGTGTAAAGCTCATTTATGCATGAAAATTCAAAATTTGGACAAAGCTTTGAAAGGCCTTTAATGGTGGTTAAGAAGAAATCCAAAACTTCAATGCACAAGTTTAAGGCTCCTAATGCTGACTTAAATCCCTTGATACATACATATGCAAGTGTTCCAAGCCTCAAGCACGACCTAGAGCTCATTGAAACGGCCAAACAAAATTCCAAAAAACTTGAAGAAAAGTTGAAAACTGAATTCTCACTTGCAGGCCAATTCGAACCCTTTTCTTGTTTCCAATACATTGTTGGACCTTCCAGGAACACATTGTCATTGAGAACAAGCCTTAAAGCTCAAGAGAACGCTCTAACAGATTCACGGTTTATCACTTTTCTTCCAAATCATAACCTTTAATTCATGCATTTTTAATACCTTTTGTTGATTGTTTTGTGTTCATAGCATTCAGGTGAAGCTTTTGGTGTGATTTAATTTCATTAAGATGCCCTGAAACGCAAGTTGCCATGGGAGAAATTTAGGGTTTCCAAGCTTCTAGATTGGGGCTTTACAGCATGAGGAAAATTGGACCACATGACGCCTATGGTTGAATTCGTCAAGGCCAGACGAATTCAACCCAACCATCGCGCCCTTTTTATATAACGTGTATCTCTAATCGCTATTTTTGCATTTTGTATTTTGTGGGGGTTTAAAACCCCCGCTATTTGATTTATTTTCTTGCAGATTTCAACGAAGAAGATGATATGTGGAAGCAGGCCATTGGTCCGTTCAAATGATATGCGCGCGTTTTCAATTTTGCAGCATTGGAATTGGTTATTGCATATATTAATTCTTGTTTGTTTTATTGATGACTGAAACAAAGTGGCGGAGTGGTTAAGGCAAGCGTGTAAAAGGTATTGGGACCTGGGTTCGATTCCCAGGTCCCCCAAAATTTCCATACATTTTTTTCTTTACATGTTCATGTGCAGATTCTCCAAAGAAGGTCCATCATGCACCTTGCCTATCCACACGCCAAGTGGCTAGTCCCACAGATCTGAAGGCCAAGAGAGGGAGCACACCATATTCCTGGTCAACCAGCGCCCCACTCAATTCCCAGAGTCAACGTGGTTGGATGCAAATGGGCCACAGCAATGCTAAACAAACCTTCAATTCTGGCCCATAACCCCCCTTGGTTTTGTTATTCCTTTTTTTATCTTTTATTTTTCTTTTCTTTTATAATTCCTTTTTTTTATTAATTATTAGTATTATTAACATAATTAATATTTTTCATAAAAAATCAAAAAAACATTTTATTATTTATGAACTTATTTTTGTAAATAAATTTTAATATTAATTAATTAGTTGTGTAATTAGAACAATTTTAACTTTTTTTTTAATAAGTAAAATTAATTTAGAATTAGGACTTTCAACTTTTAATTTCCTTTTTTTTATTTTATTAAAAACATAAAAAACACAAAAAATATTTTTCTTTTAATAATTAATTAATTAGTACTAGGTTTAATTTTAATTTAATCACAAAAAAGGACAAAAATTTAATTCTTATTCAAAAAAGGGTCAAAACCCTAAGACGTTCCAATTTAATTCTTTCGCGCATTATTCTTATTTTTGATTATTTATGTAACTGTTTCCGGATATGTAATAGTAATTAGGTTTATCTCTTTATTTACTATTTCTCGCACTTTATTTCCAAACGGGTTTTGTTTTTTTGGCGATGTATAGACTCGCGCCTTGTAATAGCTAGATTTACATTTCTACAATTTATTTTCCGCACTCCTAACTGCTAATATGCCTGCAAGAATGTATGCAAAATAAAATTAATCTGTAGCTCACAAATAACATGTACAAAGACAATTAACTGAAAAACAACACACAAAGCACATGCCACTTCTAGGGTACGCCTTACTGGTTGCCTCGAATGTGGTCATCAAGTATAGGGTGTCTTAGAGGTCGCCCTTCTGTCCTAAAGATCCAGTTGCCTCGAAACAGTTGCCTCGGAAAAAAGGATCTAGGACATTAGGGTTACTTCTAAGGTGTCCTACCATTGCTTCGGTGACCACACTGTCCCGATAATCGAATTGACCCGAACACCTCCAACGATGGTGCTACCTACCTCTCAATGGTGGGATAGCACTATCTAAAGGACTCTTACACAGCCTAATTCCTTAGAGTAGGTAGATTCTCCTGGGTACTTGCTCTTTTCAAACAAACAAAAACAACTTTTCGCACCCACACTTTCGAAAGTTTTCAAACAAATTTTTCATACACTCTTGAGGACAAATACAAGAGTTACTTAGAAATTTTTCAAACAAAACTTTTTCAAAACCCACTCACACTTGAAAAGCAAACATATTTTGAAAACATAAGAGCAAGTACCTAAGAGCCCGTGGATAACCACGGATAGAAAAGGTGCTAACACCTTCCCTTTCTATAAATCTACCTCCCGAACCGAGAAACATTCTCGAATAAGGAATTTTGTTGTGCTTTTGTCCTTTCCATGTTGGAGAACATAAAAGACGGTGGCGACTCTTGCTTACCGCGACATTTCGCGAAACCAGCTTAAAAACAGTCAGTTCTATTTCCACCGATCACAGATTCCATAACCTACAAAATAGGAACAAAGATGAAGATCCAAACCCATGAAATGGTTAGTGGATGAAAATGATGCTTCATGATGTTCATGATGTATGCACAAATATATGTACAAGCAAATCACACAAGTTCATAGTTTCAGGCTTGCATGGGGTTTCATAGGTAAGTACCCTCTTGAAGTTAGTTGGCTCAACCTGTCCTATAAATAGTAACCGGGTTCTAAGAACTCAATATCACTGGATTATTTTCTGTGTTCATTGTTTCAGTTTAGCCACTTTACTGGCGACCGAAATATTTCAAGAAAACAACCCTCAATGAGTGTAATATCGAGTATCTACCAACTTCGGACTGTACCAAAATCGGTCATCTCACTACCCCTAAAAAGGCCAAGATGGTCAAGTAAAGGTTCTAAAAGTCCATTAGTGCTTCATGACATCACTCAGCGGCCCCGTATTCTCTTTGATTGACTCAAAGGCTACCGGTACCCACGAATATGTCGCACTAATATAGCTATTGCTTCAACCATGTCGATATACCCCGCACAATTTCCACAATATATTGCTATTTACCTATGAATGTTTCCCAAATATGGGTAGAGGATTTCAAACCCAAACAATAGAACCAAATGTAAAGCAATCAAGTCAAATAAGATAAGCATGTAAAGGTGATCTAAAACCCTAAGGTAACCCCACTTTTATAATTATCCCCAGCAGAGTCGCCAGTTCTGTGATACGGTGGGAGAATTGACTTGAGGTTTTGCGTTTGTGTTTGCAAATGTTTCGGTTTAGCAAGAGTCGTCACCGACTTTTTATTTTATCCAAAGGAAAGGTCAAAAAGCACAGGAAAGACCTTTGAGATGTTTTCTTGGGTTCGGGGGGTATATCATAAAAAGGGAAGGTGCTAGCACCCTTTTTATCCATGGTTTTCCATGGGCTCTTAGTTACTTGTTTAGATCACTTGCTTTTGCTTTTCAATTGTTTGAAATGGTGCTTTGTGTGTGGTTTTGAAAATGTTTTGAAAAGAGGCCTTTGTCTAGGCAACCTTTGTAATGATTCTTGTTTGAATGTATACAAAGGTGTTTGTCTTTTGAAAAATGTTTCAATGTTTGAAAGTTTGTTTTGGGTAATGTTTTGAAATGTGTGTTTTTGAAATTAGCAAGGATATTTTGCAAGTTGATCAAGTAACTAGGAGTTGTCTACCCTACTCAAAGATCTTTCCTGCACGTTTTTAACCCTTTGACATTTTTGTTTTACCATTGTTTTTGGTAAACAACCTTGTGTTTGGACGTTAAACGGGACAGGCGCGGGTCATCGTATGACCATGATAACAATGTTGCCAAGTATCTTAGCAAGTTTTTTGAGGGACTAGATCATTTTTGTATAGGCAACCAAGATAGCGTCATCGAGGGACTATGATCTTTTTGTTTTATTTTTGTTTTTCCAAGATACCTAGCATGCATACCATGGCCATGTTTGAGGCAACAAGTGGATGAAACCCTAGGGGTGCTTGTGTGCATTGTGTTGTCATTTTCATGCATTTTTGTCTTGTATTAGTCAAGCTATTTGTTTTGATTTTGGTTATTTGCATACAAACTCTAATCTTTTTATCATGCATATTTGAAAGCAATAAAGTGCGTAAAAGTAAATCTACGACTATTACAACATTGATATGGGGAGGGGGATACAAGTTTGAATAGGGGGATATTTGCAAGAAAATAAAACCCTAATTCAACTATTACAACCAAATTGAACTCTTTGTACAAATGATAAATTGACAAATATTTAAATGTGCAATTAAATATAAATATGCAAAAATGTTTTTGTATTTATTTTTATGTATGTAAAACTAAGTTATTTAATATCCTAAAAATATTAAAAATATTAATGGTCTTTTTTTGAAAGGGATGGAAACCCTAATTTGGTTTTAAGAAATATATATATATATATATATTAATTATATTATTTATTCATTTATGTACAAAAAATAAAATAAAATATATACAAAATGTTGAAAAATAAAAATATGTATGACAATATTATTTAAGTGTATAAATAATAAAAATAAAAATATATAATATTTTTATAATATTTACAAGTTTTTATTTTAAGAAAATAAAAGTATATTATTTAATAATTATTTCTATGTCCAAAAAATAATAAAAATAATAAAATAAAAATGAGAAAATTTAAGAAAATATTTTTAGTGATTTTTTATATTTAGAAAAAATAATAAAAGTCAGAAACTAAAAAAGAAATGAAAAATATGGAAAAATAAACAAAAGGGCCAAGGGGGTGTAAACAGCAAGCTAGGAGGTGCAAAAAGTATCAACAAGCCAAGCCCAGCCCAGATGGCCTTCATCCATGTCCTCCAGAAACAGCAAACACGCGCGCCATGTTCAAACTTCTAACTCCTACATTTGTGCTTAAAAACAAAAACTTGCAACATGAAAGTTATAGAGCATGATCACACGACTCTAACCATGTAAAAAACTTAATCTAACTCTTAGAGACCAGAGAGAATTTCTCTGGCCCTAATTTCTAACCTAGTTTTTTCAGAAAGTTCATCATTCAAATTCTCCCAGCTCAGTTAACTTAAATGAATTCTATGCATATGTACTGCTCAAGGGCAATGAGGACTACATTTTTTATTCACAAACCTAAGCCTAATGATTCCTAAATAGAGAGATAGAAGTTTGAACTTTACCTCTTTCAGTCAAGCTCGAGTATGGCAATGTAGGGGTTGTGAGTGAGGCCTGGGTTGCTTGTGAGCTTGCTTGAAGTTCCTTTGAGCTTTCCCAATGCCTAGCTTGCTTTGAACTTGCCTGAATATGCTTGTAGAAGTCAACCTGCAAAGTCAGAATTCAAAAATGGTGAAGTGTGTAAATGGAGTTACAGTGACTTGTGAATGGTTGGGACAGTTTAGGTAGGTTGTATGAAGTGTGTTGAAACTGGTTGCAAGCAAAACGCACGAGTGGATTTGGTTTTGGAAATCAAAATGCAGAACCTGTCATGTTTTGATAAGAACTTGTGTTTTGGTATTTTGGAAGGTTTGAGGACTTGTAAACTCGTGTTTCTGACCTTAGGCAATGTGAAAAACTTGTTTTAAATGTTTACAAGATTTGTTTTTATCAGATTGCAAAGTTGTTGAGATTTTGCAAGTTGACTTGGTTTTGAAGTAAAAGGTGATTTTGACAATGCTATGGCCTGTACAGGCTAGCTTCAAGCATGCTGATAGTTGGTGTACTTTACCTGATCTTTGTGGATGTGGTTTGCTGCAAAATATTAAGTACAATGCTCAAGACAAACAAAAATGCAAAAGTTGTGCTTTATGTAAATGGCATTGTTGCCTTTTTGCCAAAAATGGATTAATCCTTTGTGTAATATTCTATAGATCAGAACAATGCCTCTAACCAATGTGTTTTCATTTAATTTATGAGTATGGAATGGGTTTAAGGACCTGTTAACAAGTACAAGCAAGGCTGGACAGAATTTGCAACTTGTATCAACATGAAAAATGCCATGGACAAAAGTGAGAAATGGCCATTTTCTTTTCTTCGATTCTCCCTAACCATAAATGATTTTGAAGAGTTCTGGGACATTTTGGAAAGCTGGTAACATGATCTATAATCCATATTTGAAATTCATTTTGAGATTACACTTGGAACTATGTGAAAAATTGCAATAAAGATAGGTCAAAATCCTGCCTAAACTAGGGCAAAATTTCACTAAGTTAGAAAGTTTTTGGACCCTTATTCATAAAATCATAACTTGAGATCCAAGCTTCTTTTGGGAAAAATTTGTTAATCAAAGTTGTAGATTTTATGGAGGACTACAACTTTCATGTTGGAAGTTTTCTTTGAATCCAATTTCATCATGGTGAAAAAGTTGGACAAAGTTAGGAAAAAATAAGAAATTTTCATAACTTAGAAAAATTCTAAGTTATGAAAATTTTCCATTTTAAACCCTAATTTTGAAAATTAAGATTCTTGGTGAACAAGTTTCATGTTTTGACACATCTTGGTTAAAAATGACCCTTGGCACTTGATTTTGACCAAAAAGTCGAAGTTTGACTTTTCAGTGTACAGTTGATTTTTGATATGTTGACTGGAAAATTCATCTGTCAATCCAATGCATTTGAGATCTTTTGAACCTTGTGATTAGGTCAAGATGATGCCATTGAGTCCTTGAATCCCTTATTGAACCCAATTTTACATTGGCTAGGTTAAAAATCAGAAATTGCCCTTCTGCAGTCAAAACCATAAAAATGACCATGTTACCCTTTTGATGATCTGATCAAATTTCTTGAAGAGTTGTGGTCCAAACTTGATCAAATGGTTCATAGAGCCTATAATGTTAATGTGGATCAAAAATTATGAGGTTTGATTGTAAATTTACCACAGTTGCTTTTTCCCCAATACAGATGATTTTTAGGTCAACTGTCCAATTGACTGGGCAAAAATTTGATTTAAAGCTTGAAACTTGGTATGAGCAATATTAGGAGTCCAAAATGAAGTATGAAAGTCACATGCGGCATTATAAGTCCAAAATTCCTTGTGCAAACTCAAACCCTAATTTTAGGTCAACAATGCAAGGAGATGTCTTGAGCTGAGCAAACCCTAGCTTGGTCTTGAGTTCAAAGAGTCTTGTGAGGGGAAATCTTGATAAAATGAGAGGGAAAATTTTGGGGTACAACAGCTTCCCCTGTTCAATCTTCTTGAACCTGAAGAGTTAGATTGGCGAGTTTGCCTTTCGTGACTCGAAGGTAAAAGAGGATTGGACACTAGATTGCCCGTAAATTTGCACTCGTCAAAATATAGTTGAGAGAATGGGCTTAAAAGATGCCATTTGGAAGTGTGAATCTTGTTGGAGATGGGATTAAAGATGCCATCCAAGAATGTTTGTTGGAAGTTAGGAGAATGAGCGTCAGAATGGTATCCGTGTCTGGAGCATCTCTGAGCTGGGGATCTGAATAAGCAATAGAATAGCATCCGTGTCTGGAGCGTTTCTAAGTTGTTTTCTGAGCTTTACATTTGAATAAGCAATAGAATAACATCCGTGTCTAGAGCATCTCTAAGCGGTTTTCTAAACTTTGAATCTGAATAAGCAATAGAATTGCATCCATGTCTGGAGCGTCTCTAAGTTGGTTTCTAAACTTTGAATCTGAATAAGCAATAGAATTGCATCCATGTCTGGAGCGTCTCTAAGCTGTTTTCTGAGCTTTGAATTTGAATAAGCAATAGAATTTCATCCATGTCTGAAGCGTCTCTAAGCTGTTTTTTGAACTTTGAATTTGAATAAGCAATAGAATTGCATCCGTGTCTGGAGCATCTCTAAGCTGATTTCTGAATTCTGAATTTGAATAAGCAATAGAATTGCATCCGTGTCTGGAGCGTCTCTAAGCTGTTTTCATGATTGTATATTGGTAGCTTGTTAATCTTATCCTGAAAAGGGTAAAATGTTAGCTGAAACACAAAGTAATGTTGCATGAAATGTACGATGCAATGTATGTGTTTTATCCATGTTTATGATATATGAATGTAATGTATGCGCATGTAAGCTGATTTGATGTCTTGCTGAGGATAATAAATCCTTGATATCTGGAGATAATTAAATCTTCGACTGCTATCGTGGAAAATAAATCCTTGACCGCTGCTGTAGATTCAAAACCTTTGACAACTCACGAGTATTATCAAAACTTTGACAACCTCTGTGGATGTGAGAATCCTTCACGACTTTCCTGGGTATGTAGGGATCCTTCAAGTCTTTGGAGTATGATAAACATTCTGTTGTGAGAATAAATGCTAAGTGTTGTTTGAGAAAGCTGCTTGGGGAATCCCAAGAACTTTGATGACTATGGCTGAAGATTACTCAAAGGGAATCCTTACTCGGCTGGGGAATAGGAAAAACTCTGGAGATCTTTACCGGGGATCAAACATAGGAAATCCTTGATCTGCTTGAGAATAAGGAAGGCTCTGATGGCTTCTGCGTGGAATTAAGAATGAGAATCTTCGATCTGCTAGGGGATTAAAAATTTTGACAAATTCATGCCGAGAGTAAAGAAGGCTCTGGAAACTTCACTGGGGAATCAAGAATAAGAATCTTCAATCTGTTGGGGAGTGAAAAACTCTGTGGGGAGTAGCTGTACTGCTGGAGAGTAAGTTCAGGACTCTGGGGAAAAAGCTTAATCCTATTTGAAAAAAGTTCAGAAGCTTGGGTTGTATACCAATCTACTGGAGAATTATCCGGAGGTTGGGGATAAGACAAAAGTTAACTGTTATCTGGTTGATGTTCAGACTTTAAGACAACTTGTTGGGGAATCTGGGGAAAACTGAATAGTTTCCGCTGTAAATTGATAGTTGGAAATTTGACTCCATTGGGGAAGAAGGTTTCATCTCTGTTGAGGGTCTGTAGTTCAAAGTTTTGCTCCGCTGGGGACTGGGAGTTTGAAAACTTAACTCTGGTGGGGATTTTGAAACTTAACTCTGTTGGGGATATGTATTTCAAGGTTTTAGCTCCATTGGGGATCTAGATGATATACTGCAGGGGATTTCTCTTGGAATAGCCTAAAGACGTTTTCCCTTACTTTCAACCTGTCAGTGATTATTCTTTCCCATTTCGTTTTATTTGTAAACATGTGATTATATCCAAATGCATATGCTCATTAAATAAATCATTGGACGTTTTCAAATAAAACACAAGTGTAAAAAAGAAAGAAAAGGCAAACAGTTTTCTGCACTTTGAAGTATCTTTGTATTAACTTTGTGTAAGTATTTTGTACAAAGGAGACAAACATCCTAGTAAGAGAATGTTGTCATAAAAAATGAGAAAAATTTATACAAAGAAAGATGGCTATGTGTAAAAATTCAATGGGGTTCCCATTCTATTATAGCCTTCGTAACTCTGAATATTTTGTCCATTTGTTGCTTCGTCCACAGATGATTGGATTGATCATAAGCTTGGAGCTTGTTTGTGAAGAGATTGTCCTTAAAATGATCCGACGAGACATAGTCATATGCTTTAATTCCCTAACTTTTTCCTGGACCGCCCTTTCGGGTTTTCGATCCACCGGGAAACCCTTTTTTGCCTAAGTCGCCCTTTCGGGTTTTCAACTTGCCGGATGTACAAATTTTTTTGTTTATCCCTAATTTTTGCCTGAACCGCCCTTTCGGGTTTTCGATTCACCGGGATGCCCATTTTTGCCCAAGTCGCCCTTTCGGGTTTTCAACTTGTCGGGTCGTTTATGCGTAGTATCTTTTGACTATGTCTGCGTTTGCAGGGTGCGGCAGGTCATCGTCGTCCATGGTGGTCAGGATCATTGCCCCACCGGAAAAGATGTTTTTGATCACAAATGGTCCTTCGTAGGTAGGAGTGCATTTGCCCCTGGGATCACTTTGCGGCAAGATGATCCGCTTGATTACAAGGTCCCCGACTTGATACACTTGTCGTCTGACTTTCTTATTGAATTCCTTAATCATCCTCTTTTGATACGTCTGACCATGACAAACAGCAGTAAGTCGCTTTTCGTCAATCAAGTTAAGTTGATGAAACCGGGTCTGAATCCAATCGTCTTCACTCAAACCAGCATCCTTCATGATTCTCAAGGTGGGAATCTGAACCTCAATAGGTAAGACATCTTCCATGTCGTATACCAAAGAATATGGTGTTTCCCCAGTTGAAGTGCGTGTCGTGGTACGGTACCCGTACAGAGCAAACGGTAACATTTCATGCCAGTCTTTGTAGGTGACTGTCATCTTTTGTATGATCTTCTTGATATTTTTGTTCGCAGCTTCGACAACACCGTTCATCTTTGGCCGATAGGGAGATGAATTGTGATGTTGAATCTGGAACTGCTCGCACAGGGCAGTGATCATAGTGTTGTTCAGGTTTGTACCGTTATCAGTGATTATCCTGTCAGGGATACCATACCGACAAATGAGGTTCTGCTTGATGAAGCGGGAAACCACATTCTTTGTAACGGATGCAAAGGAAGCAGCTTCGACCCACTTGGTAAAGTAATTAATGGCCACCAGGATGAAACGGTGTCCATTGGATGTTGTAGGCTTGATCTCTCCAATCATGTCGATTCCCCACATAGCGAATGGCCAAGGAGCTGTTAAGACATTGAGAGGAACTGGAGGTATAAGTACCTTGTCCGCGTAGATTTGACATTTGTAACAAGTACGGGAATGTTGATGGCAATCAGCTTCCATGGTAGACCAGTAGTAGCCTGTCCGTAGAATCTTCTTAGCCATCGTATGACCGCTTGAGTGAGTGCCAAAGGTACCATTATGCAGTTCAGCCATGATCTGTTCAGCTTCAACCTTGTCCACACAACGGAGTAGAATGAAATCATGATTGCGCTTGTATAGGATACCATTGCTCAAGAAGAACTTTGCCGAGAACCTCCTTAAGAACTTTTTGTCGTTAACTGAAGTTCCTTCAGTGTATTCTTGCGCCTCGAGATACCTTTTGACTTCGTGAAACCAAGGTCGGTCCACTACTTCTTCGGTATTAATCTCGTGACAATGTGCACGTTCGTCCATCCGCTCAACGGTGATTTAGGGAGCCTCATTATCCCAGTTAAGTTTAAACATGGATGACATTGTAGCTAGAGCATCTGCTAGCTGATTTTCTTCTCGCGGGAAGTGCTCGAAGGTAATCTGCTCGAAATGAGGTAACAATGTCAAGACATGTTCTTTGTAAGGGGTGAGGTTAGGATGTTTGGTATCCCATTCTCCTTTGGTTTGACTGATAACCAAAGCTGAGTCCCCAAATACAATCAAAGATTTGATTCCCAAGTCAATTGCAGCCTTGAGACCAAGATACAAGCTTCATACTCGGCCATATTGTTGGTGCAGCTGAAGTAGAGTCTGGCAGTGAAAGGTGTATGGCAACCTTGTGGAGATATGAGCACAACACCGATACCGTTGCCAAGTGCATTGGAGGCACCATCAAAGTACAGGGTCCATCGGGATCCTTGTTCAAGTCCGTCATACGGTCCATTATCTTCAATGTTGTTCAATGTCATAATGTCCTCGTCGGGGAAGTCGAACTTCATGGATTGGTAATTTTTGACAGCTTGATGAGCTAGATGTTCAGCTAGCACACTCCCCTTTATAGCTTTTTGGGTCATGTACTGGATATCGTATTCAGTCAGGATCATCTGCCACCTAGCTATTCTTCCAAATAAAGCCGGCTTTTCAAAGATGTACTTGATCGGATCCATCTTAGATATTAGTAGAGTGGTATGAGTCAACATATACTGCCTTAGCTGGAGAGCAGCCCATACCAAAGCGCAACAAGTTTTCTCGAGCAGTGAGTATCGGGTCTCATAGTCGGTAAACTTTTTGCTAAGGTAATAAATGGCATGCTCTTTTCGGCCAAACTCGTCATGTTGGCCCAGTACGCACCCCATTGAATTATCCAGGACGGTCAAATACATGATTAGAGGTCTTCCTTCGACGGGAGGCATCAAGATAGGAGGTTCTAGCAAATACTCCTTGATTTTATCGAAAGAAACTTGACAATCATCATTCCATTTAACCACCTGATCTTTCTTCAACAGCTTGAATATTGGCTCACAGGTAGATGTTAGGTGAGAAATGAACCTTGCAATGTAGTTTAGGCATCCCAAGAAACCTCTGACCTCCTTCTCAGTGCGAGGGGCAGGCATTTCTTGTATAGCTTTGACTTTGGCAGGATCAACCTCGATGCCTTTGTTACTGACAATTAAACCCAAGAGTTTACCGGACCTGACTCCGAAAGTGCACTTGTTAGGGTTCAGTCTAAGCTTATACTCCTTCAACCTGACAAACAGCTTTTGCAAATGGTCGAGGTGTTCTTCTTCTGTTTGTGAACAGGCTATCATGTCGTCTACGTAGACTTCAATCTCATGATGTATCATGTCATGAAACAAAGCTACCATGGCGCGCTGATAGGTTGCCCCGGCATTCTTCAGTCCGAATGGCATCACTTTATAGCAGAATGTACCCCACTGTGTAACAAAAGTAGTTTTCCCCATGTCCTCAGGGGCCATTTTGATCTGGTTGTACCCTGAAAATCCATCCATGAAAGAAAATACCTTGTGCGGAGCCGTATTGTCAACCAAGATATCAATGTGCAGTAGTGGAAAGTCATCTTTAGGGCTAGCCCTGTTTAAGTCTCTGTAATCCACACACATTCTCACTTTGTCGTCCTTCTTAGGCACAGGCACAATGTTAGCAACCCATTGTGGATAGGAAGTAACAGCGAGAAACCCAGCATTGAACTGCTTCATCACTTCAGCTTTGATCTTTTCAGACATGTCAGGCCTCATTCGGCGGACTTTCTGTTTAATTGGTGGACAATCTTCTCTTGTAGGAAGACGGTGAACCACAATATTTGTATCAAGTCCCGGCATGTCTTCATAGGACCAGGCGAAGATTTCAACATATTCATTCAATAGCTGAACTAGGCGCTCTTTGACACTTGGCTCTAGGTTGGCACCCACTCTAACTTCTTTTTTGTCTTCCTCTGTTCCCAGGTTGATTGTCTCTAACACTCCTCATGAGGTAGAATATCCCTTTCTTCTTATTGTAGAAGTCTAGCCAATTCTCCAGGCACTTCACAGTCTTCATCACCTTCGTATTCGGCATGGTTGACCAGATCTTCAGAGTCACTGAAGGTCATAGAAGAATTGTTACCCATGGAATCCGGAATGGAAGGGTACATGCATTTGTGAGTGTGGGTGTGTGTAAGGGATAGCCACCTTTAAACAAATAAAATGTAAAAAGAAAGAAAATGAACACAAAAGTTTATATGTGAAAACATCCATGATTCATTAAAATGGCATATGAAGATGAAAAATCAAACCCTTACAAATGGACCTATGTACCTCGGGTAAGGCACATAGGTTAAAAGTGTACGAATTGTTTAAGAATTATTACAAACCAACAGAAATGTTTGAAAGATAAATTACTGATTGATGAAAGTAATGGGAATAAAGTCCTTTGCCTCCCAATTGCACAGTCTTCCTTCAACGGTAGGGAAAATCCAATCTTCTAGGTTGCTCTCCTCTTCACCATCCTCCAAAGCATTGACTCCATGATGGGTGATCTTCACTGGTGGCCTTCCAGCCCGGGAGCGACGCACAGCCTTTTGAGCAGAAGCAGTGAAACCCAAGCCGAATTTATCAGATTTGAAAGGAAAGTCTGGTAGTTGACCCCATATTGTGCTTCCTCCTTCTTCAATCACAGCCTTCGCATCTTTGAGAGACGACATCCAAGGCGGAGGTCTGGTAACCATGGGTACAGAAGGCACTGTTTTGGTTGCTGCAATCTCCTCAGGAACTTCCTCAAAGTGTTGGAAAGGGGTTTCTATGAATTCGCCATCTAATTCCACATAGCAGAAAGAATTAAGATGGCTTATCATATATTCCTCTTCACCGAGAAAGTCACAATTTTCCCCTGAACAGGGTACTTGAGCTTCTGATGCAGAGTTGAAGTAACGGCCCCATCATGATGAATACAGGGTCTTCCCAACAAGCAAGAATAGGAGGGACGGATGTCCATGACATAGAATATGGAGTTGAAGGTTTCAGTTCCCACTTTAATCGAGATGTCCACCTCCCCGTGGACCATCCTTTTAGAACCATCAAAGGCTCTGACAATGATGTTGTTGGGCTTCAAAGTCAGACCTTCACAATCTAGTTTGTCCAATGCTTTCTTCGGCAAGACATTTAAAGACGACCCAGTATCAACCAAGACATGAGCTAGAGTAGTCCCTTTGCATTCCACCAAGATATGCAGAGCGTCATTATGCTTTCTCCCATTAGATGTTAAATCAGCATCGGAGAACCCAAGACCATTGTCTTCTGTTAGGCTAGCTACACATTCCTGGAACTGGTCCGCGGAGGTTTCCTGAGGCACGTGGGTCGTCTTCAAGAATCTAATCAAAGCTTTGGCATGAGCTTCGGAACAGAGCAACAGGGCCAGCATAGAGATTTTTGAGGGGGTTTGCCCCAGTTGCTCCACAACATTATAATCGCTTTTCTTGATTATTTTCAAAATCTCTTCCATTTCCTTTTGAGTGGTCTCGGGGATGACCAAAGGTTGAGCCCTCGTCCTGACGGGCGCTTCTTGGATCCCTTTCCCTCTATCATCAGCAATAAGAGAGGGTACAACCACAGGAGTCACAATTTCTTCAATAATTGGAATTCTCGCAGATATGTTGACCGGCACAGGAGTAACCTTAGGAGAAATTGAGGGTCCGAAGACTGCCCTTGGAGGAGAAATATCCAGAGAGAAAATTCTTTCGATGCGGGTGATTTTACTCGTTCCAGCAATATTTCCAACGTCAGAAGTCTCTTCATCAGAACTTTCTTCAACTGATTCAATCTATTTAATACCATGGTAGAATATCTCTCCCCCATAATTCCACGGTATTAATTTGTTGGACTTGTACGGGATAGGCCTCGGTATAGTTATCTTCAGAGGTACAGTCTTCGGATCGGATGTAATCTTAACAGGTCTTTTAGAGACCTTGGAAATATTGGCGGATATGGTAATTATCGAAACATCATTGACAGGAGTCGGTGTAACAGGAGTCTTTTCAAAAAGGATTTCTTGATTATCCATTAGGCGTTGGATGCCTAACTTCAACAACGGACAATCGGATGGTAAGGATGAACAAAGGCAACAATCTTTTTCACAACCTGGGAAAATCCCAGCCTTCAATAGATTCAGCTTGATTATCGGTAACAGAGTCATCAAATCATCAACAGTAGCAACAAAAAGATCTTCTTCAATAGCATGGGCATTGTGGCCATGCTTTGGCATTGGAGCAGAGATCACGTTAGGCTTTTCAGGGGCGTCGAATGATAAGCACACTTGGAGTTGGTATGTGTGATACGGTGGGAGAACTGACTTGAGGTTTTGCGTTTGTATTCGCAAATGTTGTGGTTAGCAAGAGTCGCCACCGACTTTTTATTTTATCCTAAGGAAAGGTTAAAAAGCACAGCAAAAACCTTTTGAGATGTTTTCTTAGGTTCGGAGAGTAGATTATAGAAAGGGAAGGTATTAGCACCCTTTCTATCCATGGTTATCCATGGGCTCTTAGTTACTTGCTTAGATCACTTGCCTTTTGTTTTCAATTATTTTAAATGGTGCTTGAGTGTGTGGGTTTGAAAATGTTTTGAAAAGAGGCCAATGTGGTGGCAACTTTTGTAATGATCCATGTGGGGATGTATATAAAGATGTATGTCTTTTGAAAAGGTTTACATTTGTTTTTGAAAGTTGTTTTGAAAGTGTTGTGGATTGTGGTTTTGAAATTAGGCAAGTGTTTTGTTTTGCAAGTTAATTCAAGTAACTAAGAGGTTATCTACTCCTAAATTTCTCAAAAGATCATTGCTATACTTTAACCCTTTTAACAAGTTTGCTCCACCATTGTATTTGGTGGGCAACCTTGTGTTAGGATGTGAAAGGGGCAGGCGCGGGTCATCGTTTTAGACCATAATTGCAACAGCGTTAAATGTCTTTGGGCAATTTTCTTTAAGGGACTTGATCATTTGTTTTTGTTTGTTTTGAAAAGTTTTGTCGAGGGACTATGATCATTCAAATTGCTTGCTTTGCCCAAAGAAGTTCAACATACAATATGGCCCATTTATTTGAAGGCAACAAGTGGAATACCCTAGGGGGTGCAAGTGTGATTTGTGTGTCCATTTTCATGCTTGTTTATCTTGTATTAGGTCAAACTATTTTTTATCGTTTTTTCGCATACAAACCCTAGTTCTAACATGTTATCATTAGAAAGCAATAAAGTGCGGAATTAAAATTACTAAGCTATTACAAAACCAAATATGGGAAGGGGGGTACAAATGTTCAAATGGGGGATATTGACAAGAATTTAAATCTAAATTATTACATCATTTTGAATATTTGCAAGGTAAATAAATTGCATAATTAAATGGAAATTAAATACATATGTGAAATGCAAAAAGAAAGTTTTTATATGTATGAGAAAATATTTTTTTATGTAAAAGAGAAAAGAAAATAAAAAATGTATTATTTTTTGGAGTATTTTGAACTTAGGGTAAAAACCCTAATTTTAAAGAAAAAGGGTATTATTTTCTAGTTTAATTCAACTATTTATTTATTATTTATAAAAATAAAATAAAATGAAGTGTATTGTGAAAAAAAGTATTTTTGTATCAAATATTAAAAAAAATTCAAGTATTTTTTATATTTTAGCTTAAATATATTAATAAACATATATATATATATATTAAACCCTAAATATGTATTATACACAAAATAAATATTTATTTAATATTTTAATAAAATAAATAAAAAAGTATTTTTTGTGTGAAATATTTTCAGAATGTAAACAAAAAATAAAAGTTGTATTTATAATATTTTTATATTTACTCTAATAATAGTATATATATATTTATGTACAAACAAAGAAAATAAACAAATAAATATGCAATAAATGCAAAAAATGGTGAAAAAAATATTTCTAATTTTCTAATGTCATGAGAAAAAATAAATAAAGTCAGCCAAAAAAGAAAAAGTCAAAAAGAGTCAAAAATGAAGCAAATGGGCTCAGGGGGTGTAAACATGGAAATAGGGTGTGAAAAGAAAATAACACAAAAGCCCAGCCCAATGATCATTGTCTTCAACCTCCAGCTCAAACATTTGAAAAACGCGCGCCCCTGTTCTTCAATGTCTAACTCCTGATTCTTGGCTTTTCAGCAAAAACTCTTAACATAAGAAATGTTCAGCATGAAGAGACGGTTTCAACCATATAAATAACTTGACCTATCTCTCTAAGATGAGGGAGAATTTCTCCTCCCCCAATTTCTGACCTAACTTTTCATCAATGTTCAGACATGAAATTCTCTAAGCACACGAAACATAAATGAAATCTAATCATATGAGCATGTTCAGGGCTATGATTGTGACATGTTTTCTTCAAAAACCTAAAGCTAACAATGCCTAATAAGAGAGATAGAACTCCATGAATATACCTGTTCAGTTGGAATCGAGCTTGACAATGGAGGATGTTTCAGAGTGAAATGATGACTTGTACAGCTTCCTTGAAGTGTAAGGATGCTTTTCCAATTCCTACTTTGTCTTGAAACTCCCTGAATCGAGCTAGTGAACTCCAACTGCAAAACAGAAAATTGAAAATGGTGAAGTGGCTTGGAGGTGTTACAGGTCTGATTTTAGGACATGGTTAGCTTGCATATGTTGTAGGGAAGGTAGAGGAAAAGGTTTGGATCAAAATGCTCGAAGGGATTGGGAGTTTGCACTCAAACTGCAGGGGCTCCCCTGTTTGTGCAGTTTTGAGGTGATTAGAGCAATGGGAGTGTTTCAGATGGCAAGGGCTCGTGTGTTAGCTTGGATTTTTGTCTATGGAATGTGTTTGATAGCTTTTGTGTTGTGTGTCTAAGCTGAGATGAGAGATAGCATAAGTTATGGACTTTTCTCCTATCTTAAGCAACAAAAGCAAGTTGGTGGTTTTAGGTTAGTAGGGGGCCTCCTAATGTGCTGCATAAACATCTCTTGATCAGTGTGTTATGCACATAATCTTGTGCCAAGCAGATCTTTCATGTACTTGTTGGATTACAAACTTGACATAAAGTTAACCTTTTCAAAAATGGAAATTCCACTTTATCTAGTTTAGGATTAATCTTACATACAATGCTTGCACTCAAAGAACAACACCTTAACACATTGAATATGCATTAAATTATTGAGTATGAAATGGTTCAAGGACCTGTAATCAAGCATAAAGCAAACTGATTTCAAATTGGCAAGATTATGAACATGTCTTGATGAAGAACAAAAAGTGAATTTTTGCCAACTTGTGAAATTCGAATCTCTCAAGTTATGAGGTTGTTTGATGAGTTCTTGGACATTTTGGAAAGCTTGGAATGTGTACTACAATCCATCTTTGAAATTAAAATCAAAATTCCAAGTGGAAGGGTATGAAAAGTGGCCTTGAAGTAGGGTAGAAAACCTTGTCAAAATAGGTCAAATTTCACTAAGTTAAAAGATGGTTTAGTGCCCTTATTCAAAAAATTATAACTTGAGATACAAGCTTCAAATGAGAAAACTTTGTGAATCAAAGTTGTAGATTATGCAACAAGCTACAACTTTCATGTTTTGACTTTTGTTTGAATCCAAATGGATCATGGTGAAAAGATGGGGCAAAGTTGGGAAAAAATTAGGGTTTTTCATAACTTAGAAAAATTCTAAGTTATGAAAAATTCCATTTTCAAACCCTAATTTGCATTTTGTGATTTCTTGGTGAACAAGTTTCATGATTTGGCATGTTTTGATGAAAAATGAATCTTGACTCTTGATTTTGACCAAAAAAGTCAAAGTTTGACTTTTCAGTATACAGTCAAAATTGATCAATTGACTGGGAAATTCAACTGTCAACCTTGTGTACTTGGGATCTTTTGAGCTTGATGAACATGTAAAGATAGTTCCATGGGGTCCTTGAGTCCATATGTGAACTTGGTTTTCCATTGGCTAGGTCAAACAGTCAAAAATTGCCTTTGTGCAGTCAAAACCCTAAAAATGACCATTTTGCCCTTTTGGTGATCTGATCAAATTTCTTGTGGAATTATGATCCAAACTTGATCAAATGATCCATATGAGTTCATAATGTTGATGTGGATCAAATTTCATGAGGTTTGACTGTCAATTGGCCACAGTTGACTTTTTCCCAATACAGCTGATTTCTAGGTCAACTGTCCAATTGACTGGGCAAAACTTGGAATCAAGACTTGAAACTTGGTATAGGTAAACTTGGGAGTTCAATATGAAGCATGAAAGTTGTCCTAGGCTTTTTGGGTCAAAACATCCTTAGGCAAACACAAACCCTAATTTGAGTCCCCAGTGCAAGGAGAAGTCTTGAGCAGAGGAAACCCTAACTGGATCTTGATCTTCAAAGGTCTTGTGATGAGAAAATGTTGAGGAAATGGGAGGGCAAATTTTGGGGTACAACAGTTGCCCCTGTTCAATCTTCTTGAACCTGAAGAGTTAGATTGGCAAGTTTGCCTTTCGTGACTCGAGGGTAAAAGAAGATTGGACACTAGAGTGCCCGGAAATTTGCACTCGCATGCTGGAGTCTCAACAATACGGTGTCGGGAATGGGCTTATAGATGCCATTTGGAGAGGTGGTAGATAGGGAGATGGGCTTATGGATGCCATTCGGAGACGTGACAGAACCTTGTCGGGAATGGGCTTATAGATGCCATTTGGAAAGGTCGATCGCCTAAGAGATTCCTTAGCGAGAACTTGTGTATTTTGAGAGAGGCGGATGTTTTCCTGGCTTGTTACAGGCGTTTGATCCTTAGTCTCCTCATGCAGATATGCCCTGGCTAGATACAGGTATCGAATCTACAATCGGTTGCTCACAGATGTGCCCTGGCTGGATACAGGAGTCGAATCTGGAAATAGTTGTCAATAGATGTGCCCTGGCTGGATACAGGAATCGAATCTTCGAACTCCTCAGACGTGCCCTGGCTGGATACAGGAATCGAGTCTGGAAACGTGGTCAACAGATATGCCCTGGCTGGATACAGGAATCGAATCTGGAGATGTTGTAGTTGATAGACGTGCCCTGGCCGGATACAGGGATCGAATCTTCGAACTCTTCAGACGTGCCCTGGCTAGATACAGGAATCGAGTCTGGAAACTGATCACTCTCAGATGTGCCCTGGCTAGATACAGGTATCGGATCTGGAATTGTGACAGTTGAAGGTAGTTGTTTTTGGGATTGTCTTTTTCCTGAAAAGGCAAAAACGTAAGTTATATGCAATGTCATGATGTATGATATGCATGATATCATGATGTTCAACATGAGATGTTGTATGCGTTTCATCATGTATGTAAGCAAGATGTATGAAAATGTGAAATGTTTATGAGTGTAATTTCATCTTAGGAAAATAAATCCTTGACGAACGGCCGGAGAATTGCTCTGTGGAAGAGATATTTGGCCTAAGTTTTGGTGAGAGGCCTGCTGAGGACTTTAACGATGGATTCCGCTGAGGATAATGATGATAAACTCCGCTGGGGATTGAAGGAACTTTGCCGAGAGCGGTCTTCCATGGCTTTTAGCTGAGGATAACCCAGTTATAAGTCCTTGTGAGGAAATAACTCTAAATAAAACTCGGGCGAGACGTCCGTTCTTCGCATGGGATAAGCTTGCAGAATCTACTGGGAATGAGCTTTAAGACCTGCCGGGGAACGTTGTGCCTTTTCAGGATCGACGGGGAACCAACTCCGCTTGGGGAAAGTATTGTCGCATCCTGTTTTACTCTACGGGGAATTGAGATGATTTGGCCACATTCTCCAGTTGAACCTACCTTGGTGCCTTGGCGGACAAAACAACCAGACTGCATTAGACAACTCCACATTGCCCCTGTCTTTGATGTCACCTGTAATTAATCTCTTGTTTCATATGCAAACATTTATGAATCAGCAATTTAATGTCAAATGCATATATCAAAAATGAACATTGGACGTTCTTCGCAAGACAAAAAAAAGGAAAACAATGGTAATTTGTATGGACAAGTGAATTTTGTATTGATTTAAACTTTGCCTGTGAATAGGCGTTTTTGTACAAGAGGCTGACATCCTAGTAAGAGGACATCGCCAAATAATATAGAGTTTACAATTTGAAAAAGGAAACAAAACAGCTATGTGAACAATCCCACTGGGTTCCAACTCTGCTATCGCCTTTATGTCTTCGAACGTCTCATCGCTTTGCTGCCTAATTTGGAGATGAAGCTGATTGGTCAATGCCGAAATCGGGAGCCAGATAGTTGATGCCGAATTCCAGATGCGAAGTGATCCAATGAGACATAGTGTTACGCTTTATCCCTAACTTTTGCCTGGACCGCCCTTTCGGGTTTTCAGTCCACCGGGATACCCATTTTTGCCCAAGCCGCCCTTTCAGGTTTTCGACTTGCCGGGTGTACAGATTTTTATTCATTTCATCCCTTATTTTTGCCCGAACCCTTTTGGTTCGCCGGGAAGCCCTTATTTCTGCCTAGGTATGTCAACCTAGCGGGTCTTTTATTTATGCGTAGTATTTTTTCACTATGTCTGCATTGGCGGGGTGAGGAAGGTCGTCACCATCCATGGTGGTTAGGATCATGGCTCCTCCTGAGAACACACGCTTAACCACAAATGGCCCTTCGTAAGTAGGGGTCCATTTGCCCCGGGGATCACTTTGAGGAAGGATGATGCGTTTGATTACCAGGTCCCCAACTTGATACTCTTGCGGTCTGACTTTCTTGTTAAATGCCCTGATCATCCGTTTCTGATACGTTTGACCATGACAGATAGCAGTGAGCCTCTTTTCGTCAATCAGATTTAATTGATCAAGTCGAGTCTGGATCCAGTCATCTTCACTCAAGTCTGCATCCTTCATTATCCGGAGAGAGGGTATCTGGATTTCAATTGGCAAGACTGCCTCCATGCCATAGACTAAGGAGAAGGGAGTTGCCCCGGTTGATGTCCTTGCTGAGGTTCGGTACCCATGAAGAGCGAACGGTAACATCTCGTGCCAATCTTTATAGGTCACTGTCATCTTCTGCACAATTTTCTTGATATTTTTATTGGCTGCCTCTACAGCCCCATTCATCTTCGGCCGGTAGGGAGAAGAATTGTGGTGCTGTATCTTGAATTGTTCACAGAGTTCAGTGATCATTTTGTTATTGAGATTGGTACCATTATCCGTAATGATTCTTTCTGGGACGCCGTACCGACAGATCAGATTATGCCGGATGAAACGTGCCACGACGCTCTTGGTTACTGTGGCGTAGGAAGCTGCTTCGACCCACTTCGTGAAGTAATCAATCGCCACCAAGATGAAGCGATGCCCATTGGATGCCGTTGGTCGGATCTCACCGATCATATCGATTCCCCACATTGCAAAAGGCCAGGGTGCCGTCAGGACATTCAAAGGAACCGGAGGGACATGCACCTTGTCAGCATAGATCTGGCACTTATGACAAGTTCGGGAGTGTTGGTAACAATCGGCTTCCATTGTGGACCAGAAATATCCTGCCCGAAGGATTTTCTTAGCCATGGTGTGTCCACTGGAATGCGTTCCAAATGTACCTTCATGCAGTTCCATCATGATTTTCTCCGCTTCAGCCTTATCCACACAACGCAGCAGAGTCGAATCATGATTCCGTTTGTAGAGAATGCCGTTGCTGAGGAAGAATTTTGCAGCAAACCTTCTCATGAACTTCTTATCATTGACGGATGCACCTTCAGGGTATTCCTGAGCTTCCAAGTACCTCTTTACCTCGTGATACCAGGGTTTTTCAGTCACCTTCTCAGCCTCGAGCTCGCAGCAGTATGCCAGTTCATCCAACTTCCAGATTATGATTCGGGGAGCCTCATTGTCCCATTTAACTTTGAACATTGAAGACATCGTGGCTAGTGCGTCCGCTAGCTGATTCTCCTCTCTGGGGAAATGCTCAAAAGTTATCTCTTCAAAGTGAGGGAGCAAGGTCGACACATACTCCTTGTAAGGAATAAGATTCGGGTGTTTCGTATCCCACTCGCCTTTGATCTGATTGATCACGAGAGCGGAATCTCCGAAGACACTTAGAAATTTTATCCTTAAGTCGATTGCAGCTTGTAAACCCATGATACATGCCTCATATTCTGCCATATTGTTGGTGCAGCTGAAACATAATCGGGCGGTGAGGGGAGTATGAGTTCCTTTGGGAGATATGATTACAGCGCCGACGCCGTTACCCAAAGCATTGGAGGCTCCATCGAAATGCATAGACCATCGGGACCCTTCCTCAGGTCCTTCATCCGGTCCAGGTACTTCACAGTCAGTTACCACCATGATGTCTTCGTCCGGAAAATCAAAGTTCAATGATTGGTAATCGTCCACGGGTTGGTGTGCCAAATGATCTGCCAGTACACTTCCCTTAATTGCTTTCTGAGTTGTATACTGGATATCATATTCTGTTAAGATCATTTGCCATCTCGCTATTCTTCCAGATAGAGCGGGCTTTTCGAATATATATTTGATGGGATCCATCTTTGAAATCAATAAGGTAGTGTGAGTCAGCATATACTGTCTCAGCCGGCGAGCAGCCCATACAAGAGCGCAACAAGTTTTCTCAAGCAGTGAGTAATGAGACTCACAGTCGGTAAACTTTTTGCTCAAGTAATAAATAGCGTGCTCTTTTCGGCCAGACTCGTCATGCTGCCCCAGCACACACCCCATCGAATTATCAAGCACTGTCAAGTATAGTATCAGAGGTCTTCCTTCCACCGGTGGCATAAGAATGGGTGGCTCTTGGAGATATTCCTTTATCCTTTCAAAGGCGGCCTGACATTCATCATTCCAGCGTACCACCTGATCCTTCTTCGGTAATTTGAAGATTGGCTCACAAGTAGCAGTTAGATGTGAGATGAATCGGGCAATGTAATTCAGTCGTCCTAGGAAACCTCTGACTTCTTTCTCTGTCTTTGGAGTCGGCATCTCTTGAATAGCTTTAACCTTGGCAGGGTCCACCTGGATACCTTTATCACTTACAACGAAACCTAGCAATTTTCCGGACCTCACCCCAAAGGTGCATTTGTTGGGATTCAACCTCAGCTTGTACAACTTGAGTCGGTCAAATAACTTCCTCAGATGCTCAAGGTGCTCCTCCTCAGTTTGAGACCTTGCAATCATGTCATCAACGTATACCTCAATTTCATGATGGATCATATCATGAAACAAAGCAACCATGGCACGTTGATAGGTTGCCCCAGCATTTTTCAATCCGAATGGCATGACCTTATAACAGAAGGTGCCCCACTGAGTCACGAAGGTAGTCTTCTCCATATCCTCTGGAGCCATCTTAATCTGATTATACCCTGAAAAACCATCCATGAAGGAGAACACCTTGTGTTGAGCTGTATTGTCAACAAGGACATCGATGTGAGGTAGGGGGAAGTCGTCCTTGGGGCTGGCCCTGTTCAAATCCCTGTAGTCGACACACATTCTGACTTTACCGTCCTTCTTCGGTACTGGCACCACATTGGCAACCCACTGGGGGTATGAAGTCACTGCAAGGAACCCGGCATCAAACTGCTTCATAACCTCGGCCTTGATCTTTTCAGACATCTCTGGGCGCATTCGTCGGACTTTTTGCTTTACTGGAGGGCAATCTTCCTTGGTTGGCAGGTGATGAACTACAATGTCGGCATCCAAACCAGGCATATCTTCATAGGACCAAGCAAAAATTTCCATGTAGTCTTGTAGCATCTGGATCAATCGTTGGTTCACGCTGAGCTCTAGATTGGCACCAATCTTGACCTCTTTCCTATCTGTCTCAGTACCCAAGTTAATTGTCTCCACAGGCTCTTCATGTGGTTGAATAGCCCTCTCTTCCTGAAGTAGCAGTCTCGCAAGTTCACCAGGCACTTCGCAATCATCTTCACCTTCGTCTTCGGCCAAGTTGATCGGATTTTCAAAGTCATAACTGGCGGTAGCAGAGCTGTTACCAGTGAGATCCAGAGTGGATTGAAACCTGTATAAGTGAGTGTGTGTAAATATAGCTGTTTTGCAATATGTATAACACAGAAAGAAAAAAGAGCACAAGATTTGAAATGCAACAAACGTCCAATGTCTTGATTGATGATATATGAAAATGTCATACAAAAAGCCCTCACAAATGGAGCTACGATGCCCCGGGCAGGACACCGAGCCAACAAAGTTTTAACATATTGTTTGTTACAAATTTGGAAATCAAAAGAAATCAATTACTGCGTGACAAATGTGATAGGGGTAAAATCCTTTGCCGTCCAGTTGCTAGGTCCGTTGCTGGTAGTCGGGTAGATCCAACTGTCAAATTCTGCTTCCTCTACATCCTCCTCGATAGCATTCACCCTTGAGCTGGAAATAAACACCGGAGCCTTTCCGATCTTCTCTTTGCGCACTGCCTTCTGAGCCTCTGCAGTAAAGCCTAGCCCAAACTTGTCGTTCTTCTGAGTGAAGTCAGGAAGCTGAGCCCAGTGTGCACAATTGCCTTTCTGAACCACAGCCCGGGCATCCCTTAGGGAAGCCATCTTCAAGGAATCATTCTCTTCGGCCATTGTCTCTGCAGCTGCTGAAATTGGATGCACCTCCTCGAAATGCTGGAAGGGGGTTTCAATAAACTCTCCGTCCATCTCGATGTACCTGAAGGAATTCAAATGGCTCACCATATACTCCTCTTCTCCTTGCACAGTGACGATTGTAACACCCTCTAAAACCCCGCATATAATTTTCGCAAATATTAAAAAAATTATAAACTCAGAGTACATGTAATAATCGAGGAATGCTACAATTCTCTTTTAATAAAATAAATTCCTGTCATGCATAATTTTAGTGGTAACTCGTACATGTCTACACAGCGGAATAATTTATTTAATAAAATCAAATGTTATAATAATTTCCAAGTCATCAGGGATTAACACCTGGAAAGTCAACATTATATCATAACAAATAAAAAGGAATAAACGAGTCTGACTAAAGCAGCTCGACAACCAAACGTTCCCGGAGTTACAACTATCAGAGCATGACCCGGACATACTAAAACGAAACTAAACTAGACACGATAAGCCTTCGCCAAGCACCTGAGCGAAGCTCCTCAATCTGAAATATTCAACAGTAAGGGTGAGCTTCTCAAATATACATTTGGTTATGCATTCATAACAATCAATTCACGAAATCATAAGCATCACCCAATAATTAGCATATTTCATAGTTTACAAAACCTTTACAATTCATATATCCATGACATATTGCCTTTCATATTTGCAAATATTCATCAAACATCATCAACCATTTATCAATCATACGTGCATACAACAATCAAATATAGCATTGGAAAAATCATCCATTCATGTTATATTCGAGTAATGCAACACACCCATGCATGTGGTACCACTACACCGCCCCATTAAATCGCGGGTCACGGATAACTCACCGTTCCATTATATCGCGGACACGGCTACCACCTCAACGTTCCATTAAATCGCGGACACGTATATTGGCCACCATGTTAATTCCACACAATGGGAATTAACAAATGCAACATGATATGTAAGTATGTAACACTCAGCATACTATGAACATCGATCAACATATCATGCACATCAACAATATCAAACATAACATGATATGAATAGCATGTAATCACTCAGCATACTATTTAAATATCAATCATATCAAGTTACGAATAGCATGTAATCACTCAGCATACTATTCAAACATCAACCAATCACATCAATTATATCATAATTCATGCTCGATACATATCTAAAAGCATGGCAATAAAAATCCGACATCAAAACACTGAAATCAAAAATTCAGAAAATCAACACAGCAGAGCAACACGGGCACCCGTGTTGTGCAACACGGCCCGTGTTGTGCAACACGGCCCGTGTTGTGCAGAACGTCCAGAAAAATGCACATTTAATTTTTATCAGTACAGGGGCTCTGACACGGGTACCCGTGTTGTGCAACACGGCCCGTGTCGTGCAACCAGGAGCACACCCCTTCCAACTCAGAGGAGCAACACGGCCACCCGTGTTGTGCAACACGGCCCGTGTTGCTGAGCGCGCACAGGATTTTCCTGAAACTGCAGCAGCTCAGAAAACAGCAGTCCAAACGCGGGAAAACGTCCGCCAAAACGCGCATTTCAGCACCTAACGCATCGAGTTTGTACAATTCACAACAACATCACAATATCCAAGTTACCAACGATTATCATAATAACCTTAATCGGAAACTAACCGTCCTTTTGGGGAATTCTACTGACACTGAGGTTATCCCTACAACTTCCAAGGTAAATTCACGATCATGATATATACTCCCAATTCCTCATTTGGGACCTAAAACTCTTAATCGATTCATAAAAATTGGGAACCTAACCCTTTTCTAACAAGGTTCAGTCCTACAGTTATCGATCCCTAGAAACATCTAACAATTGGGATTTCCTACGATTACCCGAATCAACCGTACATAAACCCATAAACAAATATAAATCGAGTATAAACCCCCCTTACCTTATCAATTAACAGCTTTGAGTTCTTGGGCGATGTTCTTCGTTCTCCGTTCTTCAGAGCTCTCTTTTCCCAAATTCCAACTTCTGTTCTTACGTGAAAACCAAAAATGAGAAAATGGCCTAAGTCCCAAACATAACTTTATTTCTCTGCACCCCCACTCTTTACTAACAACATCAAGCCCAATAACATAAAAATTCTAATATTCCTTATTTCTTTTATTTTCCTCAAATACTCCAAAATAAATAATTCTTTTTATTTTATTAATTCTAATAAAATAAATTCCCAAATTCCAATAAATCAATTAATTGAAAACGGGGTGTTACAACTCTCCCCCACTAAAAGAGTTTTCGTCCTCGAAAACATACCTTAGACGAACAGCTCCGGATAAGCCTCTTTCATCTGGCTCTCCAGCTCCCAAGTGATATTTCCATCTGCTGGACCTCCCCAAGCAACCTTCACCAATGCTATCTCTTTACCTCTTAACTGTTTCACTTCCCGATCTTCTATCCTCATAGGCAATGCTTCTACTGTCAGGTTATCTCTTACCTGTACATCATCTATTTGGATTACATGAGATGGGTCTGGAATGTATCTCCTCAACTGAGAAACATGAAAAACATCGTGCAAATTCGCAAGTCTCGGAGGTAAAGCAATGCGATAAGCAACTTCTCCAACTCTTTCCGTAATCTGAAACGGACCAATAAAACGCGGAGTCAACTTCTTAGACTTCAACGCCCGACCAATACCCGTCATCGGAGTAACTCTCATAAACACATGATCTCCAGCACTGAATTCTAAATTCTTTCTCCTCTTATCATGATAACTTTTCTGACGACTCTGAGAAGCTCTCATCTTTTCTTGAATCAATTTGATCTTTTCAGTAGTCTGCTGAACAATCTCTGGCCCAACTACCGAACTCTCTCCAGATTCATACCAACACAAAGGTGTTCTACACCGTCTACCATACAATGCCTCAAACGGAGCCATACCAATACTCGAATGGTAACTATTGTTATAAGTAAATTCAATCAATGGCAAATAGCTATCCCAAGCTCCACCCTGCTCTAAAACACAAGCACGCAATAAATCTTCTAATGATTGAATCGTCCTCTCCGTCTGTCCATCAGTCTGAGGATGGTAAGCTGAACTCAATCTCAACTTAGTACCCAAAGCCTTCTGCAATCCTTCCCAAAATTTCGAAGTGAACCTCGGATCTCTATCTGATACAATACTAGAAGGAACTCCATGCAAACTCACTATTTTCTCAATATATAACTGTGCCAATCTCTCCATCGAGTAATCCATTCGCACCGGTATAAAATGAGCAGACTTAGTCAACCTATCCACAACGACCCATATCGCTTCACAATTCATAGGAGTCCTTGGCAACCCAGATACGAAATCCATAGAAATACTATCCCACTTCCATTCTGGAATAAACATTGGTTGCATAAATCCAGACGGCTTCTGATGCTCAATCTTCGATTTCTGACAGATTAAACATGCATACACAAATTCAGCTATTTCCTTTTTCATTCCCGGCCACCAAAACAATTTCTTCAAATCATGATACATTTTCGTGGCACCCGGATGAATACTCATCCCACTGCGATGTCCTTCCTCTAATATACTTTTCTTGATTTCTGCGACATCAGGAACACAAACTCTATCGCCAAATCTCATAACATCATTTTCATCAATCCTAAACTCACCACCTTGACCTTGGCTGATCAATGTCAATTTATCAACTAAATTAACATCGGATTTCTGCCCGATTCTGATCTCTTCTAGAATACCACTAGTAAGTTTCAACATACCCAAACGAACACACTTCGGAGTACTTTCACAAACTAAACTCAAATCTCGGAATTGTTCAATTAAATCCAATTCACGAACCATCATCATAGACATATGCAAGGATTTCCTGCTCAAAGCATCTGCAACCACATTTGCCTTACCAGGATGGTAATTCAATCCAAAATCATAATCTTTGAGAAATTCCAACCACCTTCTTTGCCTCATATTGAGCTCTTTCTGATCGAAAAGATACTTCAAACTCTTATGATCGCTATACACTTCAAATCTCGAACCATACAGATAATGCCTCCACAATTTCAAGACAAACACAACTGCTGCCAGTTCTAAGTCATGAGTAGGATAGTTCCTTTCATGAACCTTCAACTGTCTCGAAGCATACGCAACTACCTGTTGATTCTGCATTAAAACACCACCTAAACCCAACAGAGATGCATCACAATAGACCACAAAAGATTCCACCGGATTCGGCAAAATCAGAATAGGAGCACTTGTCAATCTCCGCTTCAATTCTTGGAAACCTTTCTCACAATCAGAATCCCAAATAAACGCTTGTCCTTTACGAGTCAACTTCGTCAACGGCAATGCTAACTTTGAGAATCCTTCGATAAATTTTCTGTAATAACCTGCAAGACCAAGAAAACTTCTGATTTCCGAAACAGTCTTCGGCGCTTCCCACTGAGATACCGCTTCTACTTTTGTAGGATCCACTGCAATACCATTTTTAGAAATCACATGTCCAAGAAAACTAACTTCATTCAGCCAGAACTCACATTTGGACAACTTTGCATACAACTTCCTATCTTTCAACAACTCTAACACAATTCTGAGATGTTCCGCATGTTCTTCGTCATTCTTGGAATAAATCAGAATGTCATCAATAAAAACCACAACAAACTTATCCAGATACGGATGAAAAATCCTGTTCATATATTCCATGAAAACACCAGGTGCATTAGTAACTCCGAACGGCATAACAGAATATTCATAATGCCCATACCTCGTTCGAAAAGCAGTCTTTTGAATATCTTCCGCTTTCACACGAATCTGATGATATCCAGATCTCAAGTCAATCTTACTGAATACACTAGCTCCAATTAGTTGATCCATCAAATCATCAATCCTCGGTAACGGATACCGATTCTTAATGGTTACCTTGTTCAATTGCCTGTAATCAACACACAGTCTCATAGAACCTTCTTTCTTCTTAACCAACAATACCGGAGCACCCCAAGGTGAAACACTTGGACGAATAAACTTCTTCTCCAGTAAATCTTCCAACTGACTCTTCAATTCAGCCAACTCAGACGCAGACATACGATATGGCGCCATCGACACCGGTCTCGTACCAGGAATTAAATCTATAGAGAATTCCACCTCTCTCTCAGGAGGTAATTCACCAACATCATCCGGAAAGACTTCTGGAAAATCACACACCACTGGCAATTCACCACTCCTGACCTTTCCCGTTGCATCTAACGAAGCAAGTAACATAAACACGTTAGCACCATCTTCCATTGCTTCTTGTACCTGCCTAGCAGTCATAGTCAAATTCTCGACACCAACTGCTTCTGGAAAAATCACCGTCTTAGCAAAACAGTTCAGATGAACCCGGTTGAATTCCAACCAGTTCATCCCAAGGATAATATCAATTTGTTCAAGCGGTAGGCACACTAAATCCATACCGAAACTTCTACCAAAAATCTCAATAGGACAATTCCTACATACAAGTGAAGTTGTCACTGAACCCGATGCAGGAGTATCAACAACCATGCTACCTTGCATACCAGATATGTCCAGTTTCAACCCCTCAGCACAATCCAAAGAAATGAAAGAATGAGTTGCACCAGTATCAATAATTGCAACTAAAGGTGTGCCATGAATAAAACACGTACCTTTAATCAATCGATCCTCTGGAGTAGTCTCAGATCCAGACAAAGCGAACACTCTTCCACTTGACTGATCCTTCCTAGGCTTAGGACACTGCGGACGAATGTGACCTTCTTCGCCACAATTGTAACAAGTAACAGACTTCCCTTTGCAATCACTAGACAAATGACCGGCCTTTCCACATTTATAGCACTTCTTCTCATCACTCTTGCAATCTCGAATGTGATGACCAGACTCACCACACCTGTAGCATCTGATAGGAGCCTTAGAATCTCCCCCACTAGGCCTTTTCCAACCGCCTGATCTCTGGTTATCTCTACCATATGGCTTGCCACGGTCCATATGTTGCTTTCCTCTTTTATCAACAGCCCCACGAGAGTGAGACGACCGATTCTTGGTAATATCTTCTTCCAAGATTCTGCTACAATCCACCAGATCAGAAAATCTACGAATACGCTGGTACCTGATTCCCTGCTTAATCTCATCTCGGAGACCATTCTCAAATTTGATACATTTAGAGAATTCTCCAGCCTCATCATTGTTGTAGTGCGCATAATACTTTGCCAGCTCAGTGAACTTAGTAGCATACTCACTAACAGTCAGATTGCCCTGCTTAAGCTCCAAAAACTCAATTTCCTTTCTTCCCCGAACATCTTCAGGAAAGTACCTCCTCAGAAAAGCCCTTCTGAAGTTAGCCCAAGTCAGTGCCTCTCCATCCTGAACCATTTCAGTCCTTGTGGCAACCCACCAGTCGTCGGCCTCTTCTGCCAACATATGCGTACCATATCTGACTTTCAGATCTTCAGCACAATCGATCACACGGAAAATCCTTTCGATTTCCTTCAGCCACTTCTGAGCACCTTCAGGGTCATGTGTACCTTTGAACAACGGAGGATTGTTCCTTTGGAAATTTCCCAATTGCCTATCAGCACCAATCACGCCTCCAGTTGGGTTTCCAGCAAGTACACCAGCTAACATCCCCAAAGCCTCAGCGAGTGCAGCATCATTTCGTCCGTTACCTCCAGCCATATTCCTGAGAATTAAAACATACTCCACATCAGAATACAGTATCGACAGTGTTACCTTGCACCAGTCGCATACGAAAAGGAATGACTGACTCAAAACTCTGGTCACAACGACCGACCAGGCTCTGATACCACTATTGTAACACCCTCTAAAACCCCGCATATAATTTTCGCAAA
The DNA here is from genome assembly GCA_948472305.1 of Vicia faba. Lineage (NCBI taxonomy): Eukaryota > Viridiplantae > Streptophyta > Magnoliopsida > Fabales > Fabaceae > Vicia > Vicia faba. The sequence goes on along the minus strand of OX451741.1, from coordinate 629,909,951 downwards.
TATTAAAAAAATTATAAACTCAGAGTACATGTAATAATCGAGGAATGCTACAATTCTCTTTTAATAAAATAAATTCCTGTCATGCATAATTTTAGTGGTAACTCGTACATGTCTACACAGCGGAATAATTTATTTAATAAAATCAAATGTTATAATAATTTCCAAGTCATCAGGGATTAACACCTGGAAAGTCAACATTATATCATAACAAATAAAAAGGAATAAACGAGTCTGACTAAAGCAGCTCGACAACCAAACGTTCCCGGAGTTACAACTATCAGAGCATGACCCGGACATACTAAAACGAAACTAAACTAGACACGATAAGCCTTCGCCAAGCACCTGAGCGAAGCTCCTCAATCTGAAATATTCAACAGTAAGGGTGAGCTTCTCAAATATACATTTGGTTATGCATTCATAACAATCAATTCACGAAATCATAAGCATCACCCAATAATTAGCATATTTCATAGTTTACAAAACCTTTACAATTCATATATCCATGACATATTGCCTTTCATATTTGCAAATATTCATCAAACATCATCAACCATTTATCAATCATACGTGCATACAACAATCAAATATAGCATTGGAAAAATCATCCATTCATGTTATATTCGAGTAATGCAACACACCCATGCATGTGGTACCACTACACCGCCCCATTAAATCGCGGGTCACGGATAACTCACCGTTCCATTATATCGCGGACACGGCTACCACCTCAACGTTCCATTAAATCGCGGACACGTATATTGGCCACCATGTTAATTCCACACAATGGGAATTAACAAATGCAACATGATATGTAAGTATGTAACACTCAGCATACTATGAACATCGATCAACATATCATGCACATCAACAATATCAAACATAACATGATATGAATAGCATGTAATCACTCAGCATACTATTTAAATATCAATCATATCAAGTTACGAATAGCATGTAATCACTCAGCATACTATTCAAACATCAACCAATCACATCAATTATATCATAATTCATGCTCGATACATATCTAAAAGCATGGCAATAAAAATCCGACATCAAAATACTGAAATCAAAAATTCAGAAAATCAACACAGCAGAGCAACACGGGCACCCGTGTTGTGCAACACGGCCCGTGTTGTGCAGAACGTCCAGAAAAATGCACATTTAATTTTTATCAGTACAGGGGCTCTGACACGGGTACCCGTGTTGTGCAACACGGCCCGTGTCGTGCAACCAGGAGCACACCCCTTCCAACTCAGAGGAGCAACACGGCCACCCGTGTTGTGCAACACGGCCCGTGTTGCTGAGCGCGCACAGGATTTTCCTGAAACTGCAGCAGCTCAGAAAACAGCAGTCCAAACGCGGGAAAACGTCCGCCAAAACGCGCATTTCAGCACCTAACGCATCGAGTTTGTACAATTCACAACAACATCACAATATCCAAGTTACCAACGATTATCATAATAACCTTAATCGGAAACTAACCGTCCTTTTGGGGAATTCTACTGACACTGAGGTTATCCCTACAACTTCCAAGGTAAATTCACGATCATGATATATACTCCCAATTCCTCATTTGGGACCTAAAACTCTTAATCGATTCATAAAAATTGGGAACCTAACCCTTTTCTAACAAGGTTCAGTCCTACAGTTATCGATCCCTAGAAACATCTAACAATTGGGATTTCCTACGATTACCCGAATCAACCGTACATAAACCCATAAACAAATATAAATCGAGTATAAACCCCCCTTACCTTATCAATTAACAGCTTTGAGTTCTTGGGCGATGTTCTTCGTTCTCCGTTCTTCAGAGCTCTCTTTTCCCAAATTCCAACTTCTGTTCTTACGTGAAAACCAAAAATGAGAAAATGGCCTAAGTCCCAAACATAACTTTATTTCTCTGCACCCCCACTCTTTACTAACAACATCAAGCCCAATAACATAAAAATTCTAATATTCCTTATTTCTTTTATTTTCCTCAAATACTCCAAAATAAATAATTCTTTTTATTTTATTAATTCTAATAAAATAAATTCCCAAATTCCAATAAATCAATTAATTGAAAACGGGGTGTTACAACGATCTTCCCCCTGACGGGATACTTCAGCTTCTGGTGCAAGGTGGAGGTCACTGCCCCAGCTTTATGGATCCAAGGTCGACCCAACAGACAAGAGTACGATGGACGTATATCCATCACATAAAAGGTAGAGTCAAACACTTGAGAGCCCACACGAATAGGGATGTTAACCTCTCCATGAACCATTCTTTTGGAACCGTCAAAGGCCCTGACGATGATATTGCTGGGTTTCAACTCCAGGCCTTCATAATCCAGACGATCTAAAGCCTTTTTAGGTAGAACATTCAAGGAAGAACCAGTATCCACCAATACATGTGCCAGAGTAGTGCCCCTGCATTCAATAGAGACATGCAGGGCATCATTGTGGTTTCTCCCTTTCGCGGTCAAGTCAGCATCTGAAAAACCCAAGCCGTTGTCCGCCGTTAGATTCGCTATGCAATCAGTGAACTGGACTGCAGACGTCTCCTGCGGTACATGGGTCGTCTTGAGAAATGAGATCAAGGCCTTAGTTGGGGCCTCGGAGCATAGCAATAAGGAGAGCAGGGAGATCTTGGAGGGTGTATGCCCCAACTGCTCGACAACATTAAAATCACTTTTCTTTATTATTTTCAGAATCTCCTCCATTTCTTGTCGGGAGGCCTCAGCATTTATGGGTATTGGTGCCTCCATCCGGGCAGGCTCTCCTTCAATCTCTTTGCCCCGAGCATTTGATGACTCGGCAGCAGGGGACACAATTTGATCAGCAACAGGACCAGGTAAACTCGTAGGTTTTATGAGGAGGGGTTTTCGAATAGCGGGCGGTGCAATGTCAGGCGAGAAGAGTCTGCCACTGCGGGTGACCTTGGCTGGACCAGTGATATCGCAGATACTGGCACTAGCGTCGAATTCTTGTTTGATTCCATTTACATACACGTCTGCCCCATAATGCCAGGGGACAGCTTTATCAGACACGTAGGAGAGGGGCCCCGGAACAGTAATGATCACAGGCGCAACTGTCATGATTTGAATAGGCTTCTTCGGGGGAGCCTTGATTGGATTTTTGAAGATGGTAATCACGGAAACTTCTTTCATCGGAACCAATTGAACAACAGTCTTTTCGAATAGAATTTCCTTGCTATCCATTAGGCCTTGGATGCCTAACTTCAGCAAGGGACAATCAGATAGGGAAACAGCACAGAATAGGCAACCTTCACCGCAACCCGGAAATAGACCGGCCCGCAGTAGGTTCTTCTTAACAGTCTTCAGAGGGGTGACAACTTCATTTACCGAAACAGCGTACATTTCTTCTTCGATGGCATTTACTCTATGCTGGGGCATAGGAGCAGTTACAACATTTGGTCTCTCCGGCGCTTCAAACTGAATTTCCTTTGCGTCGATCAGATCTTGCACTTTGTTTCTCAAGGCCCAGCAATCATCAGTAGTGTGCCTGGGACTATCAGAATGATAAGCACACCGGGCATTTGGGTTATATTTAGGAGACGCAGTGTTGACGACCTTAGGAGCTTCTTTGAGGGTCACCAGGTTGGTGGATAACAGTTGGGGTAAAATTTGAGATAAGTTCATACTCAGCCGAGTATACTGCCTCTTGGGCCTTTCACTTCTTTGTTGATTGTACTGCTGAGGAGCAGCAACAGGTTTGGAGATGACCAAAGCATTGACGGCTTGGCGACTTTCGGGCTTGACTTGTCTTCTAGGACCATAGACGGCACTTGCTTCTTTCTTAAACGGCCTCTTCTCAACACTTGTAGAGGCAGCCTTCTGTATCTTGCCCGACCTGATGCCAGCTTCAATTCTTTCTCTCGTTAATATCAAATCTGTAAACCCAGCGGAGGAGTTACCAACCAAATGATTGAAAAATGGACCAGACAAAGTCCCAAGGAACATATCAACCAGCTCTCGATCAGTTAATGGAGGCTGCACCCTGCCAGCCAAATCTCTCCATTTTTGAGCGTACTCTTTGAATCCTTCACCCGTCCCTAGAGACATACCCTGAAGTTGGGTACGCGTAGGAGCGAGATCAGAATTGTATTGGTATTGTCTGTAGAATGCGGTTGCCAAATCCTCCCAGTGTCGGATGCTAGCTCCATCCAATTGGTAAAACCATTCGAGCTGTGACCCCGAAAGGCTATCTTGGAAGAAGTGAATCCAGAGGTTCTTATCTGCCGTGTAAGGTTGGATTTTCCTTACGTACGACCTTAGATGTAGCTTTGGACAGGAGACCCCATCATACTTGGCGAAGGCAGGTGCCTTAAACTTGTGTGGAATTACTACTCCAGAAGATAATCCCAAATCTCCGAAATCCAGCCCCGGTACATTCTGAATCTCCATGGCGCTCAAGCGGTCCTCCAATTGCTTGTACCTGTCAGCAGCAGGTGGGTATTGTTCGTCGTTATAGTCCGTCTCGTTGTCGGAGACTGCGGGACTAGGAGCTCCTCCCCCTTGGGGACTGTTTTTCTCAGCAGAAGAAGTGGTTGGATCAGCTTCATTGTGGAGTGTGTTCCCAAATCTGCGTCCGGTGTTGAACAATGCAGTCCTCTTCTTCTTCTTCTTTTTCAGGAGTAGAGTCTTCAACTCTTGCTGACCTTGGGCTAGGCTCAGGACCATCTCTTGAAACTGTGCACTTTGGGCCTGAAGGGCCTTGATTGCTTGCTCACTGGATGATTCTGGATTCATGATGACAGTTCAAAATAAACAGCGAAGGAGATTAAGCAACCTGTGAAATAGGGTACCTGCTATGCATATGGTGTAATGGAATGCGTATGTTTTATGTTTTCAAAGACAAACAAGATTCAACTTTGTAGACAAAAAGGGAAACACACTTCATTAGATTAAAATTTTCAATTGTTCAACAACTTGCCCTTAGGCATTACAGGAATGAAAAGGAAATAAAACTACAAAAGGAAACATCAAAGCTCATCAATGCTCCCATGGCCTCCTCTTTTCAGTGCTGATGTAGTTGTTCAGGACCCGTTCTTCCTCCAATTGCTTAGTCAGCCTCTGGATCTTCCTTTCCTGCTCGTTGAACTTCTCCCGATAGAAATACCGTTCTTCCTTTAGCTGTGCCCAAGATCTCTTCATTGTATCAAAATCAGTGGGTATCTGAGGAGGGAGGACAGTTGGAGGAATCCCATCTTCAACAGGAGACTCAAGAATGAGAGGTCTAACAGCTTCGTAGGGCATACCTAACTTCTGAGCACGGATGCGGACCCATTTGCAATAGGGCTTCAATGGCAGAGAAGTCTTTGGTCCTAACTCATGTGGGTCAGCTTTGTGAATTCTGTCCCAAGCTCTAATGAATCCCTGGCGTAGTTTGTCACTGTCTTCCTGAAACTCAAAATGGAAGTGAGGAACCAGCATCTCATGAGGCCCATCTCCTCTGGCTCTTCCAAACTGACGGAGAGCTAAGCACGGATTGTAAGAGATTCCTCCTTGGATACCAATCAACGGGACATTAGGGTATTCTCCGCAACGGTCGATAACAGCTATCTCATCCAAACCTCTGAGAGTCCAGGTGATGTCATTATCAGTGAGAGACATTAACCTCCGAGCCCAGCCTTTTCCTTCATCATTCTTCAGCGCGAACTTAGGAAGGTGCGAAATAAACCACCTTACTAGCAAAGGAGCACAACACCACGGGGTTCCCCGTTTTCGAGCAGTACGAGCATAGAGTTGTTGTAGAATATCACCCAAAAGAGTGGGTACCGGATTCCGAGACATGAAGATCCTTATGACATGGATACTGATAAAGGTGTCAGGGTTGGGAAACAGCACCAGACCATAGATCAAAAGAGCTAGAACATCCTCATATGCCTTGAAGTCCAAGTCATTCCAGAAATCATTAGCCTTGCCAACCAGAAATTTGACCAAAAAGCCCTTAACCCCATTTCTAGTTTCCCAGTTGGACAATATCTCTTCTTTGGTCAAGGGGAGAATTGCAGCAATCTCTTCAGGCCTAGGAGTCTTTTCCAAACCAGTGAAGGGAGTTTGTTCCAAGACAGGAATCCCAAGCAAATAAGAAAATTCTTCCAGGGTAGGAACCAGCTGGAAGTCTTGAAAAGTGAAACAGTGGTACAGAGGGTCATAAAACTGGGTCAGAACACTTATCAGTTGTTGGTCCCATCTTGCAGTGATCAAGCCAAGGAGAGAACCGTGTCTGTTGATGAAGGAGGTAGTGTTTGGAATCCTTCCAACCAGATCCTTAAGTAAAACTGGTGGTTGAACAAAGTTGAGCCGGACAGTATTTCTACGCACGGGCATCATAATGTCCTACAAAACAGAGCAAAGATGAAACCTTTTTGTCTTTGAAATGGGTTAGCCTTTTATATAGGATGCATGCAATGGTATGATGGCATGATGCTATGATGAAGCACACCACAAGTATTCACATAGGCAAATAAGGCACACAAGTCACACAAGACACCCTTAGGTTTCAGGCCAGCATGAGTTTCAGGTATTACCCTCTTTTGGTTTTGTTGGTTAAAACCTGTCCTATCAAAAGTAACCGGGTTCTAGAGGATCTCAAATCATTGGCTACCCTCAATCGGTCATAACTCCAGCATCGCAATCTTTTCTCGCGGCCAGAACCATCTCGAGAGTTTAGCCTCAATGAGTGTAGCATACTGCTACTGTCCTAATAGCCAAGTTGGTCAATTTAGGGTTCTAAGGTTGGTTGGTGTTTAATGACCCCTTAGAAGACCTATATTCTCCCCGTTACAACACAAGGGATATAGGTACAGACTAAGATGCCACACCAACGTAGCCACTGCTTCACCCATGTCGGTCTACGCCGGACAGGTCCCTCACAGATTATGCTACCTAAAAAGGGTACATCCCAGATCCGGGTTAGGATCTATGAAACTCCGATGCAAAGCCCACAAATATAAAATCAAACAAAGCAAACAAATGAAAACAAAGGTGATCTAAACCCTAAGGTTACTCCACTTTTAGAATTTTCCCCAGCAGAGTCGCCAGTTATGTGATACGGTGGGAGAACTGACTTGAGGTTTTGCGTTTGTATTCGCAAATGTTGCGGTTAGCAAGAGTCGCCACCGACTTTTTATTTTATCCTAAGGAAAGGTTAAAAAGCACAGCAAAAACCTTTTGAGATGTTTTCTTAGGTTCGGAGAGTAGATTATAGAAAGGGAAGGTATTAGCACCCTTTCTATCCATGGTTATCCATGGGCTCTTAGTTACTTGCTTAGATCACTTGCCTTTTGTTTTCAATTGTTTTAAATGGTGCTTGAGTGTGTGGGTTTGAAAATGTTTTGAAAAGAGGCCAATGTGGTGGCAACCTTTGTAATGATCCATGTGGGGATGTATACAAAGATGTATGTCTTTTGAAAAGGTTTACATTTGTTTTTGAAAGTTGTTTTGAAAGTGTTGTGGATTGTGGTTTTGAAATTAGGCAAGTGTTTTGTTTTGCAAGTTAATTCAAGTAACTAAGAGGTTATCTACTCCTAAATTTCTCAAAAGATCATTGCTATACTTTAACCCTTTTAACAAGTTTGCTCCACCATTGTATTTGGTGGGCAACCTTGTGTTAGGATGTGAAAGGGACAGGCGCGGGTCATCGTTTTAGACCATAATTGCAACGGCGTTAAATGTCTTTGGGCAATTTTCTTTAAGGGACTTGATCATTTGTTTTTGTTTGTTTTGAAAAGTTTTGTCGAGGGACTATGATCATTCAAATTGCTTGCTTTGCCCAAAGAAGTTCAACATACAATATGGCCCATTTATTTGAAGGCAACAAGTGGAATACCCTAGGGGGTGCAAGTGTGATTTGTGTGTCCATTTTCATGCTTGCTTATCTTGTATTAGGTCAAACTATTTTTTATCGTTTTTTCGCATACAAACCCTAGTTCTAACATGTTATCATTAGAAAGCAATACAGTGCGGAATTAAAATTACTAAGCTATTACAAAACCAAATATGGGAAGGGGGGTACAAATGTTCAAATGGGGGATATTGACAAGAATTTAAATCTAAATTATTACATCATTTTGAATATTTGCAAGGTAAATAAATTGCATAATTAAATGGAAATTAAATACATATGTGAAATGCAAAAAGAAAGTTTTTATATGTATGAGAAAATATTTTTTTATGTAAAAGAGAAAAGAAAATAAAAAATGTATTATTTTTTGGAGTATTTTGAACTTAGGGTAAAAACCCTAATTTTAAAGAAAAAGGGTATTATTTTCTAGTTTAATTCAACTATTTATTTATTATTTATAAAAATAAAATAAAATGAAGTGTATTGTAAAAAAAAGTATTTTTGTATCAAATATTAAAAAAAATTCAAGTATTTTTTATATTTTAGCTTAAATATATTAATAAACATATATATATATATATATTAAACCCTAAATATGTATTATACACAAAATAAATATTTATTTAATATTTTAATAAAATAAATAAAAAAGTATTTTTTGTGTGAAATATTTTCAGAATGTAAACAAAAAATAAAAGTTGTATTTATAATATTTTTATATTTACTCTAATAATAGTATATATATATTTATGTACAAACAAAGAAAATAAACAAATAAATATGCAATAAATGCAAAAAATGGTGAAAAAAATATTTCTAATTTTCTAATGTCATGAGAAAAAATAAATAAAGTCATCCAAAAAAGAAAAAGTCAAAAAGAGTCAAAAATGAAGCAAATGGGCTCAGGGGGTGTAAACATGGAAATAGGGTGTGAAAAGAAAATAACACAAAAGCCCAGCCCAATGATCATTGTCTTCAACCTCCAGCTCAAACATTTGAAAAACGCGCGCCCCTGTTCTTCAATGTCTAACTCCTGATTCTTGGCTTTTCAGCAAAAACTCTTAACATAAGAAATGTTCAGCATGAAGAGACGGTTTCAACCATATAAATAACTTGACCTATCTCTCTAAGATGAGGGAGAATTTCTCCTCCCCCAATTTCTGACCTAACTTTTCATCAATGTTCAGACATGAAATTCTCTAAGCACACGAAACATAAATGAAATCTAATCATATGAGCATGTTCAGGGCTATGATTGTGACATGTTTTCTTCAAAAACCTAAAGCTAACAATGCCTAATAAGAGAGATAGAACTCCATGAATATACCTGTTCAGTTGGAATCGAGCTTGGCAATGGAGGATGTTTCAGAGTGAAATGATGACTTGTACAGCTTCCTTGAAGTGTAAGGATGCTTTTCCAATTCCTACTTTGTCTTGAAACTCCCTGAATCGAGCTAGTGAACTCCAACTGCAAAACAGAAAATTGAAAATGGTGAAGTGGCTTGGAGGTGTTACAGGTCTGATTTTAGGACATGGTTAGCTTGCATATGTTGTAGGGAAGGTAGAGGAAAAGGTTTGGATCAAAATGCTCGAAGGGATTGGGAGTTTGCACTCAAACTGCAGGGGCTCCCCTGTTTGTGCAGTTTTGAGGTGATTAGAGAAATGGGAGTGTTTCAGATGGCAAGGGCTCGTGTGTTAGCTTGGATTTTTGTCTATGGAATGTATTTGATAGCTTTTGTGTTGTGTGTCTAAGCTGAGATGAGAGATAGCATAAGTTATGGACTTTTCTCCTATCTTAAGCAACAAAAGCAAGTTGGTGGTTTTAGGTTAGTAGGGGGCCTTCTAATGTGCTGCATAAACATCTCTTGATCAGTGTGTTATGCACATAATCTTGTGCCAAGCAGATCTTTCATGTACTTGTTGGATTACAAACTTGACATAAAGTTAACCTTTTCAAAAATGGAAATTCCACTTTATCTAGTTTAGGATTAATCTTACATACAATGCTTGCACTCAAAGAACAACACCTTAACACATTGAATATGCATTAAATTATTGAGTATGAAATGGTTCAAGGACCTGTAATCAAGCATAAAGCAAACTGATTTCAAATTGGCAAGATTATGAACATGTCTTGATGAAGAACAAAAAGTGAATTTTTGCCAACTTGTGAAATTCGAATCTCTCAAGTTATGAGGTTGTTTGATGAGTTCTTGGACATTTTGGAAAGCTTGGAATGTGTACTACAATCCATCTTTGAAATGCAAATCAAAATTCCAAGTGGAAGGGTATGAAAAGTGGCCTTGAAGTAGGGTAGAAAACCTTGTCAAAATAGGTCAAATTTCACTAAGTTAAAAGATGGTTTAGTGCCCTTATTCAAAAAATTATAACTTGAGATACAAGCTTCAAATGAGAAAACTTTGTGAATCAAAGTTGTAGATTATGCAACAAGCTACAACTTTCATGTTTTGACTTTTGTTTGAATCCAAATGGATCATGGTGAAAAGATGGGGCAAAGTTGGGAAAAAATTAGGTGATTTCTTGGTGAACAAGTTTCATGATTTGGCATGTTTTGATGAAAAATGAATCTTGACTCTTGATTTTGACCAAAAAAGTCAAAGTTTGACTTTTCAGTATACAGTCAAAATTGATCAATTGACTGGGAAATTCAACTGTCAACCTTGTGTACTTGGGATCTTTTGAGCTTGATGAACATGTCAAGATAGTTCCATGGGGTCCTTGAGTCCATATGTGAACTTGGTTTGCCATTGGCTAGGTCAAACAGTCAAAAATTGCCTTTGTGCAGTCAAAACCCTAAAAATGACCATTTTGCCCTTTTGGTGATCTGATCAAATTTCTTGTGGAATTGTGATCCAAACTTGATCAAATGATCCATATGAGTTCATAATGTTGATGTGGATCAAATTTCATGAGGTTTGACTGTCAATTGGCCACAGTTGACTTTTTCCCAATACAGCTGATTTCTAGGTCAACTGTCCAATTGACTGGGCAAAACTTGGAATCAAGACTTGAAACTTGGTATAGGTAAACTTGGGAGTTCAATATGAAGCATGAAAGTTGTCCTAGGCTTTTTGGGTCAAAACATCCTTAGGCAAACACAAACCCTAATTTGAGTCCCCAGTGCAAGGAGAAGTCTTGAGCAAAGGAAACCCTAACTGGATCTTGATCTTCAAAGGTCTTGTGATGAGAAAATGTTGAGGAAATGGGAGGGAAAATTTTGGGGTACAACAGTATGGTAATGTGGAGATGTATTGTTAGGGTTTTTAGGAGCCTCCCTCAAACTGGCAAGTTTTAACTTCAAGAGATGGGGTAGAACCTGAGCGAGAGTCATGTTTATTCGGGTGTATTGTCGTTGTGGTCTTTCCACCCTTGCTTGGTTAGATCTGGGTTGATTGTTTCTGGGCTGATCAGCTGCAGATTTCTGAATCATTACGGCCCCCACCGCTGGCCGGCGCTCAACTCTTCCTTGACCTCTTTGAGAGTAGACAGCTGATACTTCCTTCTTTGCTAGAAAAGTCTTCTTGATGGCAGCGGAAGCAGATGCATCTTTTTGAATTTTACCGCTCTTGATTCCGGCTTCAACTCTTTCACCAGTTAGAATCAACTCGGTGAACCCCGCAGACGAACTTCCAATCAGGTGATTAAATAATGGACCTGACAGAGTCCCCAAAAACATATCCACAAGCTCTCTCTCAGATAGAGGTGGTTGAACTCGTCCCGCCAAGTCTCTCCATTTCTGGGCATACTCCTTAAAGCCTTCATTGGAGACCATGCCCATACTTTGTAATTGAGTACGGGTTGGTACTAAGTCCGCATTATATTGATACTGTCTATAGAAGGCAGCAGCCAAATCCTCCCAATTGTGCACATCAGACCTCTCTAGCTGGTAGAACCAATCCAATTGCGTCCCCGACAAACTATCTTGAAAAAAGTGGACCCACAGGTCCTTGTCAGAAGAACGAGGTTGAATTTTTATGACGTAAGACCGCAGGTGCATCTTTGGGCAAGACACCCCATCGTATTTAGCAAAAAGAGGCACTTAAAACTTGGGGGGAATGACAATCCCAGAAACCAACCCTAACTCTTCGAAATCCAGTACAGGCACTCTTTGTACCTCCATGGCTGCCAGACGTTCTTCCAGATTCTTGTATTTGTCGTCTGCAGGAGGATACTGCTGTTCAGAATAATCTTCATCCTCTTCTTCTTCTTCTTCCTCAGACTCATATGGCATTGCAGCTCCCTTTCCTTTTCCTACCCCTTCATCAGATGTTGAGGGGAAGTCCAGGACCCTTCTAGTTTGACCTTCAAATCTTCTACCCAGAGTAGCCACACCAACTCTTTTCTTTTTCTTTTTCTCCTTTTCCTTCTCCAACAGATCTTTAAGATCCTCCTGACCGTTTGCCAAGGTCATGAGTAGTTGTCGGAACTGTGAATTCTGCGCTTGCAAATCTTTGACTGTCTGCTCTATATCTATCTTGCTGAAATAAACAGCAGAGAGATAAGGAAACTTGGTGTGAATACCTGTTTATGCATATGATGAATGATATGTATTCATGTAATGCATTCAAGGATTCAGAAATTCAAATTTGTTGTAAACAAAAAGGAACACACGTCATATTAATAAGATAGAATTTGTTAGTACATTAATGCCCCATGGGCAAAATAATTACAAAATTCTAATGTAAAAAGACGTTGCGCATCCTCTTTGGTGCGATGTAGGTGTTGAGAGTCTGCTCTTCATGGAGTTGACGAGTAAGTTCTAAAACCTTCTTCTCACTGGTGTAGAATTGGGCTTCAAAAGTATTGCGTTCTCCCTTGAGCTGTATCCAACTCCTTTGCAAATCTTCTAGTGATGTTGGCATGTCAGGATGTAGGAGGGTGTATGGAACCTTTCCTTCCATAACAGGCTCTTTGATCACAGGAAGAATGTAGGGGTAAGGCATCATAAGACTTTGGGCGCGGGTTTGTACCCACTTGAGGTAAGGCTCAAGGGGGATGTAATTCTTGTGTCCCAGTGTCTTACTGTCCACCTTGTTGGGCATTCTCCAAGCTCGGATAAACCTTTGTCGAAGTCCTTGATCGTCGTTGTCAAAGTCAAAAACCAAGTCTAGAATCAGTATGTCATGAGGGCCATCCCTTCGGGCATACCCAAACTGTCTCAGAGCCAAGCAGGGGTTGTAGGTAATGCCTCCCTTAATGCCAAGTAGAGGAACATTAGGGAATTCCCCACAATGATCAATGATGATAACATTTTCTTGCGATCGAGAACACCAATGAACATCTGAATGTTTAAGAGTCATCTATCGTTATGACCACCTTAAACCCTGCTCATTCTTCAAAACTGATTGGGGAAGGTGAGAAATAAACCACCTTGCTAGAAGAGGAGTACAGCACATGAGAACACCTCTTTTCCTCATTGTTCGTGTGTGAAATGAGTGGGGGATATCCCCAAGCAAAGTAGACATCGGGTTGTGATCCATGAAGATCTTGACAGCATTGACATCTATAAGTATGTCAGGGTTTGGGAACAAGACCAACCCATAGATGAGAAGAGCTACAATCTCCTCAAAAGCTTGCAGGTCTAGAGAATTCCAACAGTCTTGAGCTTTCTCAAAAAGAAACTTTTCCAAGAAACCCTTGACACCACTTCTAGTTTCCAAATGACCTTTGACATCAGATGGTTGCAAGTGTAGGGCCTGAGCAACATCTTCAGGCTTTGGATCTATTTCCGTACCGTTGTAGGATAGTTGATGGAAAATAGGAATCCTCAAGATTTGAGAAAATTCCTCCAAAGTAGGTACTAACTGGTAATCAGAAAATGTGAAGCAGTGGTGTAGGGGGTCAAAGAACTGGAAGAGAACTTTCACCATGTCTTCCTCTATGTTAGAGTTGACCAAGTTGAGAAGTCTACCATGTCTTTCAGTGAATGGAGAATTCTCTGGAATCTTGGAAGCAAGCTCCTTGAGTTGAGGAGGGGTTCTCACAAGGTTGACCTGAATAGTTTTTCGGCGGAGTGATTCCATAACCTACAAAACATGAACAAAGATGAAGATCCAAACCCTTGAAATGGTTAGTGGATGCAAATGATGCTTCATGATGTTCATGATGTATGCACAAGTATATGTACAAGCAAATCACACAAGTTCCTAGTTTCAGGCTTGCATGGGGTTTCATAGGTAAGTACCCTCTTGAAGTTAGTTGGCTCAACTTGTCCTATAAACAGTAACCGGGTTCTAAGGAGCTCAATATCATTGGATTATTTTCTGTGTTCATTGTTTCAGTTTAGCCACTTTACTGGCGACCTAAATATTCCAAGAAAACAACCCTCAATGAGTGTAGTATCGAGTATCTACCAACTTCCGACTGTACCAAAACCGGTCATCTCACTACCCCTAAAAAGGCCAAGATGGTCAAGTAAAGGTTCTAAAAGTCCATTAGTGCTTCATGACATCATTCAGCGGCCCCGTATACTCTTTGATTGACTCAAAGGCTACCGGTACCCACAAATATATCGCACTAATATAGCTATTGCTTCAACCATGTCGGTATACCCCGCACAGTTTCCACAACATATTGCTATTTACCTATGAATGTTTCCCAAATCCGGGTAGAGGATTTCAAACCCAAACCATAGAACCAAATGTAAAGCAATCAAGTCAAACAAGATAAGCATGTAAAGGTGATCTAAAACCCTAAGGTAACCCCACTTTTATAATTATCCCCAGCAGAGTCGCCAGTTCAATGATACGGTGGGAGAAATGACTTGAGGTTTTGCATTTGTGTTTGCAAATGTTTCGGTTTAGCAAGAGTCGCTACCGACTTTTTATTTTATCCAAAGGAAAGGTCAAAAAGCACAGGAAAGACCTTTGAGACGTTTTCTTGGGTTCGGGGGGTATATTATGAAAAGGGAAGGTGCTAGCACCCTTTTCATCCATGGTTTTCCATGGGCTCTTAGTTATTTGTTTAGATCACTTGCTTTTGCTTTTCAATTGTTTGAAATGGTGTTTTGTGTGTGGTTTTGAAAATGTTTTGAAAAGAGGCCTTTGTCTAGGCAAACTTTGTAATGATTCTTGTTTGAATGTATACAAAGGTGTTTGTCTTTTGAAAAATGTTTCAATGTTTGAAAGTTTGTTTTGGGAAATGTTTTTGAAATGTGTGTTTTTGAAATTAGCAAGGATGTTTTGCAAGTTTATCAAGTAACTAGGAGTTGTCTACCCTACTCAAAGATCTTTCCTACCCATTTTTAACCCTTTGACATTGTTGTTTTACCATTGTATTTGGTAAACAACATTGTGTTTGGATGTTAAACGGGACAGGCGCGGGTCATCGTATGACCATGATAACAATGTTGCCAAGTATCTTAGCAAGTTTTTTGAGGGACTAGATCATTTTTGTATAGGCAACCAAGATAGCGTCATTGAGGGACTATGATCTTTTTGTTTTATTTTTGTTTTGCCAAGATACCTAGCATGTATACCATGACCATGTTTGAGGCAACAAGTGGATGAAACCCTAGGGGTTCTTGTGTGCATTGTGTTGTCATTTTCATGCATTTTTGTCTTGTATTAGTCAAGCTATTTGTTTTGATTTTGGTTATTTGCATACAAACTCTAATCTTTTTATCATGCATATTTGAAAGCAATAAAGTGTATAAAAGTAAATCTACGACTATTACAAGATTGATATGGGTAGGGGGATACAAGTTTGAATAGGGGGATATTTGCAAGAAAATAAAACCCTAATTCAACTATTACAACCAAATTGAACTCATTGTACAATTGATAAATTGACAAATATTTAAATGTGCAATTAAATATAAATATGCAAAAATGTTTTTGTATTTATTTTTATGTATGTAAAACTAAGTTATTTAATATCCTAAAAATATTAAAAATATTAATGGTCTATTTTTGAAAGGGATGGAAACCCTAATTTGGTTTTAAGAAATATATATATATATTAATTATATTATTTATTCATTTATGTAAAAAAAATAAAATAAAATATATACAAAATGTTGAAAAATAAAAATATGTATGACAATATTATTTAAGTGTATAAATAATAAAAATAAAAATATATAATATTTTTATAGTATTTACAAGTTTTTGTTTTAAGAAAATAAAAGTATATTATTTAATAATTATTTCTATGTCCAAAAAATAATAAAAATAATAAAATAAAAATGTGAAAATTTAAGAAAATATTTTTAGTGATTTTTTATATTTAGAAAAAATAATAAAAGTCAGAAACTAAAAAAGAAATGA
Organism: Vicia faba; assembly: GCA_948472305.1. Taxonomy (NCBI): domain Eukaryota; kingdom Viridiplantae; phylum Streptophyta; class Magnoliopsida; order Fabales; family Fabaceae; genus Vicia; species Vicia faba. The sequence continues at coordinate 629,893,810 of OX451741.1, read as the reverse complement.
AAAATAAACAAATGGGCCAAGGGGGTGTAAACAGCAAGCTAGGAGGTGCAAAAAGTATGAACAAGCCAAGCCCAGCCCAGATGGCCTTCATCCCTGTTCTCCAGAAACAACAAACACGCGTGCCATGTTCAAACGGCTAACTCTTACATTTGTGCTTAAAAACAAAAAACTTGCAACATGAAAGTTATAGAGCATGAACACGCGATTCTAACCATGTAAAAAACTTAATCTAACTCTCAAAGACCAGAGAGAATTTCTCTGGCCCTAATTTCTAACCTAATTTTTTCAGAAAGTTCATCATTCAAATTCTCCCAGCTCAATTAACTTAAATGAATTCTATGCATATGTACAGCTCAAGGGAAATGAGGACTACATTTTTTATTCACAAACCTAAGCCTAATGATTCCTAAATAGAGAGATAGAAGTTTGAACTTTACATGTTTTAGTCAAGCTCGAGTATGGCAATGTAGGGGTTATGAGTGAGGCCTGAGATGCTTGTGAGCTTGCTTGAAGTTCCTTTGAGCTTTCCCAATGCCTAGCTTGCTTTGAACTTGCCTGGATATGCTTGTAGAAGTCAACATGCAAAGTCAGAATTCAAAAATGGTGAAGTGTGTAAATGGAGTTACAGTGACTTGGTAATGGTTGGGATAGTTTAGGTAGGTTGTATGGAGTGTGTTGAAATTGGTTGCAAGCAAAACGCACGAGTGGATTTGGTTTTGGAAATCAAAATGCAGAACTTGCCCTATTTTGACAAGAACTTATGTTTTGGTGTTTTGGAAGGTTCGAGGACTTGTAAACTCGTGTTTCTAACCGTAGTAAATGTGAAAAACTTGTTTGAAATGTTTACAAGCTTTGGTTTTATCAGATTGCAAAGTTGTTGAGATTTTGCAAGTTGACTTGGTTTTGAAGTAAAAGGTGATTTTGACAATGTTATGGCCTGTACAAGCTAGCTTCAAGCATGCTGATAGTTGGTGTACTTTCCCTGATCTTTGTGGATATGGTTTGCTACAAAAGATTAAGTCCAATGCTCAAGACAAACAAAAATGCAAAAGTTGTGCTTTATGTAAATGGCATTGTTGCCTTTTTGCCAAAAATGGATTAATCCTTTGTGCAATCTTCTATAGATCAGAACAATGCCTCTAACCAATGTGTTTGCATTTGATTTATGAGTGTGGAATGTTTTAAGGACCTGTAAACAAGTACAAGCAAGGCTGGACAGAATTTGCAACTTGTATCAACATGAAAAATGCCTTGGACAAAAGTGAGAAATGGCCATTTTCTTTTCTTCGATTATCCCTAACCATAAATGGTTTTGAAGAGTTCTTGGACATTTTGGAAATCTTGTAACATGCTATATAACCCATTTTTGAAATTCATTTTGATATTACACTTGGAACTATGTGAAAAATTTCCATGAAGATAGGTCAAAATCCTGCCTAAACTAGGGCAAATTTTCACTAAGTTAGAAAGTTTTTGGACCCTTATTCATAAAATCATAACTTGAGATCCAAGCTTGTTTTGGGAAAACTTTGTTAATCAAAGTTGTAGATTTTGTGTAGGACTACAACTTTCATGTTGGAAGTTTTCTTTGAATCCAATTGCATCATGGTGAAAAAGTTGGACAAAGTTAGGAAAAAATAAGAAATTTTCATAACTTAGAAAAATTCTAAGTTATGAAAATTTTCCATTTTAAACCCTAATTTTGAAAATTAAGTTTCTTGGTGAAAAAGTTTCATGTTTTGAGACATCTTGGTGAAAAATGACCCTTGGCACTTGATTTTGACCAAAAAGTCAAAGTTTGACTTTTCAGTGTATTGTTGATTTTGATCAATTGACTGGAAAATTCATCTGTCAATCCAATGCATTTGAGATATTTTGAACCTTGTGATTAGGTAAAGATGATGCCATTGAGTCCTTGAATACATGCTTGAACCCAATTTGCCATTGGCTAGGTTAAAAATCAGAAATTGCCCTTCTGTAGTCAAAACCCTAAAAATGACCATGTTACCCTTTTGATGATCAGATTAAATTTCTTGAAGAGTTGTGGTCCAAACTTTATCAAATGGTTCATATGAGCCTATAATGTTGATGTGGATAAAAAATTATGAGGTTTGACTATAAATTGGCCACAGTTGACTTTTTCCCCAATATAACTGATTTTTAGGTCAACTGTCCAATTGACTGGGCAAAAATTTGATTCAAAGCTTGAAACATGGTATGAGCAATCTTAGGAGTCCAACATGAAGTATGAAAGTCACATGGGGCATTAGAAGTCCAAAATTCCTTGTGCAAACTCAAACCCTTATTTCAGGTCAACAGTGCAAGGAGATGTCTTGAGCTGAGCAAACCCTAGCTTGGTCTTGAGTTCAAAGAGTCTTGTGAGGGGAAATCTTGATAAAATGAGTGGGAAAATTTTGGGGTACAACACATGGCATTAAGCAAGATCTGAAGAATGAAGAAGTTGATACTGATGTCAGTAATATTGTCGGGGCTAGTAAGGTTACCCGAAGCGGGAGGATTTTCTCTCCCGAGATTTCCCCGAAGTCTGTCAACAAACCTATTGTCATACCATCTGTTGTTCCCGCTAGTCCATCAACTATTGTTCCTGTGCTTACTCCAGTTATTACCCCTACTACTGAGCCATTTGGGACTCGGGGCAAGGAAATTATAGGTGAGCCTGCCCGGACGGAGGCACCTAAGAAGATAGTTGTGGAAGCCTCAAAACAAGAAATAGAGAAAATACTAAAAATCATCAAGAAGAGCGACTACAATATGGTCGAGCAGCTGGGGCAGACCCCATCAAAGATATATGTGTTGTCTCTGCTTTTGTGTTCTGAATCCCATGCGAAGGCTCTGGTTGCATTTCTCAAGACTGCGTATGTGTCGCAGGAAACCTCAGCTGATCAGTTCAAAGATTGTATGGCCAGCCTGACTGCTGACAATGGGTTGGGTTTTTCAGATGCGGATCTGACATCGAAAGGAAGGAAGCATAATGATGCTCTGCATGTCTCGATCGAGTGCAGTGGCTCATGTGCTGGTAGTTATCGGGTCTTCACTGAATGTTCTGCCTAAGAAAGTGTTGGACTGTTTGGATTGTGAGGGTTTGATTCTAAAGGCTAGTAACATTGTGTGGTAAGGGCTTTTGAAGGATCAAAGAGAATGGTGCACGGGGAGGTGGACATCCCTGTCAAAGTGGGTTCTCATACTTTTGGGTCCACCTTCTACGTAATGGATATCAGGCCATCGTATTTTTGCTTATTGGGTCGTCCTTGGATCCATGAGGCTGGGGTAGTTACTTCCACAATCCATCAAATGCTGAAGTATCCGGTAAAGGGAAAGATTGTCACAGTGCAAGGTGAAGAAGAGTATATGGTGAGTCACCTCAATTCTTTTCGCTACATAGAGATGGATGGGGAATTCATAGAAACTCCTTGTCAGAATTTCGAAGAGGTCCCTCAGGTCTTGGCATCAAGTGAAGTTACTACCAATAAACCTCCATTGAAGATGGCTTCTCTCAAGGATGACAAGGCTGTAGTTGAAGAAGATGGGTGTACCAATTGGGGTCAGCTCCCTGATTTTACTCATAAAACTGACAAATTTGGTTTGAGCTTTACTACAGGGGCTTAAAGGGCTGTTAGGCATTCTCGGGCTGGAAGACCTCCGCTACACATCAGCAATCAAGGAATTAATGCAATTGAAGACAGTGAAGAGGATTCAAACATTGATAGCTGGATCTACCCAACAACCAACGGTAGACCGAATAACTGGACGGCCAGGGACTTCATACCTGTTTCTTTTATTCCGCAATAATTGACTCATTTGTTTTAAGATTTGTAATAAATAATTTGAAACTTTATGGCCCGGTGCCTTGCCCGAGGCACCTTGGCTTTGCTTGTGAGGGCTTATTATTTGTCATTTCATATATCATTAATAAAGCATTGGATGTTTCTTGCATTACAAATGTTGTGATCCTTGTTTTTCTTTTCTGTCTCTCACTTTATCAAAACAGCTATTCTCTTACACACACTCACGTATCATACTGCAGATCCGTATCCACTCTGGATCCCATTGATAACAACTCTGCTACTGCCAGTTATAACTTCAAAAATCCGATCAACCAAGCCGAGGACAAAGGTGAGGAGGATTGTGAGGTGCCTGGAGAACTTGCTAGACTAATACAGCAGGAAGAAAGGACCGTACAACTTGCATGAAGATCCAGTTGAGTCAATGAATTTGGGGTACAGAGGAAGACAGGAAAGAGGTTTAAATAGGTGCGAATCTGGAGCCTGGTGTCAAACAACGGTTAATACAGATGTTACACGACTATGTTGAGATCTTTGCCTGGTCCTATGAAGACATGCCTGGGTTGGACATTGATATTGTGGTACATCGCCTTCCGACTAAAGAAGACTGCCCTCTGGTAAAGCAGAAGGTTCGTCATATGCACCCTGAAATGTCAGAAAATCAAGGCAGAGGTCATGAAACAGTTCGACGCACGATTCTTAGCTGTCACTTCTTATCTGCAGTGGGTTGCCAACGTCGTTCCGGTACCTAAGAAGGATGGTAAGGTACGGATGTGTGTGGACTACAGAGATCTGAACAGGGTAAGCCTTAAGGATAACTTCCCACTTCCTGACATTGATGTTCTAGTCGACAACACCGTGCAGCACAAGATCTTCTACTTCGTGGATGGTTTTTATGGCTACAGCCAAATCAAGATGGCTCCTGAGGACATGGATAAGACAACCTTCGTTACACAGTGGGTCACCTTCTGTTACAAGGTAATGCCTTTTGGGTTGAAGAATGTTGGGGCAACTTATCAGCACACCATGATCGCTTTATTCCATGATATGATTCACCACGAGATCGAGGTTTATGTTGATGACATGATAGCCAGGTCCCAGACTGAGGAAGAGCACCTTGATCATCTCCAGAAACTGTTTGACAGGTTGAAGACGTACAAGCTGAGGTTGAATCCGAACAAGTGTACCTTCGGGGTAAGGTCTGGTAAGCTTTTGGGTTTTGTTGTCAGTGACAAAGGTATTCAGGTAGAACCTGCAAAAGTAAAAGCCATACAAGAGATGTCGGCTCCCCGCATAGAAAAGGAAGTTAGAGGTTTCTTGGGACGCCTGAATTACATCGCCAGGTTCATTTCACATCTGACTGCTACTTGTGAGCCAACCTTCAAGCTTCTGAAGAAAGATCAAGTGGTAAAGTGGAGTGATGAATGCCATACCGCTTTCAAAAGAATCAAGGAATACCTTCAAGAACCACCAATTTTGATGCCTCCAGTTGAAGGAAGACCTTTGATATTATACTTGACAGTGCTAGACAATTCAATGGGTGTGTGCTGGGGAAGCATGACGAGTCTGGTCGAAAAGAGCACGCCATTTATTACCTTAGCAAAAAGTTTACCGACAGTGAGACTCGATACTCATTGCTCGAGAAAACTTGTTGCGCTTTGGCATGGGCTGCTCGCCGACTGAGACAGTATATGCTGACTCACACTACCTTGTTGATATCAAAGATGGATCCGATCAAGTATATTTTCGAGAAGCCCACTCTCTTCAGAATGATAGCAAGATGGAAAATGATCTTAACCGAGTACGACATACAATACACAACCCAAAAAGCAATCAAGGGGAGTGTATTGGCGGATCATTTGGCGCATCAAGCCGTGGATGACTACCAATCCATGAATTTTGAGTTCCCGGATGAGAATATCATGTTGGTAACCGATTGCGAAGAACCTGGACCGGATGAAGGACCTGAGGAGGGATCCCGATGGTCTATGTATTTTGATGGAGCCTCGAACGCATTGGATAATGGCATTGGCGCTGTAATTATATCTCCTGAGGGCTGTCATACTCCGTTCACCGCCCGATTATGTTTTAACTGCACCAACAATATGGCAGAGTATGAAGCGTGTATCATGGGTCTTCGAGCTGCTATTAACCTGAGGATTAAGTTCTTAAGTGTATCGGAGATTCTGCTCTGGTAATAAGTCAGATCAAAGGCGAGTGGGATACGAAGCACCTGAATCTTATTCCTTACAAAGAGTATGTACTGACATTGCTCCCACACTTTGAGGAGATAACCTTTGAACATTTCCCACGAGAAGAGAACCAATTGGCATACGCGCTAGCTACCATGTCTTCTATGTTCAAAGTCAGGTGGGACAATGAAGCTCCCCATATTACCATTGAGAGGTTGGACGAACCCGCACACTGCTGTGAGATCGACACTGAAGAAGTGGCAGACAAACCCTGGTTTCACGAGGTAAAGAGGTATCTTAAGGCTCAAGAATACCCCAAGGGGGAATCTGTTAATGATAAGAAGTTTCTGAGAAGGTTCGCTGCGAAGTTCTTCATCAGTAATAGAATCCTCTATAAGTGTAACCATGATTCAACCTTACTGCGGTGTGTAGACAAGAGCGAGGCAGAAAGGATCATGGCAAAGTCACATGAGGGTACCTTCGGAACTCATTCTAGTGGACATACCATGGCAAATAAAATCATACGGGCAGGATATTACTGGTCCACTATGGAAGTCGATTGTTATCAGCACTCTCGAACCTGTCATAAGTGCCAAGTCTATGCTGATAAGGTGCATGTACCTCCGGTTCCCCTGAATGTTTTGACAGCTCATTGGCCCTTTGCAATATGGGGCATCGACATGATCGGCAAGATCATACCTACTGCGTCTGCAGGCATCACTTCATTCTGGTCGCAATTGATTACTTCACAAAGTGGGTTGAGGCAGCTTCCTTTGCTACAGTAACCAAGAACATCGTGGCGCAGTTTATCCGACACAATCTGATCTATCGATATGGTGTACCAGAGAGGATTATTACGGACAATGGTACAAATCTCAATAACACAATGATCACCGAGATCTGCAAACAGTTCAAAGCATCATAAACTCTTCTCCCTACCGGCCGAAGATGAATGGGATTGTTGAAGCGGCTAACAAGAACATCAAGAAAATTATACAGAAGATGACGGTGACATACAAAGACTGGCACAAGATGTTACCATTCGCTCTTCATAGGTACGTACCTCAGCACGAACGTCGACAGGGGAAACACCCTACTCTTTGGTATATGGCATGGAGGCAGTCCTACCCATCGAAGTCCATATACCCTCTCTCAGGGTTATGAAGGATGCGGGTTTGAACGAAGACGACTGGATCCAAATCCGACTTGATCAGCTGAATCTAATTGATGAAAAGAGACTTACTGCTATCTGTCATGGTCAGACGTATCAAAAGCGAATGATCGAGGCTTTTAACAAGAAAGTCAGACGTCAAGAATATCAAGTTGGGGATCTAGTGATCAAGCGCATCATACTACCGCAAGGTGATCCCAGGGGAAAATGGACCCCCACATACGAAGGGCCATTTGTGACCACCATGGATGGTGACGACCTTCCTCACCCCGTCAATGCAGACATAGTGAAAAGATACTACGCATAATCAAAGACCCGCTAGGTTGACTGGCCTAGGCAAAAATAAGGGCTTCCCGACGAATCAAAAGGGTTTGGGCAAAAGTAAGGGATGAAAATGAAAAAAACTCGTCATGCTGCCCCAGCACACACCCCATTGAGTTGTCAAGTACTGTCAAGTATAGGATTAGAGGTCTCCCTTCAACCGGCGGCATAAGAATGGGTGGTTCTTGGAGATACTCTTTGATTCTGTCAAAAGCAGCCTGACATTCATCATTCCAACATACTACCTGATCTTTCTTCAGCAGCTTGAAGATTGGTTCACAGGTAGCAGTTAGGTGCGAGATGAATCGAGCAATGTAATTCAGGCGTCCTAGAAAGCCTCTGACCTCTTTCTCTGTCTTGGGAACTGGCATCTCTTGAATAGCTTTAACCTTGGCAGGATCCACTTGAATACCCTTATCACTCACGACGAAGCCTAGCAACTTTCCAGATCTAACCCCGAAGGTGCACTTGTTCGGGTTCAACCTCAGCTTGTACAATTTCAGACGGTCAAACAACTTCTGTAGATGGTCAAGGTGTTCCTCCTCAGTTTGGGACCTTGCAATCATGTCGTCAACATACACTTCTATCTCATGATGGATCATGTCATGAAATAAAGCAACCATGGCACGTTGGTAGGTTGCCCCAGCATTTTTCAACCCGAATGGCATGACCTTGTAGCAGAAGGTGCCCCACTGAGTAACAAAGGTAGTTTTTTCCATGTCTTCAGGAGCCATCTTGATCTGATTATACCCTGAAAAACCATCCATGAAGGAAAACACCTTATGCTGAGCAGTATTGTCAACCAGGACATCAATGTGAGGTAGGGGAAGTCATCTTTGGGGTTGGCCCTGTTCAGATCCTTGTAGTCGACACACATTCTGACCTTACCATCTTTCTTTGGCACTGGAACTATGTTGGCAACCCACTGAGGGTAAGAAGTCACTGCAAGAAATCCGGCATCGAATTGCTTCATAACCTCAGCTTTGATCTTCTCGGACATCTCTGGACGCATACGGCGGACCTTTTGCTTAACCGGAGGGCAGTCTTCCTTGGTAGGCAGATGATGGACTACGATGTCGGTATCTAACCCAGGCATGTCTTCGTAAGACCAGGCAAAGATCTCCACATAATCATGCAGCATCTGAATCAGCCGTTGTTTCACGCTGAGCTCGAGATTGGCACCAATCTTGACTTCCTTTCTATCTGTCTCAGTACCCAGATTCACCGTTTCCACTGGCTCTTCATGTGGTTGAATGGCCCTCTCCTCCTGGAGTAACAGTCTTGCAAGCTCGCCAGGCACTTCGCAATCATCTTCACCTTCGTCTTCGGCTAAGTTGATCGGATTTTCGAAGTCATAACTAGCAGTAGCAGAGTCGTTACCAGTGAGATCCAGAGTGGATTGAAACCTGTATGAGTGAGTGTGTGTAAATACAGCTGTTTTGCAATATATGTAAGGAAAGAAAGAAAGGGAGCGCAAGATTTGTAATGTGAAAAACGTCCAATGCTTTTATTCATGATATATGAAAGTGACAAACAAAAGCCCTCACAAATAAAACCACGGCGCCCCGGGTAAGACACCGGGCCAATAGAGTTTCAAGTTATTGTTTATTACAATTTCAAAAAACAAAAAAGTTCATTACTTCGTGACAAAAGTAACAGGCATGCAGTCTTTGGAAGTCCAGTTGCTAGGTCCATCTTCGGTTGTCGGGTATATCCAGCTGTTGAACTCAGATTCTTCCACTTCATCTTCATCCCCAATAACATTTACTCCATGGTTAGGCATGGGAGCAGTCACCACATTAGGCTTCTCGGGCGCCTCAAACTGAACCTCTTTAGCATCAATAAGGTCTTGGACCTTATTCCTCAGAGCCCAACAATCATTTGTGTTATGCCCCAGGCTGTCAGAGTGATAAGCGCAGCGGGCGTTGGGGTTGCACTTCGGAGATGCTGTATTTACCATCTTCGGAGCTTCCTTGACCGTTACCAGGCTAGTTGACAGCAGTTGCGGCAGAATTTGAGAGAGAGTCATGCTGAGCCGAGTATACTGCCTTTTAGGCCTCTCAGCTCTGGGCTGGTTGTACTGTTGTGGAGCAGCAGTAGGCTTAGAAATAACTACCGCGTTGACAGCTTGGCGGCGTTCCGGTTTGTCTTGCCTTCTCGGACCATACACAGCACTGGCCTCCTTCTTGAAGGGCTTCTTTTCAGCATTGGAGGAGGTACCCTTCTGTATCTTTCCCGATTTTATACCAGCCTCGATCCTCTCACCAGTCAGGATCAGGTCAGTAAACCCAGCAGAGGAATTACCAATGAGATGATTGAAGAATGGACCGGATAGGGTCCCCAAGAACATGTCTACTAGCTCACGGTCTGTCAACGGTGGCTGCACCCTACCAGCCAGATCTCTCCATTTCTGTGCGTACTCCTTAAAACCTTCACCCGATCCTAGCGACATACCCTGGAGTTGGGTACGCGTAGGAGCGAGGTCGGAATTATATTGATACTGCTTGTAAAAAGCAGTGGCCAAATCCTCCCAGTTACGAATGTTGGTCCCATCCAGCTGATAGAACCATTCGAGGTGAGTCCCTGAAAGACTCTCCTGGAAGAAGTGGATCCATAAGTTCATGTCTGCTGTGTAAGGCTGGATCTTCCTTACATAAGAACGGAGGTGCATCTTAGGACAGGAAGCCCCGTCATACTTCACAAAGGCAGACGCCTTGAACTTGTGTGGAATTACCACCCCAGAAGATAACCCTAAGTCTCCGAAATCCAATCCAGGCACACGCTGAATCTCCATAGCATTTAATCTGTCCTCCAGTTGTTTGTACCGGTCCTCAGTAGGAGGGTACTGTTCTTCATTGAAGTTTGTCTCAGTGTCAGAGACCACAGGACTAGGGACCTCTCTCCCTTGGTGACTACCTTCCCCCACAGATGGAGTAGTCCTCTCAGCTTCATTTTGCAAAGTGTTCCCGAGCCTGCGCCCAGTGTTGAATAACACAGTCCTCTTCTTCTTCTTACTCTTCTTCAGGAGCATAGCATTCAGCTCTTGTTGACCTTGAGCCAAACCCATGATCAGCTCCTGAAATTGTGTGTTCTGCGCCTGAAGGGCCTTGATAGACAGCTCGGTAGATGATTCAGGGTTCATGATGCTCAAATAAACAGCGAAGAACAGTAAGCAACCTGAAAAGAAGAGTACCTGCTATGCACATGATGAATGATATGTGTATATGCAATGCATTCAAGGGTTCGAAAATTCAAATTTGTTGTAGACAAAAGGAACACACGTTATCATTAAGAAAATAATTGTTCAGTACATCAAAGCCTCATGGGCAAAATATTACAAAAGCAAATCAATCCCAGAAGACACTACGCATCCTCTTTGGAGCTATGTAAGTGTTGAGATTCTTTTCCTCATGCAGCAGACGGGTGAGCTCCAAGACCTTCTTTTCACTAGCATGTAGACTGGTCTCAAGAGAATTCCGTTCTTCCTTAAGCTGGATCCAGCTTTTCTGCATTTCTTCCCAGGATGTGGGCATGTCAGGATGTTGAATGGTGTAGGACACCTCTCCTTCCAATGTTGGCTCTTTGATCACAGGGAGAACATGAGGATAAGGCATCTCTAACTTCTGGGAGCGGGCGCGTACCCACTTGAGATAAGGTTCCAACGGGATGGAGTTCTTGTGCCCCAGTGTCTTGCTGTCTATCTTACTGGGCATCCTCCAAGCTCTGATAAATATCTGGCGAAGTCCTTGTGCATCGTTGTCGAAGTCAAAAACTATGTCAGGAATTAACATGTCATGAGGGTCGTCCCTCCGAGCATAACCAAACTATCTCCAAGCCAGGCACGGGTTGTAAGTAATACCTCCTCTGATTCCAAGTAAAGGAACATTAGGGTACTCCCCGCAACGATCAATGATAGTGACGTCCTCTCTGGACCGAGAACACCAATGTATATCAGCATGTGTAAGGGTCATCAATCGCTGTGACCACCTCAAACCCCGCTCGTTCTTCAAAACTGTTTGTGGAAGGTGCGAAATAAACCACCTTCCCAGGAGAGGAGTGCAGCACATAAGAACACCTCTTTTTCTCATGGTTCGAGTGTAACATGAATGAAGGATGTCCCCAAGCAACGTAGGTATAGGATTTCTGGACATGAAGGTCTGGACAGCACTGATATCTATAAGTTGATCTGGGTTAGGGAACAACACCAAACCATAGACAAGGAGGGCCACAACTTCTTCAAAAGCTTGTAGGTCAAGGGAGTTCCAACATTCTTGGGCCTTTTCAAACAGAAACCTGGCTAAGAACCCTTTGATACCACTTCTAGCTTCCCAATGTCCCTTGAGGTCAGATGGTTGTAGGTGTAAGGCCTTAGCAATCTCTTCCAGTTTGGGTTCCTTTTCCGTACCGTTGTAGGGTAGTTGATCAAGGATAGGGATCTTCAGAAGCCGGGAGAACTCTTCTAATGTAGGCACCAGTTGATAATCCAGGAAGGTGAAACAGTGATGCAGAGGGTCAAAGAACTGGAACAGGACCTTTATCATATCTTCCTCAATGTTGGTGTTGACCAAGCTGATGAGTCTTCCATGTCTCTCACTGAATGAAGAGCTCTCGGGAATCCTGGATATAAGCTCCTTAAGCTGAGGAGGGATCCTTACAAGGCTGATCTGAATTGTCTTTCTGCGAACAGTTTCCATGTCCTACAAAACAAGAACAAAGATGAAGATTCGAACCCCTGAAATGGTTAGTCAATGCATATGATGCTGGATGATGTCATGGTGCTATGATTAAACACACCACAAATATTTACAAAGGCAAACATGATAAGGCACACAAGTCACACCACAGCCCTTAGAGTTTAGGCCAGCATGGGGTCTGGGTATTACCCTCTTGAAGTTGGTGGGCTCAACCTGTCCTATTAGAAGTAACCGGGTTCTAAGGGTCCCAATATCACTGGATTGCTTTCATTGTTCATCGTTTCGATTTAGCCACTGAACTGGCGACCGAAATATCCCAGGAAAGCAACCCTCAATTGAGTGTAGTATCGAGTATCAACCAACCTCGGATTGCACCAAAGTCAGTTATCTCACTACCATAAAGAGGCCAAGATGGTTCAATTAAGGTTCCTAAGGTCAGTTGATGCTTCACGACACCACATGGAGGCCCCTTACTCTCCTTGACTGAACTCAAGGGTTACCGGTACACACCAAAGTGCCACATCAACGTAGCAGACTGTTTCAACCATGTCGGTATACCCCGCACAGTTCCCTCATAGCCTTGTTGCTACTTTCTAAAAAGGTATCCCCAGATCCGGGTTAGGATCTATAGAACTCCCGAGACAGTCCCACAATAATAAAGCAAACAAGTCAAAGCAATTGAAAACACAGTTATGAATTATCCTAAGGTACACCTCACTTTGAGTATTAATATCCCCAGCAGAGTCGCCAGTTCTGTGATCGGTGGATCTGGAACTGACTGTTTAACGCTGGTTCGCGAAATGTCGCGGAAGCAAGAGTCGCCACCGTCTTTTATTTTCTCCAACAAGGAAAGGACAAAAGCACAGAAAAATTCCTTTTGAGATTGTTTCTCGGTTCGGGAGGTAGATTTATAGAAAGGGAATGTGTTAGCACCCTTTCTATCCATGGTTATCCATGGGCTCTTAGATACTTGCTCATTGTGTTTTCAAAATTTGTTTGCTTTTCAAGTGTGTGTGGGTTTTGAAAAAGTTTCGTTTGAAAAATTTCTAAGTAACTCTTGTATCAGTCCTCAAGAGTGTATGAAAAATTTGTTTGAAAACTTTTGAAAGTGTGGGGTGCGAAAAGTTGTTTTTGTTTGTTTTTAAAAGAGCAGGTATCCATGAGAATCTACCTACCCTAAGGAATTAGGCTGTGTAAATGTCCTTAAGGTAGTGCCATCCCACCATTGAGAGGTAGGTAGCACTATCGTTGGAGGTGTTCGGGTCAATTCGTTTGTTAGGGACAGTGTGGTCACCAAGCAATAGTAAGATACCTTAGAAGCTACCCTTATGCCATTGATCTTTTTATTCCAAGGCAACCGTTTCGAGGCAACTTGTTTCGAGGCAACCGTTTCGAGGCAACTAGATCAATGGAACATAAGGACTCACTAAGACGTCCTATACTTGACGACCACGTTTCGAGGGGCAAGGCAATAGTGTAATCACCAGAGCAACAGTAGGACACCTTAGAAGCTACCCTTATGCCGTGTTCATGGACATAAGGACTTACTAAGACGTCCTGTACTCGACGACCACGTTTCGAGGGGCAAGGCAACAGTGAGGCGTACCCTAAGAGTGGTATGTGAATTGTGTGTCATTTTCAGTTATTATTTGTCTTGTCATGCATTGGGTGAGCTACGCTTTGATTTTATTTGGGCATTCATTCTTTCATGTGATTAACAGTTTAAAAGGTGCAAAAATTAAAATGCGAAAAAATAAAGGTCCTACGCTATTACAAGGCGCGGGTCTATACATCGCCAAATTAACAAAGACCCGATTTAAAATAAAAGTGCGGAAAGTAAATGTCCTAATTATCTATTACAAGGCCTTGGGGCAATTACATAAATTAAAAATGAAAAATGTAAATAAACGCGCGAAAAGAAATTAGAAGCGAAAGTGCGAGGGCGTTGGACCCTTTAAGGAAATTAAATATGAAATTACAAATTAATTAAAGAAAAGAACTTATTTTTTGATGTTTTTTAGTAATTAATGAAAATAAAGAAAGAAAATTAATTATTATTAGGAACCCTAATTCTACACTATTTTTAATTTGTTAAAAAAAAATATTTAAGTTTAAACCTAATTTACTAATTGTTTAATTATAAGAGTATTTACAAAATTAGTTAATAATTATTATTATTATAATAAGAAAATTTTAATTATTGAGAAAAAGAGTAAAATGCTAAAAAACCTAATTTTTATGTTTTTTTTAATTGTTTAGAAAAAAAGACATTAAAGTTAAAAACCTAAATTTAAACTAATTGTTTTATTGGAATTTATTTACAAAATAATATTACATAAAACATATTTTTATTTTTGATTTCTGATTTTTTTGGATTTTTATATATTAAAAATTAATTGGTGAATTAAAGGAAAACAATTAATTAAAAAAAGAATAAATAAAAGAAAAGAAAAGAGAGAAAGAAATGCAAACATGGGGGGTGATTGTCCAATCTGGAGGTGTTACTGAAGTAATTTTGGCCCAAGAAATCTGGCCTACGTTGACTTTCAGCGTTTGTGTGAGGAGCTGTTGACCAATGCATATGGTGATCTACAAGTTCTGACCATTGGATGGAGCCTTTGGGCGCGTGGCAAGCCAGATGGTGAAGGCATATGGTACTCCCTTGAGAACATGTTGCATGGAAACACTTTGAGAAAAATAATATTGAAGAGGTGGGGGACCTGGGAATCGAACCCAGGTCCCTGCGTTTGCCAAGTTAGTGCTTTGCCAATTGTGCTGTTGGTGCGCTTTGTATATGGAATGGAAAATAAATAATATAAAACAAAATCAAAATCAATGTTATGAAAATAAAAAACGCGCTGGAATTCAAACCCTCCAGTCACATCTCGCCACGCAGTCTTCTTCTTCATTTGTTCCTGTAACAAAAAGGATAGCAGGGGTTTTAAACCCCCCCAAAAACACAGGCTTATGGATAATAGCGATTAGGCCATGTTTAATCATAAATTGAGCGCGATGGTCTTATTGAATCAGGCTCCTTGCGACGAATTCAACCATACTGATTTTGAGGTTCAATTTTTTCACATGTGAAAAGCCCTATTTCCAAGCTCCTGAAACCCTAGCAAGCATTCATGGCAAATCTCTATATAGGCGTTGTTAGTTAAATCAAAGGGTACCATTAGCCTCAGAACCTTCATATTAGTGTAAATCCATATTCAAAACGTATGAAAAATGCATGTATATTGAGATACGATTATGAAAAAGTTTGAGAAAAGTGTGACTTCAATATACCAATTCCTTGCGCGTGGAGGGTTGATTTTGATTGCTAGAGCTTCCTTGGGATGTCAGCAATGTATTGGAAATGTTATTTGGCCTTGAAACACCTTGTATCAATGAAAACAGTTTTCAAGTTTTTTTAGAAAAAATGCAAAGTTGTTTCTGAGTTTGGGCGCAGCTTAGGTCGTTTTCTTGCTTGTGTTTACTTGCATATGCATTATGTAATGAGTCTTGATAAGAATTATGGCCAATAATGCAAGGCATTCAAACTTAAGATTTTCCATAAACCTCCATTAACAAACTTTCCATCTTTGTACCAAAATTTGAATTCTTGCTTGATTAGGCCTTGGTACGAATTTGGGATGTTGTATAATGGTGATTCAAAGCTAATCAAAGCCAAATATGTCCCTTAATTAACCTTTTTGATTTTTATTTGATTTTAAAGGATTTAAAATGAATTAAATCCAATAAAATCAAATAAAAATGAAAAAATTAATTTTAAATTTTGAAATAAAATTTGGGACACGTGGGAAGCATGGCCAAGCTGATTCAAATGGAAAAAGTGGGCCCCTTTTGTCAAAAATGAAGTTTCAAGGATAAATGATTTTGGCCATTTCACTAAAATTTCCCAACTTCTCCAATGCATATCTTGCTCAATTTTGAAGTTATGAACATGTTCTTGGACATTTTGGAAAGGTCTTGAAGTCCTCTAACCAATGTCTTTGGTCACATGTCATTTTGATTTACCAATCTCAAGTTATGGTCTTTGACTTAAAGTCCCTTTTTGTTGACTTTTGAAAATGACCTATAATGTTGAAATTGATAACTTTTTGTGAGAGCATTTCTTGGATGGAATGTGAAGATGAGTTGTAGGAGATGTCTTCCCCTTCAAGATGAGCATTGGATGGAATTTTTCTGATGAACCATGAAAAAGTTATGCCTTGGTCAAGTTACAGTTGACTTTTCAGCTGTCCAAAAATAGAAACTTTTGCATCTTGAGACTTTTTGAGCCATACTTTGAGAATCATGATCAAGCATTGATCAAATGATGTTTGTGGCTTCAAAATAAGATGTTGACCAAAATTTTTGACTTTTGACTGCCAAATGACCATTTTGCCCCTACAGTTGACTGTTGAGCAATTAGGGTTTTTGACTGTGCAACTTGATCTTGTGAGCCTTGAAACTTGACATGTAGGTGCTTGACAATGTGTATGAGCATAGGAGACTTGATTAAGCCCTTGAAAACTTCAACTTCCTTGCAAGAACCAAAACCCTAATTTGACTGGCTTAGGAGGATGGTTGACTGTGTAGCCCTTGAGTAGACTTTGAAGCATGATCTTAGCAAACCTTGAAGAATATGGAAGGGCAAATTTTGGGGTACAACACCTACCATCCAGGCTTTCATCTTGAAGTAACCCTAGTATCCAGGTTCCTTCTCATAGACCTACTATCCAGGCTTTCATATCGAAGTAACCCTACCATCCAGGTTCCTTCTCACAGCCCTACTATCCAGGCTTTCATATCGAAGTAACCATACCATCCAGGTTCCTTCTCACAACCCTACCATCCAGGCTTTCATCTCGAAGTAACCCTACTATCCAGGTTCCTTCTCACAGCCCTACTATCCAGGTTTTCTTATCGAAGCAACCCTACTATCCAGGTTCCTTCTCACAACCCTACTATCCAGGCTTTCATATCGAAGTAACCCTACTACCCAGGTTCCTTCTCACAGCCCTACTATCCAGGCTTTGATATCGAAGTAACCCTACCATCTAGGTTCCTTCTCAAGCCATACTATCCAGGCTTTCATACTGAAGTAAACCTACTATCCAGGTTCCTTCTCACAGCCCTACTATCCCAGATTTCATATCGAAGTAACCCTACTATCCAGGTTCCTTCTCAACCCCTACTATCCAGGCTTTCATCTCGAAGTAACCCTACTATCCAGGTTCCTTCTCATAATCTTACTATCCAGGTTCTTCCTCTCTTATCCCCAGACAGCAGTCCATAACACTATAAGACCGAGACCCGATCAAACACAATTGATTTCATATTTCCCTAGAAAGTCGCGGTGCAGCATATACCCCGACCAGATATGCAGTTCACTTCTGCTTCCCAAACCAGAGTTATTCCCTAGTAGATTAACGGATAACCGAATATCCTAAAACTCTATTTCTCTCAAGATATAGACCAGTATTCCCCATCGAAGTCCTCCTCAACAACAGGTAATACGGGTTCTCGCAAAGGAATCTCTTATGCGATCGACACCTCTTAGGATGGCATCTTTAAGCCTATCTCCAACAATCTTCCATCATCGACCTCCGAATGGCATCTGTAAGCCCATTCCCGATATCACAAATCAGGTGCCACTTCACGCGAATGCAAATTTCTGGGCACTCTAGTGTTCAATCATCTTCCACCTTCAGATCACGAAAGGCATACGAGCCAATCTACATCTTCAGGTTTAAGAAGATTGAATAGGGGCAGTTGTTGTACCCCAAAATTTTCCCTCCCATATTCCTCAACAAATGTCAAGTGAGGTCCCCAAATTGCTCAAGGAAGTTCAAGAGTTGACCAGACAAACTCTCTCCTAAGGCAGCCTACCTCAAATTATGGTTTCTATTTTCATCAAGATGTGTGAACCATCAAGGACTCAAATTCTCACCATTGTCATAATATGTTCTCAAGATCATCCATGTCAAGTTTCAAGCCTTACATAAGAAGTTTGCTTAGTCAATTGCTCAAATGCCTGAAAATCAATTGTGCTAGGTCAAAAGTCAACTATGGCCCACATACACTCAAACTTAAATATTTTTGGTCAACATCCTCATTTTGAAGTATTATCCATAATTTTATCAAGGGTGGATCATGATTCCTCAAGGATTGCTCACAATTCATCAAAACCCAAAAGTTGCTAAATTAGGGTTTTGTAGGAAAGGTCAACTCAACTTTGACCAAACATAACTTTCTCATACTTTATAAGAAATGACCCATCCAAAGATCATTTTGAAGAGGATGCAATTTCCTACAATTCATATTCATCACCCAAGTTCAGAATATGCACTCACAAAAAGATATGAATTTTGACATTATAGATCCTTTTAAAAAGTCAACAAAAACACCTTTTGGGTCAAAGATTCATACATGAACATGGAAGAATAAATTAAGATGAGACAAAAAGGGATGCTTAGAGAACATCCTAAGCTTTCTAAAAAGTCCAAGAAAATCTCTCTAGGGTCAAAATTGAGAGAGTTATGCATTGGCCAAGTTGACCATTTTTATAAAATTGCCAAAAGTTAAATGTGCTCAAATTTGCATTTTTTGCTAAATGGGCCCAACTTTTTATGCTTGAACCTCAATTATAATGTGGTCCATGACTCAAATGTTCACTCACCCATATTATGCTTCATTTTTCAATTTATTTTGATTTTTTATTAATTAAAAAGTGCATTAAATCAAATAAATAATGAAAATTATCAAAGATATGATTTGATTTGTTTTTTTTACAGATTGGCAATCAAGATATGCTGAGCTTACATGATCAAATCGAATCAAGGGCAATTGGTACAAAAAGAGCATGATTGGCATGAAAATAGAAAGATATCATATGGCTTAAAAATCAAATATTCCATTCATGAATTCTCAAGATTGGATCCAAAATTGTTAACCTAATTGGATTCAATACATATACTGAAGTTTGTGGAACCCTAAAGACAAGAATTTTCGTGCACAACCTGCCTCCAAGAAATAGAGCAAAACTTGAAAATTTCAAAGAAAAGTGTGAGACGAATCTCCTTCCACGGGCCAATTTAAGGTGTGCTATCTATCCCAATCGCTTGCTAGACATCTCAGGAAGCTATTCCAATCACTCCCAGGTCTTGAAACACCCAAAATCGAACCCTACAGGCACACGGTTTGCCTAAAAACATGATTTTGATTTCACTGATTTACACATCATAAGCATGTTTTAATTATATATTCTTATTAATCATTGTGTTTGCAAGCTATTGGTACCACTTAATTGCATTTGCAGTGCAGAAATCACAATATGCCATTGCTAGGGTTTCTTTGCTCGTTTTAGGGGTTTTCAGTATATGCAAAATTAGACCTCGAATCGGGTACCATGATGCTCGTGAGGATGAGACGAGTTGATTGGTACCCTTACCTTTCATTTATATTGCTTGTATAGGACTTTGGAATGTGACAGGGTTGTAGTTACAGCAAGACGTCCATAGGTAAAAGTGCCTGAGTCTAAATCGACGAATGAGGAAGAAGAAGATAATGTGTCCCAGCATCATTGGCTCATTCAAACTGATGCGCGTTTTTCTTTTTGTTTTGACCACTAACTCATGTTTTCTTATATTATGCTTTGTTGTTATTATATGAACAAATAGAACGCATAGCACAACTGGCAAGGGATTAGTGGAAGCGAGCATAAGGACCTGGGTTCGATCCCCAGGTCCCAGCATTCATTTATTTTATTTTCAGATAAGTGATCCAGCGCATCTTTCATCATGAGGCTCACCATGCTCCATCAACATCCAACCATCAGATTCATCAGCAAGCCAGATCCAACGTGCCAGCATTGAAGGTCCACCATACTCCTCAAGTCAACGCCCATGCCAGATCCAGCGCTGACCAGGCTTAATGCTTATTTGGGCCAAGAAAATCATATTTGCACCCCTCAGCGTGCTATTCATCACAGGCCCGTCTCTTCACTTTTTATTTTATTTCTTTTTTTGATTCTTTTACTATTTTCTTTTAATTATTTTAATTAACAAAAGTAATCATTTTTTTACAAAAATCATAAAATCAAAAATTCATAAAAATTAGAATTAGGCTTTTTTTTATCAAATTTAGTTTAATTTAATTTAGGGAAATTTTAACTTGTTTTTATGATTAAAATCAATTAGAAAATTAGGTTTAAGTTCTTAATTTAATTCTTTTCTTTTTTCAAACAAAAACACAAAAATAGGTTAACTTAATTAATTTATTTTTCTTAATTAATATTAATTAGTAATTAGGTTCTTTTTAATTCAATTATTCCTTATTTTCTTAAATAACAAAAAATTACAAAAAATGATTTTTCTTTAATCAATTAGATTTAGTCAAGGGTCAAAACCTTAATTTCTCTCGCATTTAATTTACCGCGCGTTTTTAATTTTCTTTCTTATTATTATTGTAACTGTTTCAAGGTTGTAATAGTTTTAATTAGGGTTTTAAATTCCGAACTTTTATTTCCCGTCAAGGCAATTATGTAACTGTCAAAGCCATGTAATAGCTATAGTTATTTCCGCTTTTAATTTCCGCAATCTTTAACTGTCTAGATGTATGGCTAATAGGATTGTATGGCAAGAGTGTCTAGAAAATTAAAACGGTAGATCACCTAATGTGCAAAGATTAAATAACTGAAACAAATAATATGCACATATTCACTCCTAGGGTTTACCTCACTTAGGTTGCCTTCGGTAAACAATCATTAAGCATAGGAGATTTTAGTGGTTGCCCTCCAGTATAAAGTGATCAAATTGTCTCATTCGAATGTTGCCTCAGAAATGTTGCCTCGAAAATGTTGCCTCAAAAAGATCTTAAGACTCTAGGGTTATTACTAAGGTATCCTAATATTGCTCTAGTGATCGTACGTCCCTTTCGAATTAACCCTTACAACTCCAACAACGGTGCTACCTATTTCTCAATAGTAGGATAGCATTGTCTAAAGGAAACAAGAATAGAAACGATCTTTTTTTCGAGTAGGTACTTGCTCAAATCAAACTTTTCACACTTACACTTTTCAAACAAATTTTAAAAACAAACTTCGTCACACCCTTGAGGACTGATACAAGGGTTATCACGAAGTAAAATATTTTTAAAAACATAGCAAACACACACAACCAATTTGAAAATGAGCAAGTACCTAAGAGCCCATGGAAAACCATAGATAGAAAGGGTGCTAACACCTTTCTCAGAATATCTCGAAAAAGGATTTTTTTTTCTGTACTTTTTTCCTTTCCGATTGGATGAAATAAAAGTCGGTGGCGACTCTTGCTTACCGCGACATTTTGCAAACGCAAAATGCAAACCAATATTAAACAGTCGGTTCTGCCACTGTATCACAAGGTGCTTGTGTGCAAGTGCATTGTTTTTCATGCTTGGTTTGTCTTTGATTAGGGTTTGCTAATTGTTTGTTTTAGTCTTTCCATATAAAACCCTAATTACTAGCATTTTTATATAAAGCGATAAATTGCAGAATTTAAAATTACTACGCTATTACAATACTTGTGGGAGGGGTGTACAAATTACAAATGGGGATTGCAAGAATTTAAATCTAAATAATCTATTACAACCATATTGAATTTGGATAAATAATGTACAAAAATGAATAAATATACAAGAATGTAAAATGGAAAGAAAATGGATTTTTGTTTGGATTTTTTTTAGGAAAAAGGGTTTTGTTTTAACCTAATTAACTAAAAAGAAATAATTAATTAAATTAGTAAAAAGTAAACCTAAATTTACTAGGAAAAGAATTTAAATAAACCCCTAATCTAAATATTAATTGATTAAAAAAGAAATTAAGTTTGTAAGAAGAATATTTTTGGTATTTTTCTCTTAACAATAATTTATAGTATTATAAAATATTTTTGGTCTTTTTGGTTTTAAAATAATATGTTTTAATTGTGTAAAAGAAAATAACTAAAACCCTAATTTTCAATTAAATTTACAAATCAATTAGTAAAATAAATAAAGTATGATTAAATAAAAATAATTTTTATTGTAAAAAAAATAAACTATATCAAAATATAAATCTAATATTTTTATATTTTTCCTGATTTTTTAATATTAAATAAAATATTTAAGAAAACAAACAAACAAATAAAAATGAGAAAAAGAAAATAAAATGGGCCAGGGGGTGTGATAGTCAGCAAGGGAGTCGGAAGTAAAAAAAATACAAGGCCCAAGGGGATGAGGCCCAGCGCTACAAAAAAAACAAGTCAGAACATGTGAAAAATATGAAAAAATCACAAAAGGTCACGCTGGGGCTTGAACCCAGGACCTAAGGGTGAACAGGCGCGCGCTTTACCACTGGGGTGGCTATACATCCATTCATAAAAACAAAACAATAAATATATATTAGAAATCAAGTCCATGGCCTGAACTTCATCTTCAACCTCACGCCCAACCAGAGTACCTGCATCTTGTTCATCTCTCATCCATTTGCAAAAATGTAAACATGAATCTTGTGGCAAAATTCCTCACGATTTCAGAGATGCAAAGCAATAAAATTATAGATCAAAGACAAGCATGAATTTTAATGGCCCTAATCTTAACCCTAAAAATTTCAAAAACTTCAATCTTAAAATTCTCTAAGCTCAAGCAACATAAATGAAAACTATGGACATGGTTAGCTTTAGAGCAATGATATCTACATTTTTCATTCACAAATAAACCATTAATGATGCTTGTATGAAGAGTTCAAAGTTGAGATAACTTACCTCAAAACTGGAAGTCGTGTTCTACAAATGAGCACTCCTCAAGGTGTTATGATGATCAGAATAGCTCCACTGAAGTCCCAAGAAGCTAATGCAAAGATTAGCTAGGTTGGAGAGTGGCTGAAATGGTCTGGAGAAGTCCGCTTGCAGTGCTCTATTTTTGAACTTGGAAATGGAGGAAGATGGCGTTACAGAACTATAACAGGGTAAGGGATGACTCCTAAATGATGTTTAGAAGCTTTAGGAACAAAGAGGCTTGAAAACGCATGAGCATGCGTGTGTTTTGTGACAAATTACTTGTGTATGTATAAGCAAAAGGTTCTTGTGCTTGAGAAGGTCAGCACTACAAGATATTGGTTAATTGCTATGTTACTTGATTTTGAAGAAAAGTGGGAAATATGGTTCCAAGAGGAAGTACAGGCATGAGTTGAGTGATTGTAAGTGTTTAGACAAACCTCTCTTGAGTTATAGGACATGTATGATCATAAGAAAACAAATGCAAGGCTTAAGAACAAGTTTTGTGCAAAAAGCTACTTTATCAAAATGGCATTGTGCACTTTCTACCCAAAATGGATATAAAGCATGACCTTGTATTGAATGTTTGAATTGAGTCCTCTAACAGTTGTGCAAGCAATTAATTATGGAGTGCCTAACAAGTTTGAGGCTTGTAAAGTAGAGATTATGCAACATAGGTTTGAAATTGAATCTTGTTCATCACAAAATGACTTGTTTCAAGTGTGAAAACCCTAACTTCATCTCTTCGATTCTCCCTGCTCAAGAATGATCTCAAGGAGTTCTTGAACATTTTGGAAAGCTTGTAATGTCCTCTATAACCCCTATCTGAATCACTTTTGAAAATTCCCCTTGGAACTATATGAAAAAGTTCCATGAAGTTAGGTCAAAATCCTGACCAAAACTAGGGTAAAATTTCACTAAGTGTTCAATTTCAAGATCATGACTTTATGAATTAATAACTTGAGATCCAAGCACTTTTAGAAGAAGTTGTGTAAATAAGTGTTGTAGATATCATGGAGATATACAACTTTCATGTTGAAAGTTTCTTCTGAATCCTATTGCATCATGGTGAAAAATTGGCCTAAAGTTATGAAAAAACATAAGGTTTTAAACACTTAGAAAAATTTCTAAGTTATAAAACTTTGACTTTTCAAAATGAAATATTGACTTTTTGATTTCTTGATGAAAAAGTTTCATATTTTGACATGTTTTGATGAATTGTGATCTTTGACATTGAATTTTGACCAAAAAGTCAAAGTTTGACTTTTTAGTGTATAGTTGACTTTTGATCAGTTGACTGAAAATTCACTATCAATCCAATTGATCTTGAGCAATATTTTAGGTCATGCCATTAGGTAAAAATTATTCAATTTAACTCTTGATATCATACTTCAAACTAATTGACCATTTGCTAGGTCAAAAATCAGAAATTGCCCTCTTTCAGTCAAAACCCTAATTTTGACCATTTTGCCCTTTTGATGATTTGATCAAATTTCTTAAGGAATTGTGGTCCAAACTTGATCAAATGATAAATATGAGTTTATAATGTTGACATGGATCAAAAATTATGAAGTTTGACTGTAAATTGGCCATAGTTGACTTTTTCCCCAATACAGCTGATTTTTAGGTCAACTGCTCAATTGACTAAGCAAAAGTGTGATCCAATGCTTGAAACTTGACATGAGTAATATTGGGGGTCCATAATGATCCATGAAGGTCATATGAAGCATTTAAAGTTCAATTATCCTTGTGAAATCTCAAACCCTAATTTTGGTTATCAGTGCTTAAGTAGGTGTCTTGAGCTAATCAACCCTAGTGCAGTCTTGAACCAAGAGAGATCTTTGTGAGAAAATGTTTGATAAATGAGAGGGAAAATTTTAGGGTACAACATAATGGCTTTAAGAAACATGAAAATATCTAAAGGTCATTCCAAAAAATCCTCGCAGGTACTTTCTCCAGCAAGAAAAGAGGCAGAGACATCCTACTACAATGTCACTACCATATCTTAAGTATGAAGCCTAATGGTGTCAGGTTTCTTATATCCCCGATGGAGCAAGAATCTCCAAATTACTGCTCTAATAAAAAAATTTCCCAATGAAGTCGTCGGGCTTCTCAGGTTTCCTCAATAGGATTCCAACAAAATCCCCAAGCAGTTCACAGAGTTTTCCTTCCCCAACAGGGTTTATTTCTCTAACAATGGAAGTTCATCTCCCAACAATTCGACTTCAACAAAATTGGAGGACATACATTCTTCATCCCCAACAACGATCAGGGATTTATTTTCCCTAATTCAACAATAATGTAGTAGAACGACTGAACCATGCATACATTGCATTCATACACCATTTTATAGCTATCATAGCATATGCACCAAGAATGCGTACATCACAATCTCATTTATTTTGAGAGCATCATTTGCACTTCATGCATCATGATATTACATGCAGCCAATTATTTACCTTTTCAGGAAAGATCGAGAGATGAATGTCGTCAACAACAAAAACAAGTTCCAAATTAATACATGAAACCAGACAGGAAAACTATCTGTGAGCAACTGATTGTAGATTAATGCCTGAAACCAGACAGGACAATATCTACATGAGCTGAGTGAAGATTAACTCTTGAAACAAGTCCGGGAAACTATCTTTCTTTCAAAAGAGGTCAGAGATTAATACCTGAATCCAGACAGGACAACTATCTCAACAACCAACAAAAACAAGTTCCAAATTAATACTTAAAACCAGACAGGAAAACTACCTGTGAGCGACTGATTATAGATTAATACCTGAAACTAGACAGGACAACCATCTACATGAACTGAGTGAAGATTAACTCCCGAAATAAGCCATAGAAACTATCTTTCTTTCTCAAATAGGTCAGAGATTAATTCCTGAAACAAGACAGGACAACTATCTCTACGACCAACAAAAACAAGTTCCAGATTAATACCTGAGCAAGACAGGACTACTATTTGTAAACATTTAATTATAGGTTAATTCCCGAAACAAGACGAGGCGGCTATTTACATGACAAATGTTTCCTTCAGATGAGTTCTGAAACGCATTTCCCCTTCAGCACTTCATTCTGAAAATCATCTCCTTCAGAATTTTTATTCTAAAAAACATCTCCTTCAGCGCTTCATTCTGAAAAGCATTTCCCCTTCAGAGACGGAATCCTGAAAAGAATCTTCAAGATATAGTAAAACTTAGACTTAGTCTAATTTCTATCAACAATCACCTTTGAATGGCATCTATAAGCCCACCTCCAACAACTCTTCATCATCTCTCTAAATGGCATTTTAAGCCCATTCCCTACACAATCAACCACCACATCATCGAGTGCAAATTTTTGGGCACTCTAGTGTTCAATCATCTTCCACCTTTAAGTCACGAATGGCGGACTCGCAAATCTAACTCTTCAGAGTTAAGAAGATTGAACAGGGGCAGTTGTTGTACCCTAAAATTTTCTCTCTCAAATCTTCAAGAATTTCCTCACAAGATTTCTACTGGGCCAAAACTGCACAAGGCTTGATAAACTCAAGTTACCATAGATCATATTGGATTTCCAAGCATCAGGTCAAGGAGAAAACTATTGAAAGAGCAAAGCAGATAAATTTGACTTTTCTGGAAAAATTGAAGAAAAATAAACTTGCTTTGATTCATGCTTAGCTTTGACTAAAATTTTTCCTCCACGTTAGCTTCGACTGGGTTTAGTTTC
This sequence comes from Vicia faba, assembly GCA_948472305.1. Lineage (NCBI taxonomy): Eukaryota > Viridiplantae > Streptophyta > Magnoliopsida > Fabales > Fabaceae > Vicia > Vicia faba. The sequence continues at coordinate 629,867,134 of OX451741.1, read as the reverse complement.
CCCTTGAAACAGTTTCTTTCGATTCAGAAGGAAATGACCTTCTGAAAGCTTCCTTTGATTCATAAGGAAATTACCTTCTGAAAGCTTCCTTCAATTCAGAAGGCAATGGCCTTCTGAAGGTCTCCTTCGATTCACCAAGTAGGGACTTCCTGTATGCAAGCCTCGTTTGGGCATTTAGGTTCCCTGCATACATCCTTCAATTGCACCGTTGGCCTTACATGTTTGCTTGATTCACAATGCAATGGTTACTTGCATGCAAGCTTCGATTAGGCATTTAGTCTCCTAAATACATCCTTCGATTGAGCGTTGGTCCCTGACATGTTTTTTTTTAATTCAAAAAGTAATGGCCATCTGCATGCAACCTTCGATTGAGCAATGACCTCTTTCTTGCATGTTTCGATCCACAAAGCCAGGGGATCACACCATGCTAGCGTACACAAGGCAAAGGCTTCCTTATGCATTCATGATTAACACCCACAAGGCTTTGGCTATCTTCATGCTAGCTCTTACTCGGAAAATCCTCCCTTTGAAACAACTTGCTTTCGATCCACAAGGGCAACGTCTATCTTCATACAAGTCTCGTTTGGACAAGAAGAGACCTCTTGCATGTAAGCTTCGATTACACCAGTGACTCCTTACAAGTTGGCCTTTAATGCACATGGCAAAAGCCTCTTGTAACCTCCTTCGATTCAAAGGGGAAAAGCCTCCTGTAACCTTCTTCAATTCAAAGATGAAAAGCCTCATGTTGATGTCCTTCGATTCAGAAGTTGGTGGCTTCCTACTGGCCTCCTTCGATTTAGAAGACAAGTGCCTTCCTTATGCTTGCCCCCAATTCACAAGGCAAGGACCTTCTTCAAGCCAACAGGAACAAGGCAATTGCCTCCTGCAGCTATCCTTTGACTCAGAAGCCAATGGTCTTGCATGTTTGCCAAATTCACAAGGAAGAAATTTCCCTTTATGCTAGCGCTCACAAAGCAATGGACCTCCTGCATATAAGCTTCGATTCCATCTTGAAAACCTTGAACATGCATAGTCTCCACACTATGACATATCTGGGTGTCCCAATCGAAATTTATACCTTGGTGGCCCATCTGAAGGATTGCAAGTGATACACACAAGTGATGCATGTGGTCTCTTCAAAAGGATACATACATATTTCAAATTGAAGAACACCCATTTAGGCCCCTTTCAAAAGATACACATATGGTCCATTCGAAGGACACTTTGAAAGAAACTGTGATACAATGGAGGAACCGACTGTTTTGAAAATGTTGGTTTGCGTTTTGCGTTTTATATTCGCAAAATGTTGCGTTAAGCAAGAGTCGCCATCGACTTTTATTTTATCCAACTGGAAAGGAAAAAAGCACAGAAAAAATCCTTTTTCGAGATTTTGAGTACGGGGGTAGATTATAGAAAGGGAAGGTGTTAGCACCCTTTCTATCCATGGTTTTCCATGGGCTCTTAGGTACTTGCTCATCTTTTAAAATTGCTTGTGTGTGCTTGCTTTGAAAAGTTTTGTTTTACTTCATTTTAACCCTTGTTTCTGTCCTCAAGAGTGTTACGAAGTTTGTTTTTTGAAAACTTTATTTGAAAAAGTGTAACTGTAAAAAGTTTGATTTTGAGCAAGTACCTACTAGCATCTACCTAATCGAAAAAAGATTATTTCTATTCTCGTTTCCTTTAGATAGCGCTATCCTACTATTGAAAAATAGGTAGCACCGTTGTTGGAGTTGTAAGGGTCAATTCGAAAGGGATGTACGATCACTAAAGTAATGTTAGGACATCTTAGTAATGACCCTAGAGTCTTAAGATCATATTCGAGGCAATATTTTCGAGGCGACGTTTCCGAGGCAACATTTCCGAATGAGACTTTTGATCTTTGTTAGACAGGAGGGCAACCACTAAGACACCCTATACTTAATGATCGTTTACCAAAGGCAACCGAAGTAAGCGTATACCCTAGGAGTGCGCATGTGCGAGTGATTTGATTTCAGTTATTATCTTTGCATATTAGGGTTTTCTAGCCGTTTAAAATTATCATGCAATCTTATCATACAATCCTATTAACATACATCTAAACAGTTAATATTTGCGATAATTAAAATGCGAGAAAATAAAACCTACGCTATTACAAGGCTTCGGGGAGGGGATTAATTACATAGCCAAAAAACCCGTAAAAGACGATAAATAAAAGAAAGTCCTAGATTAAGCTATTAAATACCATGGACAGTTACATCAATATTGCAAAAATAATAAACGCGCGCGATGAATCGAATGCAAAATAATTAGGGTTTTGACCCCAACTATACCTAATTGTACCTTAAAGGAAAAGTCATTTTTTTGTCGTTTTTGTCATTTTGAGAAAATAAGGTTCAATTGAATAATAATTAAAAAAAACCTAATTACTAATTAATTTTAATTTAAGAAAAATAATTAAATTATCCTATTTTGTATTTTTCATTTTTTAAGAAAGAAATAAAAAAAATTAAATCACAAGTTTAACCCTAATTTTTTCTAATTGGTTTTAATTAAAAAAAGATTAGAATTTCCCTAAATTAAATCAAACTAAATCATATTAAATTTGATAAAATAAAAACCTAATTTTAAATTTTTTATGAAAACTCTTGATTATGATTTTGTGAAAAAAGAAATTAATTTTGGTTAAAAATAATTAAGCAAAATAAATTAAATAACAGAAATAAATAGAAAAGAAAGAAAGATGGGCCTGATGTTGTTTTATCAAGGGGGTGCAGTTTGTAATTCTTATCCCAACAATCTTGGCCTTTGTTGACTTTGTTGGATCCAGTGCACTCATTGACTGGAGGCGTACGATGGACCTTCAGAGGAGAAGCCTTGGATCTTGCTTGTTGATGATCTGATGGTTGGATGCTGATGATACACGGTGGACATATGGGATACTAGCGCACTTGATCATGTAAAGAAAAATAATATGAAGCAAACGTTGGGACCTGGGGATCGAATCCAGGTCCTTGAGCATTTTCCCCTTGCCACGCTGCCAGCTGAGCCAGGATGATTAGTTGTAATTACAATAAAAAACAATTATTATATAATATAAACAAATGTTAGTCCTTAAAACGCGTGAGTTTCAAACTCACAAGTCAGGGAGCACCATGTGGCCATCTTCTTCCTTCCACCGCCGTGTTAGCCCTGGAGGTTTTTACCTACGGACATTTGAATGTAACTACAGCCCCTGTTCATTCCAAAATCTTGTACACGCATGATAAATGACAACCAATGGTACCAATTAACTCGTTTCAACCTCACGAGCATCATGGTACCATTATTAAGATCCAATTTTCCATGTACACAAAACCCCTAAAAATGAAGCACGAACCCTAGCCATGGTAGTTTCATGTTTAGTCAGTAAAAATTCAATTGGATATAATCATTAGCTTGCAAACATCTCAAGGATTACAAATATGCCAATCAATCATGTTAAATATGCCAGAATCAATGCATTCGAATTCAAGAAAAGAGACAAACTGTGTGACTCTTACAGGGCGTTTCAAGGCGTGGGGAGGCTTGCTAGCGATTGAAACATGATCCTAGGGAGTCCAGCAATTGATTGGTACGATTAGAATGGCTTGAGATGGCCTGAAACTTGGAAATTGGTTTTCAATTTTTTCTTGAATTTTTGAAATTGGTTCTATGCCTTTGCACGCCTCTAGCCTCTCTCTTTTGATCTGCTTTTGTTCCTTATGTATACTAGAGTGCATTAGGGTTGCAATTTTGTATCAAATCTTTTCCAATTATGAATATTGATCCATGACTCAATCCTTGCACCAAATATTTTCAAAACAAGCAAATCTAATATTTTTGTGTTCAAACAGAGCCTTGCACGATTTGATCTTGTCTCTAGCTGTATAATGGACCTAATCATGCACAAAATCTCAAGATTTAATTAGTTTTTGATATTTTCATTATTTTATATTGATTTTATTTGATTTAAATGAAATAACATCAAAATAAATAACAAAAATAAAAGAATGACAAGTGGAAGGGATCATGGGTCTTGGATCACATTACAAACTCAGTGCAAGCATAAAAAGTTGGGCCCATTTGGCAAAAAATGCAATTTTGGACACATTTGACTTTTGGCAATTTTGAAAAAAGGGTCAATTTGGACAATGCACAACTCTCTCAATTTTGACCCTAGAGAGTTGTTTTTGGAATTTTTAGAAAGCTTAAGATGTCCTCTAAGCAACCCTTTTTGTCTCATCTCAATTGAGTATTCCATGTTCATGTAAGAAGCTTTGACCCAAAAGGTGTTTTTGTTGACTTTTCAAAAAGACCTATAATGTCCAAATTCATATCTTCTTATGAGTGAATATTTTGAACTTGGGAGTTGAAGATTAATTGTAGGGGATTTCATCCTCTTCAAAATGAGCTTTGTATGGGTCATTTTTGATAAAGTATGAGAAAGTTATGCCTGGTCAAAGTTGAGTTGACTTTTCTTGCAAAACCCTAATTTGGCAACTTTTGTGTTTTGATGAATTGTGAGCAATCCTTGAGGAATCATGATCAACCCTTGATCAAATGATGAATAATACTTCAAAATGAGAAATTTGACCAAAAATATTGAAGTTTGACTGTATGTGGGACACAATTGACTTTTGCCCTAGCATAGTCGATTTTCAGGCCTTTGAGCAATTGACTGTGCAAACATCCTCTGCAAGGCTTGAAACTTGACATGGATGATCTTGAGAATATATTAGGACAATAGTGAGAATTTGGTACCCTTTGGATTCAAGCATCTTGATGCAAAATGAAACCCTAATTTGAGGTACACTGCCTTAGGAGAGGGTTTGTCTGGTTAACCCTTGGACTTCCTTGAGCAATTTGAGGACCTCATTTGACATGTATTGAGACATATGGGAGGGCAAAGTTTGGGGTACAATAGCTTCCCCTGTTCAATCTTCTTAAACCTGAGGATGTAGATTGGCTTGTCTGCCTTTCGTAATCTGAAGGTGGAAGATGATTGAACACTAGAGTGCCCAGGAATTTGCACTCGCATGAAGTGGTACTGGTCTTGCGATATTGGGAATGGGATTATAGGTTCCATTTGGAAGTCAATGATAGAAGATGGTCTTAAAGATGCCATCAGAAGAAGTGTCGATCGCATAAGAGATTCCTCTGCGAGAACCCGTATACCTGTTGTTGAGGGAGATTTCGTTGGGGAATGCTGGTCTTTGTCTTGGGAGAAATACAATTTTAGGAGCTTCAGTTGTCCTTTACTCTACTGGGGAATCATCTCTTAGTCGAGGAGGTGAAAATGAACTGCTATTTGGTCGTGCTCCAGGCTTTGCAATTTCTCCATTCTTATCTGGTCGTGCTCCAGGCTTCAGAAGGAATTAGGTGGTTATTCGGTCGCATCTGGGTTTTAACTTGAATTTAAGGCATACTAATATTCGGTCGATTTGCGGGCTTCATAGTAATTGGCCGAGTAAACTGCTATTTGGTCGAATTCCAAGCTTCGTAGTACCTTATATTGTTATCTGGTCGTGTCCTGGGTTTCTGTGTCCTTTACCGCTATTTGGTCGCAATCCAGTCTTCACAGCGTCTTATACCGTTATCTGGTCGTGCGCCAGCCTTCTCGGTGTCTTATACCACTGTCTGGTCGATTCCAGGCTTCATGGTATCTTGTACTGCTATCTGGTCGATTTCCAGGCTTCACAATAACTTGCTGAGGGTTAAGTTGTTTTCCGGTCGATTTCCAGGCTTCATAGCTTGTATTTAAGATACACTATTTGGTCGATTCCAGGCTTCGTAGTATTTGGAGAAATCAAGATATTATCCGGTCGATTTTCGGGCTTCATTGCTTGAACTAGAATAGAAATCTTAGTATCGATTTGACTGAACCAGCGAAAACTTGCGAGAACTTGATTGCATCTTTCCCTGAAAGGTAAAGAGTTAGTCGTATGTAATGTAATGATATATGAAATGTATTGAGTAATGATGTTCTCAAAATAAATGAGATTGTGCTGTATGATGCATATGCGCATGCCACGATGTATGGATATGCAATGTTCTTGTGATACTCTTCGGCAGGGGAGAATAAATCCTGGACTGCTGTTGGAGAGTATAAGGAGTTGAGTTCTTCGTTCTCGCTAGGGATAGTGACTGAAGATGATTAGTTGGAGACTTGTGTCTGTTCTTCTTGAGAATATTCCACCGGGAGAGACTCTGTTTGAGAATAATCCTGTGGGAAAATGACTCTGTTTGGAAGAGATATACTCTGTTGGATGATCTGCTGATTTGGAGAAATAAACTCAACTGGTGGTGAACTTTTGTTGCCGGTGGTAGATAAACTCTGCTTGGGGAGAAATTTTCCGATTCATTCGCGATTATGAACCTCGGTCGGGGAGAGCTAACAACACTGTCTTTGGATACTTCCTACTTTGCGGGAAGCGTATGTACATTTAGTTATATTCTCAAGCTGGCTCTATCCCTGTACCTAGTGGGTAGAGCAACTGTGAGGTTTGGACACTTCTTGTTTGCCCCTGTTCCTGGAATTACGAGTAATTGTCTTTTGTTTCTTGTGTAAATATTTATGAGCAGCAATTATTTTCAAATGCATATATCAAAAATGAATCATTGGACGTTCTTGCAAAATAAAACAGAAAAAAGAAGAAGAAGAAAAAAAACAAGTTTGAAGTTTCTTGTGAAATTGTCCTGTAATAGGCATTTTGTACAAGAGGCTGACGTCCTAGTAAGAGAACACCGCCGAAGGATAGAAATTATATAATTTGTGAAAAAGAAAGAAAAATAGTCATATGAAACAATCCCGCTGGGTTCCAACTCTGCTATTGCCTTTATATCCTCAAGCATCTCATCACTTTTCTACTTGGTCGAAGGTAGATCAGATTGATTGCCGTCGTCCGAGCTTGATAGTCGATACCGAGGTCTGGTTGCAAGATGATCCAATGAGACATAGTGTTACGCTTTGATCCCTAATTTTTTCCTGGACCGCCCTTTCGGGTTTTCAGTTCACCGGGATACCCTTTTTTGCCCAAGTCACCTTTTCAGGTTTTCGACTTGCCGGGTGTACAGTTTCTTTTCATTTTCATCCTTTACTTTTCCCGAACCCTTTTGGTTCGCCGGGAAGCCCTTATTTTTGCCTAGACCAGTCAACCTAGTAGGTCTTTGATTAGGCGTAGTATTTTTAACTATGTCTACATTGACGGGGTGAGGAAGGTCGTCACCATCCATGGTGGTTAGAATCATAGCTCATCCCGAGAAAATGTTCTTAACCACAAATGGCCCTTCGTGTGTAGGGGTCCATTTGCCCCTGGGATCACCTTGCGGCAGTATGATACATTTGATCACCAGATCCCCGACTTGATATTCTTGACGTCTGACTTTCTTGTTAAAAGCCTTGATCATTCTCTTTTGATACGTCTGACCATGACAAATAGTAGTAAGTCTCTTTTCATCGATTAAGTTCAGCTGATCAAGCCAGGTTTGGATCTAGTCGTCTTCATTCAGACCCGCATCCTTCATAATCCTGAGAGAGGGTATCTGGACTTCAATGGGTAAGACCGCCTCCATGCCATACACCAGAGAGTAGGGTGTTGCCTCTATCGACGTCCTTTCTAAGTTACAGTACCCATGAAGAGCAAATGGTAACATCTCATGCCAGTCTTTGTAGGTCACCTTCATCTTCTGCACAATCTTCTTGATGTTCTTGTTATCCGCTTCAACAACCCCATTCATCTTCGGCCGGTAGGGAGAAGAGTTATGATGTTGTATCTTGAACTTTTTGCAGAGCTCGGTGATCATAGTGTTATTGAGATTTGTACCATTGTCCATAATGATCCTCTCTGGTACACCATATCGACAGATCAAATTGTGTCAGATAAACCGCGCCACGGTGTTCTTGGTTACTGTAGCAAAGGAAACTGCCTCAACCCACTTCGTGAAATAATCAATAGCTACCAGAATGAAACGGTGTCCGTTGGACGCAGTAGGTCTGATCTCACCTATCATATCGATGCCCCACATTGCGAAAGGCCAAGGAGCTGTTAAGACATTCAGAGGAACTAGAGGTACATGCACCTTATCAGCATAGACTTGGCACTTATGACAGGTCCGAGAGTGCTGATAACAATCGGCTTCCATAGTGGACCAATAATATTCTGCTCGTAGGATTTTCTTTTACATGGTATGTCCATTGGAATGAGTTCCGAAGGTACCTTCATGTAACTTTGCCATGATCCTTTCCGCCTCGCTTTTGTCAAAACATCGCAGTAAGGTTGAATCATGGTTACGCTTATAGAGGATCCCATTACTGATGAAGAACTTCGCAGCGAACCTCCTTAAGAACTTCTTATCATTAACAAATGCTCCCTCGGGGTATTCTTGAGCTTCAAGATACCTCTTTACCTCATGGGACCAGGGTTTATCTGCTACTTCTTCAGTCTCAATGTCACAGCAATATGCGGGTTCGTCCAACCTCTCGATGGTAATATGGGGAGCTTCATTGTCCCACCTGACTTTGAACATAGAAGACATGGTAGCTAGCTCGTCCGCTAACTGATTCTCCTCTCTGGGGAAATGTTCAAAGGTTATCTCCTCGAAGTGTGGGAGCAACGTCAATACATACTCTTTGTAAGGAATAAAATTTGGGTGCTTCATATCCCACTCACCTTTGATCTGACTGATCACTAAAGCAGAATCTCCGAATACACTCAAGAACTTAATCCTTAGGTCAATAGCAGCTCAAAGACCCAGGATACATGCTTCATACTCCGCCATATTGTTGGTGCAGTTGAAACATAATCGGGCGGTGAACGGAGTATGATAACCCTTAGGAGATATAATTACAGCTCCAATGCCATTACCTAATGTGTTTGATGCTCCATTAAAATACATAGACCATCGGGATCCCTCCTCGGGTCCTTCATTCGGTCCAGGTTCTTCACAGTCGGTCACCAACATGGTGTTCTCATCCGGGAACTCGAAATTCATGGATTGGTAGTCATTAATAGCCTGATGCGCCAAATTATCCGCCAATACACTCCCCTTGATTGCTTTTTGGGTGGTGTATTGGATGTCGTACTCAGTTAAGATCATCTGCCATCTTGCTATTCTTCCGGACAAGGCAGGCTTTTCGAAGATATACTTGATTGGATCCATTTTTTATATCAACAAAGTGATGTAGGTCAGCATATACTGTCTCAGCTGGTGAGCAGCCCATGCCAAAGCATAGCAAGTTTTCTCGAGCAATGAGTATCGGGTCTCACAGTCGATAAACTTTTTGCTAAGGTAGTAAATAGCGTGCTCTTTTCGGCCAGACTCGTCATGCTGCCCCAGTACGCACCCCATTGAATTGTCTAGTACTGTCAAGTATAAGATCAAAGGTCTTCCTTTAACTGGAGGCATCAGAATTAGTGGCTCTTGGAGGTATTCCTTGATTCTTTCGAAAGCAGTCTGACATTCATCATTCCATTTTACCACTTGATCTTTCTTCAGTAGCTTGAAGATTGGCTCACAAGTAGCAGTCAAGTGTGAAATGAACCTGGCGATGTAATTCAGACGTCCCAAAAAGCCTCTAACTTCCTTTTCTGTGCGGGGAGCCGGCACCTCCTATATGGCCTTTACCTTTCCAAGGTCCACTTGAGTACCCTTATCACTGACGATGAAACCTAGCAACTTACCGAACCTTACATCGAAGGTGCACTTGTTCGGGTTTAACCTCAGCTTGTACGTCTTCAACCTGTCAAACAGTTTCTGGAGATGATCAAGGTGCTCTCCCTCAGTCTAGGACCTTGCGATCATATCATCAACATAAACCTCGATCTCATGGTGAATCATGTCGTGGAACAAAGAGACCATGTCGCGCTGATATGTTGCCCCAACATTCTTCAACCCAAAAGGCATTACCTTGTAACAGAATGTGCCCCACTGTGTAACGAAGGTTGTCTTCTCCATGTCCTCAGGAGCCATCTTGATCTGGTTGTAGCCAGAAAAACCATCCATGAAGGAGAAGATCTTATGTTGCACGGTGTTGCCGACCAGAACATCAATGCATGGAAGTGGGAAGTCATCCTTGGGGCTTGCCCTGTTCAGATCTCTATAGTCCACACATATCTGTACTTTACCATCTTTCTTAGGCACCAGAACAACGTAGGAAACCCACTGCGGATAAGAGGTGACAGCTAAAAATCCCGAGTCGAACTGTTTTATGACCTCAGCTTTGATTTTCTCAGACATCTCAGGGCACATACGGCGGACCTTCTGTTTTACCGGAGGGAAGTCTTCTTTAGTTGGCAAGCGATGAACCACAATATCGGTGTCTAAACCAGGCATATCTTCGTAAGACCAAGCGAAGATCTTGACATAGTCGTGTAGCATTTGTATCAACCGTTGTTTGACACTAGGCTCGAGATTTGCACCTATCTTGACTTCTTTCCTGTCATCCTCTGTACCCAAATTCACTGATTCAACTGGATCTTCATGAGGCTGTATGGCCCTTTCTTCCTGCAGTAACAGTCTAGCAAGTTCTCCAGGCACCTCACAATCATCTTCACCTTCATCCTCAGCTTGGTTAATCGGATTTTCAAAGTCATAACTGGCAGTAGCAGAGTTGTTATCAATGGGATCCAGAGTGGATATGGATCTGCATTATGATACGTGAGTGTGTGTAAGAGAATAGTTGTTTTGATAAAGTGAGAGACAGAAAAGAAAAACAAAGAGCGCAAGATTTGTAATGCAAGAAAACATACAATATTTTATTGATGATATATGAAAAATGACAAATAATAAGCCCTCACAAGCAAAGCCAAGATGCCTCGGGCAAGGCACCGAGCCATAAAGTTTCAAACTGTCTATTACAACTTTCAAAAAAAAAGTCAATTACTGTGGAATAAAAGAAACAGGTGTGAAGTCTTTCATCGTCCAGTTGTTCAATCTACCATTGGTTGTTGGGTAGATCCAGCTGTCGATATCTGAATCTTCTTCACTGTCCTCAATTGCATTAACTCCCTGATTGCTGATGTGCAGAGGAGGTCTTCCAATCCGCACGCGCCTAACAGCCCTTTGAGCCCCTGAAGTAAAGCTCAAACCAAATTTATCAGTTTTGTGCGTGAAATCAGGGAGTTGACCCTAATTGGTACACCCACCTTCTTCGATTACAGCCCTGGCATCCTTGAGAGAAGCCATCTTCATCGGAGGTTTGTCGGTAGCAACTTCAGTTGACGCCAAGGTCTGGGGGACCTCTTCAAAGTTCTGACAACGGGGTTCGATGAAATCCCCATCCATCTCCACGTAGCGAAAGGAATTGAGATGACTCACCATGTACTCCTCTTCACCTTGTACCGTGACAATCTTCCCCTTTACCGAATATTTCATTTGGTGGAGCGTGGAAGTCACTGCCCCAGCCTTATGAATCCAAGGGCGACCCAGCAAGCAAGAATATGATGGTCTGATATCCATCACATAAAAGGTGGATGCAAAAGTCTGAGAGCCAACCTTAACAGGGATGTCCACCTCCCCGTGCACCATCCTTTTTGACCCGTCGAAAGCCCTAACCACAATATTGCTTGGCTTTAGAATCAAACCTTCACAGTCCATATGGTCTAATGCTTTCTTTGGCAGAACGTTTAATGAGGACCCGATATCCACCACTACATGGGCCATAGTGGTGCCCCTGCACTCGATCGAGACGTGCAAAGTGTCATTATGATTTCTTCCTTTAGCAATCAGATCTACATCTGAGAATCCTAACCCATTGTCGGCAGTCAGGCTAGCTACACAATCTTTGAATTGATCGGCTGAAGTTTCCTGCAGCACATGCGCACTCTTGAAGAATGCAATTAGAGCCTTTGCATGGGCTTCAGAACACAACAACAAGGACAACATGGAGATTTTTGACGGGGTCTGCCCCAACTGCTCGACTATGTTGTAGTCGCTTTTCTTGATAATCTTCAAAATTTTCTTCTATCTCTTGTTTCGAGGTTTCTACAATGATCTTCTTAGGTGCCTCCGTCTGGGCAGGCTCACCTGTGATTTCTTTGCCCTGAGTCCCAGATGGCTCGGCGACAGGGGTGATAACGGGAGTAGGAACCGAGACAATAGCTGATGTACTAGCAGATGGAATGACAACAGGCTTATGGACAGTCGGAGGGGAAATCTCGGGAGAAAAGAGTTTTCTGCTTCTGGTGACCTTGCTAGCCCCGACAATATTGCTGACATCAACATCAACTTCCTCACTCTTTAAGTCTTGTTTAACTCCATGGTAATACACATCGGCACCATAGTGCCAAGGGACAACCTTATCCGAAGTGTATGGGATTGGACCAGGGACAGTAATTATTAATGGAGCAATTCTTGGGACGCGTGTAATCCTAACAGGTTTTCTCGAGGAAACCTTGGAAGGATTGGCGGAAATGGTTATGATGGCAACATCTTCAATTGGAACAAACGAAATCGTAATCTTTTCGAACATGATCTCTTTATTATCCATCAGGCGCTGAACACCTGATTTTAATAAGTGACAACCAGCAGGCAGAATTGAACACATGTGGCAACCTTCGCCACAACCCGGAAATAAATCGACCAATAACAAATTCTTCTTAAACGTCATCAAAGGAGTAGAAATTTCTTCCACAGAGGTCACAAATAAATCATCATCTATAGCATTTACTCCATGACCATGTTTGGGCATGGGAGCAGTTATGACGTTGGGCTTCTCTGGAGCGTCAAACTCAATCTCTTTGGCTTCAATCAAGTCTTGCACTTTGTTTTTCAAGGCCCAACAGTTGTTTGAATCATGACCTGGACTTTCAGAGTGATAGGCGCAGCGGGCATTCGGGTTATAGTGGGGAGATGTGGTGTTGGGGTTCTTCGGGGCCTCTCTCAGAGTTACCAGATTGGTCTTCAATAATTGTGGCAGAATTTAAGTCAGGGTCATATTGAGCCGAGTGAACTGCCTCTGTGGTCTTTCCGCCCTTTGTTGATTGTTGCATTGTGGAGCAACTGTGGGTCTTGATATCACTACCGCATTTACTGCTTGACGGTGTTCAGGTCTGCTTTGGCCTCTCGGGCCATAGACTACTCTAGCTTCTTTCCTACCGGTGAAAGGCTTCTTTACTGCACTTGATGAAGTATCCTTCTGTATTTTACCACTTCGAATGCCAACTTCTACACTCTCTCCAGTCAAAATCAACTCAGTAAACCCAGATGACGAACTGTCGATCAGATGGTTGAAAAATTGATCAGATAACGTCCCTAGAAACATGTCAACCAACTCCCTGTCAGACAAAGGGGGTTGGACTCTTCCAGCTAAGTCTCTCCACTTTTGAGCATAGTCATTAAAACCTTCACTTGCACCCATAGACATACCCTGAAGCTAAGTACGAGTGAGAGCAAGGTCGGCGTTATACTGATATTGCCTGTAAAAAGCAGCAACAAGGTCTTCCCAGTTTCGGACATTGGCTCCTTCCAATTGATAAAACCATTCAAGTTGAGTCCCTGACAGACTATCTTGAAAGAAGTGTACCCACAAATTTCTATCAGCAGTCTGAGGTTGGATTTTTATGATGTACAAGCGGAGATGGAGTTTTGGACAAGATACTCCATCGTACTTGGCAAAAACCAGAGCTTTGAACTTATGAGGGATCACCACTCCCGATACCAATCCCAACTCTCCAAAATTCAAACCAGGGATCTTCTGAATCTCCATAGCACTTAGACAGTCTTCTAGCTACTTGTACTTATCCTCAGCAAGAGGATATTTCTCATCATCGTAATCTGTATCATTATCAGAAACTGTAGGACTAGGGTCCTTTACCATTTCTTGGTTCTCCCCGTCTTTGGATGAGGAGGTCAGATCAGCTAATTGTCTTATCCTTTCTCCGAATCTTCTACCCATGTTCAAAATACCAACCTTTTTCTTCTTCTTCTTCTTCTTCTCTTTCAGAATCAGGGTCTTCAGATCCTCTTTCCCTTTAGCCAAGCTTAAGAACATCTGTTGGAATTGGGCGTTTTGTGCCTGAAGATCTTTGATGGCTTGATCAGAAGACATTTCTGCTGAAATAAACAGCGAAGAAGATGAGAAACCTGTAATGGCACATGTAATGGTGTGCATGATAATGGGATGCGTATGTAATGATTTCAAAGACTTTGGGAAATTTAAATTTGTAAACCAAAAATAAACAAACTTTATTATATTATCTTGTAAAAAGTTCAACAATGCCTTTAAGGCGTTACAAAGAAATAAATGGAAAACAAATCTAAAACTAGAAAAGCAAAATCAAAAGTCCCATGGACACTTCCTCTTGGTGCTGACGTAGTCATTGATCACTCTTTCTTCCTCGAGCTGCCTGGTGAGCTTCAAAATCTTCCTTTCTTGCTCATGGTACTTTTCCTGGTAAGTATCCCTCTCCTCTTTCAGCTAAATCCAAGACCTCTGTAATGCCCCAGGATCAGTGGGCATGTAAGGATATAGAACTGTGTAAGGAACGCCCTCTTCGTTGGTGGGCTCCACAATTATTGGCAATACGGTCTCATAGGGCATCCCAAGCTTCTGGGAACGAGCTTAGACCCATTGTAGGTAAGGCTTCATAGGAAGGGAGGTCCTTGGTCCTAGCTCTTGGGGGTCAGATCTGTTCACCATGCCCCAAGCTCGTATAAACCTCCGGCGATGCTCCTCAACATCCTCCTTGTAGTCAAATGCAATATCCTCAATAAGTAGCTCATGGGGACCATCTCTCCGAGCACGATCAAATTATCGCAAAGCTAGACAAAGATTGTAGGTTATACCCCCTCTGATTCCAAGCAATGGGACATTAGGGTATCCCACACAACGGCCAATAACAGCAGTGTCTTCCATAGCCCGGGAGCTCCAAAGAATATCTGTATGGGCAAGTGACATTATCCTGTAGGACCAACCCAAACCTTCTTCGTTCTTCAACATAGACTTAGGGAGGTGAGAAATAAACCACCTCGACAGCAGCGACATGCAACACATAAGAGTCCCTCTTCTTTGCACGGTACGAGTGTAGAGGGCATGCAAGATATCACCCAGCAAGGTAGGCACAGGATTACGGGAAAGGAAAATCTTGACAGCGTGTACATCTATAAAGGAATTCGGATTCGGGAAGAGAACCAAACCATAGATAAGGAGAGCCAAGATATCTTCGAAAGCCTAAAAATCCAAATTATCCCAGAATAGCTGAGCCTGATCTATCAGAAATTTGGCTAGGAAACCTTTGACCCTGCTTCGTGTTTCCCAATTGGATACTACATCAGCCCGTTTCAAATGCAGAGTTGAGGCGATGTCTTCTGGTCTAGGAACCTCTTCCATACCTGTGAAGGGTACCTGTTCAAGGATGGATATGCCCAATAAGTGAGAGAACTCTTCCAAAGTGGGAACCAGCTGGTAATCTGGAAAGGTGAAGCAATAATGCATAGGATCGAAGAACTAGAAAAGTACACTCATAATCTTCTCATCAAGCTTTGAGGTGACCAGGCTAAGAAGTTGACCATGTCTCTTAATGAACATAGAAGTCTCAGAAACTCTTGAGGCTAACTCTTTAAGTTGAGCAGGTATTTGCACAAAGTTAACTCGGATGGTATTTCTGCGCACGGAAGCCATAATCTGCAAAATAGAACAAAGATAAATTCCCTTGGTCTTTGAAATTGTTAGTATAATGAAGTATGAATGCCATGTTATGATGCATGATGTCATGATAAAAACAACAGGTATAGCAGATAACAGTCATGGCAAAGGCAAACAAGTCACATAAAAGCCCTTAAGTTTAAGGCTTGCATGGGGTCTAAGGTAGTACCCTCTTGAAGTTCAGTTGGTTTCAACTTGTCCTAGTAAAAGTAACCGGGTTCTAGAGGTTCTCAATATCACTGACCATCCTCCATCGGTCATGGTTTCAGCTCACGCAATCTTTTCTTGCAGTCGGAACTATCTCGAGAGTATGGTCTCAATGAGTGTAGCATCGAGTATCAACCAGTTCTCAGCTTTACACCGAGGCCGGCTATCTCACTACTTTCTAATGGCCAAGTTGGTCGGTTAAGGGTTCTAAGGTCAGTTGATGCTTAACAACACACGTAGCGGCCCCGTATTCTCCTTGTTTCTCTACAAGGGATATCGGTACCAACCAATGTGCCACATCAATGTAGCTACTGCTTCAACAGTGTCGATCTATGCCGTATAGTTCCCTCACAGTTTATTGCTACTTACCTAAAAGGTGTCCCCAGATCTGGGTTAGGATCTATAGTAACTCCCAAACGAAAACACTTAAAAGTAAAGCAACCAAAACAAACAAGAGAAGCAAATATGATGAACTAGATCCTAAGGTATACCCTACTTATAACTTCCCCAACAGAGTCACCAGTTCTGTGATACGGTGGAAGAACCGACTGTTTTGAAAATACTGGTTTGCGTTTTGTGTTTTATATTCACAAAATGTCGCGGTAAGCAAGAGTCGCCACCGACTTTTATTTTATCCAACCGGAAAGGAAAAAAGTACAGAAAAAAATCTTTTTTCGAGATTTTGAGTACGGGGGTAGATTATAGAAAAGGAAGGTGTTAACACCCTTTCTATCCATGGTTTTCCATGGGCTCTTAGGTACTTGCTCATCTTTTAAAATTGCTTGTGTGTGCTTGCTTTGAAAAGTTTTGTTTTACTTCGTTTTAACCCTTGTTTCTGTCCTCAAGAGTGTTACGAAGTTTGTTTTTTGAAAACTTTGTTTGAAAAAGTGTAAGTGTGAAAAGTTTGATTTTGAGCAAGTACCTACTAGCATCTACCTACTCGAAAAAAGATTATTTCTATTCTCGTTTCCTTTAGACAACATTATCCTATTATTGAAAAATAGGTAGCACCGTCTTACGAGTTGTAAGGGTCAATTTGAAAGGGACGTACGATCACTAAAGTAATGTTAGGACATCTTAGTAATGACCCTAGAGTCTTAAGATCATATTCGAGGTAACATTTCTGATGTGACATTTCTGAGGCAACATTTTCGAACGGAACTTTTGATCTTTGTTAGACAGGAGGGCAACCACTAAGACACCCTATACTTAATGATCGTTTACCAAAGACAACCGAAGTGAGCGTATACCCTAGGAGTGCGCATGTGTGAGTGATTTGATTTCAGTTATTATCTTTGCACATTATGGTTTTCTAGCCGTTTAAAATTATCATTCAATCTTGTCATACAATCCTATTAACATACATCTAAACAGTTAATATTTGCAAGAATTAAAATGCGAGAAAATAAAACCTACGCTATTACAAGGCTTCGGGGAGGGGATTAATTACATAGCCAAAAAACCCGTAAAAGACGATAAATAAAAGAAAGTCTTAGATTAAGCTATTACATACTATGGACAGTTACATCAAAATTGCAAAAATAATAAACGCGCGCGATGAATCGAATGCGAAATAATTAGGGTTTTGACCCCAACTATACCTAATTATACCTTAAAGGAAAAATCATTTTTTTTGTCGTTTTTGTCATTTTGAGAAAATAAGGTTCAATTGAATAATAATTTTAAAAAAAAAACTAATTACTAATTAATTTTAATTTAAGAAAAATAATTAAATTATCCTATTTTGTATTTTTCATTTTTTGAGAAAGAAATAAAAAAATTAAATCACAAGTTTAACCCTAATTTTTTCTAATTGGTTTTAATTAAAAAAATATTAGAATTTCCCTAAATTAAATCAAACTAAATCATATTAAATTTGATAAAATAAAAACCTAATTCTAATTTTTTTATGAAAACTCTTGATTTTATGATTTTGTGAAAAAAGAAATTAATTTTGGTTAAAAATAATTAAGCAAAATAAATTAAATAACAAAAATAAATAGAAAAGAAAGAAAGATGGGCCTGATGTTGTTTTATCAAGGGGGTGCAGTTCGCAATTCTGAGTCCAACAAGCTCTTGGCCTTTGTTGACTTCGTTGGATCCAGTGCACTCATTGACTAGAGGCGTATGATGGACCTTCAGGGGAGAAGCCTTGGATCTGGCTTGTTGATGATCTGATGGTTGGATGCTGATGATACACGGTGGACACATGGGATACTAGCGCACCTGATCATGTAAAGAAAAATAATATGAAGCAAACGTTGGGACCTGGGGATCGAACCTAGGTCCTTAAGCATTTTCCCCTTGCCATGCTGCCAGCTGAGCCAAGATGATTAGTTGTAATTACAATAACAAACAATTATTATATAATACAAATAAATGTTTGTCCTTAAAACACGCAAAATTCAAACTGGCAAGTCAGGGAGCGCCACGTGACCATCTTCTTCCTCCCACCGTGGTGTTAGCCCTGGAGCTTTTTACCTACGGACATTAGAGTGTAACTACAGCCCCTGTTCATTCCAAAATCTTGTACACGCATGATAAATGACAACCAATGGTACCAATCAACTTGTTTCAACCTCACGAGCATCATGGTACCATTATTAAGGTCCAATTTCCCCTGTACACAAAACCCCTAAAAACGAAGAACGGATCCTAGCCATGGCAGTTTCATGTTTAGTCAATAAAAATGCAATTGGATATAATCATTAGCTTGCAAACATCTTAAGGATTACAAATATGCCAATCAATCATGTTAAATATGCCAGAATCAATGCATTCGAATTCAAGAAAAAAGACAAACTGTGTGACTCTTACAGGGCGTTTCAAGGCGTGGGGAAGCTTGCTAGCGATTGAAACACGATCCTGGGGAGTCCAGCAATTGATTGGTATGATTAGAATGGCTTGAGATGGCCTGAAACTTGGAAATTGGTTTGCAACTTTTTCTTGAATTTTTTAAATTGGTTCTCTGCCTTTGCACGCCTCTAGCCTCTCTCTTTTGATCTGCTTTTGTTCCTTATGTATACTAGAGTGCATTAGGGTTGCAATTTTGTATCAAATCTTTTCCAATTATGAATATTGATCCATGATTCAATCCTTGCACCAAATCTTTCCAAAACAAGAAAATCCAATATTTTTGTGTTCAAACGGAGCCTTGCATGATTTGATCTTGTCTCTAGCTGTATAATGGACCTAATCATGTATAAAATCTCAAGATTTAATTAGTTTTTGATATTTTCATTATTTTATATTGATTTTATTTGATTTAAATGAAATAAAATCAAAATAAATAACAAAAATAAAATAATGACAAGTGGAAGGGCTCATGGGTCGTGGATCACATTACAAACTCAGTGCAAGCATAAAAAGTTGAGCCCATTTGGCAAAAAATGCAATTTTGGACACATTTGACTTTTGGCAATTTTGCAAAAAGGGTCAATTTGGCCAATGCACAACTCTCTCAATTTTGACCCTAGAGAGGTGTTTTTGGACTTTTTAGAAAGTTTAAGATGTCCTCTAAGCAACCCTTTTGGTCTCATCTCAATTGAGTCTTCCATGTTCATGTAAGAAGCTTTGACCCAAAAGGTGTTTTTGTTGACTTTTCAAAAGGACCTATAATGTCCAAATTCATATATTCTTGTGAGTGCATATTTTGAACTTGGGAGCCGAAGATGAATTGTAGGGAATTGCGTCCTCTTAAAAATGAGCTTTGGATGGGTCATTTTTTATAAAGTATGAGAAATTTATGCCTGGTCAAAGTTGAGTTGACTTTTCCTACAAAACCCTAATTTGGCAACTTTTGGGTTTTGATGAATTGTAAGCAATCCTTGAGGAATCATGATCAACCCTTGATCAAATGATGAATAATACTTAAAAATTATAAAGTTGACCAAAAATCTTGAAGTTTGACTGTCTGTGGGCCACAATTGACTTTTGCCATAGCACAGTCAATTTTCAGGCCTTTGAGCAATTGACTGAGCAAACTTCCTCTGTAAGGCTTGAAAATTGACATGGATGATCTTGAGAATATATTAGGACAATAGTGAGCATTTGGGACCCTTTGGATTCAAGCATCTTGATGCAAAATGAAACCCTAATTTGAGGTACACTGCCTTAGGAGAGGGTTTGTCTGGTCAACCCTTGGACTTCCTTGAGCAATTTGAGGACCTCATTTGACATGTATTGAGACATATGGGAGGGCAAATTTTGGGGTACAACAGAAACTTTGTTATCTGAAAAGGAGTCTGGTCGAAGGATAGGTCTAGTTGGTCAAAACAAAAGAGAAGTATTCCAGATGCTAGTGGTATCAAGTACAAGTTTGTTGCACTGGCCATAACATTCCAAAACTGCTACAAAGCAGGTCTGCCACGCTGCTCCTATACTTGCACCAAATTGGCATATAAAAATTGCACCTCGAAGGCTACAAGAACATCATACCTAATTTGTTCAAATTTATTTTGTTTTCCCTCCCAAACATCAGCCAAACTCATCTATAAATAAGAACTTCCATCACACATCTTAGGGGCCACCTGGTAGTCAAAAAACTCTGGTTGTGAGAAAATTATCAAATTCTCAAAACTCTCAAACACTATCAAACATTCTCAAACATTCCCAAACACTCCAACTCTAAAAAACTCAGATCCCTTCATACATTAGTGAACCCTTCGAATCACTCCTCAAACTGCCAGATAACTAACCTTTGACCCATTCCCCAACTAAAACATAATAGTCTTTATAACCTTTGATTCACTCACCATTATCACATACCCTCTTTCGATTCAGTGACTGCCCAAACAAAGCAGCAATTGAACTAGCTTCAGGAAGATTCCAGTGAAGCTCCATCCACCACCAAGGAAGTCACCTACAACTCCTTCGATTAAGCACTTCAAGAGGTAAGTTTCCTCTAAAACTTGGAACTTTTTTTCATTTAAATATCATTTGTACATATAAATAAAAGAAAAATGTAGATATCTCATCTAGGAAGTTGACCATGTCCTAAATTTCGATCCTCACTGCTTGTGTGTTGAAAATCTCAACCCTGACTAGTTAGACTTTGGATTTTGGTGCCCAATAATCTTGTGTTAACCCCTGGCTTGTAGCTTTCGAAAGTTACACTTGTTTAGACTCATTTTTAAGTTTAGACATGTTTTATGTATCCTTCGATTGGCTAAACATTGAAGCCTTTCGAATCTCAATTTGGGAGCCTTGCATTCTTGCAATCGAAGGAGGCAGCAAGGAGGTTGAAACGAAGAATGTACACTCACATTGACTTCATATCCCAATCAAAAGAAGTGGTAAGAAGGGTGAATCGAAGGTTACTTGTTCACACTAACATTCCTGCAATTGAAGGAAGCAAAAATGCAGAATCGAAGAACGCATATCATCCTAACTCTCAGACCCAAATCAAAAGAGGCAGGGAAGGGCGGAATCGAAGGGACACTGCTGCATGGATCGAAAAGCTTATTTTCCCTTTTTTTGTCTTTACATTTTCTTGTTATTCAATATGGTTGTAATGGTGTAGGATATTTATTTTCTGCACTTTTATTACTTTATACAAATGTTAGTAATTAGGATGTATGGCAAGATAAAACCAACAAGTAGACCACCCTAATCAAAGAATAAATGCATGCAAAACAACACATTATTCACACACATGCACCTCTAGAGTAATCTCACTTGTTGCCTCGGAAAATAGTCATGTCCCTCGAATATGAGCATTTTAGCAAAGACCCTCGATAAAAGATCGTTAGTCCCTCGATGTCTCTCGATGTTGCCTTTGGTAAACGATCTAGTCCCTAAAGAAATTGCTAAAATGTCTCATAGGTTGCCTTCTATGACTATACAAACGACCCACGCCCGTTCCTTCACATCCAACGATGGGGCTTCTTACCAAATCAATGGTAAGATAACAACATCTAAAAGAGGAGGAAAAGAACATAGACCTTTTTACTATGAAGGATGCCCATAGTTTCTCGCTTGCTCACAACTAAAAGAACCATTTTCACACCAACACTTTCAATTGAGACATTTTCAAAATTTAAAACACTTTGTACGCATTCTTATAGAAACGAGAATCATTACAAAGGCACTTTTCAAAATCACTTTCAAAAAACACCCACAACAAACACCTCTTTGAACTATTTTTAAAACCAATACTTTGTACGCATTCTTATCGAAACGAGAATCATTACAAAGATGTTTTCAAAATATTTTCAAACCTACACCATAAACACATTTTTCAAACAAAGCAAGTGATCTATCAAGCAACTAAGAGCCCGTAGATAACTACGGATGAAAAGGGTGATAATACCTTCCCTTTTTATAACCTACCCCCCGAACTCAAGAAAAATAATCTCAAAGGTCTTTCCTGTTCTTTTCACCCTTTCCTTATTGGATAAAAGAAAAGTCGGCGGTGACTCTTGCTAACCGCAACATATGTGTTAAAATGCAAAACACCCAAGTCAGTTGTCCCATCGTATTACACTAACAGTAATAAGGACATCTGTAAATCGCGGAAATTAAATGTCCTACGCTATTACAATGCTTCGGTGATGAGGGTACAAGTTTATGAATGGGGGAGGAAAACAATAAACCCTAATTATCTATTATAAACTATTGACGGTTACACAATTGTATTAATGCGAAAAATAAACAACCGCACGGAGATAGAAAGGGGAAAGATGTAAAAAACCCTACAAATTTTAAGTATTTTAAGAAAAATATTTTGTTGTTTCTTTGTTTAGAAAATATTTGAAATGATGAAATAAAAAGTTAGACCTAATTCTAATTTAATTTACAATTTAATTATTTAAAGTAAAATAAGGTGTGATTAAATTAATTTATCTTTATCAAAAATTAAATTAATTAATTAAAATCTAAATAATTCGAAGTATTTAAAAAATATTTTTGGGGTTTTATTTAGAAAAGATATTTGAAGTATAAAACCTAATTCTAATTAAATAAAATCAAAGTGATTAAATTAAATTAATTTTTATTTGGAAAAAATTAAATTAATTAATTAAAAACCTAAATCTAATTTTTTTATCATTTTTATGATTTTTCTCCGATTTTTAATAAAATTATTTTAGAAAAGAAAAAGTAGTTAAAATATAAAAAAAAACAAAATGAGCCTGAGTGTAACAAATAATAAAGGGGGGTGAGAAGTAGCAAGAATCCCAGGCCCAACTCAAGAAGCCCAAGCGCCTGTTTGAAATCCAGTAGGGATGTCTTTCTGAGGTGCATCATGGTCATGCGTCCTGGGTCGTTGGATTTGGCCCTTTTGAGATCTGAAAGCCAAGGTGTGAGGTGCACCAGCGCACCATTGACTTGTTTGTGTTGAATCTGCAAGAAACAAATGTGTGGAAGATAAAAGGGTACCGCTGGGGCTCAAACCCAGGTCCCTCTAGTTAGCACGCGTTTGTTTTACCACTGGGGTGGTTGTTTCACCCGGTTATGAAACAACCCCAGTAAATATATTATAAACCCATTTTCAAATTTGAACTTCCCACGTCATCTTCTTCCTCGCGCCAGACAATAAAAACAACATTATTGAAATTTCTAACTCCTTCATTTCTCAATCATTTTAAAAAATGTAAACATGAAAGTTGTTCTAAATTTCACCACGAATTCAACCATGTAACTTTTGAAAGCTATAAGTTAAAGGCTGAAATGAATTTTGCTTGGTACCAAACTGAAACCTAATATTTCAGAAATTTCATTTCCAAAATTCTCATCACATAGTCAACATAAATGAAAACTAAGGATATGGTTAGCTTCAGGGCTATCATATCTACATTTTATCTTTTGAAATTGAAAGCAAATGATGCATGCATAAGGATTTCAAAGTTGGAGAAACTTACATATGAAGTGAGAATCGAATTTGAAGTTAGAGCACTTATGGAGGTGTTAGGATGATCTGGATAGCTTCGCTGAACTCCCAAGAAGCTTTTGTAACGCCTACCTTGGATTGAGAGTGCCTCAATTCTTATGGACAAGTCAAGTTGCAGAGGTGTAAAGTGAGGTTTGGACAATGATGGTGGAGGTGTTACAGTCGTGCCAAGAGTGTTTGGATAACTTCTATTTGATGGATAAAATGTATTTGAATGATAAAGGAGGAAAACACACAAGTGGATTTAAAGTTGGATGTTGGAAGCTTCAAATGTGAAACAATGGAGTTTTATAAGTGATTTTGAGTTTGAGAGTGTTTGAGGGCATGTGAAATCGTGCTATGGCTTGCTAATGACCTCTTTATTTATAGTCAATAGGTTTGACATCTTTAAGTAACCAGAATCTCGAGATAACAAGTTATGGTTTTGAAGCTTGGTTTTGAAGTAACTTACAAAGTCATGGTTCCAAGGTAATGTATGGTGGTTGATAGGCTGTAGATGGTTGCTTCTTGGTGCTGAGATGTTTTGAAGTCAGAAGCAACAATGTATGGGCTCAAGGAGAGTTGACATTGTGTATAAAGTCACTTTACAAGAATGAAAGTGTGATCTTTTTTTCCTTAAATGGCCAAATGGATTGTATAATGCTTGAATCACTTGGATAATGGATCAAAAGTTTGTGTAAACTTCTGATTATGGATTGATTTGGAGGTTAGAGGTCTGCAAAGTGAGATTATGCAACATGGCTTGAAGATTTGGTTATGAACTTGTCACAAAAATGACCTATAATGCAACCTCAGATACCCAACTTCATCTCTTCGAAACTTCTAGCTCAAGCATGATCTTTTTATGATCTTGGACATTTTGGAAATTTTGAAATATGATCTTCAACTTTCATGTTAACCATTTTGGCTAAAATTAATTGGGATCTTGGTGAAAAATGGCCATGAAGTTGGGACAAAAAACTGATAAAAAATTGTTGAAATTTTTTCTAAGTGTTGGATAAAAAACATCATAACTTCATGGGCTTATATCTCTCAAATTAATCACATTTTGAGGATCATTCCTCATTAACAAAGTTGTAGAGTTCATCAATCCCTACAACTTTCATGTTGAAAGTTTTCCTTGAATCATCTTGTATCTTGAGGAAACTTGCTTGTGAAATTAGGGTTTTTCAGGTATAAAACACTTGAATTTTTTCTAAGTGTTTGAAAATCTTGACTTTTGAATTTTGTTGACTTTCTTGATTCTTGATGATCAAGTTTTATAGTTTTGAATATCTTTATGATTCTTGATTTTTGAATTCCAATGTTGACCAAAAAAGTCAAAGTTTGACTTTTATGTGATTGTTGAATTTTCATCAATTGATTCAAATCTTTAACTATTAATCACTTGCATATTTGGAAATGTTTTGAGCCATGTAATTAGGTAAAGATGTTGTATTTGAGTCCTTGAGATCATTCTTTAAGCCATTAGGTCATTTACTAGGTCAAAAGTCAATAATCAGTCATCTTCAATCAAAACCCTAATTTGGGCAATTTTTGACCTCTGATGATTTAAGGGTTTTTCTTGAGAATCATGATCAAACCTTGATAAAATGATGAGTATCACTTCAAAATGTTGATGTTGACCAAAAATCTTGAAGTTTGACTGTATATTGACCATAATTGACTTTTTACCCAATACAACTGATTTTCAATCATCTGAGCCATTAACTGAGCAAACATGTGATGCAATACTTGAAACTTGACATAAGAATTATTTAGGACCTATGATGAACCATTGAAGTCATTTGAGACCTTTGCAACCCAATATTCTTGTAAAGCTCAAAACCCTAGTTGAAGACCCTTGCTTAGGAGGTTAGTTTGTCTGATCAACTCTTGAGAATCCTTGAGTATTTGAGAATCTTAGAAGAGTGCCTTGAAGAAAATGGGAGGGCAAATTTTGGGGTACAACACCAAGCATATCCCGAAATATAAAGCATACAAAGAAAGCAAGTAAAGCAATAAAGGTGAACTAGCTCTAAAGGTAACCCCACTTTTAGTAATATTCCCTAGCAGAGTCGCCAGTTCTGTAATACAGTGGGAGAACTGACTTTTGGGTTTTGCGTTTTATCGCAAATGTTGCAGATAACGAGAGTCGCCACCGACTTTTCTTTTATACAATAAAGGAGAGGGTAAAAAGAACATGAAAGACCTTTTGAGAATTTTCCTAAGTAAGGGGGGGTAGGTTATGAAAAGGAAAGGTGTTAGCACCCTTTTCACCTGTAGTTATCTACGGGCTCTTAATTGCTAGCTCGCTTTGTTTTAAAATGTTTTGTGCTTGTGTATGTTTGAAAATATTTTGAAAATGCCTAAGTGCGACAATTTTGTAATTATTCTCGTAACGTTGAGAATGTATACAAAATGTTTGTTTTAAAAATATTTATTGAAAGAAAGTGTTGTTTTGTGGAAAAATGTTTTGAAAATGCCAATGTAAAGCAATTTGCTTTATGATAAACCTTGTATCAGTCCTCAATAGTGTTTATAAAGCATTTTAAAAGTAGTTGTTTTGAAAGTGTGATGTGTGAAAGTTGTTTTAGTTTGTGAGCAAGCGATTACGAGCGATCTACCTAATCAATGGTCTTTGTTCTTTTCCTCCTCCTTTAGATAGTGCTATCCTACCATTAGTTAATAGGAAGCCATATCATTGGATGTGAGGGATGTAACACCCTCTAAAACCCCGCATATAATTTTCGCAAATATTAAAAAAATTATAAACTCAGAGTACATGTAATAATCGAGGAATGCTACAATTCTCTTTTAATAAAATAAATTCCTGTCATGCATAATTTTAGTGGTAACTCGTACATGTCTACACAGCGGAATAATTTATTTAATAAAATCAAATGTTATAATAATTTCCAAGTCATCAGGGATTAACACCTGGAAAGTCAACATTATATCATAACAAATAAAAAGGAATAAACGAGTCTGACTAAAGCAGCTCGACAACCAAACGTTCCCGGAGTTACAACTATCAGAGCATGACCCGGACATACTAAAACGAAACTAAACTAGACACGATAAGCCTTCGCCAAGCACCTGAGCGAAGCTCCTCAATCTGAAATATTCAACAGTAAGGGTGAGCTTCTCAAATATACATTTGGTTATGCATTCATAACAATCAATTCACGAAATCATAAGCATCACCCAATAATTAGCATATTTCATAGTTTACAAAACCTTTACAATTCATATATCCATGACATATTGCCTTTCATATTTGCAAATATTCATCAAACATCATCAACCATTTATCAATCATACGTGCATACAACAATCAAATATAGCATTGGAAAAATCATCCATTCATGTTATATTCGAGTAATGCAACACACCCATGCATGTGGTACCACTACACCGCCCCATTAAATCGCGGGTCACGGATAACTCACCGTTCCATTATATCGCGGACACGGCTACCACCTCAACGTTCCATTAAATCGCGGACACGTATATTGGCCACCATGTTAATTCCACACAATGGGAATTAACAAATGCAACATGATATGTAAGTATGTAACACTCAGCATACTATGAACATCGATCAACATATCATGCACATCAACAATATCAAACATAACATGATATGAATAGCATGTAATCACTCAGCATACTATTTAAATATCAATCATATCAAGTTACGAATAGCATGTAATCACTCAGCATACTATTCAAACATCAACCAATCACATCAATTATATCATAATTCATGCTCGATACATATCTAAAAGCATGGCAATAAAAATCCGACATCAAAACACTGAAATCAAAAATTCAGAAAATCAACACAGCAGAGCAACACGGGCACCCGTGTTGTGCAACACGGCCCGTGTTGTGCAGAACGTCCAGAAAAATGCACATTTAATTTTTATCAGTACAGGGGCTCTGACACGGGTACCCGTGTTGTGCAACACGGCCCGTGTCGTGCAACCAGGAGCACACCCCTTCCAACTCAGAGGAGCAACACGGCCACCCGTGTTGTGCAACACGGCCCGTGTTGCTGAGCGCGCACAGGATTTTCCTGAAACTGCAGCAGCTCAGAAAACAGCAGTCCAAACGCGGGAAAACGTCCGCCAAAACGCGCATTTCAGCACCTAACGCATCGAGTTTGTACAATTCACAACAACATCACAATATCCAAGTTACCAACGATTATCATAATAACCTTAATCGGAAACTAACCGTCCTTTTGGGGAATTCTACTGACACTGAGGTTATCCCTACAACTTCCAAGGTAAATTCACGATCATGATATATACTCCCAATTCCTCATTTGGGACCTAAAACTCTTAATCGATTCATAAAAATTGGGAACCTAACCCTTTTCTAACAAGGTTCAGTCCTACAGTTATCGATCCCTAGAAACATCTAACAATTGGGATTTCCTACGATTACCCGAATCAACCGTACATAAACCCATAAACAAATATAAATCGAGTATAAACCCCCCTTACCTTATCAATTAACAGCTTTGAGTTCTTGGGCGATGTTCTTCGTTCTCCGTTCTTCAGAGCTCTCTTTTCCCAAATTCCAACTTCTGTTCTTACGTGAAAACCAAAAATGAGAAAATGGCCTAAGTCCCAAACATAACTTTATTTCTCTGCACCCCCACTCTTTACTAACAACATCAAGCCCAATAACATAAAAATTCTAATATTCCTTATTTCTTTTATTTTCCTCAAATACTCCAAAATAAATAATTCTTTTTATTTTATTAATTCTAATAAAATAAATTCCCAAATTCCAATAAATCAATTAATTGAAAACGGGGTGTTACAACTGAATCTGGAGAGAGTTCGGTAGTTGGGCCAGAGATTGTTCAGCAGACTACTGAAAAGATCAAATTGATTCAAGAAAAGATGAGAGCTTCTCAGAGTCGTCAGAAAAGTTATCATGATAAGAGGAGAAAGAATTTAGAATTCAGTGCTGGAGATCATGTGTTTATGAGAGTTACTCCGATGACGGGTATTGGTCGGGCGTTGAAGTCTAAGAAGTTGACTCCGCGTTTTATTGGTCCGTTTCAGATTACGGAAAGAGTTGGAGAAGTTGCTTATCGCATTGCTTTACCTCCGAGACTTGCGAATTTGCACGATGTTTTTCATGTTTCTCAGTTGAGGAGATACATTCCAGACCCATCTCATGTAATCCAAATAGATGATGTACAGGTAAGAGATAACCTGACAGTAGAAGCATTGCCTATGAGGATAGAAGATCGGGAAGTGAAACAGTTAAGAGGTAAAGAGATAGCATTGGTGAAGGTTGCTTGGGGAGGTCCAGCAGATGGAAATATCACTTGGGAGCTGGAGATCCAGATGAAAGAGGCTTATCCGGAGCTGTTCGTCTAAGGTATGTTTTCGAGGACGAAAACTCTTTTAGTGGGGGAGAGTTGTAACACCCCGTTTTCAATTAATTGATTTATTGGAATTTGGGAATTTATTTTATTAGAATTAATAAAATAAAAAGAATTATTTATTTTGGAGTATTTGAGGAAAATAAAAGAAATAAGGAATATTAGAATTTTTATGTTATTGGGCTTGATGTTGTTAGTAAAGAGTGGGGGTGCAGAGAAATAAAGTTATGTTTGGGACTTAGGCCATTTTCTCATTTTTGGTTTTCACGTAAGAACAGAAGTTGGAATTTGGGAAAAGAGAGCTCTGAAGAACGGAGAACGAAGAACATCGCCCAAGAACTCAAAGCTGTTAATTGATAAGGTAAGGGGGGTTTATACTCGATTTATATTTTTTTATGGGTTTATGTATGGTTGATTCGGGTAATCGTAGGAAATCCCAATTGTTAGATGTTTCTAGGGATCGATAACTGTAGGACTGAACCTTGTTAGAAAAGGGTTAGGTTCCCAATTTTTATGAATCGATTAAGAGTTTTAGGTCCCAAATGAGGAATTGGGAGTATATATCATGATCGTGAATTTACCTTGGAAGTTGTAGGGATAACCTCAGTGTCAGTAGAATTCCCCAAAAGGACGGTTAGTTTCCGATTAAGGTTATTATGATAATCGTTGGTAACTTGGATATTGTGATGTTGTTGTGAATTGTACAAACTCGATGCGTTAGGTGCTGAAATGCGCGTTTTGGCGGACGTTTTCCCGCGTTTGGACTGCTGTTTTCTGAGCTGCTGCAGTTTCAGGAAAATCCTGTGCGCGCTCAGCAACACGGGCCGTGTTGCACAACACGGGTGGCCGTGTTGCTCCTCTGAGTTGGAAGGGGTGTGCTCCTGGTTGCACGACACGGGCCGTGTTGCACAACACGGGTACCCGTGTCAGAGCCCCTGTACTGATAAAAATTAAATGTGCATTTTTCTGGACGTTCTGCACAACACGGGCCGTGTTGCACAACACGGGTGCCCGTGTTGCTCTGCTGTGTTGATTTTCTGAATTTTTGATTTCAGTGTTTTGATGTCGGATTTTTATTGCCATGCTTTTAGATATGTATCGAGCATGAATTATGATATAATTGATGTGATTGGTTGATGTTTGAATAGTATGCTGAGTGATTACATGCTATTCGTAACT
This sequence comes from Vicia faba, assembly GCA_948472305.1. Lineage (NCBI taxonomy): Eukaryota > Viridiplantae > Streptophyta > Magnoliopsida > Fabales > Fabaceae > Vicia > Vicia faba. The sequence goes on along the minus strand of OX451741.1, from coordinate 629,836,831 downwards.
TGATATGATTGATATTTAAATAGTATGCTGAGTGATTACATGCTATTCATATCATGTTATGTTTGATATTGTTGATGTGCATGATATGTTGATCGATGTTCATAGTATGCTGAGTGTTACATACTTACATATCATGTTGCATTTGTTAATTCCCATTGTGTGGAATTAACATGGTGGCCAATATACGTGTCCGCGATTTAATGGAACGTTGAGGTGGTAGCCGTGTCCGCGATATAATGGAACGGTGAGTTATCCGTGACCCGCGATTTAATGGGGCGGTGTAGTGGTACCACATGCATGGGTGTGTTGCATTACTCGAATATAACATGAATGGATGATTTTTCCAATGCTATATTTGATTGTTGTATGCACGTATGATTGATAAATGGTTGATGATGTTTGATGAATATTTGCAAATATGAAAGGCAATATGTCATGGATATATGAATTGTAAAGGTTTTGTAAACTATGAAATATGCTAATTATTGGGTGATGCTTATGATTTCGTGAATTGATTGTTATGAATGCATAACCAAATGTATATTTGAGAAGCTCACCCTTACTGTTGAATATTTCAGATTGAGGAGCTTCGCTCAGGTGCTTGGCGAAGGCTTATCGTGTCTAGTTTAGTTTCGTTTTAGTATGTCCGGGTCATGCTCTGATAGTTGTAACTCCGGGAACGTTTGGTTGTCGAGCTGCTTTAGTCAGACTCGTTTATTCCTTTTTATTTGTTATGATATAATGTTGACTTTCCAGGTGTTAATCCCTGATGACTTGGAAATTATTATAACATTTGATTTTATTAAATAAATTATTCCGCTGTGTAGACATGTACGAGTTACCACTAAAATTATGCATGACAGGAATTTATTTTATTAAAAGAGAATTGTAGCATTCCTCGATTATTACATGTACTCTGAGTTTATAATTTTTTTAATATTTGCGAAAATTATATGCGGGGTTTTAGAGGGTGTTACAATAGTGGTATCAGAGCCTGGTCGGTCGTTGTGACCAGAGTTTTGAGTCAGTCATTCCTTTTCGTATGCGACTGGTGCAAGGTAACACTGTCGATACTGTATTCTGATGTGGAGTATGTTTTAATTCTCAGGAATATGGCTGGAGGTAACGGACGAAATGATGCTGCACTCGCTGAGGCTTTGGGGATGTTAGCTGGTGTACTTGCTGGAAACCCAACTGGAGGCGTGATTGGTGCTGATAGGCAATTGGGAAATTTCCAAAGGAACAATCCTCCGTTGTTCAAAGGTACACATGACCCTGAAGGTGCTCAGAAGTGGCTGAAGGAAATCGAAAGGATTTTCCGTGTGATCGATTGTGCTGAAGATCTGAAAGTCAGATATGGTACGCATATGTTGGCAGAAGAGGCCGACGACTGGTGGGTTGCCACAAGGACTGAAATGGTTCAGGATGGAGAGGCACTGACTTGGGCTAACTTCAGAAGGGCTTTTCTGAGGAGGTACTTTCCTGAAGATGTTCGGGGAAGAAAGGAAATTGAGTTTTTGGAGCTTAAGCAGGGCAATCTGACTGTTAGTGAGTATGCTACTAAGTTCACTGAGCTGGCAAAGTATTATGCGCACTATAACAATGATGAGGCTGGAGAATTCTCTAAATGTATCAAATTTGAGAATGGTCTCCGAGATGAGATTAAGCAGGGAATCAGGTACCAGCGTATTCGTAGATTTTCTGATCTGGTGGATTGTAGCAGAATCTTGGAAGAAGATATTACCAAGAATCGGTCGTCTCACTCTCGTGGGGCTGTTGATAAAAGAGGAAAGCAACATATGGACCGTGGCAAGCCATATGGTAGAGATAACCAGAGATCAGGCGGTTGGAAAAGGCCTAGTGGGGGAGATTCTAAGGCTCCTATCAGATGCTACAGGTGTGGTGAGTCTGGTCATCACATTCGAGATTGCAAGAGTGATGAGAAGAAGTGCTATAAATGTGGAAAGGCCGGTCATTTGTCTAGTGATTGCAAAGGGAAGTCTGTTACTTGTTACAATTGTGGCGAAGAAGGTCACATTCGTCCGCAGTGTCCTAAGCCTAGGAAGGATCAGTCAAGTGGAAGAGTGTTCGCTTTGTCTGGATCTGAGACTACTCCAGAGGATCGATTGATTAAAGGTACGTGTTTTATTCATGGCACACCTTTAGTTGCAATTATTGATACTGGTGCAACTCATTCTTTCATTTCTTTGGATTGTGCTGAGGGGTTGAAACTGGACATATCTGGTATGCAAGGTAGCATGGTTGTTGATACTCCTGCATCGGGTTCAGTGACAACTTCACTTGTATGTAGGAATTGTCCTATTGAGATTTTTGGTAGAAGTTTCGGTATGGATTTAGTGTGCCTACCGCTTGAACAAATTGATATTATCCTTGGGATGAACTGGTTGGAATTCAACCGGGTTCATCTGAACTGTTTTGCTAAGACGGTGATTTTTCCAGAAGCAGTTGGTGTCGAGAATTTGACTATGACTGCTAGGCAGGTACAAGAAGCAATGGAAGATGGTGCTAACGTGTTTATGTTACTTGCTTCGTTAGATGCAACGGGAAAGGTCAGGAGTGGTGAATTGCCAGTGGTGTGTGATTTTCCAGAAGTCTTTCCGGATGATGTTGGTGAATTACCTCCTGAGAGAGAGGTGGAATTCTCTATAGATTTAATTCCTGGTACGAGACCGGTGTCGATGGCGCCATATCGTATGTCTGCGTCTGAGTTGGCTGAATTGAAGAGTCAGTTGGAAGATTTACTGGAGAAGAAGTTTATTCGTCCAAGTGTTTCACCTTGGGGTGCTCCGGTATTGTTGGTTAAGAAGAAAGAAGGTTCTATGAGACTGTGTGTTGATTACAGGCAATTGAACAAGGTAACCATTAAGAATCGGTATCCGTTACCGAGGATTGATGATTTGATGGATCAACTAATTGGAGCTAGTGTATTCAGTAAGATTGACTTGAGATCTGGATATCATCAGATTCGTGTGAAAGCGGAAGATATTCAAAAGACTGCTTTTCGAACGAGGTATGGGCATTATGAATATTCTGTTATGCCGTTCGGAGTTACTAATGCACCTGGTGTTTTCATGGAATATATGAACAGGATTTTTCATCCGTATCTGGATAAGTTTGTTGTGGTTTTTATTGATGACATTCTGATTTATTCCAAGAATGACGAAGAACATGCGGAACATCTCAGAATTGTGTTAGAGTTGTTGAAAGATAGGAAGTTGTATGCAAAGTTGTCCAAATGTGAGTTCTGGCTGAATGAAGTTAGTTTTCTTGGACATGTGATTTCTAAAAATGGTATTGCAGTGGATCCTACAAAAGTAGAAGCGGTATCTCAGTGGGAAGCGTCGAAGACTGTTTCGGAAATCAGAAGTTTTCTTGGTCTTGCAGGTTATTACAGAAAATTTATCGAAGGATTCTCAAAGTTAGCATTGCCGTTGACGAAGTTGACTCGTAAAGGACAAGCGTTTATTTGGGATTCTGATTGTGAGAAAGGTTTCCAAGAATTGAAGCGGAGATTGACAAGTGCTCCTATTCTGATTTTGCCGAATCCGGTGGAATCTTTTGTGGTCTATTGTGATGCATCTCTGTTGGGTTTAGGTGGTGTTTTAATGCAGAATCAACAGGTAGTTGCGTATGCTTCGAGACAGTTGAAGGTTCATGAAAGGAACTATCCTACTCATGACTTAGAACTGGCAGCAGTTGTGTTTGTCTTGAAATTGTGGAGGCATTATCTGTATGGTTCGAGATTTGAAGTGTATAGCGATCATAAGAGTTTGAAGTATCTTTTCGATCAGAAAGAGCTCAATATGAGGCAAAGAAGGTGGTTGGAATTTCTCAAAGATTATGATTTTGGATTGAATTACCATCCTGGTAAGGCAAATGTGGTTGCAGATGCTTTGAGCAGGAAATCCTTGCATATGTCTATGATGATGGTTCGTGAATTGGATTTAATTGAACAATTCCGAGATTTGAGTTTAGTTTGTGAAAGTACTCCGAAGTGTGTTCGTTTGGGTATGTTGAAACTTACTAGTGGTATTCTAGAAGAGATCAGAATCGGGCAGAAATCCGATGTTAATTTAGTTGATAAATTGACATTGATCAGCCAAGGTCAAGGTGGTGAGTTTAGGATTGATGAAAATGATGTTATGAGATTTGGCGATAGAGTTTGTGTTCCTGATGTCGCAGAAATCAAGAAAAGTATATTAGAGGAAGGACATCGCAGTGGGATGAGTATTCATCCGGGTGCCACGAAAATGTATCATGATTTGAAGAAATTGTTTTGGTGGCCGGGAATGAAAAAGGAAATAGCTGAATTTGTGTATGCATGTTTAATCTGTCAGAAATCGAAGATTGAGCATCAGAAGCCGTCTGGATTTATGCAACCAATGTTTATTCCAGAATGGAAGTGGGATAGTATTTCTATGGATTTCGTATCTGGGTTGCCAAGGACTCCTATGAATTGTGAAGCGATATGGGTCGTTGTGGATAGGTTGACTAAGTCTGCTCATTTTATACCGGTGCGAATGGATTACTCGATGGAGAGATTGGCACAGTTATATATTGAGAAAATAGTGAGTTTGCATGGAGTTCCTTCTAGTATTGTATCAGATAGAGATCCGAGGTTCACTTCGAAATTTTGGGAAGGATTGCAGAAGGCTTTGGGTACTAAGTTGAGATTGAGTTCAGCTTACCATCCTCAGACTGATGGACAGACGGAGAGGACGATTCAATCATTAGAAGATTTATTGCGTGCTTGTGTTTTAGAGCAGGGTGGAGCTTGGGATAGCTATTTGCCATTGATTGAATTTACTTATAACAATAGTTACCATTCGAGTATTGGTATGGCTCCGTTTGAGGCATTGTATGGTAGACGGTGTAGAACACCTTTGTGTTGGTATGAATCTGGAGAGAGTTCGGTAGTTGGGCCAGAGATTGTTCAGCAGACTACTGAAAAGATCAAATTGATTCAAGAAAAGATGAGAGCTTCTCAGAGTCGTCAGAAAAGTTATCATGATAAGAGGAGAAAGAATTTAGAATTCAGTGCTGGAGATCATGTGTTTATGAGAGTTACTCCGATGACGGGTATTGGTCGGGCGTTGAAGTCTAAGAAGTTGACTCCGCGTTTTATTGGTCCGTTTCAGATTACGGAAAGAGTTGGAGAAGTTGCTTATCGCATTGCTTTACCTCCGAGACTTGCGAATTTGCACGATGTTTTTCATGTTTCTCAGTTGAGGAGATACATTCCAGACCCATCTCATGTAATCCAAATAGATGATGTACAGGTAAGAGATAACCTGACAGTAGAAGCATTGCCTATGAGGATAGAAGATCGGGAAGTGAAACAGTTAAGAGGTAAAGAGATAGCATTGGTGAAGGTTGCTTGGGGAGGTCCAGCAGATGGAAATATCACTTGGGAGCTGGAGAGCCAGATGAAAGAGGCTTATCCGGAGCTGTTCGTCTAAGGTATGTTTTCGAGGACGAAAACTCTTTTAGTGGGGGAGAGTTGTAACACCCCGTTTTCAATTAATTGATTTATTGGAATTTGGGAATTTATTTTATTAGAATTAATAAAATAAAAAGAATTATTTATTTTGGAGTATTTGAGGAAAATAAAAGAAATAAGGAATATTAGAATTTTTATGTTATTGGGCTTGATGTTGTTAGTAAAGAGTGAGGGTGCAGAGAAATAAAGTTATGTTTGGGACTTAGGCCATTTTCTCATTTTTGGTTTTCACGTAAGAACAGAAGTTGGAATTTGGGAAAAGAGAGCTCTGAAGAACGGAGAACGAAGAACATCGCCCAAGAACTCAAAGCTGTTAATTGATAAGGTAAGGGGGGTTTATACTCGATTTATATTTGTTTATGGGTTTATGTACGGTTGATTCGGGTAATCGTAGGAAATCCCAATTGTTAGATGTTTCTAGGGATCGATAACTGTAGGACTGAACCTTGTTAGAAAAGGGTTAGGTTCCCAATTTTTATGAATCGATTAAGAGTTTTAGGTCCCAAATGAGGAATTGGGAGTATATATCATGATCGTGAATTTACCTTGGAAGTTGTAGGGATAACCTCAGTGTCAGTAGAATTCCCCAAAAGGACGGTTAGTTTCCGATTAAGGTTATTATGATAATCGTTGGTAACTTGGATATTGTGATGTTGTTGTGAATTGTACAAACTCGATGCGTTAGGTGCTGAAATGCGCGTTTTGGCGGACGTTTTCCCGCGTTTGGACTGCTGTTTTCTGAGCTGCTGCAGTTTCAGGAAAATCCTGTGCGCGCTCAGCAACACGGGCCGTGTTGCACAACACGGGTGGCCGTGTTGCTCCTCTGAGTTGGAAGGGGTGTGCTCCTGGTTGCACGACACGGGCCGTGTTGCACAACACGGGTACCCGTGTCAGAGCCCCTGTACTGATAAAAATTAAATGTGCATTTTTCTGGACGTTCTGCACAACACGGGCCGTGTTGCACAACACGGGTGCCCGTGTTGCTCTGCTGTGTTGATTTTCTGAATTTTTGATTTCAGTGTTTTGATGTCGGATTTTTATTGCCATGCTTTTAGATATGTATCGAGCATGAATTATGATATAATTGATGTGATTGGTTGATGTTTGAATAGTATGCTGAGTGATTACATGCTATTCGTAACTTGATATGATTGATATTTAAATAGTATGCTGAGTGATTACATGCTATTCATATCATGTTATGTTTGATATTGTTGATGTGCATGATATGTTGATCGATGTTCATAGTATGCTGAGTGTTACATACTTACATATCATGTTGCATTTGTTAATTCCCATTGTGTGGAATTAACATGGTGGCCAATATACGTGTCCGCGATTTAATGGAACGTTGAGGTGGTAGCCGTGTCCGCGATATAATGGAACGGTGAGTTATCCGTGACCCGCGATTTAATGGGGCGGTGTAGTGGTACCACATGCATGGGTGTGTTGCATTACTCGAATATAACATGAATGGATGATTTTTCCAATGCTATATTTGATTGTTGTATGCACGTATGATTGATAAATGGTTGATGATGTTTGATGAATATTTGCAAATATGAAAGGCAATATGTCATGGATATATGAATTGTAAAGGTTTTGTAAACTATGAAATATGCTAATTATTGGGTGATGCTTATGATTTCGTGAATTGATTGTTATGAATGCATAACCAAATGTATATTTGAGAAGCTCACCCTTACTGTTGAATATTTCAGATTGAGGAGCTTCGCTCAGGTGCTTGGCGAAGGCTTATCGTGTCTAGTTTAGTTTCGTTTTAGTATGTCCGGGTCATGCTCTGATAGTTGTAACTCCGGGAACGTTTGGTTGTCGAGCTGCTTTAGTCAGACTCGTTTATTCCTTTTTATTTGTTATGATATAATGTTGACTTTCCAGGTGTTAATCCCTGATGACTTGGAAATTATTATAACATTTGATTTTATTAAATAAATTATTCCGCTGTGTAGACATGTACGAGTTACCACTAAAATTATGCATGACAGGAATTTATTTTATTAAAAGAGAATTGTAGCATTCCTCGATTATTACATGTACTCTGAGTTTATAATTTTTTTAATATTTGCGAAAATTATATGCGGGGTTTTAGAGGGTGTTACAAGGGACAAAAGTGGGTCATCATACAATCATAGAAGGTAACTGGTAGGACGCTTTAGCAATTTTCGTAAGGGACTAAGATCGTTTACTGAAGGCGGCATCGAAGGGTCATCTAGATACTACGATCTTTTAACCGGGGGTCATTGCTAAAGCATCCCATGTTCGAGGGACATGACTGTTTAAATCTAAGGCAACAAGTGAGGGTTACCCTAGAGGTGTGCGTGTACGAAGTGTTTTGTTTTCAAATATTTATCTTGAGATTAGGTTTTCTATTGTTTGATTTTTAATTTTTTCATACAATCCTATTAAACTAACAGTAATAAGGAAAACAATAAATTGCAGAAATTAAATGTCCTACGCTATTACAATGCTTCGGGAATGGAGATATAAATTTGTGAATGGGGATGAAAAGTAAAGTAAACCTAATTATCTATTACAGACCATTAGCAGTTACAATATTGGAAAATACTAATGCAAAAATAAAGTGCGCGGAGGTGGTGAAAAGGGGAAAGATGTTTAAGAAATCCTAAAATATTTCTAAGTGTTTAAGAAAATATTTTGTTGTTTTTGTTTAGGAAAATATTTGATAGTGTAAAATAATAAACCCTAATCCTAATTAATTAATTAGTTGATTGATAAATAAAAACAAAATATGATTAAGTTAAATTAATTTTATTTATCAAAAATTAAATTAATTAATCAAAAAAACTAAATCTATTTTTTTAATGATTTTATGATTTTTTGTGATTAAATAAAAAAGATTAAAAGAAATAATTAATTAAAACAAAATAAAGAAAATAAAATGGGCCTGAGTGTAAACAAGTAAAATGGGGGTGAGAAGGAAGCAAAAGTTTAAGCCCAACTCAAGGAGCCCAGGCGCCTGTGATGATCACGTATGGACAATTATTTGGGATGTACCATGGGCATGGCTTTCTGAAGCGCTAGATCCAGAGTTATGAAATCTGATGGTTATTATACATAGGTGCACCATGAGCGCACTAGGGTTGCCTGCGCTGAATCTGCAAGGAACAAATATGTGAAAAATAAAAGGGTACCACTGGGGCTCGAACCCAGGTCCCTATAGTAACACGCACGCTTGTTTTACCACTAGGGTGACTGTTTCATCCGGTTATGAAACGTCCCATAGTAAATATATTATAAACTTGTTTCAAGAAATGGAATTCCCACTTCTTCTTCCTCGCGCCAGACAATAACAACAACATTTTTTTGAATTTCAAAAAGCTTCATTTCTCAACCTTTTCAAAAAGTGTAAACACCAAATTTGCTTGAAATTTGAACACGAATTTAGTCATGCCACTTATTTTTACTAACACTCAAAGATTATCAAGAATTTCTATTGGTACCAAAAATGAATCCTAACTGGTCAGAGGCAAAATTCTCAACACACAACCAACATAAATGAAAATTAAGGACATGGTTAGTTTCAGGATAATCATATCTATATTTTATATTTTGAAATTGAAAGCAAACGATGCGTGTATATGGATATCACAATTTGAGTTTTTTTACCTCTTTGGAGAAAAGTTGAAAGCTCATTCTAGCTGTTCCAGGTGCAATGTGATAATCTTATGAGCTTGCTCGGACTTCACTGAAACTATTCCAATCCTTACTTTGCTTTGAAACTTATTGAAACGATCCAATCAAGTCAATATGCAGGCGACTGTTTTTTGAGTGAGAGGGTGAGAATGGCACAATATCAATTTGGATTTTATGGTTTGGATAACCTCTAAATGAGTTTTAGAAACTTTGTAAATGATAACAATGGAAAACGCACGAGTAGGATAAGAAATGGGAGTTAGAAGCTTCAAATGTGCAACAATGGTGTTTTTTGAGAAAATTTTGGTTTGTGAGAGTTTGAGAGGGTTTGAGGGCTTGTCTATTCGTGGTATGGTTTGCTAATGACCTCTTTATTTATAGGCTAGAGGTTTGGAAGACTCAAGTAACCAGATTTTCAAGATAGCATGTTATGGTTTGGTTAAAAGTGAGAAATCAAGTTGGATGGGTTTCCATGGTTTCAATGCTTAAGTACAAACATGGTCTGAAGTTGTTGGATGCAGAGGGTTTGCTCCATGCTTTTGAGCTTGCTTGTAATCAAATATAAACATTACAAAGCTCAATGAATTGACATTTTGCAAAAGCATGCTTTATCAAAATAGAAGTCTTGCATTTCTTCTCAAAATAACAAAATGTCTTGGTTAAAACTTGAACCACTTGGATAATAGCCATAAAGCAAGTGTAATCTTCTGATTATGGAGAGATTTGTAAGCTAATAGACCTGCAAAGTGAGATTGTGCAGCATGGTTATGAGATTTGTCCATAAGGTCTTCACAAGAATGACCTAAAATTCAAGTTTGTCATGTCATCTTCATGTCTTCGAATCTCCTAGCTCAAAAATGATCTCTTTTGTGTTCTTGGGCATTTTGGAAAGCTTGAATCAAGATCTACAACTCTCATGCTGGCTACTTTGTCTGAATCAAATAGGAACTTGGTGAAAATTGGCCAAGAAGTTGGGATAAAAAACTGATCAAAACTTGTTGAAATTTTTTCTAAGTGTTGGATAAAAATATCATAACTTCATGGACTCATATATCTTAATACAAGCACTTTTGAGGATCATCCTACATTAACAAAATTGTAGAATTTATCAATTCCTACAACTTTCATGTTTAAAGTTTTTTTTTAATCAACTTGGATCTTAGTGAAAATGGCCATGAAATAGTGATTTTGTTAAGAACAAAACACTTTAAAATTTTTCTTGTTGGAAAATTTTCCAACTTTTGACTTTTGTTGACTTTTTTTATTCTTGATGATCAAGTTTGATAGTTTTGAATGTTTTGATGATTCTTGATTTTTGAATTCTAATATTGACCAAAAAGTTAAAGTTTGACTTTTGTGTGACTGTTAACTGTTTATCAATTGATTCAAATTTTTAACTATCAATCACTTGTATCTTTAGAAATGTTTTGAGCCATATAATTAGGTAAAGATGTTGTATTTGAGCTCTTGAGATCATGCTTTAAGTCATTAGGTCATGCACTAGGCCAACAACCAATGATCAGTCATCTTCAATCAAAATTCTAATTTTGGAAATTTTTGACCTTTAATGATTTGAGGATTTTCCTTGAGGAATCATGATTAACCCTTGATCAAATGATGAATATCACCTCAAAATATTGATGTTGACAAAAAATCTTGAAGTTTGAGTGTATGTTGACCACAATTGAGTTTTTACTCAATATAGTTGATTTTCAATCATCTGAGCAAACATGTGATGCAAGACTTGAAATTTGACATAAGCATTATTGAGTACCTATGATGAACCATGAAAGTCATTTGAGACCCTTGCAATCCAATCTTCTTTAAGAAGCACCGAACCCTAGTTAAAGACCCTTGCTTTGGAGGTGGTTTTGACCAGTCAACTCTTGAGTAGTTTTGAGCAAATGGAAACCTCATGAGAATGTCTCGAAGGAAATGGGAGAGCAAATTTTGGGGTACAACAATATCCTTTATATATATTTCTTAACCATCTTTATACTATATTTATTTACTATTTATATATGAATCTGTGTGAAATGTACTACACCATATACTCATATATTTTTCAACGTAATTTTTATGTATATTCTCACAACTATTTCAATATGATAAATTAAATTAATATTTATATATAACAATCATCATTTAAGATATTTTTCTCTTCATTCATATATATATATATATATATATATATATTATTTTTTATATATATATATATTTTAATCATAATTATATAATATTTATAGCAATTTTGCGCAATCCGTGCGTTGTCTTTTACAAACCATATGTAAAAAATTATTAACATTTTAATAAAATTAAATAACATAAGCGTTTCCCTCGGAAAAAAGTATAAGATAAGCGTAAATCACACGCGCGAAGGTGGAGGCAGTGGGCGTGGTACGAAACACGAGTTCTGAAACGAAACTGGCAGTGTCCTACCAAGAAGAACAGACACAAACCATTGAAAAGAAAAGAAACCAAACGGGTTAATATCAAATCAAACCTAACTAGAGATTGATAAATAATAAACGCATTGAATATATTCATCAACTACTATCCCTTCATTTTTCAAAAATCAAAATTTATAATTATATACTCATTTTTCTCACTCTATCAATTTTTTCAAAATATTTTAAAAAAGGTGAAAAAAATGGCAGCAATTGGGAAATGCACCACTATTCCTCGGGTTGTTCCTAGTTTCTCTTTCATTAATCACCTTTTTCTTTTATCACTATTTTCTTCTACTGCATCTTTTTTTCCTCCATAACCTCTCTACTAATTATTCTACTAACTATTATTAGGAAGTATTATTTTTGTTTTTGCTATTCCCCAAATTTAACCACACATCTCAATCACACTTTCTTCTTTCCAAGTAACACTTAAATAGGGTTTCTGGATTGTTTCTGAGTGTGGATTTTGGGTTTTCGGGAGCGAGGGTTCAATTTGTTAGGGTTTTGAGCGAATGTGAGCTTTAGCTTCAGCTATGGAGGGTTGTTCAGAAGGAGAGGAGAACAAGGTGAAACGCAAAATGAAATCTGCTTCACAGTTGGAGATTCTAGAAAAAGCATATGCTGGTAAGTCAAATTTTTGTGTTCCTTTGACTTGAACTGTGAATTTGTGTTGAAATATCGATTTTTCTATTTTTGGTTCAGCGGAGGCGTATCCGTCTGAGGCGTTGAGGGCTGAGCTATCTGTGAAGTTAGGTTTGTCTGATCGTCAGTTGCAGATGTGGTTCTGTCACCGGAGAGTGAAGGATAGGAAGGCTTCGCCCATTGTTAATAAGGCTGCGGTGCCAATTGGTTATTTGGATGCACAGCAGGTTGTGGCACAGTATGGGGTGATGGGATTTACTAGGATGGGAGCTGGATTGCCTGCAATGGAAGGCAGTGGTTACCGTGAAGCTCATCAGACGTTACAGGAGCTGCGAGCGGTTGCATTGGTGGAAAGACAGTTGGGGGAGACATTAAGAGAGGATGGACCTATACTTGGGATGGAATTTGATTCCTTGCCGCCGGGTGCATTTAGTGCACCATTAGGTAAACTTAGTTTTCTAATTGCAATTGTGTTCCTTTAGTTTTGTCATGCTAGGGTAGACAGTGAAAATGGGTGGGAAGGAAAAACAGTTAACATTTTAGTCCTATCTGGTTTAGTCTCTCAAAAACAAATCTTGGCTGTTTTTTTGTTGTCTATTTTAATTTATGAAACATATGAAATTTACTTTGATCTTGTTTTGTTTTTAGTCTGTATAATATTTGTTCATATTTATTTAGTTCATACATTATACATACTATTACCAGTATAATTCCAATATAGATAATTACTATAGGGTTTTTAGTACTTACCTCCGGTTCAGGCAATTGAAGTTGTTTCTAAAACTGATCGGATTTACTTTTTCTCTAATACACTATAATTGGTGCCGAAAGTGCTGGTTTTTGCAAAACAAAAGATAATGCAGGAATGGGAGATGTAGATTCAAGACTATGACTAGGAGTAGGTTCACTTATAATACGCGACAACTCAGGCTCAGAAGTAGACTTCGTTGTTTTAGGAAAATTATGGTCGAGGATTGAAAACTTAAACTTAGAGTCACGATCATTCATGCTCTCACTCTAAGGCTGAGGACGAGAGGATGAGTGCCGCTCTGAGGCTGAGGACAAGTGTAGTAAGATACATTTTCGTGAAAGGTGACATCTTTATAAAGAAAGTACTTAACCTTTGAGATTGAGGAGACCGAGGACTAGTGAAGGAAGACATATTTTTGTGGAAGGTGACATCTTTAGAAATAAAGTACTTACCCTATAAGACTGAGGACTGGTGAAGTAAGACATATTTTCGTGAAATGTGACATCTTTAGAAACAAAGTACTTACGGCTGAGAGGATGATGACATATGTACCCTTTTCTATTAAGAGGATAACCCACAAAGATACATAAGTGCAAATGAATCCAATCTAGTTCGGTGTTGCTTATGGACATGGACAAAAGTTACACAACCAAATACTCGAAATTCGATAACCTGCAACATAGAAGCATAAGGAAAAAGGGCGATTATGAACCAAACAGGACTAACATTACTTATAATACGAGATGACACACGATTAATTAGATAAGTAACAGTCAAAATTGCTTCACCCCAATATGATTTTGGAAGAGACGTTAGGAAGAGAAGAGCTCCAAGTAAGTAACAATTTTTTCTCTTTGTGACACTATTTTGTTATGGGGTGTTGACACATGGGAATTCATGGGTGATACCCTGTTTACCGGTAAAGTTGTAAAAATCATTATTCACAAATTCTTTATGATTGTGAGAGTAAGTATGAGAATAGGCCAGACCGGCCTACTAAGACATACAACCTGACCTATTTATGCCTGACATGACCTAACCTATTTAATAAAAAGGCTAGATTTAAGTTTTTTTTTAATAACCTATTTAATTAAATATGTTAAGCTTAGGCTATTAAAAAAGCCTATGAAGTCTTATAGGCCAGCCTATATATGCATATCTATTAGAAAAAAGGTTAAATAGTATATAAAAGGTTGTGTTTTCAATTTAAAACCGGTGAAGTTGTAAAAATCATTATTCACAAATTCTTTATGATTGTGAGAGTAAGTATGAGAATAGGCCAGACCGGCCTACTAAGACATATAACCTGACCTATATATGCTTGACATGACCTAACCTATTTAATAAAAAGGCTAGATTTAATTTTTTTTTTAATAACCTATTTAATTAAATAGGTTAAGCTTAGGCTATTAAAAAAGCGTATGAAGTCTTATAGGCCAGCCTATATATGCATATCTATTAGAAAAAAGGTTAAATAGTATATAAAAGGTTATGTTTTCAATTTAAAAAATAAGTAAAATGAACTATTTGAAGGTCTTAATGAGAAACATGTTTTTAAATAGGCTTTTAGGTCAGATCAGACTTTTAAAAAGGGCAGGTCAGACAAAAAAACCCCTATAAAAGGCCATAAACCAGATTCAGACCTTAAAAATTTATCGTAGGCCAGACTCATGCCTTCTAAAGTCTGGCCTGACCTACTCTAACCCCTAATTGTCAAAACATATTCTTTTAATACCTTTCCTAAATTGTGTTTGTATCACACTATAAATTGAATAAATAATTGTGATATTTCTGATTTATTATTCATCAAGAAAATTCAAGGTACTCGGAAACAATCATCAAGAAAAGAAACAATGGCGTCAAAATTAACAGTACCGACACATGAACAATGGGTGCGGATGAACAATACTTTCGAGATGAACAGTGCTGAGACATGAACAATGTCGCCGGAATGAACAGTTCGTTCATAGTGAACAATGCGTCGAAATTTCATGCAACCCGCGATTAAGAGGAGAACAAAATAATCCGCAATGACGACGACTAGGGTTTAAGAGGAAGCAAGACCTTCAAAATTAGCAGCTCGTGATACCATTTAAAAAAAATATTTTAATATATTTCAAAGTAAAGAAACAAACAATCTGTATTTCTTTGATATTATAGTAAGTAATACATGAAAGGTATTTATAGAATACAAGGGACAAATCACTTTAAATGCTAATTCTAAATATGGTAGAAGATAACTAATTACTAATTATTAATAGCTAATTACTAATTATTATTTACAATGAATATTATGCTGAATTATATAACACAAAATCTGTTGATTTTGTACTTATCTCTCTAATAACTCCCAACACTCTCCCTCAAGCTGGGGAATGGATATCTATCATCCCCAGCTTGCAAGTAAGATCTCGAAACCGCTCCAAGGGAAGTCCTTTGGTGAGCACATCAGCTAACTGAAGTCCTGATGGGACGTACTGTGTAGAAATAAGACCACTATCCAATTTCTCTTTGATGAAGTCTCGGTCTATCTCTATATGTTTTGTTCTGTCGCGTTGGACCGGATTGTGAGCAATACTAATGGCTGACTTATTATCGCAGAAAAGTCTCATAGGAGCTTCATACTTTATTTTCAAGTCATCTAGAATGATCTTCATCCACAACAGTTCACAAACTCCTTGAGCCATGGCTCTAAACTCTGCCTCTGCACTTGATCTGGCAACTACATTTTGTTTCTTGCTCCTCCATGTCACTAAATTTCCACCTAGGAACATACAATATCCAATGGTGGATCTTCTGTCAACAATCGACCCTGCATAATCCGCATCAATATAAACCTCCACAGACAACTGCTCGCTTTTCTTGAACAGTAGTCCTCTTCCTGGGCTCATCTTTAGATACTCCAAGATTCTATCCACTGCCTATAAGTGCCTCTCCTGTGGGTCATGCATGAATTGATTGACAACACTAACCGGATAAGCTATGTTAGGTCTGGTGTGAGATAGATAAATGAGCTTTCCCACAAGTCTTTGGTATTGAGCTTTATCAACCCTTGGGCTTTCCTCATCACTCTTAATCTTGTGGTTTTGCTCTATAGGCACTCTGGAGGGTTTACAACCCAACTTGCCAGTATCTTTGAGAAGGTCAAGGACATATTTTGTCTGAGAAATGAAAATGCCTTGTTTCGAGTAAGCTACCTCCATACCTAGGAAATATTTCAACTGTCCAATATCCTTCATTTCAAACTGAGCTGCCAACTCCTTCCTCAAGTTCTTCTCAAATTCATCATTACCTGCTATGATCATATCGTCTATGTAGGCTAACAAAAGAGTGAGTTTACCATTTTGAGCTTGCTTTATAAAGAGAGTATGATCACCTTGGCTTTGTTTATAACCCAAGGATACCATAACATGAGTGAGCCTCCCAAACCAAGTTCGGGGTGATTGCTTGTGCCCATATATAGCCTTCTTTAACCTGCAAACCTTATTACTTCCTGAAGTAGGGTCATATCCGGGTGGGATCTCCATATACAAATGCAAAAAAGCATTTGTCACATCAAACTGTTGCAACTCCCAGTCAAAGTGAGCCGCCAAAGAAAGTGATTCTTACAGTGTTCATTTTTGCTACTGGAGCAAATGTCTCTTCATAATCAATTCTATAGGTCTGGGTGTATCCCTTTGCAACTAGCCTCGCCTTATATCTGTCGAGTGTACCGTCGGATCGGTATTTTACCGTATATATCCACCTGCAGCCTACTGGCCTCTTGTCATTTGGCTTCTCAATAATCTCCCGTCCCATTTTTCTCTAGTGCATGCATCTCTTCATTCATGGCTTGAATCCAATTCTTATCCTTTAATGCTTCTTGTACTGATGCAGGGACTCTAATAGAGTCAATAGCTGAAATAAAACTCTGATGCTGCACAAAAAGTTTTTCAGTATACACAAATTGGGATATAAGGTATTTGGTACAAGACCTTTTTTCTTTTCTCAAAGCAATAGGTAGGTCATCAAGGGTTGGCTCACAAGAATTACTAGGCTTAGGGTTAGGAACACTTACCTCAGGTTCAGACGATTGGACTTGTTGGGAGCAGAACGGGTTTACCTTTCCACCATTTTTGCTGGAACTGTAACTTGTATCTGTCAACATTATTATGCACCGGTATTGGTACATCACCACCATCCTCATTAGGCATCAAGGGCTTATGTATTACATTAATAACAGGAAGAACAGACAACTCAGGAGACGACTCTGGGTCCTGTATTAGAGGAATAACAGACAACTCTGAAGACTCAGCTTCTTGATTATTCTCCCCCTGAAGTTGAGGACTGGGATAAAAAGACTCAGGTTCTTGAAAAGTAACATCCATGGATATATAGACACGACGACTAGGAGGATGATAACACTTGTACCCCTTCTTATCTAAAGCATATCCTATGAAGATACATTTAATAGCCCGAGGATCTAACTTACCCCGATGAGGACCATGAACATTGACAAAGGTAGAACAACCAAAGACACGATTCTGAAGACTTGACATAATGGGCACGGACGAAAAGAATCGAGTCAGGACCTGCACCGGACTAACACCAGATAACACCCTAGAAGGTAACCTATTGATTAAATAAGCAGAGGTCAAGACAACTTCCCCCAATAAAATTTAGGAACATTCTTTGAAAGTGTAATGTTCGGGTGATTTCAAGGAGATGGCGATTTTTCCTTTCAGCAACCCCATTTTGTTGTGGAGTGTCAACATAAGTCAACTCATGAACAACACCATTAGTTTTGAGAAAATTGTGAAAATTTTGGTTTACATACTCTTTACCATTGTCTGACCGTAACCTTTTAATAGTTTTCCGAATCTGTGTTTTAACCATTTGAAAAAAGTTAACAAACAATTGACACACTTCAGATTTATCTTTCATAAGAAAAACCCATGTAACCCGAGTACAGTCATCAATAAAAGTAACATATCATTTTGCACCAGAAATATTGGAAATGGATGAAGGCCCCCATACATCAGAATAAACAAGATCAAAGGGTTCAACACTCCTAGTATCACCAGGGGAATAGGTTGTTCGATGGGATTTGGCAAACTGGCACACATCACAATGAAAGGAATCAACAGACACTTTGGTAAATAGGTGAGGGAATAGAGACTTGAGCATGCGGATAGGAGGATGTCCAAGACGCCTGTGTTGGAGCCATATTTGAGTATTTGCCCATGACTCTGAACCAGCCTGATTACACTTGCTTTCCTTATGAGGTAGATAATATAACCCGTTCTGTTTCTTAGCAATTCCAATCGTCTTCCCTGTGGCAAGGTCTTGAAAAACACAATGAGAATGAAAAAAGGTTACAACTCAGTTCACGTCCTTGGTGAGTTTATGGATGGACAAAAGATTGTTAGAAAGCCTAGGGACATGAAGCACATGATTTAGGTGGAGAGATGGGCTTAGGCAGATGTTACCAAATCTGACAATCGGGGTTTGGGACCCATTTGCAACGGTAATATGGCGTTTATTAGGTAAAGGTGAATAAGTTGCACCGGAGTCAATATATGGGGTCATGTGATCAGTTGCACCAGAGTCAATAATCCAGATATCTTTAGAACAAGAGGCATTAAAAGCTAAGAAGCTAGAGTTCTTACCAGTCATGGTCAGAGAACTAGTGTTAGAGAACTTACTTAAGGAGTCCATAAAGAGAAACAAACCATCTCGAGCCAGGAGAGTCGAGATCTACTGTTAGGAGAGGATCGAAAGGCTGTCAATGAGAAACTCCAACAAAGATGACAACCAAACAATCAAGGGTTGCAATCAGCAAGAAACAGAGGTACACCAATGAAGGATGTTCTGAAAACAACAATGAAGGTGAAACCGTCTAGATCTGCAACGACAGTTGAGCGGTGCACGATGGCCGCAAAGTCACCGAGATCACAAGGGTTCCAAGAGAAAGGGAACCTTGACCAAGAAAAAAGGGCCGTAATAAAAACGACAAGTGTTTTGAGCGCGGAAGTAGAGCCCCTATGGGTGCTCTAATACCATAAAGTAACAAACAATCTGTATTTCTTTGATTTTTTTAGTAATACATGAAAGGTAGTTATAGAATACAAGGGACAAATCACTTTAAATGCTAAATCTAAATGCTAATTTTAAATATGGTAGAAGACAACTAATTACTAATTCTTAATAGCTAATTACTAATTATTATTTACAATGAATATTATGTTGAGTTGTATAATATAGAATCTGTTGATTATGTACTTATCTCTCTAATAACTTCCTAACGCAACGTTATCAATTACTATAGGAGAATAACCTTACTTAAATAAAGATAAATCTAAACTTAATGGCTTCGTATTAAAAAAAATAAAAATAAAAATAAATCTTGAAAGTTTTGGAAGTGATTTTGGGAAGGAAGGGTGCTTAGAATTTTTTTAGTCAAATTCTGCATGAGAGAAGTCTGATCAATTTGTGTTTTTTTCTTTTTAAAAGTTTATCAGTTAAAATCTCATTATCGATGCCAATAAATTCCTTCTTTTTGAGCTCTTGAAAGATTTAAGGTGTTTTTGATAAACTTAAAAAAAAAACCCTCTTATGATATATCTCTTTAACAGTTTTTTTCCTAAAAAATCTTCTTAATATCATAAAAAATATAAACAATTTTTTTAGTGAAATAGCTTGTCTTTAAAAGCACAAGCAAATTGACCCTTAAAGTTGGCATGACTTTAACTTAAGTACTAATGCTATTGGGCCCTTAAAGTTGCCAATTATATAATTCCAGGGGCAGTGGCATTGGGGCAAAACAGCCAATCTGAATGGCCTGCTGAGGCAGAAGTTTATGAACATCTGGATAAGGTTAGATTTCTGCTCTCTTTTTTTACTCCTTACTCTACCATTGCATAGTTTTAAAGAAATCTGTTGGATAATGTACTTGTACAAAGAAATCTGTTGAGTAATTTAGCACAGTTTGTAAGTTGTTAATTTCAACTATATCAATTGAATATTTAAATATTATGTTTTATCTGTATATTTGATTGTTATTCCCTTTGTTGTAGTTATATACTTTATCATGGGTGAACAAATATTTTTTTTATATGCATCTTTATCTTTTAGCTGAAGAAGTTCAATTTCTAGGGCATTTCAAGGACTCTCCATGAATATCAATTTATTCCAGAGCAGCCAACTGTTAGAAATGAGATATATGAAAGAGATACTACATCTGTTCATTTTAGTTCTCTTGATGGTGTTCCACATTCTAGTGAGCTGTCTTTCCTTAACGGGAATGAATATGCACCTAAGGTGTACGGAGTCCAAGGTCAGAAGATGCCTGGTCTAAATCTTTTGTCTGAGTCTCAGCAAGGTAGGCCAAATCATCTCATGCTTTTTGCTTCAGGAGGGAATGATGATGTTCCACAAAAGAACCCATTTGTTGATGTATCTCTTGACACTCAAAGGGTGGCTCACCAAGTAACTCTGATTAACACCCCTCTAGTGCTATCTGATAGGACGATTATCCATGAGGAGGAACTTTCAAGCTTTCAAAGGAAGCGAAAGGTATCTGCATCACATAACACCAACCTGTGTTATCACTATAGAGTGGCTGTTCATGGCTTGTCTTATTTTCAGAATGAAGAGGCTAGATTGCAACGGGAACTTGAAGTGCAAGAGAAAAGAATTAGAAAGGAACTTGTAAAACAGGATATTCTAAGGCAAAAGGTACTGGGCAGAGTTGGCCTCCATTTATTATTTCTCTCCTTGATGATTATATTTATTCTGTTGCTTATATTGTTTTTCCGTACATAAAGAGAGAGGAGCAAATAAAGAAAGAGATGGAGAGGCAAGAACGTGAAAGGCAGAAGGAAAAGGAAAGGTACCTTAGAGAACAGAAGCGCGAGCAAGAGCGACAGGAAAAGTTTTTGCAGAAGGAATCAATCAGAGTATGTAAGATTGTTCTGCCAAATTGCCAATCACTCTGATCTGTCATGTGGAAATAAGAGATGCTTATGCTCTTTGTTCTTGTAGGCTGAGAAACTGAGACAGAAGGAAGAACTACAGAGGGTGAAGGATGAGGCAAGGATTAAAGCTGGAAGGGAGAGAGCTATTGCCCGCAGAATGGTCAAAGATGCAATAGACCTTATTGAAGATGAACGTCTAGAACTCATGAAATTAGCTGCATCAAAGAAGGGGCTATCTTCAACACTGGCTCTTGACTACGAAACTATTCAAAATCTTGAATCATATGGAGGTGAGTAATTTTAGTATTTTACTCTACTTAATTTTCTGCTCATTTGTGTTTACGATAGGAACCATCTATCAGTTTTATTAGAAGAAAATAGGTAAATGTTGTAATTTTATTCTTCAGCATTAGTTGGTATTTGTAGGGATATTACAACCTAATTATTTCCTTAAATGACGTGAATAGTAACAATAGAAAATAATTATTCTGAAATAAATAGAAAAATATTTTAAATATAGAAAATATTCCACAAATTTCCCAAAATTTTTGCAGTTCGTCAATTGTTAACTTTGTTAAGAGAGTGATAGAAAATGATCGAAAGTGAAAGAAACGGATAGCGAGAGTGAAATCTGTATGTGTGGGAATGAAGTCATTTATATTCTGATATCTGAATGTCATTATAACCAATTTGAATAGAGTGTAAATTGCATATTTATATTGCTAGCAGCTCTGCTGCGAGTCAGACAGATCAGGCAGCTGAGAGATTCGTTTATAACTCTGTTATGCCAGAATCTATTAAAAGAAACTAATGATTCCGTTTGTTTTAAAAAATTTTAAAAATCATTTTTGATGTTCCAGTTATGTTTGTGTTTTTTCAACCATATTAATGAAAAGCTATTTTAACATGCATAATTTTCAACTTGAATGTATTTCAACCACGTTTTATACTTTTTTTTAAAGTAGTATCTAAAGAATAATCTCTAAATTATTTATATCAGAAATGATTTTCAAAGAATCTAAAACCAACGGGCCCATATCAGTCCGAGTAGAAATCAGAGTTATCAATAGCGTCCTGGAGCAGCGACACTCCGCTATGGAGAAGCGGTTCACGTCTCAATTTGAGATCGCGGCCGCAATTTAGGGGATAGCGGGTCGCGGGAGCGGAGCATTTTCTGGCCTGGAGCGGGTTTTCAATTTGTTTTCTGTTTTCTGTGAGAAAATACTTTTTTACCCAAAAAATTGTGACGTTGGAAAGCCCTACTTCAGAATACGCGACTCCTTCTCTCTTGTCATTTCTTTTTGCTTGCCCTTAGTCAATACACTGCTCCTCCTCTGCTTCCACGCTGCTCCTCCTCTGCTTCCGCTCCGCCCCTCCTCCTTTCTCACTCCGTTTCCACAAAAAAACAGATTTCATTTTATTATAACTGGTTTCATTTCATTTACTGTACTCCTTAATACCTAAAGAAAAAGGGTGACAAAGTTCTCAAGTCTCCTACCATTGTGGGATTTGGGGAGGTTGAGTTTTACTGGGCCTTGCCATTGGGAGCAGTGAGGTTGTTTCCCCCTAGAACCATTGACTACTAGGTCACAAGGCAACTTAAGCTTGAATTGGGCTTAAGCTGATTATCTCATGCATGTACTTTTGTATTAAACAATTTATTTTCCTTGAACCATTTTGTGTACACGTTGTTGGGAAGATAACAATTCAAATATTAAAGTCTAGCTTTTGTACAAATGGTACCTTTTCTAATTACCATTTCCATACGTGTTACTTTCTAAATTAATGACAAAATCATCACAATTGCTGCCCCTTAGATTAAATCGATCTGCCAAAATTTGTTATGGTTCTGTATATCTTTATTATGAACGCTTCAATTTGAATGTTTCTAATCTGAAATAGTTATACTCATATATACTTAAAAAGTGATTTCCTAGAACATGGATCGAAACCAAACGTGCACTGGTTTTTCAGATGGGCGTACTTCCTTCCCACCCAAGTCTGTACAGTTGAAAAGAGCTTTTTCAATTCCACCTTGGTCTGATTCTGACGAGAATGTGGGAAATCTTCTGATGGTAAGAGGTTTTACCCATTTATGTGTTTTTTTGGAAAACCTTACTGACTGGTAAATGGAATTGACTCAGACATTGATTTTATAACTGCCTGAAAGGCCAAGAGGCTATATAAAGTTATGAAAAGCTATCTTCCTTCACTCATGTATAACAATAAATTACGATCCGTTAGTTCCTTATATCCCTAGTTATGGTTTATGGTTCAAATATATTGCTGATTTTGCATTATCTTGTGCCAAATGGCTCACTTTATTTTCTGCTTGGTCTTGATTTTTAGTGAAATGTATTGTTATTAAACCAGTCGCCACTTTAGAAATTAAGTTATTTTTTATTGTGTTCTCTAATCCCCACCAGGCCGTCAAACAAATACTTGGGTTTGGCTGTAATTATGCTTTGTTTTTATTATCGTGGCTTCAAACAATTAAGCTGTACCAGATTGTTTGAAGTATAAACTTTTATTGCATTTGTTACCATCTATGGCTTACGAAAGTTTCTCTCAGCTATGATGAACATAAATGCTTTATATGTAGGTTTGGAAGTTCTTGATTACCTTTGCTGATGTTCTTGAAATATGGCCATTTACATTGGATGAGCTTATACAAGCTTTTCATGATTATGTAAGTATTCCTTTCTAATCCCTAGGTTAGTCCTCCCTTTAAGGTCCCTATCCAAGGTATTGTTTGTCCTAAAATTATTGCTTAGCGTGTGCTTGTCCAAACCAAGGGTTCAATATTTATATAATGAATACTAGGAGGCAATTTTCCTAATTAATATATTTGCACGATACCCGGTTCCCTGAACATAGATACTTGCTAACAGTGTTCTTTCTCTACAACGGATTAATATTTTCTCTCAATGTTGCAGGACCCGAGGATGTTAGGTGAGATCCATATCGCTCTACTGAGATCCATTATAAAAGATATTGAAGATGTTGCAAGAACACCCACCACTGGATTAGGAGCTAACCAAAGTAGTGTTACGAACTCTGGTGGGGGGCATCCACAGGTAGTTGAAGGGGTAAGTTTTCTTTTTTCAATTTTCAGCTTCCAATATACTTCCGTTCTTTTTACCTTAAACTGAAAAATCCTATTTGATATATACTGTCAGGCATATGCATGGGGTTTTGATATAAGAAATTGGCAGCGGCATTTAAATCCATTAACATGGCCAGAGATTTTGCGACAATTTGCATTGTCAGCTGGATTTGGGCCTCAATTAAAGAAACAGAATATTGAGCCAGTGCATCCTAGCAACCATGAGGTAATTTCTATGTACTCCATTCATCACTAATTGTTTCAATTGGAACTCTGTTGTCATCAATTCTAGTAGCTAGCTGCAATAGCTACTTATTTTACTTCAGAGGTTGCATTCTGGGAATTTCATAATGAAAAATCATCATATACAACTGTTGCATTAAAGCAAACTTGCATTAAAAGGTGCATCAGGGGTTTTACAAAACAATGGAGAAGTAGAAGGAGACGTAAAACATCAAATTCAGGCCGAGTGGTTGAAATGGAGGAGGGCCTCGGGTGTTTTATGTGACACAAAAGTACCGCTCAAAAGTTTTATCGGGCAACCGTAAAACCGGCGATGTTATAAAGGATAAAATGTTGGGCTGTAAAGAACTAACACGAAAATAAGTTAAGTGTAGCAGATATGAGGATGTTGCGTTGGATGTGTGGTAATACTTGGCGAGATAAGTTTAGAAATGACAATATTAAAGAGTGTTAGGGTAGCACCTTTAATAGCATATAAGGCAAGATGTTGGAAAATAGATTTAGGTGGCTTAGGTGTGTAGAGAGAAGGATTTTGTATTTTGTAGTAAGGAGAATATATGAGATAGAGGGTACTCAAATAACTAGAAATAACGAGAGATAGAGGAAGACCTAGAAAAACAACAAGAGAAGTGCAACATAAAACAATAAAAAGGAATGGTTTTTAATTAATTTTTTTTTTTAAAAGGGAGGTTGGAGGAAATAGGGTCCAAATCACTCATCCTCCTCCCTCTCACAAGCAATGAAATTGTGAGAATACGACTTTTTCAGATGAGTGATACATGAAATTTTGAACAGAAAATGATTTTTAGACATTTAATTAACAAATTGTGATTTTAATTTTTGGTTTGGTTTGGTTGTGGTCATTTTTCTCTATCTCCTTCTGGGTTACAAGTGCAGGGTAATGATGGTAAAGATATAATTTCTAATCTTCGAAATGGAGCTGCTGTTGAAAATGCTGTTGCTATTATGCAAGAGAAGTGTTTATCTAATCCAAGAAGAAATAAACATCGTTTGACGCCTGGAACTGTTAAATATGCTGCATTTCATGTCCTTTCTTTGGAAGGAAGCAGAGGCCTCAATATATTGGAAGTTGCAGACAAGATTCAGGTTTAACTATTCTTTCCGTGTCTTATTTATTCATTGTTTCATGATACCTGTTAAATTTTCTCATTTGATTCTTTTTGTTATTTAGAAATCTGGACTCCGTGATCTTACAACTAGCAAGACACCAGAGGCTTCTATATCTTCTGCGTTGTCTAGGGATACAGAACTATTTGAAAAGACAGCTCCTTCAACATATTGTGTACGTCCTGCATACAGAAAGGACCCAGCTGATTCTGAAGTAATTTATTCAGCTGCCAGGGAAAGAATCAGGATATTCAAAAGTGGATTCGTGGTTGCAGAAGAAGTTGATGGTGAAAGGGATGAAGATTGTGAAACTGATGTGGCAAAAGATCATGATAATTATAAATTAAGAGTTCTAACAAATATGAAAAAGAAGGTCTCAATTCATGAGGAATTTACTGCAAACACTATTGTGAGAAGTGGGAAGGACAATGGTGAGGTTTTGCAAACTCCTGATAGTTGTCATGAGAAAGTGCATGAGGGGTTAGGATCAACTGCTGATGGAGGCTTCAACGAACAGAAAGATGAACGTAGATCTAGTGAAATTAATGGTGTTGCTGATTCTATTCTAAAAGGCATAGATGTTGATGAAAGCACTCTTGGTGAACCATGGGTACAAGGGCTTATGGAGGGAGAGTATTCAGATCTCAGTGTAGAGGAGCGTCTTCACGCTCTTGTTGCTTTGATTACTGTGGCAATTGAAGGGAATTCTATTCGTGTTGTACTTGAGGTATTTTCTTTTAGTTTCATGCCTTAATTTCTCATTATTGATTTGTGCGTGTCCTTAAAAATGATTTTTGTGTGTCTCTGTCTGTGTTGTTTATGAGCAATGTTGCAGGAACGTCTAGAAGCTGCAAATGCTTTAAAGAAGCAGATATGGGCTGAGGCACAACTTGATAAACGACGTATTAAGGAGGATTATTTTGTTAAAATTTCATCTTTCTCAAATTTGGGAAACAAGAGAGAACCAGCTGTTACATTTCCATCAGTAGCGAGCAAAGAGTGCCCAGTGCATACTGTTGATGCCGAAAATGAGAAGGCTTTACTCACTCCCTGTGACCAGCATGAACAGATAACTTCACTGCAGGAAAATCAAAATCTTCTGCAGAATTCGTTAGAAGCGAACATGCAGAGGCAAGATTGTTCCACTGGCCCAGATAATTATTCTCTCCAACAATCTATTTATGCTGCTGAAAAATCAATGTCGAGTTTTAAATCATATATTGGTCAATTGAGGGAACAAACTTTCATGTATAGATCATTGCCTCTTGGTTTGGATCGAAGACGAAACAGATACTGGCAATTCATTACTTCTGCTTCTATAAGCGATCCAGGTTGTGGCAGGATTTTTGTGGAATTGTATGATGGCTGTTGGAAGCTGATTGATTCTGAAGAGGTATTACTTCTACGAAGCTGAACTGATCTTTAATGATCTTTGATTTATGATATGATTTCCAAGTGTTATTATTGTCTATTTTCTTATTAGCACCTATTATGTTAAGTCTATACTTAACCAAGCATCGCTTAGCAGATTATTTAGCATCCGTTAGCATTAAATATCAAGTATTATTATCATGATTCATGAATGCTTCCAGGTTCTACAACGCTCCTGCCATGACAGGGTCCAAAGAAGTGTTGGACCCATTATAAAACTATTGTGGGCAGCCTCACCTTGCATTTGCAACACTTTGTTTTCACAAGAGCCCACAACCTTCATGTCAGTGAACAACAACTCTAAACTTGATACCTTGGCCCCCTTCATTCTCATGAACGCTGATAAGCCTAGGCCACCCATCACCAAGTTTTACACCCGCCGCAGGCAGCGATGTCCAAGGAGCCTAGGGTTAAGAGATGTGAATCAGGGGGCGTGACCCTTGGTGAACAGACACACCCACCCGAAAGGATGCAACCCTTGGAACTAAACAACATGAAATCTAACAGTCACAACCCTTCAGATTTATTGTGCCAATTAGGAACAGATGTTAAATGCAGTATAAATAAAAGCAAACCAGAATTAGGAAAGGATTCTGGAAAAATTAGGAAGAATTTAAATTGGGAGAGACAGGCTCTTGAAAACCTGTGTTGTAATATTCCAAAATTATCTACATAAATTTCAGTTGTAACATTCCAAAATTATCTACATAAATTTCAGTTTTCATCTTTTCATTTCTGTTCCATTTTGTTTGGCTCTTATCAATCGGTATCAGAGCACCGTCCAGGTGCTTTGCTTTCAACTATGGTGACAACTCGATCTAATTCCGAAAATCCAGACACAATGGAGAGAATTTTGGAAATGTTGATGGCGGACCGACAAAACCGAGATGCAGAACGACAACAATTTGAAACACGCTTTGCACGCCTAGAAGCCATGGTGGAAAATTTGTCCAAGCATTTAGAAGATGGCACACCCAAAGGTTCCATCAATGGAGAACATTCAACCAAGGTCCACAGCGGAGAAAGAAAAACAGGACGATGGAGAAAATTGGCAATCCCCATATATGATGGAGAATCTGATGCTTATGGCTGGATAAATAAATTGGAACACTTCTTTCAGATGAGAGACATCCTAGAAGAAGAGAAAATCCAAGCAATTATGGTGGCTCTAGAAGGG
Organism: Vicia faba; assembly: GCA_948472305.1. NCBI lineage: Eukaryota > Viridiplantae > Streptophyta > Magnoliopsida > Fabales > Fabaceae > Vicia > Vicia faba. The sequence goes on along the minus strand of OX451741.1, from coordinate 629,808,752 downwards.
TATCAATTATGCTATCTGAGGAACAGGAATTATAGGTTTATCCGGACTCTTTTAGATATTCGTGAAGTACAACCTGGCAACGTGGAAGTCTTAGTTAAGTGGCAGAATCTTCCTACAAGTGAAAATAATTCGGAATCTGTGGCAAAATTACAAGACGTCTTCCCAGATTATCACCTTGAGGACAAGGTGAGTCTTTTAGGCGGGGGTATGATAAGCCTAGGCCACCCATCACCAAGTTTTACACCCGCAGGCAGCGATGCCCAATGAGTGCAGGGTTAAGAGATATGAATCAGGGGGCGTGACCCTTGGTGAACAGACACACCCACCCGAAAGGATGCAACCCTTGGAACCAAACAACATGAAATCTAACGGTCACAACCCTTCAGATTAATTGTGCCAATTAGGAACAGATGTTAATGCAGTATAAATAGAAGCAAATCAGAATTAGGAAAGGATTCTGGAAAATTAGGAAGAATTTAAATTAGGAGACACAGGCTCTCGAAAACCTGTGTTGTAATATTCCAAAATTATCTACAGAAATTTCAGTTGTAATATTCCAACATTATCTACATAAATTTCAGTTTTCATCTTTTCATTTCTGTTCCATTTTGTTTGGCTCTTATCAAACGCTATTATGCTTTTACATGCTGCTCTTGGTCTCTTAGTGTAAGGTTATGCACACTTTTAAGTTATTTAGTATTCTAATTGCCATATAAACTGAGCTTGGTTGACTAAAATAATCTTATTATTAAAGTAACTAGGTGGGTTGAGATACAATAAATAATGGCATCGGTGGAAAAAATTAATGCTTCACTTGTATTCTGAAATAATAAATAATACCAGACAAGCAAATATTTGAAGGAGGACACTTAATATGAGACAGAGGAAGTAGTTTGTCTGTTGTAGTTGTACGTTCTGGATTACCCTAGATACTATTCTGGATTATCCTAGGTATCATTCTGTTTTTGATTGGTTTTCTTCATTGCATTTGTTTTACATCCAGGGTTTTGATGCTCTATTGGCATCATTGGATGTGCGTGGAATCAGGGAGTCCCACTTGCATATGATGCTGCAAAGAATTGAGACGTCCTTCAAAGAATCTGTTAGAAGAAGTGTCCAAAATGACTTGAAAAAGCAAAATGGAGACACTGTCAAAAAACTCAAGACAGAAGCAGTTAAAATGGTCACACACCACGATTGCAGTATTAATATTTACTGCCCTACTTCTGTCTGCATGGATGTTTTGAACACATCAGTGGCCTCAACATCTTTTACGGTTCAGCTTGGGAGAAATGAAGTTGAAGACAAAGATGCTTATATGAGATATTGGGAATTTGAGAAATGGATGCGAAAGGAATGTCTAAATAGCTCAGTATCATGTGCAATGAAGTTTGGGAAGAAAAGGTGCAAAGAACTACTTCTCATGTGTGATTTGTGCCATCATGTCTATTTCTGTAGAGGAACACCATGTTCTTCATGCCATAGAACTTTCAGTACTAGTCAGGGCAACTCTAGTTCTTATGAACATATTGCTCGTTCCGACGACAAAATAAAGATCGACACTAATCTTTTTCTTGATTCATCTTCTTCTCCATTGAGGATGAGATTGCTCAAAATCCTCTTGTCAGTTGTTGAGGTGACAATCTTTGTATTTTACTGTCACTATGATATATGGAGTAGTTATAGATATAAATTTTTTTTGGAGGGTTGGGATCCTCTCATGTGGTGATTTAACACGACTATGTCATCTTATATTTGACATTTTTCTATTTTTTAAAAATAGTTCAATGGCATAAATTACAAATTTGGTGGTAGTTTTCTGATTCCATCTACAGATCTAGTCACTCACATCCCCTGTACCTGGCTTCCCTCTCCCTCCCATGTCTTTGTTTGAGCTCTCATTGTCAAAGTTAATAAAATATTTACTTTGGACTTGGAGGAGTTAAAAGAATGCTTGCAATTGTAGTGGCTTGCTAGTAGCAGAAAACATATAACCATCATGAAAATTATAGAAGAAAACACATGAATCACTACTATAGCTTTAGGAAGGAGTAATCTACAGTCCAAGAAAGAACAGGGAGAGAGGAAACAAAAGTGAAAACTACCCACTCAATTTGCATTTTAATTTTAAACTGATTATTTATTATAAAAAATACATGGTTGAGATGTGTTGACATGGCACGGTCTTTGTTAAATTGCACATGAGAGGATGCTAATATGTTGTTCAGATAAAGTTGTTATGTTTTTTTTCCACTGATAGTGTTTGGCTCTGTATCGCAGGCAACTCTTCCTCAAGAAGCTCTTAAACCTTTTTGGACAGAGAGGTACAGGAAGTCTTGGAGTTCAAAGCTGGAAGCTTCCTCATCAACTGAAGACATTATGCAGGTTGTATGTAATCTGGCATGTTTTGATAGAGCATGCTCATAATTTGGAACTTCTAGCTTGTTGTTAATTATTATTAGTTTAAATGCGCTCTTGTTTTGGCCAATGTTATGGTTGTTACAAAACTGCTCAAGCTCAAATTTGTCCTTTGTTTTGGATGATTAAGACTAAAGAAACCTGGGGTCATTATTATGGTTGATAAAGTCGTAATTAATGAATTATAATTTAATTGATGTTACACTCACACTAGCTCTGTATAAAAAGGAATCTCCAAAACTTAAGGATTTAGAAAAGATCAAAGATATGGAAATAAATAATGAATATGGAACAATCAACACTCCTCATTTTGGAGCTTATTAGAGTGAGATATGAGAGAGAAGAGAGAAAAAGCTAAAAGAGAAAAGAGAGAAACAGATTCTGTTATTGCTTAATTGGAAAGGAGCATTATGCTCTATTTATACAAGAGGAGATGAACATTCAAGAGTTGAATCATTCAAGCTCTACAATTAAGGAAGACTTTTCTTATTCTATTAAATTAAGGCTGGACTTAATTATTCTATAGTGCTGATTATTCATATTCTAAGATATAACTCTAATACTCCCCCACAAGCTCAAGGTGGCTGCAAAGGCTGACTTGAGGCAGACAGGTTGAGCTTGCTGCTGAGCTCCATAAATCTTGAACATGAGAGAGGCTTGGTGAGGATGTCAGCCTTCTGGTCAACACCAGGAATGTGGCAGACAGTGAGAGACTTATTAATCACCTTTTCTCTTACAAAAAAGAGGTCAATTTCCATATGCTTTGTTCTTGCATGAAGAACAGGGTTATGAGCCATAGCAACTGTGCTCTGGTTGTCACAATAGATGGTTGGAGTTGTCAAGGGAATTTTTAGTTCAGCTAGCAAAGTTTGAACCCATAAAACTTCAGCTGTGGTGTGAGCCAAGCTGCGATACTCTGCCTCAGCACTAGAACGAGCAACAACAGTTTGCTTTTTGGACCACCAAGAGATCAAATTAGGGCCTAAGTACACAGCTGACCCAGAGGTGGATCTTCTATCATCTGGGTCAGCAGCCCAGTCAGCATCACAATAGGCTTGCAGAGAGAACGGAACAGTGGAGGCTGGAGTGAACAATAAACCAGAGGTGATAGTTCCTTTTAGGTAGCGCAGAATACGCTTGACAGCTAGCCAATGGGACTCCAAGGGGTGTGCCATGAATTGACATACTTTGTTAACAGCATAGCAGATTTCTGGCCGTGTAATTGTTGCATACTGCAGGGCCCCTACAATGGACCGGTAGTGGGAGGCATCAGACAAGGCAGCAGACCCTGTTTTGATGAGTTTGGTGGAGGAAGCCATAGGAGTAGCAACTGGATTGGAATTCTCCATATCAGTTTTGATTAGCAAGTCCCTTAGGTACTTAGATTGAGTGAGAAGGAGATTTCCATTGGACAATTTCTTCACCTCAAGGCCCAAAAAATAATCCAAGTCACCAAGTTGTTTGAGAGCAAACACATGATTTAATTGTTGAGTAACTTGCTTGATGAGAGGAGGGGAGTTTCCTGTGATGATTATATCATCAACATAAACCAGCATATAAATGACAGCATTGTGATGCTTGTAGATGAAAAGTGAAGTATCACACTTGCTGTTTAGAAAGCCAAAGGATAAAAGAGTGGTTTTGAGTCTTTCAAACCATTGCCTCGGGGCTTGTTTTAGGCCATACAAGGCCTTGTGCAAGTGACAAACCAGAGATGAATTAGGGGCAGTAAATCCAGGGGGTTGCATCATATAGACCTCCTCTTCAAGAATGCCATTCAAAAAGGCATTGTTTATGTCCAACTGCTGCAAAGGCCAATTGTAAGTTAGAGCAAGAGTCAAAATAATTCTAATTGTGACCGGTTTAATAACAGGGGAGAAAGTTTCATTAAAGTCAAATCCATGGACTTGATGGAACCCCTTAGCAACAAGCCTAGCTTTGTACTTATTTACTGTCCCATCAGCATTTTCCTTTACACGAAAAACCCACTTGCAGCCTATTGCTTTCCTGTTAGCAGGCAGTGGTACCAAAGACCAAGTGTTGTTCCTTATCAAGGCACCATACTCCTCTTGCATAGCAGCAAACCACTTAGGATCTTGGAGAGCAGTTTTAACACTCTTAGGCTCAGAATTGACAAGAAAAATGGAAGGATTTAGACGAGGTAAGGGTACACCAGATTTAGTTCTAGTAGTCATAGGATGAGTATTGGTGGGGAGAGGCTGGAGGTTAGGATCCCTAGGAGCATAAATAGAGGAGGAGGATAGTGAAGTGGTAGTAGTAGGCTGATTGTTGGCATTTGAAGAGGGTGAAGGAGTAGGATTAGTGCTGGCTGTTTGTGTTATAGGGGTTGCTGACCCAGAGGCAGTAGGTGTGGGGCTGGAATTGGATTGGGAAGAAGAAGAGGAGTGTGAGACAATAGGTGTGGGGCTGGAATTGGATTGAGAAGAAGAAGAGGAGTGTGAGACAATAGGTGTGGGGCTGGAATTGGATTGAGAAGAAGAAGAGGAGTGTGAGGTAGTGGAAGCAGTAGGAACGGGAAAAACATGAGGGAGAGCTTGTGTGTTAAGGGTTACTTTAGATGAGGAGGAGGATGGAATGGTTGATGAGGGGAGAGAAACATTAGAGGAAAAAAGATCATTGTAAGGAAATTTGGACTCGTTGAAAAGAACATCTTTAGAGATGAATATTCTACCACTTGGAGAGAGACATTTGTAACCTTTGTGAGCTGTAGAGTACCCTAGAAAAAGGCACTCGTGGGATCTAAAGTCAAATTTTTGAGAGTTGTATGGGCGAAGGAGAGGAAAACAAGCACACCCAAAGACTTTAAGGAATTTATAGTCAGGATTTTGATTGAAAAGGACAGCATATGGTATATGTTGATTGAGAGACATGGTTGGTAACCTATTTATTAGGTAGACAGCGGTTAAAAAGGCATGGTCCCAAAATTTGAGAGGTAAAGAGGCATGACTCAAGAGGGTTAAACCAAGATCAACAACGTGTCTATGCTTCCTCTCCACTACACCATTTTGGTGATGAGTGTGAGGGCAAACTAGGCGATGAATAATGCCAAGATCAGAAAGAAACTTTGTAAATGGGCGAAATTCACCACCCCAATCAGTTTGGACAGATTTAATAGGAAATCCAAATTGTAATTCAGCCATGACTTTGAATTGTTTAAAGATAGTTAAGGCTTCAGATTTATTTTTGAGCAAATAGATCCAAGTAAATCTGGTGTATGCATCAACAAAGGTGATGTAGTAGGTAAAGTTTTGGGAGGATTTGACTGGGGCAGGACCCCATAGGTCACTGAAAATTAATTCAAGAGGAGAGTGATATTGAGTTTGTGACTGAGGGGAGTGCAGCCTATGTGCCTTTCCCATACAGCAGGCAGAACAAAAGATAGATTCAGCTTTATTAGAATAAGGAATATTACATTGAGCTAAAACAAGTCTCATAGTATTAGAATTTGGATGACCAAGGCGTAAATGCCAAGTATGTTGAGAATTATATGAGTTATTAGCTGATACATTTTGATTAGAAACTGAAACCCTATCACTAGTGCTGGAATCAGATCTTGAAACATGAGCATTAGAGTCTAAGGTGAGACATGAGACTTGACTTGTTGAAGGAGACTTAAGAAGCTGAAGATGGGAAAATTGGTACAGGCCATCACTTCCTACACGACCTTGGAGCAGAATTTCATTGGTAGCCTGAGATTTGACATAGCACATATCAGCATGAAACTCAAAGAAAACTCTATTATCAAGACAGAATTTGCTGACACTTATCAGGTTCTTTGTAATAGAAGGAACAAGCAGTAAATTATGAAGAGCTAATGGAGTGTTAGGTTTAGAATGAGAAGGAAAATAAGAAGAGCCTGAAGAGTGAATGTGCAAACCTTGACCGTTACCAATGAAGATCTGATCAGGACCTTCAAAAGGTGTGGTTTGCTGTATGTTTTGAGAGGCATTGGTAACATGATAAGAAGCTCCTGAGTCTGGGAACCAGGCACTGCTTGGAACTGAAGTTGTGTTAGCAATCATAGCATTGGGAGTGATATGTGACTGAGGAACAGGGAGAGGGGCAAGTCTTGGTTGATAGCTTGGGCGTGACCGAGTGTTAACCATGGGCTGAGCAAACTGAGGTCCACCAATTGGTTGATACGGATAGAAATTTTGTAGGTTCATTGTTTGAAAATCAGCAGGTATGTTAGGTTGAAATTGTTGATTGAACCTATGATAGCAGTTAGCAGCAAGATGACCATATTTGAAGCAAACTTGACATTGAATGTTGCTGAACCTACCTCTCCCACGGCCGCGTCCACCACCACGGCCAGCTGCACGGCCTCCTCTTGAATAGGTTGGATTAAAGGTTGAATTCACAGCTTGTTCATTGTTCTTGTTATTCGAGTTATCAGTTTCAGGTTGAGAATTGGCTTGAGTGAGATTCACTGAGGCAGCCACCTCCATTTGTGAGTGTTTCTTATACTTGTTGTATCTCATCTCATGAGCAAGAAGAAGAGCTTCAACTTCTTCAAGTTCTACTGAATCAAACTTGCTTTCAATAACTGAAATAACAGAGGCAAAGTCTTGAGGAAGACCTTCAAGAATCACATCAATGTGTTGCTGATCTGGAACTGGATCTCCTACTGAAGCAAGCGCGTCAACAAGAGCTTTGATGCGAACCAGATAATCACCAACAGATTTGTCTTCAAGTGTTGTAGATCTGAGTTCCGCTCGTAGTTGTCTTGCTTTCGCACGTGTAAGCTTTTGAAAATGCGCAAGAATACGTTCCCAGAGCTCGTAGGAATGAACGCATCCAAGAACACGTGAAAGAATTGAAGGTGAAAGCGTGGATTGAAGCCACGTCATAAGCCACTGATCTTGCGTAATCCAGGTGCGATACGCAGGGTTCTCACGAGCAGCGACACGATCTTCATCAGTCAGGTATTGATTCGGTATGTCACGAAGGTAAAGGTAGTTTTGAAGATTGTTCGCGTTAACGAAAGGATCTACTTGTTGGCGCCAAAGTAGGAAATTCTTCTCATCAAGTTTTTCTGTGATTTTGAGTTGGAAGGACATAGATGTTGGGGTGGCCGGAGCTGTAGTTACTGGAATCGCTGCCATGGATAGAACCGAAGCTCTGATACCATATTAGAGTGAGATATGAGAGAGAAGAGAGAAAAAGCTAAAAGAGAAAAGAGAGAAACAAATTCTGTTATTGCTTAATTGGAAAGGAGCATTATGCTCTATTTATACAAGAGGAGATGAACATTCAAGAGTTGAATCATTCAAGCTCTACAATTAAGGAAGACTTTTCTTATTCTATTAAATTAAGGCTGGACTTAATTATTCTATAGTGCTGATTATTCATATTCTAAGATATAACTCTAATAGAGCTATATGTCACATGCATCCAATTCATTACATATGTTTGCTATTCTATGACCTTGTAACAATTTCGTGAAGATGGCAGCTAATTGATGAACAGACTGGCAAAGCCTTGAATTTGCATCACAGAACATTTGACCTCAATATTTTTAATCCTTTTATGGAAAGACATTTTTTTAACCTACTAGATGTGTAATTGGGCATACGCCTAGTTCATAGTATGGTGTTAGTCTGAACATTTTAAAATTTAATGTGTAGGTTTCATTCACCATAATATGTTTTCTTGTATGCTCTCCTTTATTTCTTCCTTGACGTTAGTGGATTGTGTATAGCTTCTATTTACTTGTTTACCTTGTTACTACTGTTCTTAGACATTGACTGCATTGGAATGTGCTATAAAAAGGGAGTATTTGGCTTCAGACTATGAAACTACCAGTGAGCTGTTTGGTTCTGTTTGTTCTTCTGAATGTCATCCTAATGATATCATTGGTGGTGAAAGGATACCTGTGCTTCCATGGGTGCCATCTACAACTGCCGCTGTGACTCTAAGGCTCATGGAACTCGATGCATGCATCTTTTACACTTCACAACAAAAGCTGGAGTCTGAGAAGGATAAACAAATTGGAATTGTTATGGTAAGTGTTTCTGTCATCCTGCTTTCATAGTGATTATGCTGAAAAAAGAGCAATCTTGTAATGTAAGTTCTCAGTATGGATGACTCGGCTGCTTCTACTTCTAGTTCCACAGTTTATTTTTTAACAACTTATTTCAGGTTCTAGGATTAGAATTGGTTGTCATATCTGAAGAGACATTAGTGTGGATGCAATCATTGTTTTGTGGGATTAGGCTTTTATATTATTGGCCTGCATATGTTTTATTTGAATTTCCCTTATAATTCTTGTATATAACCTTTTCAGAAGCTTCCATCAAAATCTGCTGCTGCCAAAATTTCCTACAATGCTGGTGCCATTGAATCTTCATTTCAGGCTAACCATACTGTAGAGAACTGGGGTGCTCTTGGTGCTGGCCTTAAGAGCTACAGCAGAGAACAAAGGACTCAGCAAGTCCACAACCACTCTCATGGTCAAAGATCACAAGGAAGAGTTGCTAGCTCAAGACCCATTTCCAGAAAGAGAAGCACTACATCTAACAGCAGGAGAATAGGAAAATTACATGGATGGAATGGGACACCAAATGGACAAGGACGCGTTCGTGGTCGGAGGAGCATTAGAAGCAGGCAGAAACCAGCAGCCAAGATGAATGTGATTGATGGTGAGAGAGATACCCCAAAAGACATCATGGAGGAAACACGAATCTTTGTCAGAGAGGAAATTAATGAAGGTGAAACAGAAGCCAATGTTCTAAATGCTAGCAATTCGGAAAGATCAGACTACGAAGGTGATCTTTATCGAGCAACAGGAGATGATGTGGAAGATGTGGATATGGATGATGATGTCGATGATGACATCGAAGATGGGCAGGCAGATCTTATAATTGGAGGGAACTCAAATACAGGGTACAGCAGAGAAGAAAATGAAGAAAAAACCGAGGATCCAGATGGTGTTGGTTCTACATCATTAGATTACAGTGATTAAATGTAGCACACAATGTATGTAGTATAAACAGGCCTTAAGTTAAAATTTGTAATTTTATTTAGTAATCATGTAGCCATGTAGGAATAGGCCATATATCAAGTGCTTGGGATAAAATGTGTATGCTGCAAAATTATAAAAGAAAATTCGCCTCCTCTGCTGTGAATAAATATAAGTATATAACGACAGTAGAAGAAAAATTACCTGTCGAATATCATTTGACCATCGTGAGCTGGCAGCAGCAGCAGTCATTATGCGAGGATATTATATCTTGCACCCATAATGTCCCTTTCATCAGTTACTTTCTATCAGTTTTTATAGTTTTTTGAAACATCCGGTAGAAACATGTAAAATTGAAAAGGGAAAAGTTGGGTTTTTACCGGATTTTTAATGTAATTTATAAGTGTTGAATTTATAATGGACATGTAGAAAAATCTGATGCGTGTTTCTCTGAATATTTTGAAAAAAATTGGTATACTAGATGCCCGCTTGAATGTGTTAGTTTTAAAGTTGCATAATATTACAAATTTGCTATTAATGAAAAATGTATTGTTTTTTATTTTTTATTTTTCCTAGTTTCTAAAATTAAAACTCAAAATCAAAACTTTAAAAACCTATTTTTATTTTTAAAATTTTTAAATAGAAATAACTTTCAAAAATAGTTTTATAAAATTATGCTACTAAATAAGTTTTATGGTTTTCAAATTTTAAAAACTAAAAAAAAAGTTGTACAAAATTAAATCAAACAGGCCATATATTTTTTACCCTTCTACTGATGGTCTTGTATAACTTATTAAACTACTCACAACACTCATTTTTTATTGGGTAAAAGACATGTGGATCTCACATAAAGGGGGTATAAGTCACATATGTTTCACAAGTGCTATAAAGAGTGTTAGAAAAGAGGAGAAATTAACATGCCATTCCTAAAATTAAACATGCCATTTTCCTAATTTGATTTATTTCAAAAGTGCTCTAAACAAATTTGGAGGTGTTCAAGATTGAAATTTCTGGTTTTTTAATGAAACTTCTGATACTTTTTGAAAATTTCAAAATATACAGAAATTTTCGGCACGGTATCGGAAATTTCAAAATTTCCAGTATTGTATTGAAAATTTCGAAATTTCCGGTAGTGTAAATTTTTTTTTTCTTCCACAAAAAGTGTAGTATCGGATTTTTCGAAAAATCTGATACTTTTCCGAAATTTTCTTCTGGAAATTTCAAAAAAAATAGAATTTTCTTGAAATTTTCGATACCCTAAAATTCCGATAAAAATCATGTTTTTTGAAATTTATTGATTATTCTCAAGGGTATATGTTAGAACATAGTTTGATTCTACAACCCTTTTAAGAGTTTTGATGATAACAAACACTCAAAGAATAATTATGCTCCCTAAATTTTTATTTTGTTTTGCAAAGAAGTTCTGATGGAAGAAGCACAAAAGATGAGTTAAATAGTTGTTTCAACTCTTATTTCTATACATCTCTCAAAGAAGTTCTAATGCTGCAAACAAGACTCCGTGTTTCTAATCCATAAAGTTCTGGAAAGAAGCAACGATAACTTTCATCTTCTGAAGCAAGCATGTTTTGAAGCGTTACAATTCAATTATTGCCATTTCAAAAGTAACGGCCGAAAGGGAACAAGGATCTCTATTTTTGGAAAGATCTTTAATTATCATTGATCAACATTCCAAAAGCTCCTACATGCATCGCCTATTTAAACAAAGTTTGAAGGAGAAATCGTTCACGATTTTCACGCACAACAAAGTAGTAATCTTCATCATCTTCAAACGTTCTAAATCTAAATTGTGTAAAACATCACTTGTGATACTGTTTTATTAGAAAATATTTTTGTACACTCATTTAAATATTGTTTAGTGTATTTTCTTGAGAAAACCAGATTGTGGTTTAAACTCCAGAATACTTTGACGGTTGTCATAGTAGCTGTGTAATCAAGATTGATTAGTGGATTAAGACTTCGTTGAGAGAGGCGAAATCACCTTGGCGGGTGGACTGAAGTAGTTTGAGTTCAAATGATCCAGGATAACCAACGTGCTCTTTTATTTAAGTTTTAAAAACCCCAATTCAAACCCACCCTTTCTTGTGTTTTTCCATTCTTCAATTGGTATCAGAGCGTCTGGTTCTGAGTACAAGCACTTAACTGTGTCAGAAAAAGATCCAAGCAAGAAAAACACTATGGTGGGACCAAGTCAGAACATCAACAATGACTACCATGATAAGAAAGACAGAATCAGCGACAAACCTCCTATTTTTGATGGTGAGAACTTCGATTACTGGAAATACATAATCGAAAGTTTCTTTCTGGCTCATGACGCTGATCTCTGAGACATGGTGATTGATGGGTATATACACCCTGTTGATGAAAGCGGACAGAAGATTGACAGAAAAAATATATCAGATCATCAAAAGAGAGATTTCAGAAATCATCACAAGGCTAGAACTATTCTCTTGAGTGCTATCTCATACACAAAGTATGAGAAGATCACAAACAGAGAATCAACAAAACACTTATTTGATTCCTTGAGAATGACGCATAAAGGCAACACGCAAGTCAAAGAAACCAAAGCTCTTGCACTCATTCTGAAGTATGAAGCCTTCAAAATAGAAGAAGATGAAACCATTGAAACAATGTTCTTAAGATTTCAAATTCTGGTGGTTGGGTTAAAGGTTTTGGATAAAGGGTACTCAACTGCTTACCATGTAAAGAAGATCATCAGAAGTTTACCCAAGAAATCGAGACCCATGGTCACAACTCTTAAACTGGCCAAAGATCTGAACAAAATCTCTCTCAAAGAACTTGTCATCTCCCTCAAAAGTCATGAGATAGAGTTAGAAGAAGATGAGCCCCAAAAGCAAGGTAAGTCTTTAGCTCTTAAATCTAACAAAAAATATGAATCGAAAGTTTTGCAGTCAAAAGAAGAAAACTCTGGCGGATCCTCATTAAAAGAAGACGAACTGTCTCTTCTCTCCAAAAGAGTCAATCAGCTGTGGAAGCACAGGCAGAGGAAATTCAGAAATTCCAGAAGAACAAGAAATCATTCTAAACCATCTTCTGGATACAGAAAGTCAAGCAATAAAGATATTATCTGCTACGATTGTAATAAACAAGGGCATTACAAAAGCGACTGTCCTAATCTTCAAAAATAGAAACCTAAAAAGAAGTTATTTAAGGAAAAGAAAAAAAGCCTCATGGCAACATGGGAAGACTCAGACTCTTCTGAAGCTGAAAGAGAATCAAAAGATGAAATAGCCAACATAGCCCTAATGGCCAACATATCATACGACACTGGATCATCTGGATCAGAATCAAACTCAGAGGCGGAAGAGGTATTCTCTAACATCTCTAGATCTTAATTAGAAGAGAGTCTGTCAGAAATTCTTGAAAGATATCAGAAACTTTGAGTCATAAACAAGAACCTAAAAAAGGATCTAGTTTCTAACTCCAAAGAAACTAAGAAACTGAGATCAGAAAACTCTGAGCTGAAATAAACAATTTCTAAACTAAAAAATAATTTACAAAATGCTCAGAAAGAAACTATCTCAGAACTTTCTAGTAACTCTGATAAGATCATAAAGGAATATGATCATAGCTTTCAAAAAGTTCTTGCTAAAAACATAGATAGAAGCAAGATGGCTTCAATGATCTATGGAGTTAGCAGAAATGACAGAAATGGAATAGGTTACAAGGAAAAGTATCTTAACCTAAGAAAGTTAAGGATATGGTCATTAAACGCACACCTATGTATTCTCACTTCACCTATGGGCACACACATGACATAAAATATACTAGTAATGCTTTTTCTGCTAAACCAAAATTCAAACAGAATTTTGGTAACTCTAAAAAATAAGGACCCAAAAAGATATGGGTATCTAAGGATAAAATTGTCTATATGGACCAGTGAAAACTGCATCCATTAGTGGCAAGAAGTATGAATTAGTGATCGTAGATGACTATAGCAGATTGACATGGGTAAAGTTCTTAAGACACAAGGGCGAGTCACATTCCGTGTTCTTTGCCTTCTGTAACCAAGTCCAAAACGAAAAAGATCTTAGAATTGTTAAAGTCAGAAGTGATCATGGTGGAGAATTTGAAAACAAAAAATTTGAACTATTTTTTAATGAGAATGACATCTCTCATGATTTCTCTTGTCCTAGAACTCCTCAACAAAACAGAGTTGTAGAACGAAAGAACAAAACTTTACAAGAAATGACCATAACCATGATCAACAAGACTAACATTGCTAAGAACTTCTGGGCATAAGCAATTAACACAGCATGCTACATTCATAATAGAATCTCCATAAGACCTGTTTTGAATAAGACTCCATATGAACTGTGGAAGAACAAAAAGCCCAACATTTATTATTTTCATCCATTTGGATGTACCTGTTTTATTCTGAACACTAAAGAACATCTGAACAAGTTTGACTCTAAAGCACAAAAGTGTCTCATGTTAGGATACTCTGAACGCTTAAGAGGCTATAGAGTATATAACATAGAAACATAAATTGTAGAAGAGTCCATCAGTGTTAGATTTGATGATAAGCTTGGCTCTCAAAAGTCAAAGCAAGATAAATCTTTTGCGTATATAGAAGTCCAATTTACAGGTGCTGAAGACATTGCATTAGAAGTTTCTCACAATGAATCACAGGCATCTCCAGAAGAAGATGTCACAAACATTACAACAACGTCTGAAGTGCCTCTCCAGAAAAGACAATCCAGAAGCAACTTAGCTCATCCAGAAAACAAAATTCTAGGAAAGAAAGAAAACCCAATCAGAACAAGATCTACATTCAGAAACTCTGAAGAATATCTCATGGGATTAGTGTCTCTGATTGAGCCAACTTCCATTGACGAAGCCCTTTTGGACAATGATTGGATACTTGCAATGCAGGAAGAATTAAACCAATTCACCAGAAACGATGTGTGGGATCTGGTTCCTAAACCAAAAGGGTTCAACATCATTAGAACCAAATGGGTATTCAGAAACAAACTGAATGAACAAGGAGAAGTCGTCAGAAACAAAGCATGGCTGGTTGCACAGGGCTATAGTCAGCAAGAGGGGATAGACTATACAGAAACCTTTGTTCCAGCCGCCAGGTTAGAATCTATCAGACTCTTAATTTCTTTTGCTGTAAATAATGGCACCACTCTTTATCAAATGGATGTCAAAAGTGAATTTTTAAATGGTTACATTGATGGAGAAGTTTATGTGCATCAACCCCCTGGTTTTGAAAATTCAACACATCCAGAATATGTCTACAAACTAAAGAAATCACTATATGGTATGAAACAAGCTCCCAGAGCTTGGTATGAAAGACTAAGTACTTTTCTCTTAGAAAATGACTTTACCAGTGGGAAGGTGGACACTATTTTGTTCTGTAAACTATTTAAAAATGACATTCTAGTTTGTCAGATTTACGTAGATGATATTATTTTTGGATCTACTAAAACCTCTCTGGGAAGAGAATTTGCTAAGTCTATGCAGGCATAGTTTAAAATGAGCTTGATGGGAGAACTCAAGTTCTTTCTGGGCATCCAGATCAATCAAACTCCAGAAGGAACATACATACCTCAAACAAGTATGTTAAATAATTTTTGAAGAAATTTGACCTATCAGAATGTAATCCAGCCAAAACTCCCATGCATCCAACATGCATCCTGGAAAAGGAAGAGGTAAGTAAGAAGGTAGAACAAAAGATCTATAGAGGTATGATTGGTTCTCTCTTATATCTAACGGCTTCAAGACCTGATATTCTATATAGTGTATGTCTTTGTGCTAGATTCCAATCAGATCCTAGAGAATCTCACTTAACAACTGTTAAGCAAATTTTCAAGTATCTGAAAGGTACTACTAATTTTGGTCTTTTTTATAGAAAAACCAAATAATACAAATTAGTAGGGTACTGTGATGCTGACTTCGCTGGAGACAGAATAGAAAGAAAAAGTACTTCTAGAGGATGCCAATTTCTGGGAGGAAATCTTATCTCATGGTCCAGCAAGAGGCAATCCACAATTACATTATCAACTATTGAAGTTGAATATATAGCAGCAGCTGGATGCAGCACACAAATGCTCTGGATGAAAAATCAACTTGAAGACTTCAACATATTTGAGAGTAACATTCCTATACTCTGTGACAACACTTCTGCTATTTGTTTATCAAACAATCCTATTTTACATTCTATGGATAAGCATATAGAAATAAAGCATCATTTCATTAGGGACTATATTCAAAAAGGAATTATTTCATTAAAATTTATTGACACAAACCATCAATGGGCTGATGTTTTCACAAAACCCTTTTCTGAAGATAGGTTTAACTTCATTCTGAAACATCTCAGCATGAAATTATGTCCAGAATGATAGTTTTATTTATGTATGTTAATCCTCATAACTTTATATTTTCTTGTGAACATCTGATCAATAATTCTTCAGAAGTTAGAAAGAAAGTTGTATCAGGATCTATCTAAGAAGATCTGAGCAGTTTCCAAATGGTTCATTTCAAAGATAGAAGCGTGCAACTTCACAACATCAACATTTGTCATCTTCTCACAAGAGTTTCTTCTAAGGATGAACACGTGTTCAAATTCTGAAGATACTAAAGCGTTGATTGGATGCATTGAGACTCGTGTCATATCGGTAACTGTTTCATATCTCTATGCCATCTCCTATTTTTAGGAATCATTAATGCTTTGTAATCATTTCTTTTAACCCCTTTCTTGTTAATTAAGTTTCCTATTCTTCTATAAATTCGTTGCTCACTTTCACTTTCACTTTTTCACTCTCACTTCTTCTTTCTATCACTTGTGTTCTATTTTTCTCAAAAACCCTCAAAAGTCTGTGTGAACAATGGCTTCTTCTTAAACTGCTCAAAGCTCTCAAAATGTCCCTGGCTCTCTTCTTCAACAACAGAAAGGTATGAACAACCCTCAAGAACACTCCTGACTCCTATTGACTCGCTGGAAGTTCCGTGTGAACTCATTATAGACTTTGTCAGTATGAAGGAAAACGATTACGATTTAACACCTGACGTTGAATTTCAAGTTTGGATAAAGTATTTTTATCGTCTACTGGGTCCAGTTTTTCCAAGACTGGTTAAAGAATTATGGATTCACGCTACTGCCTTAAATCATCAGGTCACTTCTTTTGTGATGGGAAAGAAAATAATAATCTCTGAAGATCTCATTGGGCGATTGATATGTCATGACGAAGAGGTATTCGTTATAATGAAATGGCAGGTAAATACTCTTACCTAACAAAGATTTCAAAAGAGATTTTTACTTCTGGACAACCTTCAAACAAAATCAAAGATCTGAAAGACTACCTAAGAATTTGGTCAAAAATTATTTAGGGCTGCATCAACCACAGAAAACCCACAAGTTCTCCAGACTATATCAACATTGATCAGCAGTATCTTCTGTACTTTATAGCAACCAAGGCAAAGGTAAATCTTCATCATCTTCTGTTTAATCATCTGAAGACCAGCGTCAAAGAGACAAGAGGAGAAGAAAGAATAAAGAGATACTGGATACCTCTGGGCAGACTCATATCAAATATTCTGACAGAAAATAAACTGGTAGAACATCTGACTGAGGCTCTATAGGTCAGCACTCTGGAAGCATGTGCTGATAAACCTCTGAATGCTAAGAATCTGAAGAAGATGAAGATCATTGAAACCATCAAGAAGGATCCAACAATAACAACTAAGGAATTCATCATAACTAGAAGAGTACCTCTGAAGGATTTTCCTCTCTTCTCTCAAATAGATGCTTCTCCAGAAATTATTGTCAGATATATAGAGGATTGAAAAATGCACGGGACAAATCTAGAAGTGAACATTCGTGATATGAGACAACAGCCTCTGGAGATTGCCCCCAGAAAATCAAGGAAAAGGAAAGTTTCTGGAGAAGGATCTTCTCAAAAAATTCCCAAGGCTGCTAAGAAGAAAGGTAATCCATCTTTTATTTCTGTTATTGAATCAGTTATGTTATCAACATCTGAAAACCCTTCCTCTCAAAACCCACAGAAGATCCATCACCACAAACCTTTGATGACTTTGACATTGAATTTTACCCCCACTTACTCTAGAAAACATTATGGACGAACCACCCTCTATCCATCTTGACTAAGATCAGCCTGAAATTTCTCAAGTTCTTTCTGATATTGATCAATTTGATCCGCTGTTTCAAGCTCCCCACTCAAAATCCAAACTTTCAAGATCCCCACTCAGAAAATCCAACTTTTGACTCTGATACCACAACATCCATTTCTGGAATCACCTGCTCTCTCATGGTCTCCCAACCAGTCACAATCCACAACATCCCAGATATTCCATCTCCCTATCATTCCACTCCACCAAAATCACCACAATCACCCATTGTTATTTCTGATTCTCCTTCTCCAATCAACCATCCAGAAGATGCCCTTCGAACAGTTATAGACTTAAAAGCTCTGGACAATCTTGTCTCTAGCTCTCAAACAATTTCCATACCAAAACCAAAACAAAAAATCACCAAAGAAGATGTTGGTAAAAATTCGCTGACTTTTGAAACAGAAATACTTGAATGAGTTAACTCTCTGAAGCTAGCTTGCTTAGAGAATGTTAATCCTGCTGCCTCTAATTCTCATCGGAACCAGTCCAGAAAATGGTTCAATTTTGAGTCCCAGAAACTTAAGGAGTTGAGTTATGAAATTGCTCAACAGAACTTCTGTGATCATTTGAATGTCTTCAAGGATCAAGTTCTGCATTACTGGGAAAAGAAACCTCTTCTTTTTACTGGACAATGCCCCTTGGAAAGAATCCTAGCCTTCAGAATATGATGAACCATCCTCTGATCCTCTACCTCTAGTCAGGGTTCTAGACAAAGGCAAGGAAGTGGAAGAAGCTATTGAGTCAGATTCAGCAGCAGCTTGCTCTGAAAAAGTGCTACCTTTTGTTGATATACCCTATTCATCTCTTGTTTTGCAAACTCTGGAGGAGTTGAAGAAAGAGAATGCAGTGTTCAAGGAAAGACTAGACAAACAGGATGATACATGCAAGGAAATCAAAGGGATGCTGGGAAAACAAGAAGAGTTAAACAATCAGATTAAGAATTTGTTGGAATCCCTATTCACACGACTTCCTCCACCTCAATCTTGGTTTTGAAATTTGTTTTCTTTTCTGTGTTCATTTTATTTGTTTCCTTCTGAATGTGTTTCTTGCAAACTTTTGAATACAAATCCTCTTTTATTGCTTATAGCGTTTTTATTGCTTTTTGATTCTGGAGAAAAAGGTGGAGAACGTAAGATATTTATAATATAACAGTATCGAGACGCAGTCTCAAACATTTTGAATATCATAACTTCTTCTATTTTTTTCTGAAAGCAAAACAAGAACAAACTCTGTTGAGGACAGAAGTGGGTGCATCAAATACTCTGATCAGAATAAACTTCAGGGAAGTATTTCTTCTCTATCCGAGTATTCAACTCAGGGGGAGACCTTAAATGATTTATGTTGTTTATGTGTATTGAAATATCCAAGTTTTTGTCATCATCAAAAATGGGGAGATTGTTAGAACATGGTTTGATTCTACAACCCTTTTAAGAGTTTTGATGATAGAAAACACTCAAAGAACAATTGTGCTCCCTAAGTTTGTATTTTATTTTGCAGAGAAGTTATGATGGAAGAAGCACAGAAGATGAGTTAAATAGCTATTTCAACTCTGGTTCTATACATCTCTCAAAGAAGTTCTAACGCTGCTGTTGTACCCTAAAATTTGCCCTCCCGTATTCTTCAAAGTTTTGGCAAGCATCATCTCAATTTGCTCAAGCCTACTCAAGGGTTGCACAGTTCAACCACCCTCCCAAGCCAGTCAAATTAGGGTTTTGGTTCCTGCAAGGAAGTTGAGGTTTCCAAGGGCTTAATCAAGTCCCATATGCTCATATACATTGTCAAGCATCTACATGTCAAGTTTCAAGGCTCACAAGGTCAAGTTGCACAGTCAAAAATCCTAATTGCTTCACAATCAACTGTGGGGGCAAAATGGTCATTTGGCAGTCAAAAGTCAAAACTTTTGGTCAACATCTTATTTTGGAGCCACAATCATCATTTGGTCAAATCTTGACCATGATTTCACAAGAATGGCTCAAAAATCATCAAGATGCAAAAGTTTCTATTTTTGGACAGTTGAAAAGTCAACTGTAACTTGACCAAGGCATAACTTTTTCATGGTTCATCAGAAAAATCTCATCCAATGCTCATTTTGAAGGGGAGGACATTTCCTACAATTTACCTTCACATTCCAAGTCCAAGAAATGCTCTCACAAAAAGTTATCAATTTCAACATTATAGGTCATTTTCAAAAGTCAACAAAAAGGCATTTTAAGTCAAAGACCATAACTTGAGATTGGTAAATCAAAATGACACGGGACTAAAGGCATTGGTTAGAGGACTTCAAGACCTTTCCAAAATGTCCAAGAACATGTTCATATGATCAAAATTGAGCAAGATATGCATTGGAGGAGTTCGAAAATTTTTGTGAAATGGCAAAAGTCAACTATCCTTTAAACTTCAATTTTTGACAAAAGGGCCCACTTTTTCCACTTGATTCATCCTTGTCATGCCACCCACGTGTCCCATGATCAATTTCAAGACCAAATAATTATTTTTCTATTTTTATTTAATTTTTATGGATTTAATTCATTTTAATCCATATTAATTCAAGTAAAATCAAAAAAATTAATTAAGTGATATCTTGTGGTTTGAATGACCTTGATGCATCATAAGTCACATACCAAATTCGTGTAAAGTCCATTTCAAGCATGAAATTCAAATTTGAACAAACATGGCAAGTTCCTTTAATGGTGGTAAAGAGGAAATCCAAAACATCATTGCAATGGTTAAAGGCTCATAATATTGACTGATTCTCATTAAAACATATATGTACAAGCCTTGCAGACCTCAAGCACGACCTAGAAACCTCTGAAACGGCATAACCAAATTCAAAAAAACTTGAAGAAAAGTCACAAACTGAAATCCATATTCCAGCATAATTCAAACACTTTTCTTGTTTCTAACACGTTGCCAGCATTGCCAGGAACCTATTGCAATCATAAACAAGTCCTAACACTCAAGGAATCACTCAATACAGTCACACGGTTCATCATCTTTTTCCATAATCGAAATTCATTTTTTACGCATCATTAACACATTTTGATTATTGTTTTGGATTGCTAACATCTTTATGAAGCTTTTGATATAGTTTAATTTGAGTATGGTACCCTAAAACGAAAGTTGCCATTGGAGAATCTTAGGGTTTCAGAGCTTTTGATTTAGGGCTTTTCATATACTGTAAAATCAAGCCTCCAAACACACATGGTTGAAACCGCCTGAGTGAGACGAAGACATTGGATACCTCGCGCCATTTTTATATACACTGAGCGTCTAATCGCTATTTTTCACAGTTTTGCTTTGTGGGGGTTAAAAACCCCCGCTATCTTGTTTTTGTTTTGCAGATAAATGAAGACGATGATGAGGTGTCCATGTATGGCTGGCTGATTCAAATAGGCGCGCGCTTTTTCTTTGGTCCAGCATATAATGTGTTCATTTTATATAATATTTAGTTCTCATTATGCTTACAAACGAGCATGAGTGGTCTAGTGGTACAGGTGTTGGCTGTGAATCACTGGGGCCTGGGTTCGATTCCCAGGTCCCCTCAAAATCCCATATTATTTTTTCTTACGTACTTGTGTGCAGGCTTCAAAGAAGGCTTATCATGCGCCTCACAAATCCAAAGTGTCAGGTGGCTACAGGCATGCATCCAAAGGCCAGGAAGTGATCCTCACCAAGCACTCAGTCAACCAACAAACACTTGATCCAAGGAGTCAACGTGGCTGGATGAGTAATGGGCCTCAGATTCCAATTTTCACCTCCATATTGGGCCCAGACCCCCTCCCTTGGTTTATTCTTTTTCTTTTCCTTTTTATATTTTCTAATTTAGTTATTAACTTTTTTTAATTATTATTATTACCACCAAATTATTTATTTAACCCTTTCACAATAAAAAATCAAAAAAGAACTAATATTATTATTATTATTATTAATTTCATTTTATTTTTGTAAATAAATACTAATAAATTGAATTAGTTTTAATTAGGCAACTTTAACCTTTTTTTCTTAATAACTAAAATAAATTTAGAATTAGGTTTTTATTAACTTTTAATTTTAATTCCTTTTATTTTATTTCATTAAAAACATAAAAATACAAAAACATTTTTCTTTTAATAAATTAATTAATTAGTTATTAATTTTAATTTCATTTAATCACCAAAAAAAGGACAAAAAATTCATTTCTTTTCTTAAAAGGGGCAAAACCCTTAGGACGTTCCCGATTAAATTTCTTCTCGCGCACATCTATTTATTTTGATTATTTATGTAACTGTCTCGAGATATGTAATAGTTAAATAGGAATTTTATCGCTTTATTTAATTTCTCGCATTTATTTACCAAAACGGGTTTTTGTTTTTGGCGATGTATAGACCCGCGCCTTGTAATAGTTAGAATTTACATTTCTGCAATTTACTTTCCGCACCCCTAACTGTTAAATGCATGAAAGAATGTATGTAAATAAAATTAATCCGTAGCTCACAAATAATATGTACAAAGACAATTAACTGAAAAACAACACACAAAGCACATGCCACTTCTAGGGTACGCCTCACTGGTTGCCTCGACGTGGTCATCAAGTATAGGGTGTCTTAGAGGTCGCCCTTCTGTCCTAAAGATCCAGTTGCCTCGAAACGGTTGCCTCAGATAATGGATCTAGGACATTATGGTTACTTCTAAGGTGTCCTACCATTGCTTCGGTGACCACACTGTCCCGATAATCGAATTGACCCGAATACCTCCAACGACGGTGCTACCTACCTCTCAATGGTGGGATAACACTATCTAAAGGACTCTTACACAGCCTAATTCCTTAGAGTAGGTGGATTTCTCTTAAGTACTTGCTCTTTTCAAACAAACAAAACATCTTTTCGCACCCCACACTTTCAAAAAGTTTTCAAACAAAACACTTCATACACTCTTGAGGACTGATACAAGAGTTACTTAGAAGTTTTTTCAAACGAACTTTTTTCAAAACCCACACACACTTGAAAAGCAAACAAATTTTGAAAACATAAGAGCAAGTACCTAAGAGCCCGTGGATAACCACGGATAGAAAGGGTGTTAACACCTTCCCTTTCTATAAATCTACCTCCCGAACCGAGAGACATCTCGGATAAGGAATTTTGTTGTGCTTTTGTCCTTTCCACGTTGGAGAACATAAAAGACGGTGGTGACTCTTGCTTACCGCGACATTTCACGAAACCAGTTTAAAAAACAGTCAGTTCTATTTCCACCGATCACAGAACTGGCGACTCTGCTGGGTAGTATAAAAGTGAGGTGTACCTTAGGATTAGATCATACTTATGTTTTCAATTGCTTTGCTTTGATTGCTTTATATTTGTGGGCTTTGCATCGGAGTTTCATAGATCCTAACCTGGATCTGGGGATACCCTTTTAGGTAGCATAAGCTGTGAGGGACCTGTCCGGCGTAGACCGACACGGGTGAAGCAGTGGCTACATTGGTGTGGCACCTTGGTCTGTACCGATATCCCTTGTGTTGCAACGAGGAGAATATGGGTCTTCTGAGGAGTCATTAAGCACCAACCGACCTTAGAACCCTAATGTGACCCAACTTGGCCATAGAACAATAGCAGTATGCTACACCCATTGAGGCTAAACTCTCGCGATGGTTCTGGCCACAAGAAAAGATTGCGACGCTGGAGTTATGACCGATTGAGGGTAGTCAGTGATATTGGGATCCTCTAAAACCCAGTTACCTTTTGATAGGACATGTCTTAACCAACGAAACTGAAAGAGGGTAGTACCTGAACTTCATGCTGGCCTAAACTCTAAGGGCTGTCTGGTGTGACTTGTGTGCCTTATCATGTTTGCCTTTGTGAATAGTTGTGGTGTGCTTTACCATAACATCATACCATCATACCACTGCATGCATCCTGCATAAGGACTGACCTATTTCAAAGACAAGAGGGTTTCACCTTTGCTCTGTTTTGTAGGACATCATGATGCCTGTGCGAAGGAACACTATCCGGCTCAACTTTGTTCACCCATCTGAGTTGCTTAAAGAGTTGGTTGACAGAATTCCAAACACTGCTTCCTTCATCCAGAGGCATGGTTATCTTCTCGGTTTAGTCACTTCAAAGTGGGACCAACAACTGATGAGTGTCTTGACCCAGTTTTATGATCCCTTGTACAATTGCTTCACCTTTCAAGACTTCCTGCTGGTCCCTACCCTGGAAGAATTATCTGATTTTCTTGGTATCCCTATCTTGGATCAGACCCCATTCACTGGTTGGGAAAAGACTCTTAGGCTTGAGGAGATTGCTGCAGCCCTTCCCTTGACCAACAAGGAGGTAATGGACAACTGGGTGACTAGAAGCGGAGTTAAGGGCTTCTTGGCTAAGTTTCTGATTGGTAAAGCTAACAGTTTCTGGAATGACTTAGACTTCAGGGCGTACGAGGACATTCTGGCTCTCTTAATCTATGGTCTAGTATTGTTTCCAAATCCTGATAACTTTGTCAATATCAATGCCTTAAGGATCTTCATGTCTCGGAACCCTGTACCCACTCTCTTGGGTGATATCCTGCAACAACTCTATGCTCGTACTGCCCGAAGACGAGGAACCCTGTGGTGTTGTACTCCTTTGTTAGTGAGGTGGTTTATTTCGCACCTCCCCAAGTTCGTGCTGAAGAACCAAGAAGGAAGAGGCTGGGCTCATAGGTTAATGTCTCTCACTGATAATGACATCATTTGGACTCTCAGAGGTTTAGATGAGGTGGCTGTTATTGATTGTTGCGGAGAATACCCTAATGTTCAATTGATTGGTACTCAGGGTGGAATCTCTTATAACCCATGTTTAGCTCTCCGTCAGTTTGGAAGAGCCAGAAGAGCAGGGCCTCATGAGATGTTGGTGCCTCACATCAGTTTTGAGTTTCAGGTAGATAGTGACGAACTGTGCCGTAGATTCATCAAAGCTTGGGACAGAATTCACAAAGCTGACCCACATGAGTTGGGACCGAAGACTTCTCTACCAATGGAACCCTATTACAGATGGGTCCGCATCCGTGCTCAGAAGTTAGGTATGCCATATGAAGCTGTCAGGCCTATCATTCTTGAAATTCCTGATGGAGACGGGGTTCCTCCAACCATACTCCCTCCTCAGATACCCACTGATGTTGATACCCTAAAGAGGTCTTGGGCGCAACTACAGGAAGAGCGGGATTATTATCGGGAAAAGTTCAACGAACAGGAACAGAAGATCCAGAAGCTGACCAAGCAATTGGAGAATGAGCGGATCATGAATGACTATATCCGTACTGAGAAGAGGAGGCCATGGGAGCACTGATGGGCTTTGGATGTTTCCTTTACAGCTTTTATTTCCTTTTCAGTATTTTCATTCCTGTAACGCCTAAGGGCAATTTGTTGAACAATTTAAATTCCAAAGTTTAAATCTAATAAAGTGTGTTCCTTTTGTCTACAAAGTTGATTCCCGATTGTCTTTGAAAACATAATTCATACGCATTTCAGTCATCATATGCATCACAGGTACCCTTTTTCTACAGGTTGCTTAATCTTCTTCGCTGTTTATTTCAGCACTCAATCATCATGAATCCTGAATCAACTACTGAACAAGCTATCAAGGCCCTCCAGGCCCAGAACGCTCAGTTTCAAGAGATGGTCATGAACTTGGCCCAGGGACAACAGGAGTTGAAGGCTTTGCTCCTGAAGAAGAAGAAGAAGAAGAGGATTGTGCTGTTCAACACTGGACGCAGACTCGGGAATACACTGCAGAATGAAGCTGAGAGGACTACTCCATCTGTTGGGGAAGACAGTCACCAAGGGAGAGAGGTTCCTAGCCCTGTGGTCTCTGACACAGACAGACTTCAATGACGAATAGTACCCTCCTGCTGAGGACAGGTACAAACAGCTGGAGGACCGATTAAATTCTATGGAGATTCAACGTGTGCCTGGGTTGGATTTTGGAGACTTAGGGTTATCTTCTGGGGTGGTGATCCCACACAAGTTCAAGGCACCTGCCTTTGTGAAGTATGACGGGGCTTCCTGTCCTAAGATGCACCTCCGTTCTTATGTAAGGAAGATCCAGCCTTACACTGCAGACAAGAACTTATGGATCCATTTCTTCCAGGAGAGTCTTTCAGGGACTCATCTCGAATGGTTCTATCAGCTGGATGGAACTAACATTCGTAACTGGAAGGACTTGGCTACTACTTTTTATAAGCAGTATCAGTACAATTCCGACCTCGCTCCTACGTGTACCCAACTCCAGGGTATGTCACTAGGAACGGGTGAAGGTTTTAAGGAGTACGCACAGAAATGGAGAGACATGGCTGACAAGGTGCAGCCACCGTTGACGGATCGTGAACTAGTGGACATGTTCTTGGGGACCCTATCTGGTCCATTCTTCAACCATCTCATTGGTAATTCCTTTGCTGGGTTTACAGACCTGATCCTGACTGGTGAGAGGATCGAAGCTGGTATCAAATCGGGGAAGATACAGAAAGGTGCCTCCTCGAGTACTGAGAAGAAGCCCTTCAAGAAGGAAGCTAGTGCTGTGTATGGTCCCAGAAGACAGAACAAACCAGAACGCCGCCAAGCTGTCAATGCGGTGGTTATTTCTAAGCCTGTTTCTGCTCCTCAGCAATACAACCAGCCAAGAGTTGAAAGGCCCCAAAGGCAGTATACTCGGCTCAACATGACTCTCTCTCAGATATTACCGCAACTGCTGTCAACCAGCCTGGTAACTGTCAAGGAAGCTCCGAAGGTGGTAAACACAGCATCTCCGAAGTACAACCCCAACGCCCGTTGCGCTTATCACTCTGATAGCCCGGGGCATTCTACTGATGATTGTTGGGCTCTGAGGAATAAGGTTCAAGACCTTATTGATGCTAAAGAGGTTCAGTTCGAGGCGCCCGAGAGGCCTAATGTGGTGACAGCTCCCATGCCCAACCATGGAGTAAATGCTATCAGGATGGGTGACGAAGTAGAAGAATCTGAATTTGACAGCTGGATCTACCCAACGACCAACGATGGACCAAGCAACTGGACTACAAAAGACTTTACACCTATTACTTTTGTCACTCAGTAATGAACTCCTTTGTTTTAAATTTGTAACGAACAATAATTTGAAACTTTATGGCCCGGTATCTTACCCGGGGCACCGTGGCGTCATTTGTGAGGGCTTATTATTTTTCACTTTCATATATCATGAATAAAAGCATTGGACGTTTTTCACATTTCAAATCTTGTGCTCCCTTTCTTTCTTTATATATATTGCAAAACAGCTATATTTACACACACTCACTTATACAGGTTCCAATCCACTCTGGATCTCACTGGTAACGACTCTGCTACTGCCAGTTATGACTTCGAAAATCCGATCAACTTAGCCGAAGACGAAGGTGAAGATGATTGCGAAGTGCCTGGTGAGCTTGCAAGACTGTTACTCCAAGAAGAGAGGGCCATTCAGCCACATGAAGAGCCAGTGGAAACGGTAAATCTGGGTACTGAGACAGACAGAAAGGAAGTCAAGATTGGTGCCAATCTGGAGCTCAGTGTGAAACAACGGTTGATTCAGATGTTGCATGATTATGTGGAAATCTTCGCCTGGTCTTACGAAGACATGCCTGGGTTGGATACCGACATTGTGGTTCATCACCTGCCTACCAAGGAAGACTGCCCGCCAGTAAAACAGAAGGTCCGCCGTATGCGTCTAGAGATGTCCGAGAAAATCAAAGCTGAGGTTATGAAACAATTTGATGCCGGTTTTCTTGCAGTGACTTCTTACCCTCAGTGGGTTGCCAACGTGGTTCCAGTGCCGAAGAAGGATGGTAAGGTCAGAATGTGTGTTGACTATAGAGATTTGAACAGGGCAAGCCCCAAGGATGACTTCCCCTTGCCTCATATCGACGTTCTGGTTGACAATACTGCCCAACATAAGGTATTCTCCTTCATGGACGGTTTCTCAGGTTATAACCAAATCAAGATGGCTCCCGAAGATATGGAAAAGACCACTTTTGTTACTCAATGGGGCACCTTTTGCTACAAGGTCATGCCTTTTGGGTTGAAAAATGCTGGGGCAACCTACCAATGTGCCATGGTTGTTTTGTTTCATGACATGATCCATCATGAGATCGAAGTGTATGTCGACGATATGATTGCAAGGTCCCAAACTGAGGAGGAACACCTTGACCATCTACAGAAGCTGTTTGATCGTCTGAAGTTGTACAAGCTGAGGTTGAACCCGAACAAGTGCACCTTCAGGGTGAGATCTGGAAAATTGCTAGGCTTCGTCGTAAGCGACAAAGGTATTCAAGTGGACCCTGCCAAAGTGAAAGCCATACAAGAGATGCCAGCTCCCAAGACAGAGAAAGAAGTCAGAGGCTTTCTAGGACGGCTGAACTACATTGCCCGATTCATCTCACATCTAACTGCTACCTGTGAACCAATCTTCAAGCTACTGAAGAAAGATCAAGTAGTACGTTGGAACGATGAATGTCAGGCTGCTTTCGACAGAATCAAAGGGTATCTCCAAGAACCACCCATTCTTATGCCACCGGTTGAAGGGAGACCTCTAATACTATACTTGACAGTACTGGATAACTCAATGGGGTGTGTCCTGGGGCAGCATGACGAGTCTGGCCGAAAAGAGCACGCCATTTATTACCTTAGCAAAAAGTTTACCGACTGTGAGACCCGATACTCACTGCTCGAGAAAACTTGTTGCGCTTTGGTATGGGCTGCTCGTCGGCTGAGACAATATATGTTGACTCACACTACTCTGTTGATTTCAAAAATGGATCCAATCAAGTACATATTCGAAAAGCCTGCCTTGTCCGGAAGAATAGCAAGATGGCAGATGATCTTGACAGAATACGACATCCAGTATACAACTCAGAAAGAAATCAAGGGAAGTGTATTGGCAGACCATTTGGCACACCAGGCAGTGGACGACTACCAATCTATGAACTTTGAATTTCCAGACGAGGATATCATGGTAGTGACTGATTGTGAAGTACCTGGACCGGATGAAGGACCGTAGGAAGGATCCCGATGGTCTATGCACTTTGACGGAGCCTCAAACGCTTTGGGTAATGGTATTGGCACCTTGATCATATCCCCTAAAGGCACTCATACTCCACTCACTGCCCGGCTATGTTTCAACTGCACCAACAACATGGCGGAGTATGAGGCATGCATCATGGGTCTTCAAGCTGCAATTGACTTAAGGATCAAGTTTCTGAGTGTCTTCGGAGATTCCGCTCTCGTGATCAATCAGATCAAAGGCGAGTGGGATACGAAACACCCAAATCTTATTCCTTACAAAGAGTATGTGTTGACATTGATCCCCCATTTCGAAGAGATAACTTTTGAACACTTCCCAAGAGAGGAGAATCAGTTGGCGGACGCGTTGGCTACGATGTCTTCTATGTTCAAAGTCAAATGGGACAACGAGGCTCCCCGGATCATTATATGGAAATTAGATGAACCTGCACATTGCTGTGATCTTGAGGCTGAAGAGATAACTGAG
Source organism: Vicia faba (assembly GCA_948472305.1). Classification (NCBI taxonomy): domain Eukaryota; kingdom Viridiplantae; phylum Streptophyta; class Magnoliopsida; order Fabales; family Fabaceae; genus Vicia; species Vicia faba. The sequence continues at coordinate 629,779,676 of OX451741.1, read as the reverse complement.
AAACCTTGGTATCATGAAGTAAAGAGGTACTTGGAAGCTCAAGAATACCTAGAGGGTGCATCCATCAATGACAAAAAGTTCCTGAGAAGGTTCGCTGCAAAGTTCTTCCTCAGCAACGACATTCTTTACAAGCGAAACCATGATTCGACCTTACTGTGTTGTGTGGATAAGACTGAAGCAGAAAGGATCATGGCAGAGCTACATGAAGGTACCTTCGGAACACACTCCAGTGGACATACCATGGCAAAAAAAATCCTTCGGGCAGGATATTTCTGGTCCACAATGGAAGCCGACTGTTACCAACATTCTCGGACATGTCATAAATGCCAGATATATGCTGATAAGGTGCACGTTCCTCCAGTACCTTTGAATGTCTTGACAGCACCTTGGCCTTTTGCAATGTGGGGAATTGATATGATCGGCGAGATCAGACCTACAGCATCCAACGGGCATCGCTTCATCCTGGTAGCGATTGATTACTTCACGAAGTAGGTTGAAGCAGCTTCGTACGCCACCGTAACCAAGAACGTCGTGGCACGGTTCATTCGGCACAACCTGATCTGTCGATACGGTGTCCCGGAAAGGATCATTACGGACAATGGTACCAACCTTAATAGCAAGATGATCACTGAGCTCTGCGAGCAATTCAAGATACAACACCACAACTCTTCCCCCTACCGGCCGAAGATGAATGGGGCTGTCGAAGCAGCTAATAAGAATATCAAGAAGATTGTGCAGAAGATGACAGTGACGTACAAAGATTGGCACGAGATGTTACCGTTTGCTCTTCATGGGTACCGTACCTCAGCACGGACGTCAACAGGGGCAACACCCTTTTCCTTGGTCTATGGCATGGAGGCAGTCTTGCCTATTGAAGTCCAGATACCCTCTCTCCGGATAATGAAGGATGCAGGTTTGAGCGAAGATGACTGGATCCAGACTCGACTTGATCAATTAAACCTAATTGACGAAAAGAGACTCACCGCTATTTGTCATGGTCATACGTACCAAAAACGGATGATCAGGGCATTTAACAAGAAAGTCAAACGCCAAGAGTATCAAGTCGGAGACCTGGTAATCAAACGCATCATTCTTCCTCAAAGTGATCCCAGGGGCAAATGGACCCCTACATACGAAGGGCCATTTGTGGTTAAACATATCTTCTCAGGAGGAGCTATGATTCTAACCACCATGGATGGTGACGACCTTCCTCACCCCGCCAATGCAGACATAGTAAAAAGATACTACGCATAATAAAAGACCTTCTAGGTTGACACACCTAGGCAAAAATAAGGGCTTCCCGGCGAACCAAAAGGGTTCGGGCAAAAATAAGGGATGAAATGAAAAAAATCTGTACACCCAGCAAGTCGAAAACCTGAAAAGGCGGCTTGGGCAAAAATGGGTATCCTGGTGGACTGAAAACCCGAAAGGGCAGTCCAGGCAAAAATTAGGGATAAGCGTAATACTATGTCTCATTGGATCACCTTGCATCCAGAATTCAGTATCAACTATCAGGTTCAGACGGCATCGATCAATCAACTCATCTTCAACTAAGCAGCAAAGTGATGAGACGCTTGAAGACATAAAGGCGATAGCAGAGTTGGAACCCAGTGGGATTTTTCACATAGCTGTTTTGTTTTCCTTTTCACAAATTGTATAAACTCTATGTTGTTCGGCGACATTCTCTTACTAGGACGTCAGCCTCTTGTACATAAACGCCTATTTACAGGCAAATTCAAAAATCAATACAAATACACTTTTCCAGACAAATTGCCAATTGTTTTTCCTTTTTCTGTTTTTTTTTGCGAAGAACGTCCAATGTTCATTTTTGATATATGCATTTGACACTAATTGCTAACTCATAAATATTTGCATACGAAACAAAGGACTAATTACAGGTGACGTCAGAAACAGGGGAAATAATGAGTTGTCTAAGCGGTATAGTTGCTCCGTCCACCAAGGTACCAAGGTAAGTTCGGCTGAAGAATGTAACCAGGATACCTTCACTCCCCCCATAGTAAGACCAATCAGCAATACTCTCCCCGAGTAGAGTTGGTCTCTCATCAACCCCGAAGAGGCACAGTATCCCTAGCAAGTTAGCAACGCTCTCCCCAAGCAGAGTTAGCCTACTGTCAGCCTTAAGGAAGTTGGGTATCCCCAGAAAATCTCAATATTCCCCAGCGGAGTATACGGATATTCCTAAGCAAAGCATCCCCAACAGTCTTAATATAAGATTGTTCCCCGACGGAATACCAGACACCCCAGTGGAGCCACCTCCCCAGTACAGTCCAAAAAAAAAAGTCTCCCCAAGAGAGGTGAATCAATCTGCCCAGTAGGAAGCTTATCCCCAATAGATTCTGGAAGCTTATCCCCTGCATAGCACGAACGCGTCTCCCCGGCTTTATTCAAAGGTTATTCCCCACCAGAGCTTATAACTGGGTTATCCTCAACTAATTGCCACGGAAAGATCGTCCTCGGCGAAGTTCTTCCTATCCCCCAGCGGAGTTCATCAATTCCTCAACAAAACGTATCAACGAGATCCCCAGCGGAGTTCTCATCAAAACCTCAGCGAAGTATCTCTTCCCACAGAGCAATTCCCCGCAGAGTATTTCTCCAACAAGTTTATCCCCCAACGGAGTCATCTTCTCCTAACCGGTTTATTCTTACAACCATCATCCCCAGCGGAAACAAAGAACTCTACTCTTCAACATCAGCCCAGGATTCAAGCTCCCGGCATTCGTCAAGGATTTATTTTCCTCTAAGAAAATACATTCATAAACATTACATTATCATACACCATGACGCATGCATATACGCATCATAAACACCAATCTTATTTATTCTTGAGAACATCATGACACCATGTATTTCATACATCATGACATTGCATACAACTGATGTTTCGCCTTTTCAGAAAAAGGTCAATCCAAAGATGATTACTATCAACTGTCCCAATTCCAGATTCGATTCCTGTATCCAGCCAGGGCACGTATGAAGAGTTTGAAGATTCGATTCCTGTATCCAGCCAGGGCATATCTGTTGACGACTAATTCCAGATTTGATTCCTGTATCCAGCCAGGGCACGTCTGAAGAGTTTGAAGATTCGATTCCTGTATCCAGCCAGGGAATATCTGTTGACGACTAATTCCAGATTCGATTCCTGTATCTAGCCAGGGCACGTCTGAAGAGTTTGAAGATTCGATTCCTGTATCCAGCCAGGGCATATCTGTTGACGACTAATTCCATATTCGATTCCTGTATCTAGCCAGGGAACGTCTGAAGAGTTTGAAGATTCGATTCCTGTATCCAGCCAGGGCATATCTGTTGACGACTAATTCCAGATTCGATTCTTGTATCCAGCCAGGGCACGTCTGAAGAGTTTGAAGATTCGATTCCTGTATCCAGCCAGGGCATATCTGTTGACGACTAATTCCAGATTCGATTCCTGTATCCAGCCAGGGCACGTCTGAAGAGTTTGAAGATTCGATTCCTGTATCCAGCCAGGGCATATCTGTTGACGACTAATTCCATATTCGATTCATGTATCCAGCCAGGGCACGTCTGAAGAGTTTGAAGATTCGATTCCTGTATCCGGCCAGGGCATATCTGTTTACGACTAATTCCAGATTGGATTCCTGTATCCGGCCAGGGCACGTCTGTAAGCAACCTTTTGAAGTTTCGGATTCGATTCCTGTATCTAGCCAGGGCACATCTGTGAGCAACTGATTGTAGATTCGACACCTGTATCCAGCCAGGGCATATCTGCATGAAGAGTTTGAAGATCAACACCTGTAACAGGCCAGGAAACCATCTTCCTTTCTCAAGTACGCAAGTTCTCGCTAAGGAATCTCTTACGCGATCGACACCTCCGGATGGCATCTTTAAGCCCATCTCCACAACTATCCATTACAGTTCCAAATGGCATCTATAAGCCCATTCCCGACAAGGTTCTGTCACACTTCCAGATGGCATCTATAAGCCCATCCTCCTATCCACCATCTCTCCAAATGGCATCTGTAAGCCCATTCCCGACATCATACTGCTGATACTCTACTATGTGAGTGCAAATTTCTGGGCACTCTAGTGTTCAATCATCTTCCACCCTCGGATCACGAAAGGCACACAAGCCAATCTACATCCTCAGGTCTAAGAAGATTGAACAGGGGCAACTGTTGTACCCCAAAATATTCCCTCCCATATTCTTCAAAGTTTTGGCAAGCATCATCTCAATTTGCTCAAGCCTACTCAAGGGTTGCACAGTTCAACCACCCTCCTAAGCCAGTCAAATTAGGGTTTTGGTTCCTGCAAGGAAGTTGAGGTTTCCAAGGGCTTAATCAAGTCCCATATGCTCATATACATTGTCAAGCATCTACATGTCAAGTTTCAAGGCTCACAAGGTCAAGTTGCACAGTCAAAAATCCTAATTGCTTCACAATCAATTGTGGGGGCAAAATGGTCATTTGGCAGTCAAAAGTCAAATTTTTTGGTCAACATCTTATTTTGGAGCCACAATCATCATTTGGTCAAATCTTGACCATGATTTCACAAGAATGGCTCAAAAATCATCAAGATGCAAAAGTTTCTTTTTTTGGATAGTTGAAAAGTCAACTGTAACTTGACCAAGGCATAACTTTTTCATGGTTCATCAGAAAAATCCCATCCAATGCTCATTTTGAAGGGGAGGACATTTCCTACAATTCACCTTCACATTCCAAGTCCAAGAAATGCTCTCACAAAAAGTTATCAATTTCAACATTATAGGTCATTTTCAAAAGTCAACAAAAAGGCATTTTAAGTCAAAGACCATAACTTGAGATTGGTAAATCAAAATGACATGGGACCAAAGGCATTGGTTAGAGGACTTCAATACCTTTCCAAAATGTCCAAGAACATGTTCATATGATCAAAATTGAGCAAGATATGCATTGGAAAAGTTGGGAAATTTTTGTGAAATGGCAAAAGTCAACTATCTTTGAAACTTCAATTTTTGACAAAAGGGCCCACTTTTTCCACTTGATTCATCCTTGTCATGCCACCCACGTGTCCCATGATCAATTTCAAGACCAAATAATTATTTTTCTATTTTTATTTAATTTTTATGGATTTAATTCATTTTAATCCATATTAATTCAAGTAAAATCAAAAAAATTAATTAAGTGATATCTTGTGGTTTGAATGACCTTGATGCATCATAAGTCACATACCAAATTCGTGTAAAGTCCATTTCAAGCATGAAATTCAAATTTGAACAAACATGGCAAGTTCCTTTAATGGTGGTAAAGAGGAAATCCAAAACATCATTGCAATAGTTAAAGGCTCATAATATTGACTGATTCTCATTAAAACATATATGTACAAGCCTTGCAGACCTCAAGCACGACCTAGAAACCTCTGAAACGGCATAACCAAATTCAAAAAAACTTGAAGAAAAGTCACAAACTAAAATCCATATTCCAGCATAATTCAAACACTTTTCTTGTTTCTAACACATTGCCAGCATTTCCAGGAACCTATTGCAATCATAAACAAGTCCTAACACTCAAGGAATCACTCAATACAGTCACACGGTTCATCATCTTTTTCCATAATCGAAATTCATTTTTTACGCATCATTAACACATTTTGATTATTGTTTTGGATTGCTAACATCTTTATGAAGCTTTTGATATAGTTTAATTTGAGTATGGTACCCTAAAACGAAAGTTGCCATTGGAGAATCTTAGGGTTTCAGAGCTTTTGATTTAGGGCTTTTCATATACTGTAAAATCAAGCCTCCAAACACACATGGTTGAAACCGCCTGAGTGAGACGAAGACATTGGATACCTCGCGCCATTTTTATATACACTGAGCGTCTAATCGCTATTTTTCACAATTTTGCTTTGTGGGGGTTAAAAACCCCCGCTATCTTGTTTTTGTTTTGCAGATAAATGAAGACGATGATGAGGTGTCCATGTATGGCTGGCTGATTCAAATAGGCGCGCGCTTTTTCTTTGGTCCAGCATATAATGTGTTCATTTTATATAATATTTAGTTCTCATTATGCTTACAAACGCACATGAGTGGTCTAGTGGTACAGGTGTTGGCTGTGAATCACTGGGGCCTGGGTTCGATTCCCAGGTCCCCTCAAAATCCCATATTATTTTTTCTTACGTACTTGTGTGCAGGCTTCAAAGAAGGCTTATCATGCGCCTCACAAATCCAAAGCGCCAGGTGGCTACAAGCATGCATCCAAAGGCCAGGAAGTGATCCTCACCATGCACTTAGTCAACCAACAAACACTTGATCCAAGGAGTCAACGTGGCTGGATGAGTAATGGGCCTCAGATTCCAATTTTCACCTCCATATTGGGCCCAGACCCCCTCCCTTGGTTTATTCTTTTTCTTTTCCTTTTTATATTTTCTAATTTAGTTATTAACTTTTTTTAATTATTATTATTACCACCAAATTAATTATTTAACCCTTTCACAATAAAAAATCAAAAAAGAACTAATATTATTATTATTATTATTATTATTAATTTCATTTTATTTTTGTAAATAAATACTAATAAATTGAATTAGTTTTAATTAGGCAACTTTAACCTTTTTTTCTTAATAACTAAAATAAATTTAGAATTAGGTTTTTATTAACTTTTAATTTTAATTCCTTTTATTTTATTTCATTAAAAACATAAAAATACAAAAACATTTTTCTTTTAATAAATTAATTAATTAGTTATTAATTTTAATTTCATTTAATCACCAAAAAAAGGACAAAAAATTCATTTCTTTTCTTAAAAGGGGCAAAACCCTTAGGACGTTCCCGATTAAATTTCTTCTCGCGCGCATCTATTTATTTTGATTATTTATGTAAATGTCTCCAGATATGTAATAGTTAAATAGGAATTTTATCGCTTTATTTAATTTCTCGCATTTATTTACCAAAACGAGTTTTTGTTTTTGGCGATGTATAGACCCGCGCCTTGTAATAGTTAGAATTTACATTTCTGCAATTTACTTTCCGCACCCCTAACTGTTAAATGCATGAAAGAATGTATGTAAATAAAATTAATCCGTAGCTCACAAATAACATGTACAAAGACAATTAACTGAAAAACAACACACAAAGCACATGCCACTTCTAGGGTACGCCTCACTGGTTGCCTCGACGTGGTCATCAAGTATAGGGTGTCTTAGAGGTCACCCTTTTGTCCTAAAGATCCAGTTGCCTCGAAACGGTTGCCTCAGATAAAAGGATCTAGGACATTAGGGTTACTTCTAAGGTGTCCTACCATTGCTTCGGTGACCACATTGTCCCGATAATCGAATTGACCCGAATACCTCCAACGACGGTGCTACCTACCTCTCAATGGTGGGATAGAACTATCTAAAGGACTCTTACACAGCCTAATTCCTTAGAGTAAGTGTGTGATCGGTGGATCTGGAACTGACTGTTTTTAGCTGGTTTCGCGAAATGTCGCGGTAAGCAAGAGTCGCCACCGTCTTTTATTTTCTCCAACATGGAAAGGACAAAAGCACAGAAAAATTCCTTATGAGATTGGTTCTCGGTTCGGGAGGTAGATTATAGAAAGGGAAGGTATTAGCACCCTTTCTATCCATGGTTATCCATGGGCTCTTAGATACTTGCTCATTGTGTTTTCAAAATGTTTGCTTTTCAAGTGTGAGTGGGTTTGAAAAAAAAGTTTCTTTGAAAGTTTCAGATCGACTCTTGTATCAGTCCTCAAGAGTGTTTGAAAAGTTTGTTTTGAAAGCTTTTTGAAAAGTGTAAGGTGTGAAAAGTATTTTGATTTGTTGTTTTTTTTTTGAAAAGAGCAAGTATCCATGAGTCATCTACCTACCCTAAGGAATTAAGCTGTGTAATTGTCCTTTAGGTAGTGCCATCCCACCATTGAGAGATAGGTAGCACCACCGTTGGAGGTGTTCGGGTCAATTTGAGTTTAGGGTCAGTGTGATCACCGAGCAATAGTAAGACACCTTAGAAGCTACCCTTATGCCATTGATCTTTTTATTCCGAGGCAACCGTTCTGAGGCAACTTATTCGAGGCAACTAGATCAATGGAACATAAGGACTTACTAAGACGTCCTGTACTCAACGACCACGTTTCGAGGGGCAAGGCAACAGGGTGATCACCAGAGCAACAATAGGATACCTTAGAAGCTACCCTTATGCCATTGATCTTTTTATTCCGAGGCAACCGTTCCGGGGCAACTTATTCGAGGCAACTAGATCAATGGAACATAAGGACTTACTAAGACGTCCTGTACTTGATGACCACCTTTCGAGGTAAGGCAACAGTGAGGCGTACCCTAGGGGTGGTGTGTGAATTGTGTGTCATTTTCAGTTTATTGTTTGTCTTGTCATGCATTGGTGATCTACGCTTTGATTTTATTTTTGGGCATTCATTCTTTCATGTTATTGTTTAACAGTTAAAGGTGCGGGAATTTAAAGTGCGGAAAATAAAAGTCCTACGCTATTACAAGGCGCGGGTCTACATCGCCAAATTAAATAAAGACCCGATTTGAATAAGTAAAATGCGGAAGGTAAATATCCTAATTATCTATTACAAGGCTTTGGGGCAAATACATTATATCTACAAAAGAAATAAAAATAAATGTGCGAAAAGAAATAAGAATCGAGTGCGAGGGCGTTGGACCCTTTAAGGAATTGAATTGAAATTATTAAATTAATTAATGATTAAAGAAAAGAAGTTATTTTATTTTTTATTTTTTGATGTTTTTGTTTTTTATGTTTTTTTATGAAATAAAATAGAAAAAGAAATTAAAATGTCAAAAGAAAAGCCTAAGTCTAAATTTATTTTAATTATTAAAAAGAATGTTAAAATGACCTAATTAAAAAACTAATTCAATTATGGTTTATTTACAAAATAAAGATAATAATAATAAAAGTGTTAATTATATTCTTTTTTTTGGGTTTTTTATGAAAATGTTAGTTAAATTAATTTAATGATAGAGTAATTATTTTTTGGTGTTTTTTTTGGATCAATTTTGATAACTAAAAGCAAATAAAAGTCAAATTAATGATTATCTAACAATTAATTAAATATGCATGCAAAAATATTATTTTTAATGTCAAAAATTAAATAAATATTTTTCTGATTAAAATGCAAAAAGGAAAATATTTTTTGTGAGTTTTTAAATGCATGAGAAAATTATTTGAATATAAATTAAATTAGGATTAAAAATATAAAAAAGGGTGAAAAACAAAGGAAACATGTTAATTATGGAAAAGGTGAAAAAAAATGCCTGAACCAGGACTCGAACTCGTGCCTTCTGGGAATATCCACTAACGCGTTGCCATCTGAGCCAGCTGTTTCAATTGACATAACAATAAACACTTAATATTATATTGATAAGCAAATAAATCCTGGGAATTAAAAAAAAACGCGCGCGGAATTTTGAATGGTCTAATGCCCGGTTGCCACGCCATCGTCTTCTACCTTTTCTGCAAAATAACAAACATGTAGCGGGGGTTTTAAACCCCCCCAAAACACAAGCCTGCAAATAAAAGCGATTAGCTCCTCGTTAGACATAAATTAGGCGCGAGGGGTCCATTGGATTCGTCTCGTCTTCCTCAATTCAACCATGGCAGTTTGAGGTTCCAATTTTTGCGTATGTGAGAAACCCCAAATTGAAAGCTTCGGAAAACCTAGATGTCTCCCATGGTGATTTGCATTTTGTGGCCTTACAGTCAAATTAAAGCATACAGGAAGCTTGGTAATAACATCAGCAATGCATAGCAATATTTAAAATGAATTAAAAAGGCATGGAAATGGAGTTTTGATTTTCAAATTTTGGACAAACCGTGGGGTGTCGTGGGGATGCTTCTTTGCGCGTTTGGGCTTGATTTTGATTGCTGGAGATTCCTGGCAATGCAAGGAATGTGTTTTTGATTGGAATAGAGGCTTAAAACGTGCTGCAAGTAGGTTTACAGTTTTGCTTTTTTTCTTGAAAAGTTCAAATGTGTTTTTTTGTTTTTGGGGACTTTTTAGGTTGTGATTTTCTTGTGTTCTGGTGCAGCCTCCTCTCAATTTCGTTTTTGATCCCTTGTATAGGCATTAGGTAATGTGAATCAAAAGGAATTATGGTCTCTTAATGTATAGCATTCAAGTCCAAAATCCTCCATAAACCTCCATAACAAAACTTCCTTTTTTGACTCATTTTTGAATTCTTGCCTTGTTTACTCCCTTGCACGAATTTTGGTAGGCCCATAATGATGTTTCAAGGCTAGTTAAGGCCAAATATTCCCTCTTAAATCAATTTTTGAATTTCTTTTGATTTTAAAAGATTTAAAACTAATTAAATCCAATAAAAATCAATAAAAATGAAAAAATTAATAAAAAAATCTGAAATAAAAGGTGGGACACGTGGGAAGCATGGCCAAGTCAATTCAAGTGGAAAAAGTGGGCCCCTTTTGTCAAAAATGAGATTTCAAGGATAAATGATTTTGGCTATTTCACAAAAATTTCCCAACTTCTCCAATGCATACCTTGCTCAACATTTAAGCTTTGCTCATGTTCTTGGACATTTTAGAAAGGTCTTGAAGTCCTCTAAACAATGTCTTTGGTCCCATGTCATTTTGATTTACCAATCTCAAGTTATGGCCTTTGACTTAAAGTCCCTTTTTGTTGACTTTTGAAAATGACCTATAATGTTGAAATTGATAACTTTTTGTGAGAGCATTTCTTGGACTTGAAGTATGAAGATGAGTTGTAGGAAATGTCTTTCTCTTCAAAATGAGCTTTGGATGGAATTTTTCTGATAATCCATGTGAAAGTTATGCCTTGGTCAATTTCAGTTGACTTTTTCAGCTGTCCAAAAATAGAAATTTTTGCATCTTGATGATTTTTGAGCCAAGTTTTTGAGAATCATGATCAAGCATTGATCAAATGATGTTTGTGGCTTCAAAATGATATGTTGACCAAAAATTTGAACTTTTGACTGTCAAATGACCATTTTGCCCCTACAGTTGACTGTAGTGCAATTAGGGTTTTTGACTGTGCAATTTTGTGCTGAAAGTCTTGAAACTTGATATGAGGATGCTTGACCATATTTGTAGGCTTGTGAGACTTGATTGGACCTTTGAAAACTTCATTTTCTTGACCAGAACACAAACCCTAATTTTGACTGTATAGGAGATCTTTGACTGTGCAACCCTTGGGGAATTTTGCAGCTTGGCTTGGCAATTTCTTGAAGAATATGGGAGGGCAAATTTTGGGGTACAACAGTTGCCCCTGTTCAATCTTCTTAGACCTGAGGATGTAGATTGGATGACGTGCCTTTCGTAATCCGAGGGTAGAAGATGATTGAACACTAGAGTGCCCAGAAATTTGCGCTCTCATAGCAGCAGTGTGATGATGGAAATGGGCTTACAGATGCCATTTAGAGGTTGACGAATAGGATGATGGGCTTATAGATGCCATCTGGATGTTGATCGCGTAAGAGATTCTTTAGCGAGAACCTGCATGCCTGCAAAAGAAAAAAATGAGTACCTGACACATTGCAGGAGCTGATTTTCAGATGCTTGGTATAGATGTGTCCTGACTGGTTACAGGAGTTGGATCTTTGAATTCTTCAGACGTGCCCTGGCGAGATACAGGAATCGAGTCTGGTACTATAGTCGTCAACAGATACTCCCTGGCAAGATTCAGGTATCGGATCCTCGAACTCTTCAGACGTGCCCTGTCTAGATACAGGAATCGAGTCTGGTACTGTAGTCGTCAACAGATACTCCCTGGCAAGATTCAGGAATCGGATCTTCGAACTCTTCAGACGTGCCCTGTCTAGATACAGGAATCGAGTCTGGTACTGTAGTCGTCAACAGATACTCCCTGGCAAGATTCAGGAATCGGATCTTCGAACTCTTCAGACGTGCCCTGTCTAGATACAGGAATCGAGTCTGGCACTGTAGTCGTCAACAGATACTCCCTGGCAAGATTCAGGAATCGGATCTTCGAACTCTTCAGACGTGCCCTGTCTAGATACAGGAATCGAGTCTGGTACTGTAGTCGTCAACAGATACTCCCTGGCAAGATACAGGAATCGGATCTTCGAACTCTTCAGACGTGCCCTGTCAAGATACAGGAATCGAGTCTGGTACTGTAGTCGTCAACAGATACTCCCTGGCAAGATACAGGAATCGGATCTTCGAACTCTTCAGACGTGCCCTGTTAAGATACAGGAATCGAGTCTGGTACTGTAGTCGTCAACAGATACTCCCTGGCAAGATACAGGAATCGGATCTTCGAACTCTTCAGACGTGCCCTGTCAAGATACAGGAATCGAGTCTGGTACTGTAGTCGTCAACAGATACTCCCTGGCAAGATACAGGAATCGGATCTTCGAACTCTTCAGACGTGCCCTGTCAAGATACAGGAATCGAGTCTGGTACTATAGTCGTCAACAGATACTCCCTGGCAAGATACAGGAATCGGATCTTCGAACTCTTCAGACGTGCCCTGTCAAGATACAGGAATCGAGTCTGGTACTGTAGTCGTCAACAGATACTCCCTGGCAAGATACAGGAATCGGATCTTCGAACTCTTCAGACGTGCCCTGTCAAGATACAGGAATCGAGTCTGGTACTGTAGTCGTCAACAGATACTCCCTGGCAAGATACAGGAATCGGATCTTTGAACTCTTCAGACGTGCCCTGTCAAGATACAGGAATCGAGTCTGGTACTGTAGTCGTCAACAGATACTCCCTGGCAAGATACAGGAATCGGATCTTCGAACTCTTCAGACGTGCCCTGTCAAGATACAGGAATCGAGTCTGGTACTGTAGTCGTCCACAGATACTCCCTGGCAAGATACAGGAATCAGATCTTCAAACTCTTCAGACGTGCCCTGTCAAGATACAGGAATCGAGTCTGGTACTGTAGTCGTCAACAGATACTCCCTGGCAAGATACAGGAATCGGATCTGGAATCACGACAGTTGATAGCAATTATCCTTGTATTAACTTTTGTCCTGAAAAGACAAAACGTTAGTTGTATGCGATGCCGTGATATATGACATGCGAGATGTTCTCAGAATGAATGAGATTGTACGTTCATGATGCGTATATGCATGCTATAATGTATGAAGATGTGTTGTTTATGAATGTATGTTTTTGTCTTAGGAAAATAAATCCTAGACGGATGTCGGGAAGTCAAATCCTGGGCTGATATGAATAGCATTCTTTGTTTCCACTGGAGAGTGATGGTTGCAAGAATAAACCGGTAGGAGAAGATGACTCCGTTGGGGGAATAAACTTGTTAGAGAGATTACTCTGCGGGGAGAAAATTAATCTGGCGATCTGGCTGGGGAACAATACTCTGTGGGGAGAGAGGTACTATGTTGGGGAAGCAATTCCTTTGAATGTTGGTCCGCCGCCGGGAAACAATCTTTAGACCAAGACTGCCGGGGATGTTTGTCAAGAATGTGTGCTGCTGGGGAAGGTCGAGATCTGCGGGAGGATACCCAACTTCCTTAAGGTTGATAACTGCTTTGCTTGAGGAGAGTGTACTGACTTCCTGGCTCACTCTCTGGGGAATTAGGATATCTGATTATTTTCTTCGGCTGATCTTACCTTGATACCTTGGAGGACAGAACAATTAGATTACTTAGACAACTCTTTATTGCCCCTGTTTCTGAGGTGGGAGAGGAAGACCTGTGAGGCGCTGATAGTGGTTGATGGACAAACCTTCTTCTGGTAGGCAAGTGACAAGATGCCGGGACATAGTCGTACGCTTTGATCCCTAATTTTTGCCTGGACCGCCCTTTCGGGTTTTCAGTCCACCGGGATACCCATTTTTGCCCAAGCCGCCTTTTCAGGTTTTCGACTTGCCGGATGTACAGATTTTTTTTCATTTCATCCCTTCATTTTGCCCGAACCCTTTTGGTTCGCCGGGAAGCCCTTATTTTTGCCTAGGTACGTCAACCTAGCGGGTCTTTGATTGTGCGTAGTATTTTTTCGACTATGTCCATGCTTTCGAAATGTAGGGTGATGCCCCTGTTAGGAGTGTTTTGTCATGCCACCAGAAGATGTCTGATCGTGCAAGATTCGTTGCTGGAATGCCCCAAGTGACTCAGGCGGAGATTTGCCCCAGGCTATTTGGCCTTTGAGAGATTCTCCGAATCTTGATTGGATTGCCCCAGATAATGGACCATAGTCATGTCTGTCCCTTGATTGGAGGTACTTCTGTTCATTAGGCATTCGTCGTGCGAACTTCTGCTGTTCAAACAAAAAGTCATATGCAAACAAAGTTATGTCAAAAATGCAAAGCTTATGTCTGTCTTGAAGATTTTGAAAATGCATTATTTTACATAAAACAAGTGAATGTTTGTAAAACGTGATGTCAACTCCGTATTTACCGTAGGCCTTCAGGAGTCAGGATACCTTTCGTAACAGTATGCTTTCGAACTAACCCATGCTTCAGCTAGGACTTTTAAGGGTTATAACGTGGCCTGGTTCACGGTTTTAAGAAACAAAGGGTAAAGGCTCAAATTTTATTTGTACCCACCCGTTCTTCGTGATGTTCTTCAAACCTAAACTCAGCTGATCGTGCGTTAGACCTTGTTTGAGTCTTTGCTTTGATATACCAATGATGGTTCAAATAATGATGATTTATTCTGAATGGGCAGTCATTTCTTTTTGTTGAGGGTTTGTGTGACCTCTGTTTTTGATTTTGTTATCCCTATTTTTTTTGCCTGAACTGTTTCTTTTGTGATTACAGTCAGTGGGATGCCCCAGTTTTGTAAGTCTCCTTCATAGGTTTTGACTTAATGGGTTTTTATTTTTTTGAGATATAATGACTGCCTATCTGTATGATTATTTGGAACCATCACTGTCTTTTGTTTTGTAAGGACCTCTTTGGTGCCATTCGTTATGCACTTGGATCAATTGAGAGACTACCCTGCCCCAGGTTATGATTAAGGGTTTTAAATTTCGAAAAGAAAAAAAAAACTCCTACTTCTTTGGCTCAAAGGGGTTGACGAGGGATTATCATCCTTATAACTCCAGTGTTTAGGGATTGAAACAATGCCTGTACCTCATAAGCGGGGTCTGTTCAAAAGCATACTGTACATTGTGGTATCGTTTTCATCATCCTCCCTCAAGAGGCTTAGAATTATTAATCGAGAGTTGATTATCAGAAAAAATATGAAAATAATTTGCGTATAGTGAATACGAATATATTGATTCAAAATAGACATAAGCGATGCATTAATGAAATAACAATGTTTTAACAATGAGTAAATGTTTGAACAATCAAAAGAAAATTACAACTTGAAAATTCTAATAAACACAAGTCTTCTAGCCTCAGGGCTTGTTACTTCAAATGGTGAACCTCGCAGGGATAGTAGAAGAACTCGACCTGACCATCTGGGGTGAATTCCACAGCTCCTTCATCAATCAGGCTTTGGATTTTGTACCTCAACTTCCAACAGTCATCAGTATCATGCCCCGGGCTGTTAGAATGGTATGCGCACCTGGCCCCAGGATTATAGTTGGGTGAAGAAGTCTTAGGATTAGGGTGAGGTCCTATCAACGTCACCAGATTCAACTTCAACAGGTGTTGCAAAGCTTGGGACAGCGGCGTGTTGAGCTGGGTGAATTGCCTTCTGGGCTTGCTCTGATCAACCCGTTGCTCTGGGTGAGGTTGTGGTTGGAGCTGTGAAGTAGTAGCAGCTTGGAGAGGTCTATTCATTGAACCAAGCCTTTGACTTCTTGGAGGCTGATTACCGGTTTGGTCTCCAGCCTTGGCTACTTTCTTCATACTGTCTTGCTGAAGCTGGTTGATCACAGTTCTCAACTCTTCTTGTTCCCGAGCTAAGCCTTGGATAAGGGCCATTTGCCCCAGCATCTGAGTCCTCATTACGTCTATCTCAGCTTGCATATGTTTCAGCTGTTCATCTTTACCGTCTTCTGGACTGTTCTTGACCAAATTCCCCATGAGGAGCGTTCTCAACTCTTCCTGCCCCTTGGATAGGCTTAGGAAGATCTCCCTGAACTGAGTCTCTTGAGTAGGGAACTCCTGGGTGTTTGATTGGAAAGCCATTGCTGAAATAAACAGCGAAGAGGGTGAGTGACCTGTCAAAGGAGTACCTGTAATGCAATGACATGTTTGATATGCATGTAATGTTTTCAAGGATCTCGCAGGGTAAACAAGAAAATTGTTAGAGTTGGAAACTGGTAACTTGATTGAAGGAACTTCATGTTGTCGAGAGTCCTTCTTCAAGGGTCAAGGCTCACCATATCCAGTGGGTCATAGCCCCTGACAACCTTGGCTAGAGGAAAATAAATCCTCTTTGCCCCTTGCTAGATGTTTGATTCATCATGACCTGCATCACAGACCCTTAAGATCCTTGAAATGGGTTAGTCCTTATGCAGGATGTATGCAATGGTATGATGTCATGCTATGCATGGGGGTAATGTAAGTAACCCTGTTATGAGTCCCAATTAAGGACTGCAAACCAAAACCTGCAAGAAACTCAGTAAACTTTGTTATGAGTCCCAATTAAGGACTGTAAACAAAACCTGCAAGAAATTCAAGGGTCAGATAATAAGCACGCAAGTAGTTCAAGTACGAAGGCACACAAGTCACACAAGAGAAACCCTTAGAGTTTAGGCCAGCATGGGGTCTAGGTATTACCCTCTTGAAGTTGGTGGGCTCAAACCTGTCCTATCAAAGTAACCGGGTTTTAAGGATCTCAATATCATTGGATTGCTTTCATTGTTCATCGTTTCGATTTAGCCACTGACTGGCGATCAAAATATCCCAAGAAAACAACCCTCAATTGAGTGTAGTATCGAGTATCAACCGACTTCGGAGTACACCAAAGTAGTCATCTCACTACCCTAAAGAGGCCAAGATGGTTCAATTAAGGTTCCTAAGGTCTGTTGATGCTTCACGACACCACGCGGAGGCCCCGTACTCTCCTTGATTGACTCAAGGGTTACCGGTACACACCAAAGTGCCACATCAACGTAGCAGACTGCTTCAACCATGTCGGTATACCCCGCACAGTTCCCTCACAGCCTTGTTGCTAC
Organism: Vicia faba; assembly: GCA_948472305.1. NCBI lineage: Eukaryota > Viridiplantae > Streptophyta > Magnoliopsida > Fabales > Fabaceae > Vicia > Vicia faba. The sequence goes on along the minus strand of OX451741.1, from coordinate 629,762,626 downwards.
TTTCTAAGAAGGTATCCCCAGATCCGGGTTAGGATCTATAGAACTCCCAAGACAGTACCCACAATAATAAAGCAAACAAGTCAAAGCAATTGAAAACACAGTGATCTTAGTCCTAAGGTACACCTCACTTTAAAAAGAGTCCCCAGCAGAGTCGCCAGTTCTGTGATCGGTGGATCTGGAACTGACTGTTTTTAGCTGGTTTCGCGAAATGTCGTGGTAAGCAAGAGTCGCCACCGTCTTTTATTTTCTCCAACATGGAAAGGACAAAAGCACAGAAAAATTCCTTATGAGATTGGTTCTCGGTTCGGGAGGTAGATTATAGAAAGGGAAGGTATTAGCACCCTTTCTATCCATGGTTATCCATGGGCTCTTAGATACTTGCTCATTGTGTTTTCAAAATGTTTGCTTTTCAAGTGTGAGTGGGTTTGAAAAAAAAGTTTCTTTGAAAGTTTCAGATCGACTCTTGTATCAGTCCTCAAGAGTGTTTGAAAAGTTTGTTTTGAAAGCTTTTTGAAAAGTGTAAGGTGTGAAAAGTATTTTGATTTGTTGTTTTTTTTTTGAAAAGAGCAAGTATCCATGAGTCATCTACCTACCCTAAGGAATTAAGCTGTGTAATTGTCCTTTAGGTAGTGCCATCCCACCATTGAGAGATAGGTAGCACCACCGTTGGAGGTGTTCGGGTCAATTCGAGTTTAGGGTCAGTGTGGTCACCGAGCAATAGTAAGACACCTTAGAAGCTACCCTTATGCCATTGATCTTTTTATTCCGAGGCAACCGTTCTGAGGCAACTTATTCGAGGAAACTAGATCAATGGAACATAAGGACTTACTAAGACGTCCTGTACTCAACGACCACGTTTCGAGGGGCAAGGCAACAGGGTGATCACCAGAGCAACAATAGGATACCTTAGAAGCTACCCTTATGCCATTGATCTTTTTATTCCGAGGCAACCGTTCCGGGGCAACTTATTCGAGGCAACTAGATCAATGGAACATAAGGACTTACTAAGACGTCCTGTACTTGATGACCACCTTTTGAGGTAAGGCAACAGTGAGGCGTACCCTAGGGGTGGTGTGTGAATTGTGTGTCATTTTCAGTTTATTGTTTGTCTTGTCATGCATTGGTGATCTACGCTTTGATTTTATTTTTGGGCATTCATTCTTTCATGTTATTGTTTAACAGCTAAAGGTGCGGGAATTTAAAGTGCGGAAAATAAAAGTCCTACGCTATTACAAGGCGCGGGTCTACATCGCCAAATTAAATAAAGACCCGATTTGAATAAGTAAAATGCGGAAGGTAAATATCCTAATTATCTATTACAAGGCTTTGGGGCAAATACATTATATCTACAAAAGAAATAAAAATAAATGTGCGAAAAGAAATAAGAATCGAGTGCGAGGGCGTTGGACCCTTTAAGGAATTGAATTGAAATTATTAAATTAATTAATGATTAAAGAAAAGAAGTTATTTTATTTTTTATTTTTTGATGTTTTTGTTTTTTTATGTTTTTTTATGAAATAAAATAGAAAAAGAAATTAAAATGTCAAAAGAAAAGCCTAAGTCTAAATTTATTTTAATTATTAAAAAGAATGTTAAAATGACCTAATTAAAAAACTAATTCAATTATGGTTTATTTACAAAATAAAGATAATAATAATAAAAGTGTTAATTATATTCTTTTTTTTGGGTTTTTTATGAAAATGTTAGTTAAATTAATTTAATGATAGAGTAATTATTTTTTGGTGTTTTTTTTGGATCAATTTTGATAACTAAAAGCAAATAAAAGTCAAATTAATGATTATCTAACAATTAATTAAATATGCATGCAAAAATATTATTTTTAATGTCAAAAATTAAATAAACATTTTTCTGATTAAAATGCAAAAAGGAAAATATTTTTTGTGAGTTTTTAAATGCATGAGAAAATTATTTGAATATAAATTAAATTAGGATTAAAAATATAAAAAAGGGTGAAAAACAAAGGAAACATGTTAATTATGGAAAAGGTGAAAAAAAATGCCTGAACCAGGACTCGAACTCGTGCCTTCTGGGAATATCCACTAACGCGTTGCCATCTGAGCCAGCTGTTTCAATTGACATAACAATAAACACTTAATATTATATTGATAAGCAAATAAATCCTGGGAATTAAAAAAAAACGCGCGCGGAATTTTGAATGGTCTAATGCCCGGTTGCCACGCCATCGTCTTCTACCTTTTCTGCAAAATAACAAACATGTAGCGGGGGTTTTAAACCCCCCCAAAACACAAGCCTGCAAATAAAAGCGATTAGCTCCTCGTTAGACATAAATTAGGCGCGAGGGGTCCATTGGATTCGTCTCGTCTTCCTCAATTCAACCATGGCAGTTTGAGGTTCCAATTTTTGCGTATGTGAGAAACCCCAAATTGAAAGCTTCGGAAAACCTAGATGTCTCCCATGGTGATTTGCATTTTGTGGCCTTACAGTCAAATTAAAGCATACAGGAAGCTTGGTAATAACATCAGCAATGCATAGCAATATTTAAAATGAATTAAAAAGGCATGGAAATGGAGTTTTGATTTTCAAATTTTGGACAAACCGTGGGGTGTCGTGGGGATGCTTCTTTGCGCGTTTGGGCTTGATTTTGATTGCTGGAGATTCCTGGCAATGCAAGGAATGTGTTTTTGATTGGAATAGAGGCTTAAAACGTGCTGCAAGTAGGTTTACAGTTTTGCTTTTTTTCTTGAAAAGTTCAAATGTGTTTTTTTGTTTTTGGGGACTTTTTAGGTTGTGATTTTCTTGTGTTCTGGTGCAGCCTCCTCTCAATTTCGTTTTTGATCCCTTGTATAGGCATTAGGTAATGTGAATCAAAAGGAATTATGGTCTCTTAATGTATAGCATTCAAGTCCAAAATCCTCCATAAACCTCCATAACAAAACTTCCTTTTTTGACTCATTTTTGAATTCTTGCCTTGTTTACTCCCTTGCACGAATTTTGGTAGGCCCATAATGATGTTTCAAGGCTAGTTAAGGCCAAATATTCCCTCTTAAATCAATTTTTGAATTTCTTTTGATTTTAAAAGATTTAAAACTAATTAAATCCAATAAAAATCAATAAAAATGAAAAAATTAATAAAAAAATCTGAAATAAAAGGTGGGACACGTGGGAAGCATGGCCAAGTCAATTCAAGTGGAAAAAGTGGGCCCCTTTTGTCAAAAATGAGATTTCAAGGATAAATGATTTTGGCCATTTCACAAAAATTTCCCAACTTCTCCAATGCATACCTTGCTCAACATTTAAGCTTTGCTCATGTTCTTGGACATTTTAGAAAGGTCTTGAAGTCCTCTAAACAATGTCTTTGGTCCCATGTCATTTTGATTTACCAATCTCAAGTTATGGCCTTTGACTTAAAGTCCCTTTTTGTTGACTTTTGAAAATGACCTATAATGTTGAAATTGATAACTTTTTGTGAGAGCATTTCTTGGACTTGAAGTATGAAGATGAGTTGTAGGAAATGTCTTTCTCTTCAAAATGAGCTTTGGATGGAATTTTTCTGATAATCCATGTGAAAGTTATGCCTTGGTCAATTTCAGTTGACTTTTTCAGCTGTCCAAAAATAGAAATTTTTGCATCTTGATGATTTTTGAGCCAAGTTTTTGAGAATCATGATCAAGCATTGATCAAATGATGTTTGTGGCTTCAAAATGATATGTTGACCAAAAATTTGAACTTTTGACTGTCAAATGACCATTTTGCCCCTACAGTTGACTGTAGTGCAATTAGGGTTTTTGACTGTGCAATTTTGTGCTGAAAGTCTTGAAACTTGATATGAGGATGCTTGACCATATTTGTAGGCTTGTGAGACTTGATTGGACCTTTGAAAACTTCATTTTCTTGACCAGAACACAAACCCTAATTTTGACTGTATAGGAGATCTTTGACTGTGCAACCCTTGGGGAATTTTGCAGCTTGGCTTGGCAATTTCTTGAAGAATATGGGAGGGCAAATTTTGGGGTACAACAAAGTGGATTTCTCTTAAGTACTTGCTCTTTTCAAACAAACAAAACATCTTTTCGCACCCCACACTTTCAAAAAGTTTTCAAACAAAACACTTCATACACTCTTGAGGACTGATACAAGAGTTACTTAGAAGTTTTTTCAAACGAACTTTTTCAAAACCCACACACACTTGAAAAGCAAACAAATTTTGAAAACATAAGAGCAAGTACCTAAGAGCCCGTGGATAACCACGGATAGAAAGGGTGCTAACACCTTCCCTTTCTATAAATCTACCTCCCGAACCGAGAGACATCTCGAATAAGGAATTTTGCCGTGCTTTTGTCCTTTCCACGTTGGAGAACATAAAAGACGGTGGCGACTCTTGCTTACCGCGACATTTCGCGAAACCAGCTTAAAAAACAGTCCATTCTATTTCCACCGATCACAACTGCAAATAGGACTCCGTGTTTCTGATCCATAAAGTTCTAGAAAGAAGCAACATTAACTTTCATCTTCTCAAGCAAGCATGTTCTGAAGCGTTACAATTCAATTATTTCCATTTCAAAAGTAACGGTTGAAAGGGAACAAGGATGTCTATTTGTGGAAAGCTCTTTAATTATCATTGATCAATATTCCAAAAGATCCTACATGCATCACCTATTTAAACAAAGTTTGAAGGAGACATCGTTCACGATTTTCACGCACAACAAAGTAGTAATCTTCATCATCTTCAAACATCCTAAATCTAAATTGTGTAAAACATCACTTGTGATACTGTTTTATTAGAAAATATTTTTGTACACTCTTTTAAATATTGTTTAGTGTATTTCCTTGAGAAAATCGGATTGTGGTTTAAACTCAAGAAGACTTTGACGGTTGTCATAATAGCTGTGTAATCAAGGTTAATTAGTGGATTAAGACCTCGTTGAGATAGGAGAAATCACATTAGCGGGTGGACTGGAGTAGTTTGAGTTCAAACGAACCAGGATAACCAACGTGTTCTTTTATTTAAGTTTTAAAAACCCCAATTCAAACCCTCCTTTCTTGTGTTTTTCCATTCTTCAGTATAATGGTAAAAGTATAGGTGATGGGGCTGGCATGAATAAGTGAGGAGGTGACATGTTAATTCCTCATAAAAAAGAATGTTCCTAGCATTCGTCTTTTACACACCATTGATTTGGTATGTATTACTTACTTGTTTTATCTAAAATTTTTAATTGAACATTAGAATTTGTGAGTAATTAATTTGTGTTTTAATTGGCATATATTTTTCTCCTGACAAAAGTGTTATCATGAACACAATATATTAGGAGACAACACAATATTATTGTGGTTATCATTCGTTCTGATACATCAAATAGACAAAGAGACATGAGCGACAAACTGATTCTTGGTTGTGAGAGAGGAGGAAATTGCAAGGACAAAGGAAATACGAAAGTTACTTGTAGTAGAAGAGTTGAATGCCCCTTTCGGTTGAGATATGTGTCAAGTGGTTATGGTTGGAACATAAATGTTAGATGTGGTATTCATAACTACCGTTTAGCTGAGGATTTAGACGATCCTGACATATTAGGCCGTAATACCCAAAGAAAGACAATTTGTGAATGACATGACAAAGTACAACAAGACGCCGATGTTCATATTGAGTGCATCGAGAAATAGGAATGTTGAGAATCTGATAAATCTGGTGCAATTGTATAAAGCAAGATCTACATATTGGTATACTATTAGAGGTTCATTGACCAAATGTAACATTTTTTGAGCTTAATTCATAATGAAAAATATTTGTGTTGGATCAAAAAACAAGGATGACCCAAATGTTGTGGGTATATTCTAGACACGTCTTGATTCAATGAAACTTTTGAATATGTTTTATTTGGTTTTGATCTTTGACTGCACATGTAAAACTAACAGGCATAGGCTAGCGCTAATTGATGTTGTTGGTGTTACATCAACCGAATTGACATTCTCTATTGAGTTTGATTACTTGGAATATGAAAGTGAGACAAATTTCACGTGAACTCTAGAGAAGTTGAAAGAGTTGTTCGCAATTGAAAAGTTGTTTTCCAAGGTCATGTTGACTGATTGGAAACTAGATTTGATGAATGCCATTGAATTTTCCCCCATCCCCAATCCACCTCTTATATGTTTTCCATGTTGTAAAAAATGTTGGTGTAAAATACAAGGAGTTTGTCAAGGTTAATAGACAAAAGCATGTGACAGAACTATGTAATAAGATTATGTATTCAAATAAGGTGTGAGTGTGAGAAATACTTACAACATTTTGAGATAATATGTGTTGACATACCTTCATTTGTTTATTATGTTTCCTAAATATGGTTGTCTCCCTATAAGGAGAAATTTGTTGTTGCATGAACTAGCCAAGTCATTCACTTAGGGAACACAACAACAAACAAGTATATTTTTTACATGAGTTTAATATTATTACACAAATATTAGTTAATATATTTATTACATATTCTCTAATATTATTTTATAGGATTGAGTCTTCTCATTGGAGACTCAAAAATATGTTGCATACTAGTATAGTAGATTTGTGTAGAAGTTGAGATGTAATCAACGTCATGTTAAAGTTGTAACTAGGTGCAAATAAAATGTCATTTCAAAAAAGTGTTGTGAACATTGAACATCGACATAAAACTCATTTTTATTAGAGATTGTATGGCTTTGTCTCAAGACCGTGTAAACATCACATTGTAAAAGACACCTATATAAAGTATTTAAGACACCTATACTTGTCTCAGTTTTCGATTTTCATGCACGACCATATTGAAGATATTGTAGATGTGGCAGATGATGGACATTGTGATTTCTATGCTATTAGATATTTATTTGGATGAGATTAAGAGTCATTGTATTTGGTTTGGACGTAGTTAGATGGTGAAGTTTTTCACAATAATGATTTGTATTCGAATGTGTTTATGGCATAATTTCATAAGTTAGTAGTTCATTAAGAATTTCTAGTTTGGGTGTTCAAGGCGTAACTAATGGATGGTGATTCTTGATGTGAATTATCATATTACTTCTAAATACAATGAGATATTAGACTCTTTGTTCCATAACATTAAGACTATATTCTTCTCACTTGTGTCATCTTCATATAGGTCAACAAGAAGACATTAACTTATTGTATTTAGTTTTGTTAACAATATTTACTGCATTCATTTGAAGTTGAGGTCTGATTGTCCATTGTCTCCCGTCATTGATCCTTGGAGAGAGATAGTTGTAGTGAAAGTGAAAGAGAACGAGAAACAATTATGTTGGACGTATAAGACAATGGAAAAATGAAGTCAGAAAGTCAATATGATTGGAATTGCTTCTACACTTTGTATAGTCAGGATTACACTGACACTTATGATCGCTATTGCACCGACATGTTTGTATGGTCCCTAGTAATTTAAAACTTATATAAATATGCCTCATATGTTGTTAACAAAAACACTACAAAAATAAACCAATATTAGTATATAGCATTTGTTTACTTCAAAGACATGAGGTCTCATATTAAATTTAAGGTCACAAAGGACACCCCTTAGATAGATCTGAAATACAAACTAGATAACCTCTTACACTACACCAACAATAAAAGAGTGAATAAGATCGAGTATTATTCTCTCATGATTGATAATGAAGGGAAAAATAAAATTTAATAAGTTTGAGTTGAAAATGGATGCAACTGTAAGAGTTATGTAAAGTACATGTCACTGTTACAATCAATGATCAATCGAGGTGGATACGACACTTGTAAGATCAACTGACTATATTCTAAAGATGATAAAATATTATGAGCCATTTGCTGCTGCTAAAATGTCATGTTAGATTTAAGTTAAGTTAATGTCATATTAGATCTATGTTAAATTAATGTTATGTTTGATTTATGTTAAGTTATATGTCAAACTCATGTTATGTTATGTCATGTTTTTCTATATAACAATATTTTAAATTATAAAATAATTAAAATTAACAACAAATAATATCATAGAGACAACAACAAATAATAATAATAAATTATAAATTGATCTACCATTGGAAATGTGTGTTATCCGCACTGCAAAAATATAAACCTCACCATTGAAAATGTGAGGGTGTGGTACTCTATAGTGCCACTCTAAATAACCGTCCATATATTGTTCAGAAAAAAAACAACCACTGCATTTTTTCTAATCACATTGATACTATGTATGCCCTGGGCATAGGCAAACTGGCGAAAAAACCTCTCAAGTAAATAAGTAGTGACAATAATCTCCCATCACATATAACATAAAAATAATATAGTGTCTTAGAACTTCCAATGCACTCTATGGTCATTGTACGATATCTATATTAGAGCATCAAATCTCCACTTGTATTTTTGAATACTGTCTAGATGAGAACGTTTGAAGCCCCATCTCGTGACCCGTGATAGCCATTTGTGATAAAACTCAAATCACGCTTGTCACAAATGAATAGAAAATACTCTTATATCCAACACTGCAATAAACATATAATTTTAACATAACAAATTAAACATACAAAGTAAACATAATAAATACGTATTAAAAAATATAATAAATATTCATACTTGAAAGTGGATATGTAATTGACAAGTTATCTCGTCTCAAATGTAGCCACATCTCCAAAGACATGATAGAGTATCGTCACACCAACACAACTCCGACTCAACTATGAAATCTAAGATCAACAAACATGACTACATGCCTCATCAATGTAGACATATAACTTATTTTTTACAATAATGCATTTAGCAAGATGGAACATGTACACCTTGATGGCCTCATGGTACATAAAATACTCCATCAATGATGCATAAGTCTCCTGATAAAACCTAAATGCCTCCAATTTCGTCCCACATAAATCCCACTCATAATTGCAAGTTCGACGCTCATCAATGAAGTGGTGAAAAGTTACCCACAAGTAGGAGATGTAGTAGGATGGAGACGTCATCCATGATAATTGTCATCTCAATAAATAAAATATGAAATATAGTTGCCAGCAGTGTAAGATTTGAGGGCCCTCCAAGAAACCTCTCATATGCAGACCATCATGATCGTCACATATATCAGGCTAATCAAGCATCTCCACATGCGTATTTGGCTCTAACATAATCGATCACAACAACTTTTGCCTTCTCATTGACACATATGGAGTGACCACCTCTACCTCCCTCTACAATGGAGAGTAAGTGGTCCGTGAAATTCTTCAATCCTCATGTAATAAAAATCAATGAGAACTACTTTATCTGCTCTAGGTCATCACCGTTATCTTTAACATCTCTACCAAAACTATGCAACAACCCTAACAAATTTGTTGCTCTGTCTCACAAATAAATCAAACAATAAAATAAATAACCAATTAAATTTTAAAAAAATCTTATGCCACCGCTACTTTTATTATCAGATTTTGAATATTCCAATGTCAACTCTATATTTTCACTAGATATTTTGTAAAAGCTGATATAAACCTTCACATTTATATCTGAAATTTTTTAAAAAATTGATATAACTATGAAAATGCATGTTTAGTATCATTCTTTTAAATATATGATAAAAATACATGAAATGTGTATTTATACCGGATATTTAAAACTATAAATAAAATCAGATAAAAACATAGAAAATCCCGAAGAAGAAAAAATACTTGTAAATTCCAAACAATTCCCCAAAAAATTCAAATTGTTAAATATCTTGAAAAATCTAAAATATTTAATTTTACTTTTATATTTTCACTTTTTTTCTTTCTAAAAAATGTAGGTAGTGTTAGAGGTATATTAATATGGATGCCAAGTGTACTTCTCTCATTATGCTCTACATCTTGATGTCTAAAAATAGTGTTTGGAAACATGCTGCACGCATCATAATTTGAATTTGGGATTTCCTTTCAGCTGTCAATAACTCAATATGTAGCTCCTTATGTATGTGCCTTAAAACCATTCAATTTATTTCATCAAACTCTTTAAATTTGTTCACTAAATCCAATTCATACAAAAACATTCAAGTTTATTGGGAAATCTAATATTTTCAGAGACACCTAAGACTATTCTCATTCCATATATGATCAATTTCAGAGTGAGGCACCCAAGAGTTTTCTAACTCCTGCTTTCTGTTCATCAGTGAGCCTATTAGGGAACTTGATGTTAAACTTTATCCTCAAATTCCCCTTCTTTGATGGATCCTTAGGGAGTGGCATCCCTTCTTTTGGAACAACCTCCTCATACTTAGGATGAATGACATTGTTGATTGGTATGCTTAAGTTTCTACCATCCAGTGTAGTGAGGTGCACTGTATAACCAGTTAAGGCCTCCACAAGAGATATCTTTTGAGTCACAACCAGGTCGTTTCCTTCGCGATTGAACACGCTGTGTGGCCTTTCATCAATCACAAAAACAAGATCTGCAGTGGTTACATTCGGCTGTTCGTTGCCCTTTTCTGGGAAGGTAATCTTTGTGCCTTTCTTCCAACCTGGCTTCACAGTTATGGTCAATATCTCTTCCACTGGCATGGTTTTGCTACAATCACAAAAAATGATGATACATTGTTAATATTTGAACCAGAAAACTTTCTATAGAGATTCTCGGAAAATCGAGATGAACAATAAATTTTAGTGTAAAAATCAGTTGTGACTCAAAAGCTACCGATTCTGCCTTCAAGTAAAATCAATTCTGGAATCGAGAGTAGTCACCATTCCAAAATCAATTATTCACATCTAGAATCAATTCAAAGTGTTCCAACCGTAAAACCAAATATTCACACAGTGGCAAATCACAATTCAGAACTGAGTTTTTTCTTAAGTGGATGCATAAAACTACCAAATCAAACTTCAACCATTGCATCAAGCACAAAATTGACCATATTAGAATTAAAAAAGCAGAAGAAATAGCAGAGTGAAATCAAGTACTCACCCACTGGCATCAGCTATTTCTCTAGAGATCTTCATCTTCTTTGTAGTTCCTTTATATATCTCCTCAAGAGTGCAACTCAACTTGTTCTCAATAGCAGGAGCTTTACGAGATACACCTTGATTCATATGCATTCCTCCTCCTTCCCCAAAAGATCCAAACAAATCATCACCAAACATTCCAGCAGGGAACCTAGATCTCATGCCGCCGCCGCCCCCACCACTTCTTCCACCCATGCCACCAAATGGGCTTGAGAATCCAAAAAACTCAGCAAAAATATCATCTGCATTCCTCGGATTAAACCGAAACGATCCAGGGATATCTCCTGTGGAATAGAAACTAGTTCCACCACCACTACCAGCATCAGGAGGAGGAACTTGACCCTTCAAACCCTCTTCCCCATATTGATCATAGATTGCTCTCTTTTCAGGATCACTAAGTACCTTCAATAACCATCACAATTCACAACACAAACAAACTAAGCATAGTCCATAAAAATGTTAATCGAGTTTCACTGATAATTTCAGAAAGATAAAATTTTGATAAAACCCTCATGAAAAAAAACACAACCAATCAAGACCCAGATAAAAACAATTATTGAATTTCACTATTTCACTCATAATATTTGAAAAAGCTAAAAACTTGGCAACACCCATGAGAAAACATTACCTCATAAGCTTCAGAAATTTGCTTGAACTTAGCTTCTGCATCTTTCTTGTTGGTTGGGTTTTTATCAGGGTGCCATTTCATGGCAAGTTTTCTGTAAGCCTTCTTCAATTCTTCGTCTTTTGCGTTCTTATCAACCTGCAAGATTTTGTAGTAGTCTACACCCATTTCTTCTTCTCTCTTTCGCTTCAGTTTTGCGGTTTTGATTCTTCTCTTCGTGATTTGTTGTACTCTGTAAAAGATTTGGTAGATAGAGGTTGTGGTTTAGAAGGTGAATTTGATGATTGGATGTGATAAATATGTTTATATCTTTCTGGTTCTGGAAATTCATCGTGATGGAAATGTGAGTCTTGATCCTTGTAGAAAGTTCCAGATTTTCGTTTCATAATTTGTGTTTTCTTGATTTTATATTTATGTTTATTTATATAATTTGTTTATTTATTGATTTGCAAATTGGGCTAGGCTGAGTCCAATTCTAAGAGAATTTAACATGTCACTCCTAGTATTAATCATGTCATTTTCTGTATTTTCGTATTAACCTCAAAATAACTTTTTGTGAAAAAAAAAATTATTGGAAAATTTCCAAAAAAATAAAATTTCTGGTACACATTTTAGAATTTTTGATATCGTCTTAAGCAAAATATTGAAAATCCTGTTGATTTCAGAAATTTCAGGAAGCAATTCACTAGAAATTTCAAATTTGCAGTATCAATCTTCAATTTTTTAAATAATTTATCGGATTTTTCCTAAAATTCTAGTACATTGAGAAATTTCGGAAATTTCAAATTTTCGGTTTACTGGAAATTTTGTCAACCTTGTAATTTTCGATATGGCAGAAAATGAATATCTCTACTTGTGTGGTCCTCAACCGGTGCAATCAGCAACTTCTTTTACGGATTCTTGTACAAATTATACGAAAATTTTCATCACTGATGTACATACTCTATTTAACAAACCTTATTTCGAAATGTTTGTCTGTTTCTAGGAAATTGTTAATTTAACCTTTATATTTCAAAATTGACAGATATTCAAGACTCAATTAGAGCATGGACACGGGCTATTAGGAAACAACATGGTATTATTGTTGTCACTGTGCATTCTGATTCGACTAATGGAATCCTAGAGAAGAAGGATAAATTGATTATGGGTTGCGAGAGAGAAGAAAATTATAAAAGAAAGAATGTATGTCAAAACACAAACTCATCTGACAACGTTTATAGCATGAAAGTGAAATGTCCTTTTAGGATGAGAGTTGTTCCAAGTGGTATTGGTTGGAAGATGATGGTTAGGTGTGAGATTGTTTACCGTGAAATTTAGTAAACAATCACTAGTCTTCAAATTCTAACGACGCTGGTTACTTACAGAATCGACTAGATTGATCTTAGGACAATAATGTCTATTTATTAGTTATGTTATAGATTTTTCTGGATATTGATCTTTTCGATTATAAAGGTAAATTCAAATGTAAATGGCAAAAAGAAAATAAAGGAAGTAAATAACGAAGGAGAAAGGTAAAGACTTCGACTGAAAAATATAAATAAAAAAGTTTCAACTGGAAAATGTAAAGAAATGATAAATGGCTTAAAAATGTAAAAATTGCATTCAAAGATAAAAGGTTGGTGATTCAAACGTGCATTCTCATAACTCATTTCTCGATTAACTTTGATACTTTGAGTATATATAGTGATTTGTACAACAACTGAACACACATAAATCTAAACTAAAAGACTCATATTTATACTAATCTTAAACGAGTGGTCTTCTTATCAGAAGATGACACGTTCTCGTTTGCATGCATCTGATCCTTCAAACGTCTCCATGCGTCTTGTTTCAAAACACAAATAAGCGCCAAAACTTGTATCCTTTTACCCTTATTTCAAATCGTTCAATCGAAGCTGCCTCAAATATTATTTTGAATATGGTGTTTCGAATTTTCCTTACTTAGCAAAAGTCTGGTCGAAAAGACCATAACATACTTCTGTCGAAACATCTTTCAAAAAGGCTCTTAATTCCTCTTCGAAGAAACCTTAATATTTGTTTGAAACCTTGAGCGTCAAATTTTCCAGCTAACAAATTACCCTCCAAAAAAAGTCTTTTTCGATCATAATGAGAAAATGGCATTTTTTGAAATCTTTTCAACGCGTCAATAATTACTGTTATTCATCGATCACTAAAACAGTAATTGTGACCATGGCATCACAATTACTATTGTGATGTCATGCTTTGAAAAGTGTTGTACCCATGCTTTTGAATAGGAGTATGGTGGTAACCTGTAAAGTTAACCGCCTATATATCCTATAGAATTTATTCATGTGTCCCGCTAATTTTTATTCATCCTCCATGATGGAATTTAAAACGCTTTTTTTTTTCTTTGTAAATACCATCATAATTCATATTTCTAACTTTTTCTTCTCTTCTGCACTCAAAGTTTGCGTTTTTTTAGCTTTTTCTTCTTAAAACGTCACAAAAATGTTACTGACCTTTGTCTTCAATAATGGCGCCTAAGGTTAAAACATCCAAACAACAACAAAAAGAAGCTTTTGCTCTAGTAATCAAGATATCAACTCCATCCCTGGTAAGGAATTGTGATACGATGGGAGAACTGACTAGAAGTTTTGCGTTTCGTTCACACTTGTGCGGTTAGCAAGAGTCGCCACCGACTTTTCTTTTATCCAAAAGGAAAGGTAAAAAAGCACAGAAAAGACCTTTCGAGATTATTTCTCGGGTTCGGGGGGTAGATTATGAAAAGGGAAGGTATTAGCACCCTTTTCATCCATGGTTTTCCATGGGCTCTTAGTTACTCGTTTAGATCACTTGCTTTTGTTTGATTGTGTGCTTGTGGTGTGGGCTTTAAAAGTTTTTTGAAAAATCTCTTTGTAATGGTTCTCGTCTCTATAAGAACGTATACAAAGTTTTGTTTCGAAAAGTGGTTCAAAGATGTGTTTTTGAATCGTGTTTCGAGAAGTGTTTTGAAAAGAGGTTTTGCAATGATTCTCGTCTCTATAAGAACGTATACAAAATGTTTTGTCTTTTGAAAGTGTTTTGAAATGGAGGTGTAGGTGTAAAGATTTTTTTGTCGTGAGCAAGCGAGTAACTAAGAGCGAATATATCTACTCAAAAGGTCTTAAGTTGTTCTTTTCTTCCTTTTAATAGTGTTATCTTACCATTGATTTGGTAAGAAGCCCCACCATTGGATGTTAAGGGACAGGCGCGGATCAATTTTACAATCATTGAAGGCAACTTGTGAGACGCTTTAACAATTTTGTAAGGGACGAGATCATTTTAATCGAAGGGAACATCGAGGGTCATCGAGGGACTACGATCTTTATTTATTGAAGGGTCATTTGCTAAAGCATCCCATATTCGAGGGACATGATTGTATTTCCGAGGCAACGAGCGAGGTTACCCTAGAGGTGCGCGTGTGAAGAAGTGTCTTGGTTTCAAGTTATTTTATTCTTTGATTAGGTCATCTAGCGATTGATATTTAAATCTTGTCATACGTGCCTAGTTACTATACAATATATGGAAAATAGTAAATTGCGGGAATTGAAATTCTACGCTATTACAGAATGTTCGGGAGTGGGGGTATAATTGTTACAAATGGGGATGAATCAAATGAAATAGCAATGTCCAAATATCAAGCAATACAACTGTTCTGGACTGGGCCCGACAGGCCCAAAAGCATTGCTAAGGCCCAATCCAAATGGACTTACTGAGGACCACGCCGACCAAAGGGTCACAGTCGTGCCCGACGTGCTCTCACGTGCTCGACAGCTACACCTCCAGCTCGACATACTGCTGTCCAGCTCCACATCCTGCTGTCCAGCTCGACATCCTGCTATCCAGCTCGACATTACCTCGAGCACCCCAACTAGGGCAGACTCAGTCCACTGCTCTCCCAACGAGACCCCGAAAAGACCGCGTCTCCGTCCGCCCGCACTTCACGCAGAACATCCAGGAAGGGGACCACATGCGGGTCCCCACTACGCACGTAGAACCTGGCAGTTCCTCCATTGGGCCAAACCTGCCCGGCCCAATGAAGGAACCTTGGCCCAGCGCTGGGGGCTATAAATACCCCTTGTTTCCAGAGGGTCAGGTATTCATCATTCTAACCATACACTTGCTATTACCTGCTCGTACTTCTACTTACTTCAGCATCGGAGTGCCTTGCAGGTACCCCCCCCCACTTCGTTCAAAAAGCTTTCTGCTCGGAGCCAGCCGTGACGGTCCATTTCTGATCAGGTCAGATCAGTGGCGCCGTCTGTGGAAACTAGCTTCCCCGTCTAACAAACAACTCAAAAGACCAAAGCTCAATTCAACTACCTGTCATGGCTGATCCAGCTCGCGACGAGCAGAACGTCCGTGTCACCGACACCAATAACGGTACGGCAAACAAAAACGGGCATCTCGACAATGTCGTCAATCCCGGCCACAACACCGCTCCTGCAACCACCGTCCTCGGAACTTCCTCGCACAGGGACGGAGCCACCTCATCATCCTCCCCGATCCCACCACCACTCGAGGACGACCCGGCGGCCCTCGCCCACTACAGAGCCGTCCGATTTCAGGAAGTCCCCGTCCCCCCCGGGGCGGATGCCACCACACAAGCGCTGTTCGCAGCAATTAACCAAACGAACTATCTCATCTTCGCCCAAGGAGAGAGATTAAAGGCGCTTGAAGATGACCGAAGACCCCCGAGGAGGCATCGGAGGCCACATTCTCCACCTCCTCGGGTCACAGAAGTTCGACACCCTTCTTCCCCGCGGAGACACTACAGGGAGAACTCCAGAAGTCCCTCTCCCCGGCCAAAGCAAAGGCGCCCCTATTTGGAGAGACAGCCCGCCATCCCTGCCGGAGAACCCAGTCGCGACCCGGCAAGGCACGACAAGAGACACGCCGGGGACGGGCGAGTGACGTTCAACCACCGAGCATCGCGCTCGAGGGAAACTCAGCACGACCACCGTGCCAGACAATACTACAGGTCCCCATCTCTGTCTCCGGAGAGGAGCGAAGAGGACGACCCCCGCGGTCCCCTGTCGCAAGCCATCATGGATGCACCTATCCCCCCGGGCATGGAGAAGCCCTCACATCTGAAGGAGTATGACGGAGTTGCGGACCCGGTCGACCACATTGACGGGTTCGAGGCCATGCTCCATTATCATAATGTCGGGGGGCCCATCAAGTGCCGTCTTTTCCCCACGACTCTCAGGAAGGCGGCCATGGACTGGTATAAAGGACTCGCCCCGGGCTCAATCACGTCGTGGCGGAACCTGAAGAACCAGTTCATCAGTTCCTTCACAGCTTCTCGGCGCCATCCGAAGACTGAGGCGGCCCTCGAGGCCATCATCTAAAGACAGGATGAAACCTTGAGGGAGTTCATCAACCGCTTCAACTGAGAAGCAATATAGGTCCCCTGCACGGACCATATGAAAAGATACTTGCTGGAGAGGGGTCTCCTCCCCGGCACAGAATTCAGAAAGGCTGTGGGTATTGAGCCACCTCCGACTTTTGATGCCCTCCTCGATAAGGCCCGAGCATATATGGACTACGAGGAGAGGGAAGTTGCCAACAGGGCCCAAGACTCTAGGGCTCGGGGTCCCAACAACAGCAGCAGCTCACGACAAGAGGCTCCTCCCCGACGTACCGGGGAGAAAAGGAAAGAAGATCGACCCCGGGAAGTCCGGGAACAAAGGGGCCCCTCGGGCCGTTTCACCGAGTACACTCCGCTCACAGCTTCCCGCGAGCGTATTTTGGCGGAGTGTGCAAGTACAAATTTCAAGGACGACGGCGTCAAGCGTCCCCGACCTACTCCCGCCAAGCCAGGGGCGGATAAAAATAAATACTGTCAATACCATAGGAGTCATGGTCATTTGACAGAGGACTGCGTCCACCTCAAGGACGCCATTGAAACCCTCATTAAGGGAGGGAGGCTCGCGCAGTACAGGCAAAACGACGCTCCTCGTCGTGACGCCCATGAAGCCAAGGAGCCAGAAGAAGACGCCCGACCATCAGACGAGTCGGTGCCTATCCAGACCGCCTTCTCGGTAACCAGGCCCAAGGATTTCAACATTCCCGAGCACCTGCAGAAGCCGCTGACAATGCACAGCAGGTGGGAATACTTTCCCTCCGCCATGGTCATCAACGGGGGCGGGTTCAACGACCTCACCATCAATTCAGCTAAGAGGAAGTTGGACGAGCTGGTCGACGCGGCTCCCCCGCAAACAATAACGTTCGAAAGGGTGAAGGGCAGGTCAGAGCCCATCAGCTTCTACCTAGAAGAACTCCCCGGCGGAGCCCCAAACGCGGTCATCCCCTACTGATAAGGGCAAGAATGGCCAATTTTGACGTGCATCGCATCCTGGTCGACGAAGGGAGTTCCGTCGACATGATGTACAGCCAGCTGTTCCGAACCTTACAGCTGGACGACTCACATCTCTCTCCGTATGTGGGTTCGGATCTACAAGGCTTCAACGACTCGACTTCTAAACCTTGGGGTTATGTCGAGCTCCTGGTAACGTTCGGCGAAGGAACGGCTATAAGACAAGTTAGGGTCCGGTTCCTCGTCATTGACTGCCCGTCTCTATACAATTGCATCTTGGGGAGACCGACACTGGCAGAGCTAACAGCGGTGCCCTCGACCGTCCATCTGAAGATGAAGTTCTACACCAGGAAGGCACGGGTAGCCACCATCCAAGGAGACCTAGCCGCTGCCCGAAGATGCTTCAACGCTGCTTCCAAGGGACGGGATACCGTCGACATAGGGACCAGACCCGCTAAAAGGACAAAACAGGAGCCCGACATGAAAGCATCCCCCGAGGAAGAAGTCCAGAAGGCTCCACCAAAGGTCGACTCCATAGCCCTCGACGCCCGCTTCGATCAGGACGAGCCATCCAGCAGCAAGCAAATCCCACTCCGACCAATTCCGGACGGGGATTTTGAATTCGTTCCCCTCGGCACAGACCCGACCAAGGGAGTGAAGATTGGCAAAGACCTCCCCGACCTGGCCAGGAAGCAAATCAAGGCCTGTCTGTGCGAGAATGTCGATCTCTTCTCCTGGAGCGCTGCGGAGATGCCCGGACTCGACCCTGAGGTCGCCTGTCACCACCTCGCCATTGATCCAGCCGCCAAGGCCGTAGTACAACGTAGGCGTATGCAGTCTCCAGGAAAAACGGAGGCTGCTGAAAAAGCTGTAAAAGACCTCCTAGAGGCAAATTTTATTTCTGAAGCCCGGTATTCCACCTGGCTGTCAAAAGTTATACTTGTAAAAAAGAATAATGGAAAATGGAGAATATGCGTTGATTATACTGATCTCAACCGGGCTTGCCCAAAAGATGCTTTCCCCTTGCCTAACATAGATATGCTGGTCGACAACTCGGCCGACTACAAAACTTTGTCGTTCATGGACGCCTATTCGGGTTACAACCAAATCCCAATGGCCCTGGGCGACAAACACTACACGGCGTTCATGACCAACTCGGGCAACTATTACTACAGCGTAATGCCCTTCGGACTGAAAAATGCCGGAGCAACTTACCAACGCATGATGAACAGAGTTTTCAACAAACAGATCGGCGACATGCTCGAGGTATATATGGACGACATGATCGTCAAATCCCGAGCAGACACCGATCACGCAGCTCATCTCAAGACAGTCTTCGCCCAAGCAAGACAGTGCAAAATGAGGTTCAACCCCGAGAAATGCACGTTCGGGGTTAAGGCAGGAAAATTCCTTGGATTCTATCTAACAGAACGGTGAATTGAAGCCAACCCCGAAAAATGTCGGGCATTCTCCGACCTCCCAACACCGACGTCGAAGAAGTCGATACAAATCATGAACGGCATGCTTACGTCGCTGTCCCGCTTCGTCGCGAAGTCCGCACAGCACGCCCTCCCCTTCTTCAAACTCCTTCGAAAGGAAGCAGCCTTCGAATGGAATGAGGAATGCGAGCAGGCACTTCGCCATCTAAAGCAAAGCCTGTCTCAGCCGCCCGTGCTATCTCGACCAGACGACGGGGAACCGCTGTACTTATACTTGGCCGTTTCAAACGAAGCCATCAGCGCAGCTCTTGTCCGCGATACCCCCGACGGGCAGAAACCCGTTTACTTCACGAGCAAAGCCTTACAGGGACCCGAAAGCAGATACCAGTAGATAGAAAAGGTTGCTCTGGCCCTCGTCAATGCGGCGAGGAGGCTTAAACACTACTTTCTGGCCCACACCATCATCGTGCGAACCGACCAACCGGTGAGGCAACTCCTGGGTCGGCCAGATATGGCGGGCAGGATGCTGAAGTGGTCCTTGGAACTCTCCGAATTCGACATTCAGTACGAAAGCAGGAAAGCCCTGAAAGCACAGGCCTTGGCCGACTTCGTCGCGGAAATGACCACTTACGACGCTCCCCCGGGGAAAGAACACAAGTGGACCATCTTCGTCGACGGAGCGTCCAGCTCGTCCGGAAGCGGCGCAGGAATCCTCCTGGAAAACGAAGAAGGCGTAGTGATCGAGCACTCCTTAGCTCTCTCCTTCCCAATGTCAAACAACCAGGCAGAATACGAAGCCCTGCTCGCAGGACTGAGACTGGCCGAGGACCTGGGAGCCCGCGAGGTACAGATCTACACCGACTCCCAGCTCGTCGCCTCTCAAGTACAGGGGAGCTACCAGGCCAAAAACGAAAACCTCATCGAGTATTTGAACTTAGTCAAAAAACACATGACAAAGTTCGTACGAGCAGAAATTTCACACGTTCCCCGCGAGCAAAACACAAGGGCGGACATATTGTCCAAACTTACGAGCACACGAAAGAAGGGCGGGAACAAATCCGTCATCCAGGAATCTCTAGCACGTCCAAGTATTGAACGACCCTCGACTACAGTCGAGATCCATGCCATCGGGGATGCTACGTCCTGGATGACCCCGGTTTATAATTTCCTGACAAAAGGAGAACTCCCGTTGAACCAAGCCGAAGCTGCCGTTACCAAGCTTCCAAGAGAATTTAACATGTCACTCTTAGTATTAATCACGTCATTCTCTGTATTTTCGTATTAACCTCAAAATAACGTTTTGTGAAGAAAAAAAAAATTATTGGAAAATTTCCAAAAAAATAAAATTTCTGGTACACATTTTAAAATTTTTGATATCATCTTAAGCAAAATATTGAAAATCCTGTTGATTTCAGAAATTTCAGGAAGCAATTCACTAGAAATTTCAAATTTGCGGTATCAATCTTCAATTTTTTAAATAATTTATCGGATTTTTCCTAAAATTCTAGTACATTGAGAAATTCCGGAAATTTCAAATTTCCGGTTTACTGGAAATTTTATCAACCTTGTAATTTTCGATATGGCAGAAAATGAATATCTCTACTTGTGTGGTCCTCAACCGGTGCAATCAGCAACTTCTTTTACGGATTCTTGTACAAATTATACGAAATTTTTCATCATCGATGTACATACTCTATTTAACAAACCTTATTTCGAAATGTTTGTCTGTTTCTAGGAAATTGTTAATTTAACCTTTATATTTCAAAATTGACAGATATTCAAGACTCAATTAGAGCATGGACACAGGCTATTAGGAAACAACATGGTATTATTATTGTCACTGTGCATTCTGATTCGACTAATGGAATCCTAGAGAAGAAGGATAAATTTATTATGGGTTGCGAGAGAGAAGAAAATTATAAAAGAAAGAATGTATGTCAAAACACAAACTCATCTGACAATGTTTATAGCATGAAAGTGAAATGTCCTTTTAGGATGAGAGTTGTTCCAAGTGGTATTGGTTGAAAGATGATGGTTAGGTGTGAGATTGTTTACCGTGAAATTTAGTAAACAATCACTAGTCTTCAAATTCTAACGACTCTGGTTACTTACAGAATCGACTAGATTGATCTTAGGACAATAATGTCTATTTATTAGTTATGTTATAGATTTTTCTGGATATTGATATTTTCGATTATAAAGGTAAATTCAAATGTAAATGGCAAAAAGAAAATAAAGGAAGTAAATAACGAAGGAGAAAGGTAAAGACTTCGACTGAAAAATATAAATAAAAATGTTTCAACTGGAAAATGTAAAGAAATGATAAATGGCTTAAAAATGTAAAAATTGCATTCAAAGATAAAAGGTTGGTGATTCAAATGTGCATTCTCATAACTCATTTCTCGATTAACTTTGATACTTTGAGTATATATAGTGATTTGTACAACAACTGAACACACATAAATCTAAACTAAAAGACTCATATTTATACTAATCTTAAACGAGTGGTCTTCTTATCAGAAGATGACACGTTCTCGTTCGCATGCATCCGATCCTTCAAACGTCTCCATGCGTCTTGTTTCAAAACACAAATAAGTGCCAAAACTTGTATCCTTTTACCCCTATTTCAAATCGTTCAATCGAAGCTGCCTCAAATATTATTTTGAATATGGTGTTTCGAATTTTCCTTACTTAGCAAAAGTCTGGTCGAAAAGACCATAACATACTTCTGTCGAAACATCTTTCAAAAAGTCTCTTAATTCCTCTTCGAAGAAACCTTAATATTTGTTTGAAATCTTGAGCGTCAAATTTTCCAGCTAACAAATTACCCTCCAAAAAAAGTCTTTTTCGATCATAATGAGAAAATGGCATTTTTTGAAATCTTTTCGACGCGTCAATAATTACTGTTATTCATCGATCACAAAAACAGTAATTGTGACCATGGCATCACAATTACTATTGTGACGTCATGCTTTCAAAAGTGTTGTACCCATGCTTTTGAATAGGAGTATGGTGGTAACCTATAAAGTTAACCGCCTATATATCCTATAGAATTTATTCATGTGTCCCGCTAATTTTTATTCATCCTCCATGATGGAATTTATAACGCTTTTTTTTTCTTTGTAAATACCATCATAATTCATATTTCTAACTTTTTCTTCTCTTCTGCACTCAAAGTTTACGTTTTTTTTACCTTTTTCTTCTTAAAACGTCACAAAAATGTTACTGACCTTTGTCTTCAATAATGGCGCCTAAGGTTAAAACATCCAAACAACAACCAAAAGAAGCTTTTGCTCCAGTAATCAAGATATCAACTCCATCCCTAGTAAGGAATTGTGATACGGTGGGAGAACTGACTAGAAGTTTTGTGTTTCGTTCGCACTTGTGCGGTTAGCAAGAGTCGCCACCAACTTTTCTTTTATCCAAAAGGAAAGGTAAAAAAGCACATGAAAGACCTTTCGATATTATTTCTCGGGTTCAGGGGGTAGATTATGAAAAGGGAAGGTATTAGCACCATTTTCATCCATGGTTTTCCATGGGCTCTTAGTTACTCGTTTATATCACTTGCTTTTGTTTGATTGTGTGCTTGTGGTGTAGGCTTTGAAAGTATTTTGAAAAATCTCTTTGTAATGGTTCTCGTCTCTATAAGAACGTATACAAAGTTTTGTTTCGAAAAGTGGTTCAAAGATGTGTTTTTGAATCGTGTTTCGAGAAGTGTTTTGAAAAGAGGTTTTGCAATGGTTCTCGTCTCTATAAGAACGTATACAAAATGCTTTGTCTTTTGAAAGTGTTTTGAAATGGAGGTGTAGGTGTAAATATTTTTTTGTCGTGAGCAAGCGAGTAACTAAGAGCGAATCTATCTACTCAAAAGGTCTTAAGTTGTTCTTTTCTTCCTTTTAATGGTGCTATCTTACCATTGATTTGGTAAGAAGCCCCACCATTGGATGTTAAGGGACAGGCGCAAATCAATTTTACAATCATTGAAGGCAACTTGTGAGACGCTTTAACAATTTTGTAAGGGACGAGATCGTTTTAATCGAAGGGAACATCGAGGGTCATCGAGGGACTACGATCTTTGTTTATTGAAGGGTCATTTGCTAAAGCATCCCATATTCGAGGGACATGATTGTATTTCCGAGGCAACGAGCGAGGTTACCCTAGAGGTGCGCGTGTGAAGAAGTGTCTTGGTTTCAAGTTATTTTATTCTTTGATTAGGTCATCTAGCGATTGATATTTGAATCTTATCATACGTGCCTAGTTACTATACAATATATGGAAAATAGTAAATTGCGGAAATTGAAATTCTACGTTATTACAGAATGTTCGGGAGTAGGGGTACAATTGTTACAAATGGGGATGAATCAAATGAAATAGCAATGTCCAAATATCAAGCAATACAACCAAATCGAATTTTTGTGCGATTTAATATAAAGCTACGACAATTTATAAAATCAACAAATGAAATGTATTTACTTGAAAAGAGAAGAATAAAACCTATTCTTAAAAAATTGATTAAACTAAAATCTTTATTATTATTATTTTTTTGTATTTTATTAATTGTGTAAATTTAAAGAAAGAAACTAAACTAATTTATTGTTTTTTGTGTTTTATCATGTCAATTAAAATTAAAGCAAAAATTAAAAAGAAACCAAATGATAAAAATTAATTTACAAAAAAAAACTTAAATCAGTTTAATAAAATATTTTAAATTATATTAGTAAATTTGTTAATAATTAAAATATAGGAAGAAGAACAAATGAAAAAGAAAGAAGTAATATGGGCTTTAAGAAAATTGATTTGGGGTGAGGCCCAAACCAATGTATGCTATTGTTGTTAATAAAACAAGCCAGACGGGGGGTGGGTTAGCAAACGCGCATGGGCTTAAGAAGTTACAAAAAGAAACAAGCCCAAGTGTTTAACCCTGTTTAGTTTGTTTGATTAGGGGTGGAAACACAATTAGGGTTCTTGGAACCCCTTTGTGCTTCACAGCGGCGCTGCCTCAACCCTTCGCATATCTCTGTATCATCCTTGTTCATCTCTGAATTTCATCTCTGAATTTCATCTCTAAACCTCTCACTAACTATCTCTGTCTCAATTTCGCAAACAAATTTGCTCATGCCGTCTCTATCTCACCATGGCTCGTGCTTTTCTGAAAACCCTAAATTTGAAATGAACTTATGTCTAGTGGGTTCAAAATTTCCTTATTTGATCTTCCCCTCAACCTTCCGTTGTCGGAGCGCTCTCTCTCACCTCTTAACCAAGCTCTAATGGTTTTGTTTCTTGAAAAAAGGTGAAGTTCTGTTTGAACGATTTTGTTGTTTTTTGTCTTGTTACGTTTTTTCTGTTAATCTACTTTGTTATCCATTGAGATGCAGGAAATAGCTTATGAGGAAGGAGAAGGATCCACACCTGTTTGGAAATTTCTGTGAAATGGAAAGGAATGGTGAAACTGAGAGTAGCGCCCCTGGTGGCCGGAGATGGGAGGAAGAAATGAAGATGAAGGCCTTGGTATTTCTGGTAACCTTTTTCTGTCCTCTATGCTTTGAATGATGATGATGTTGTTCGATGGGTTTTGGGATTTTTTTTGTGATTGTTGGATGTTGTTTTATCAGCTTTTTACTGGTTCTGGAATTTAGTTTTATGATGATGGTTTTAGTTTGATGATGTTTGCTGATGATAATGATTTGATAATGTTGGTTATCTGGGATGTTTGAGGCTTGGATACTGTGTTTGAGATTTGGAGATGGTGACTGTTAGTTTGATGGTTTTTTTGCCTTTGGTAATTTTTGTATTTTGATTTGGTTTGATTGCAGGTTGTGTTATTGGTTTGGTTTTGACAAGTTTGCTTACAGCTTTGGTTACAGTTTTGGTTCTTGAGGACGACTGTTGTTTTGTATTGTTGGTTTGACAGTTTCTTTTTGGATACGGTTACATTTTGGCTTTTGACAGGTTTGAAGGTTGATGGTTTAAAGGTGGTTCTATAAGCTTGAAGCTTGAGACTTTTTTATGTTTTGTTTTGAATATGTTTTGGTTATCTATTTTTGACAGGCTTTGGAGGTTTGAATATTTTGGTTATGGTTCAGACTTTGGGTTTGACAGTTTGGGATTTTCTGGTTTGAACTTGTTTGACAAGTTTGAATATTGGTTTGACAGTTTGAAGGTTGGTTATTCTGGTTTTTGTTCACAGGTTTGGTTTGATGGTTTGAAAGTTGGTGATTCGGTTCTTACTGTTGGCTTTGTAACAATTTTTGAGGTTTTTTGGTTTGAAAATGTTTTGACAATTTTTGGACTTTGACTGTTTTCTGAGTTTGATAATTTTTCTCCCTCTCCTTTTGCTTGAGAGTTGTCTACTGTTGGTTGAATTCTTATTCAAAATGGTGGGAAAACCACCAAATTTTGAATACTTTGGCATATTGTTCTTATGCTCTTTTTGTTGCAGTTTTTGTTTTCTAGCAACTTCTATGCAATTGTTACAGTCAAGGCAGCAGGGCTATGCATCCCTAGGTGACTTCTTTCCTCTCTTCTCTCTCAATGACCCTAAGAGTCAATTGCTCTTTTGCCTTTTTCTGAAAATTTTGCAATAAAAATGGAAAATGATGAAATGGCTATTGAAAACGTCTCTTGCTTGTTTGACTTATTATATTATATGTTATACTTCTGCTTTTTTGCTGCTTGCTTCCTACTGCTATGTTGCTGCCTCGTTTGCATTGATGTTGTTTGTATTTTGTCCAATTTTGTGCTTTTGTTTTGGGCATTCTGTTTGGTGATGCACTGCTATTTGCAATATTTGTTTGGCTGCTTGCTTGCATTTCTTATTTTTCCTTTTGTGAACCAAGAAGAATAATCTTCTTGTGATTTGCAAATAGAAAAATAAAAATGTGATGAATTAAAAATGGCTTTCTGATTCCAAATTGCAAACTTTAATGATGAATAACATTCTTTCTTTTGAAAATTCTTGCTCATGCCCAAATAATTGTACTAACTATTTTTCTGTCTTTTGTTTTCATGTGAGCACAACTGGATGGTGGCAAAGCAGGGGAAGCAAGAGACTCTGTGGCAAGCATGGAAGCAAAGGAAGCTCAGTCAACATTAGGCATAGATTCATTTTCTTTGTAATTTAGAGATAAACATTCAACAATTGTACTAATTTATTTTTTTAAATATAATAAGTTGTAAAACCTAAAGTATTTAAATAATAAATTGTTTTGTAACAACTTTTGAAATAAATGGAGAAAGTCTTATGAGATATTCTGGTGTCCATTGAAACCCTTTATTGCCGATAACTTGTAATTTTCTCTTCGCATCCTAACTAATTCTTAAAGATTCCCAATCAAGATAATTGAAACAAAATTCTCCAATCTGATAACTTAAACTCCAAGTAATCCAATAACTTTGTAATCTTGCAACTGCATTCCAATCAAAACACGCACTGTCTATCCAATTTCCTAAACAAGTAAATGTTTTAAAAGACGCAAATTATCTGGTTAACCTGGATCAAACAAAACATGAATGTCCCAAATGACAGTCTTAGATTCCATCTCTTGTCCCAAACAAACATGCCTTGAGAAGAAACATTAAGCTTTCAGTAAACTTGAAAAATCATGAAAACATGTGAAAGCCAATTGGATCTTTGAGAATTCATTTCTTTTGAGAATTGCAAGAAAAACCTAATTGCTGGTTTACTGCCACAGGAGAAAATTTGTCTGATCGATACCTGAGCCAACTTGAATATCTGAGAAACCCTAGGGTTGTGTTTTCTATGAAAAATGGGAGGGCAAATTTTGGGGTACAACAGGAATCGATATGTTCCAGAACCTCCTCTTATTGAGGAGAAACGCATAATTTATGAATCCCATATAATTATTCCTTTGACAATTTCTTGGAAAACACATGCATTCATGGGTCCTTTTCCCGAACCTAATGAAGACATGGAGAAAATTAAGGATATCTTCTCTGCTTATCATCATACAAATCCTCTAGCTAGTAAAAAAATCAGATGATAAAAGTAAAAAACCTGAAATCCTGAAATCTGCAGAAAACCCCGCGAAATCTTTGACTAATGCTTCGTAAACAACAGATAAGATTAACCTTGATTATATGAGAAACACTCTTAATTTGTTTCTCTCTTGTCCCCTAATGAAAGAACATGAATCTTATCTTTCTTGGCTTGCTAAAGTTGAAAGTCAAAAAAGTGATTTCTTGAAGGACATAGAGATTTACGCATGATTTAACTGTCGAAACCTGGTCCTGGGTATATTCAAAGCATGCTAGTAGATTTACTGTGTTTATGGGATTCTACTCACAACACTTTTCATTTCCCTTGTGGAATGATGACCCCAACCTTATTCGACATTGCTGCCATCACTGGTCTTCGACCAATTGGGGAAACTTTTAACCCCTATGAATTGGATGAAGAAACTGTTGGCTTTGGAAAAGGAAAGCCAACTTTCACACAATACATAGCTAACAATCATGATAAAACTATTAAGAAAGTGTTTGCCGAAGAACATATTTCCTTCTTGGCACTATGGTTGTCACGTTGTGTCTTCTGTTCAAGTTTACTTCAGGTAGCGAAGAGGTATCTAATTATGGAAAACCAAATTCATGTTGGGCATAAATTGTGTTTAATTCAAATCATTTTAGGGTCACTTTACGAGTCTTTAGGAGAATCTACTGAAATCTTGAAGAGTTACCAACCAAGAACGGACATTTTGTTTGCTGGCCCCTTCTGGCTACTTCAATTGTGGCTAAATGCCACCTTCGAACTTTCTCTTTCGACAAGAAACTTTATCAAAAAAGAAGATGAGAAGATAAAAACTAGGAGGGTTGAAGGGACAAGATTAGTCCAAATAAGTCCTAGTGATGAGGAAAATCCTACAAGAGACCTTTATTGGGTTCGTAATGATGTTTTCCAAGCGTTATAACTTCACCTCTTCAATGACCCTCTTTGCTCAAAGGACGTGTGGCCCTGAATGGTTTTCATGTGAGTTTCCTGCTTCTTCGAAGGACCAAGAAGCTGAATCAATGGCCATTTGGGAAGCTTTTCTTACACCTCGATTTCTTGCCACTAGATTAAGACTCTCGAAGAACTAAATTGTTTTGGTTAGCTATCAACCTAACTTGGTTTCTCAACAATTTAGCCTCATGCAACCATAACCCAAACCTCTTTATGAAAAGAAAGGTGTTCTTTGTCTTCCTAGGATGTGGCACTCCGAACCAGACTCTACAGAGCAACTTGCTCGTTATGCCAACAAAACTACACTCCTCCCTATTTCGTTTCGACCATCAACCTTCTACACACAAGAATATGACACTTGGTGAAAGGAATATTACACCAATGCCATCTTTAACGTGACTGAATTTTCTCAACATCTAACTCGTGTTTTTGATTCCATACAGGAGCGTTTCAAGAAAGGTAAAACTATTCACATCAAAGAGATAAAATAATTCCAAAAATACTTTGAAACTGTGTATAAACCAGATAATATTAGTCGAACCATTCACGGAGTGGCTGTAATAAAAGAAAAGTTTACAAAAAAAATCCCTTCTTTAAAACTCCGTTCACGTGTAAAGCCTGAAAATAGATATGAATTAGCTTTAACACTCCAACCACCTAAATTCCCACCATTGCCAAGTGATGACTTTGGATTGGCATTCAAACCTTTATTCCCAGAATGGTTCGTCTGTGGGTCTTTTATGAAAATCCTTCAACAAGATTCCAAAAAATTATATGACCGAGTGGTTCCGACTAACCATACTCTGGACCATTTCAAAGGCCATCTTCACATTGATATGGAACATGACTGAATACTCTCCCCCATGGGCGAAGGTGTGAAATGGAAATATTATTCGATTCTTCCTTTCGAAATTTATCACATGCTTTACTTTAAACCTTTTGTTACTATTCTCTTATAGCTGTTGAGAATAAGCTAAGTATCAAAGAGAAAGTTGCAGTTGCGGATGTAAAGAAAGTTAATGCTGCTTCATCGAAAGATGATGTTTAGGTCGAAGAAGCTATCTTGCCGAAAGTGGCAACAAATGTATTTTTAACATACTCCACATTTCACCTTGGACATATATCAATTATTTCGCTAACCTTTTCATTTTTACAGACTGCTTGAAAATCCCCACCAACACCAAGAAAACAAAAAGAAGTTCAACCTCCACCTGTTCTAGTTGAATCAAATCCTAAAGACTTGTCCCCTGATACAACGAAACCAGCCAAGAAGAAAAAGAAGTCGAAAACTACCGACTTCATTCCTGAAAAAACTATTGTGTCCAAGCCAACTAAGCTTAGTGCTCATAGAGCATTAAACATCGATCCTAAACTAGTTGGATCTACTCCTCAACAGGCAGAAAGTGATAATTCTAGCCCTGGGGCTGGAGGACTTAAGTTATTTCGTCTTTATTTTTACTTTACTTTCGTCATACGTTAATATTTTCGATTGATATGGATTTCTTTTTGCAAGGTGATCAAACTGGTACTACAACTTCCAGTATCAAATATGATATCCTCATGAGCACTGATTCTCTTTCTTTTCATCTTACTTCTCAAAAAATATCAAACAAAGGTTCTAACACTGATGTCAACCTTCTAGATGAAGTTCAACAAAAAGAACCAACTCCTGCTTCTCATCAATTAACTCAATCAACTGATTCTTCAAGCGAACACGAGAATGAAGAGCATGTTGAAATGGATATTCAAGTTATTGATGACCAAGTTCAAGAAAATCAAGAAAACTCTTCACCCATATTCCTCAACAAGACGATACTCAAATGATCAAAGAGGATGAACATCTGTATAATCTTGACACAGAAGTTCAAACTGAAAAAAGAGACTCAAAAAGAAGAGTCTCAACCAAATGTTGCTAGCGATCAGCCTTTCAGGACCATCAAGGATTTTAAGGCTCCTTCGAATGCCACTACAACTTCTCTTTCCCAGGAAGCATTAAATGATCTGAAAGCCAAGAACCCCGTTGGATACTTGAAGGCAATCATAAATGCAAGGGCTAGCTCTTCTCAGAAAGGCACCAATTCTTCGACTACTTCTGGAAGCCAATCTTCTACACCACCTACTAACCAACTTCTTCGACAGATTAAGGAGAAATCCTTTGATGTTGATCTACTTGAATTATTGGAAAACAACGTGCATGCTTGTTATAGCATTAAGTAGTTAATAAAAAAAAGTAGTCATCTTGAAGATTTCTCCAGAGGCTCCAGAAATCATTTTTGATCTTGGATTTCTTCTAGATCTAGTCACTGGATATCCTATGTTAACAAGACATCTCAACTAAGATTGGAATTAAACTTTAAACCCAGGTGGCAGAGTGGGATGGAGCCACTGAATCCAACAAAAAGTTGAAAATTGGAGAAGTCCTTTTCGCTAAACACGAAAAAATTCAAAGCTTGCGTTGCAAACATTTCCTCTTGGGTAGAACAAATCCAGATGCTCCAAGAAAATATATAGAAATCCAAAGCTCTCCAAGAGGAGCTTAAGAAACTTTATCGAAAAGAACTTGATGAGGAGATTAAGTTGGGAGTGCATCATGTTGAGTTATCGCAAAAACTGGGAGACGAAAATGAAACCCTCACCCTGAATCAGTCCGTGATAGAATGTGTTTATTAGTGGCAACTGAGAAGTACAAACTAATGAAGGCTTCACTTCATGCTAACTTTGATAATTAGCAGAACGTTATGACTTTTAACTTCTTTTATAATGTTGAAGTTCTTTGAAAATTTGTAACGAACATATAAGCCATTTTTTTGGAAATCTTTGTATTACCATGTTTGGATTTTTAATTTGCATTTCGATTATTCTGATGAGATCTTAACTTTCTGAAGTATAGGTTTATATTTTTTTAAATACTTACCATTTACTCTCAGAATTCTTTTATCTTCCGCTAACTCTTCGATCTCATACACATTGTTCAAAAAATCTTGGATAACTTGGAATGGACCTTCCCAATTTGGGGACCATTTACTCAATGTTTCATCCTTTCGATCCATATGCAGAATCACTTTACACACCAAGTCTCCAATTGAAAACACTTTGAATTTTAACTTTTTATTATACACCTTCTCCACCCTCTTCTTATGTCTCCTTAATAACTCTAAAGAATTCAATCGTTCTTCGTCTAGATCAACTAGTTTATCTAACATCATGTTCCAATAGAACTCTGAGGGAATCTTATATTGTCTCTTTATTCTGGTTGATTGGAGACAGATATCGACTAGAAAAACTACGTCATGCCCATAATTTAGTCGAAAAGGCGTAATATTGGTATCTTCTTTGGGAGATCTTCTATAGGAACAAAGAATTTGATCTAAGGTCTTATGCCAATTCTTTGGATTTTTCCCCACATGCTTCTTAATTATCCTGATCACCACGTTATTTGATGCTTCGACTTGACCATGTGCCTGGTGTTGTACCCCAAAATTTGTCCTCTTACTTGTAAACAAATTAGCTTATGCTTCATCATCATATTCATCATTTGCATTGCATTAAATCAATGATATGTGATCAAGGGTTTTGGTTGGGTAAGTATATACTAATTAATAGAAGAAATTTTACCTACAAGGGTTGAATATCAGAAGTCTGGTCATCACATGTATGCTCCCTATGCATGAGACTTCTTGGTTCAAGATATTTGGCAAGATACCTCATTTGAATTAGGGTTTGGAGCTCTGATCAATTTCACCTAGGGATGCAGGGTTGTGCATCCCTAGGTGACTTCTTTCCTCTCTTCTCTCTCAATGACCCTAAGAGTCAATTGCTCTTTTGCCTTTTTCTGAAAAGTTTGAAATAAAAAAGGAAAATGATGAAATGGCTATTGAACAAGCCTCTTGCTTGTTTGACTTATTATATTATATGTTATACTTCTGTTTTTTTGTTGCATGCTTCCTACTGCTATGTTGTTGCCTCGTTTGCATTGATGCTGTTTGTATTTTGTCCAATTTTGTGCTGCTATTTTGGGCATTCTGTTTGGTGATGCGCTGTTGTTTGCAATATTTGTTTGGCTGCTTGCTTGCATTTCTTATTTTTCTTTTTGTGAACCAAGAAGAATAATCTTCTTGTGATTTGCAAATAGAAAAATAAAACATATGAATTAAAAATGGCTTTCTGATTCCAAATTGCAAACTTTAATGATGAATAACATTCTTTCTTTTGAAAATTCTTGCTCATGCCCAAATAATTGTACTAACTATTTTTCTGTCTTTTGTTTTCATATGAGCACAACTGGATGGTGGCAAAGCAGGGGAAGCAAGAGACTCAGTGGCAAGCATGAAAGCAAAGGAAGCTCAATCAACCTTAGGCATAGATTCATTTTCTTTGTAATTTAGAGAGAAACATTCAACAATTGTACTAATTTATTTTTAAATACAATAAGTTGTAAAACCTAAAGTATTTAAATAATAAATTATTTTATAACAAATTTTGAAATAAATGGAGAAAGTCTTATGAGATATTCTGGTGTCCATTGAAACCCTTTATTGTCGATAACTTGTAATTTTCTCTTCGCATCCTAACTAATTCTTAAAGATTCCCAATCAAGATAATTAAAACAAAATGCTCCAATCTGATAACTTAAACTCCAAGTAATCCAATAATTCTGTAATCTTGCAACTGCATTCCAATCAAAACACACATTGTCTATCCCATTTCCTAAACAAGCAAATGTTTTAAAAGACGCAAATTATCTGGTTAACCTGGATCAAACAAAACATGAATGTCCCAAATGACAGTCTTAGATTCCATCTCTTGTCCCAAACAAACATGCCTTGAGAACAAACGTTAACCTTTCAGTAAACTTGAAAAAGCATGAAAACATGTGAAAGCCAATTGGATCTTTGAGAATTCATTTCTTTTGAGAATTGCAAGAAAAACCTAATTGCTGGTTTACTGCCACAGGAGAAAATCTGTCTGATCGATTCCTGAGCCAACTTGAATATCTGAGAAACCCTAGGGTTGTGTTTTCTATGAAAAATGGGAGGGCAAATTTTGGGGTACAACAGCTGCCCCAGTTCAATCTTCTTGAACATGAAGAGTTAGATCGGCGAGTTTTGTCATTCGTGACTCGAAGGTAAAAGATGATTGGACACTAGAGTGCCCATAAATTTGCGCTCGACAAAAGTGTAATTAAGGGAATGGGCTTAAAGATGCCATTTGGAGAGATGTTAGAATCTTGTTGGAGATGGGCTTGTAGATGCCATCCAAGAATGTTTGGTTGTTAATCGACAGAATAAGCATCAGAATGGTGTCCGTATTTGGAACGTATTTGAACTGTATTTGTCTTTGAATCTGAATAAGTGACAGAATGACTTCCGTGTCTGGAGTGTATCTGTACTGTATCTGTAGGATGAAACTGAATAAGCGACGGAATGGCTTCCGTGTCTAGAGCGTATCTGAACTGTATTTGAACTATATCTTGAAATTAAGTCTGAATGAATAACAAAATGACTTCCGTGTCTGGAGTGTATCTGTAGGATGAAACTGAATAAGCGACAAAATAGCTTCCGTGTTTGGAGCGTATCTGGACTGTATCTTGAAATTAAGTCTGAATGAGTGACAGAATGACTTCCGCGTCTGGAATGTATCTGTACTGTATCGGTACTTGGAGTTTGAATAAGTATCAGGATGACATCCTTGTCTGGAGCGTATCTGAACTGTAACTGAAGTTGAGATCTAAATGAGTGACAGAATGACTTCCGTGTCTGGAGTGTATCTGTACTGTATCTGAAGTTGAAATCTGAATGAGTAACAGAATGACTTTCGTGTCTGGAGTGTATCTGTACTGTATCTGAAGTTGAAATCCGAATGAGTAACAAAATAACTTTCGTGTCTGGAGTGTATCTGTACTGTATTTGAAATCTTTGAATATTTGTTAAAGATAGTTGTTAATATTATCCTGAAAAGGGTAAAATGTTAGCTGAAATACAGAGTTATGTTGCATGAAATGTATGATGCAATAAATGTGTTTTATCCATGTTTATGATATATGAATGTAATGTATGCGCATGTAAGATGATTTGCTGTATTGCTGAGGAAAATAAATCCTTGACTGCTGTCGGGGAAAATAAATCCTTGACTGCTGAGGATTGTGAGAGTAATGCCATATACTTCTTGAGGAATTTGCTTGGGGAATCCAGAGAAATTTAACGACTTCTACTGGGGATTACTGACGGGAGTCTTTATTCTGTCGAGAAGCAATAAAAACTCTGTGGGGAAAAAGTTTATCCTGTAGTGAAAAACTCTGTGGGGAAAAGCTTAATTCCGCTGGGGAGTTCAGGAGTTTGGGTTGTATGCCAATCTACTGGGGAGTTACCCTAGGTTGGGGAGGAACAAAAGTTAGTTGTTATCCGGTTGATTTTCAAGCTTCAAGATAACTTGCTGGGGAAACCTGGAGAAACTGGATGATTTCCGTTGTGGGTTGATAGTTTGAAGTTTCGGCTTCGCTGGGGATTCGTAGTTGGTAGTCTCAGCTCCGTTGGGAATCTGTAGTTCAAAGTTTTGGCTCCGCTGGGGATCTTAATGACGTGCTGTAGGGATTGCTCATGGAATAGCCTAAAGACGTTTTCCTAATCTTTCTACCTGTCAGTAATTGTTCTTTTTCATCATGTTTATTTGTAAACAGTAATTATGTTCAAATGCATATGTTCATTAATGAATCATTGGACGTTTTTGCAAATAAAACACAAGTGTAAAGAAAAAGGAAAATAGTTTTCTGTACTTTGAAAGAGATATCTTTGTATTTACTTTGAATAAGTGTTTTGTACAAAGGAGACAGATATCCTAGTAAGAGGATGGTGTCATAAAAAATGAGAAAATTTTATACAAAGAAAGATGGCTAAGTGTAAAAATCCCATGGGGTTCCCATTCTTCTATAGCCTTCGTATCTCCGAATATCTTGTCCATTCGTTGCTTCGTCCGAAGATGATTGAATTGATCAGAAGCCTCAGAGTTTGTTTGTAAAGAGATTGTCTTTAAAGTGATCCGACGAGACATAGTCATACGCTTTAATTCCCTAACTTTTGCCTGGACCGCCTTTTCGGGTTTTCAGTCCACCGGGAAACCCTTTTTTGCCCAAGTCGCCATTTCAGGTTTTTAACTTGCCGGGTGTACATATTTTTTTTGTTTTCCCTAATTTTTGCCTGAACCGCCCTTTCGGGTTTTCGATTCACCGGGATGCCCTTGTTTTGCCTAGGTGTGTCAACCTAGCGGGTCTCTTATGCGTAGTATCTTTTGACTATGTCTGCATTCGCAGGGTGCGGCAGATCGTCACTGTCCATGGTGGTTAAAATCATTGCCCCACCAAAAAATATGTTCTTGATCACAAATGGTCCTTCGTAGGTAGGAGTCCATTTGCCCCTAGGATCACTTTGTGGCAAGATGATGCGCTTGATCACAAGATCTCCAACTTGATACACTTGGTGTCTGACTTTCCTGTTGAAAGCCTTGATCATCCGCTTTTGATACGTCTGACCATAGCAAACAACAGTAAGTCTCTTCTCGTCAATTAAGTTTAACTGATCAAGTCAGGTTTGGATCCAATCGTCTTCACTCAAACCAGCATCTTTCATGATTCTCAAGGAGGGAATTTGAACCTCGATAGGTAAAACAGCTTCCATGCCATATACCAAGGAATAAGGTGTTGCCCCAGTTGATGTGCGAGCCGTGGTACGATACCCGTGGAGAGAAAACTGTAGCATCTCATGCCAGTCCTTATAGGTGACTGTCATTTTTTGTATGATCTTTTTGATATTTTTGTTCGCAGCTTCAACTGCACCATTCATCTTTGGCCGATAAGGAGACGAATTGTGATGTTGAATTTTGAACTGTTCGCACAGGGCGGTGATCATAGTATTGTTAAGGTTTGTACCGTTATCAATGATGATCCTTTCGGGGATACTGTAGCGACAGATAAGGTTATGCTTGATGAAGCGAGCAACAACGTTCTTAGTAACGGATGCGAAGGAAGCTGCTTCGACCCACTTTGTGAAGTAATCAATGGCCACCAGAATGAAGCGGTGTCCGTTGGATGCTGTAGGCTTGATCTCTCCAATCATGTCGATTCCCCACATAGCGAAGTGCCAAGGAGCTGTTAAGACATTTAGAGGAACCGGGGGCACGTGCACCTTGTCTGCATAGATTTGACATTTATGGCAAGTTCGGGAGTGTTAATAGCAGTCTTCTTCCATGGTAGACCAGTAATAGCCTACCCTTAGAATCTTCTTAGCCATCGTATGCCCGCTA
Source organism: Vicia faba (assembly GCA_948472305.1). Taxonomy (NCBI): domain Eukaryota; kingdom Viridiplantae; phylum Streptophyta; class Magnoliopsida; order Fabales; family Fabaceae; genus Vicia; species Vicia faba. The sequence continues at coordinate 629,726,057 of OX451741.1, read as the reverse complement.
GAGTGAGTGCCAAAGGTACCTTCATGTAATTCAGACATAATCCTTTCAACTTTAGCTTTGTCCACACAACGAAGCAGAATAGAATCATGATTATGCTTGTACAGGATGCCATTACTTAGGAAGAACTTAGCTGAGAATCTTCTTAAGAACTTTGTCATTGACTGAAGCTCCTTCAGGGTATTCTTGAGCCTCGAGATACCTTTTGACTTCATGAAACCAAGGCTAGTCCACTACTTCTTCGGTATTAATCTCATGACAGTGTGCGGGTTCGTCCATCCGTTCAATGGTGATTTGGGGAGCCTCGTTGTCTCAATTAAGTTTAAACACGGATGACATTGTAGCTAGAGCATCTGCTAGCTGATTTTCTTCTCGCAGGAAGTGCTCGAAGGTAATATGCTCGAAACGTGGTAGTAATGTCAGAACATGTTCTTTGTAAGGGATGAGGTTTGGATGCTTAGTATCCCACTCTCCTTTGATTTGACTGATAACCAAAGCTGAGTCCCCAAACACAACTAAAGATTTGATTCCCAAGTTTATGGCAGCCTTGAGTCCAAAGATACACGCTTCATACTCTGCCGTGTTGTTCGTACAGTTGAAGCAAAGTCTGGCGGTGAAAGGAGTATGGCAACCTTCTGGGTATATGAGTACCGCACCGATACCGTTGCCAAGTGTATTGGAGGCCCCATCAAAGTACAGGGTCCATCGGGATCCTTGTTCAGGTCCGTCATATGGTCTAATATCTTCAATGTTATCCAATGTCATGATGTCTTCGTCAGGGAAGTCAAACTTCATGGATTGGTAATCTTCAACAGCTTGATGGGCTAGATGATCAGCTAGTACACATCCCTTTATAGCTTTTTGGGTCGTGTACTGTATATCATATTCAGTCAGGATCATCTGCCATCTAGCTATTCTTCCAGACAAAGCAGGCTTCTCAAAGATGTATTTGATCGGATCCATCTTAGATATCAACAAAGTGGTATGAGTCAACATGTACTGCCTTAGCCGGCGAGCAGCCCATACCAAAGCGCAACAAGTTTTCTTGAGCGATGAATATCTTGTTTCACAGTCGGTAAACTTTTTTCTAAGGTAATAAATGGCATGCTCTTTTCAGCCAGACTCGTCATGCTGCCCCAATACGCACCCCATTGAACTCTCTAGGACGGTCAAATACATGATTAGTGGTCTTCCTTCGACGAGTGGCATCAAGATAGGAGGTTCTAGAAAATACTTCTTGATTTTATCGAAAGCAACTTGACAGTCATCATTCCATCTAACTACGTGATCTTTCTTCAACAACTTGAAGATTGGTTCACAAGTAGATGTTAGGTGAGAAATGAACCTAACAATGTAGTTTAGGCGTCCCAAGAAACTTCTGACCTCCTTATCAGTGCGAGGAGCAGGCATTTCTTGTATAGCTTTGACTTTGGCAGGATCAACCTCGATGCCTTTGTTGCTGACAATGAAACCTAAGAGTTTACCGGACCGGACTCCGAAGGTGCACTTGTTTGGGTTCAATCTGAGCTTGTACTCCTTCAACCTGACAAACAACTTTTGCAAGTGATCAAGGTGTTCTTCTTCAGTTTGTGATCGGGCTATCATGTCATCTACGTAGACCTCTATCTCATGATGTATCATATCATGAAACAAAGCTACCATGGCGCGTTAATAGGTTGCCCCGACATTCTTCAGTCCGAATGGAATCACTTTGTAGCAGAACGTACCCCACTGTGTGACAAAAGTAGTTTTCTCCATGTCTTCAGGTGCCATTTTGATCTGGTTATAGCCCGAGAATCCATCCACGAAAGAAAATACTTTGTGCTGAGCTGTGTTGTCAACCAGGATGTCAATGTGTGGTAGTGGAAAATCATCTTTATGGCTGGCCCTGTTTAAGTCTCTATAATCCACGCACATTCTCACTTTTCCATCCTTTTTAGGCACGGACACAATGTTAGCAACCCATTGAGGATAGGAAGTAACATCCAGAAATCCAACATTGAACTGCTTCATAACTTCTGCTTTGATCTTTTCTGACATGTCAGGTCTCATGCGGCGGACCTTTTGTTTCACTGGTGGACAGTCTTCTCTTGTGGGTAGACGGTGTACCACAATGTCTGTATTGAGTCCCGACATGTCTTCGTATGACCAGGCAAAGATTTCAACGTAATCATGCAGCAGCTGAATTAGGCGCTCCTTGACACTTGGCTCTAGATTGGCACCTATCTTGATTTCCTTTCTGTCATTCTCAATTCCCAAGTTGATTGTATCCAACTGCTCTTCATGAGGAAAAATAGTCCTTTCCTCTTGTTGTAGAAGTCTATCCAATTCCCCTGGCACCTCACAATCTTCCTCACCTTCGTATTCGGCTTGGTAGATCAGATCTTCAGAGTCACTGAAGGCTATAGCAGTATCGTTACCCATGGGATCCGGAATGGAAGAGTACCTGCATTTGTGAGTGTGGGTGTGTGTAAGGGTATAGCCACCTTTAAACAAATAAAATGTAAAAAGAAAGACAATGAACACAAAAGTTTATATGTGAAAACGTCCATGATTCATTGAAATGACATATGAAAATGAAATAAGAACCCTTACAAATGGACCATTGTGCCTCGGGTAAGACACAAGGTTGAAAAAGTACGAATTGTTTGTGAATTATAATAGGCCAACAGAAATGGAAAAGATAAATTACTGCGATATGAAAGTAATCGAAACAGAGTCTTTTGCTTCCCAGTTGCACAGTCCTCCGCTGACAGTAGGAAATATCCAGTCTTCCAGGCTGCCCTCTTCTTCATTGTCCTCTAGTGCATTAACCCCTTGGTGACTGATCTTCACAGGTGGCCCTCCGGCACGGACGCGTCGCACAACCTTCTGACCAGTTGAGGTGAATCCCAAGCCGAACTTGTCTGATTTGAAAGGAAAGTCTGGGAGCTGCCCCCAGATTGTGCTTCCTCCCTCTTCAACCACTGCTTTTGCATCCTTGAGAGATGACATCCGAGGCGGATGTCTAGTGATTGTGGGTACAGAGGACACTATCTTGGTTTCCGCTATCTCCTGAGCTACCTCCTCAAAATGATGGAAAGGAGTTTCGATGAATTCGCCATCTAATTCTACATAACGGAAAGAATTCAGATGACTGATCATGTATTCCTCTTCGCCATGAACAATTATGATTTTCCCCTGGACAGGGTACTTGAGCATTTGTTGCAGAGTAGAAGTTACAGCTCCAGTGTTGTACCCAAAAATTTTCCCTCTCATTTTATCAACATTTCTCATCACAAGGCTCTTGGAACTCAAGATCAAGCTAGGGTTTGCTCTGCCCAAGACACCTCCTTGCACTGTTGACCTAAACTAGGGTTTGAGTTTGCACAGGGATGTTTTGACCTACAATTCCCAAATTGACTTTCATACTTCATGTTGGACTCATAAGTTTGTCCATACCAAGTTTCAAGCCTTGAATCAAATTTTTGCCCAGTCAATTGGACAGTTGACCTAGAAATCAACTGTGTTGGGGAAAAAGTCAACGGTGGCCAATTTACAGTCAAACCTCATGAATTGTGACCCACATTAACATTATGAACTCATATGAACCATTTGATCAAGTTTGGACCACAATTCCACAAGAAATTTGATCAGATCACCAAAAGGGCAAAATGGTCATTTTTAGGGTTTTGATTGTACAAAGGCAATTTTTGACTGTTTGACCTAGCCAGTGGAAAATTAAGCTCAACCATGGACTCAAGGACTCAATGAAATTATCTTGACCTATTCAACAAGTTCAAAAGATCTCAAATGCATGGGATTGACAGATGAATTTTTCAGTCAACTGATCAAAATTTGACTGTACACTGAAAAGTCAAACTTTGACTTTTTAGTCAAAATCAAGTGCCAAGGGTCATTTTTCATCAAGATATGTCAAATTATGAAACTTGTTCCTCAAGAAACCCAAAATTGCAAATTAGGGTTTGAAATTGAAAATTTTCATAACTTAGAAATTTTCTAAGTTATGAAATTTTCTTAATTTTTCCTAACTTTGCCCCACATTTTCACCAAGATGCAAATGGATTCAAACAAAACTTACAACATGAAAGTTGTATTCCTCCACAAAGTCTACAACTTTTATTCACAAAGTTTTCTCAAAAGAATCTTGGATCTCAAGTTATGATTTTTGGAACAAGGGTCCCTAAAACTTTTAACTTAGAGAAATTTTGCCCTAATTTAGGCAGGATTTTGACCCATCTTCTTGGCCATTTTTCACATTGTTCCACTTGGATTATCAAGTTTCACTTCAAATATGGATTATAGTACATGTTTCAAGCTTTCCAAATTGTCCAAGAACTCCTCAAACACATTTGTGGTTAGGGAGAATCAAATGCTTGAAGTTGGCAAAAACTCACTTTGATCCATGGCCAATACATGTTCATACAAGTTGCAATCCAAACTAGCTTTGTACTTGATTACAGGTCTCTAAACCAATTCACACTCCTTAATTAAATGCAAATACATTGGACATTGGTCTTATTCTGATCAACAAAGCTTGGCACAATGAGTAAATCCATTTATGGCATAAAGGTAGCACTTCCATTTTCATAAAGGCAACTTTATGTCAACATTGCTTCTCTTGAGCCTTGGACCTCTCTCTTTGCAGCAAACAAGTCCCACAAACTCAGGCAAAGGTACAAGGAACTTGTGCATACTTGGAGATAGCCTGTACATGCCTACCTCATATCACTTCACACTTTTCTTTCAAAACAAGTCAACTTGCCAAAACAACACAACTTGAGCATCTGATATATTCAACTCTTGCCAACATTCCAAACAAGTTTTTTGTATTGCCTTGACCCAGAAACACGAATTGTTGAGCCCTCAAGGCTTCCAAAACACCAAATCACATTCTTCTTGCAAAACAGGGCACTCCCTGCAGATTCACACCCATCACACAAACCACTTGTGCGTTTGGCCTCAAACTTGTTCCAATACCTTCCATTCAACTCAATCAAGCTATCCCAAACCTCCATTGCCAACTGTAACTCCATTTACAGTGTTCACCATTTCTGTTTTGAAGCTTTGCAGGTTGATTTCTATAGAGAGATTCAGACTATTTCAAAGCAAACTAAGCATTGGGAAAGGTCCAGGGAACATTAAGCAAGCTCAAAAGAACCTCAGGCCTCACTGAAAGTTGCTGCATTGCCATACTCGAGCTTGACTGAAACAGGTATTTCTCAAACTTCTATCTCTCTATTTAGGAACATTTAGCCTTAGGTTTGTGAATGAAAGATGTAGTACTCATTGCCATGAAGCCATACATATGCTCAGTTTTCATTTATATTAAGCGTGCTAAGAGAATTTCATCCATGAACATGCTGAAAAAACTAGGTCAGATTTTAGGGCCAGAGAAATTCTCTCTGGTCTTTGAGAGTTAGATTAAGTTTTTTATATGGTTAGAATCGTGGTTTAATGCTCTACAAGTTTCATGTTTTGAGTTTTGGCAAAAGATCACAAATATAGGAGTTAGCAGTTTGTACAGGGCGCGCGTTTTTTCTGTTTGAACAAGGAAGAAGAGGAAGTGGAAATGGGCTGGGCTGGCTTGTTTCTACTTCTAACACCCCCCATTTTCAGTTTTATACCCCCTGGTCCAATTTCTTTATATTTTGTTATTTTTGCATTTTAATTTCATTTCTGATTCTATTTATTTATCCCAAAATTTAAAAAATGCTCAAAAATATTTACACATTTTTTTATATATTTATTTGGCATTTTATTCTTTTCTTTCTAACATTAAAAACATTTTTAATACTTTTATTATTTGTTTAAATTTAAAAAAAATAATGTAAATAATACTTTTATTTTTATTTCTTATTTTTTATTCACATTGAAAATATTTTCTTGAATATATTTTATTTTTGTAAATATTTTATTTTATTTTATACATATTTAATATATTTAATATATATATATATATATATATATATATATATATATATATATATATATATATATATATATATATATATATATATATATATATATATATATATATATATATATATATATATATATATATATATATATATATATATATATATATATATATATATATATATATATATATATATATATATATATATATATATATATATATATATATATATATATATATATATATATATATATATATATATATATATATATATATATATATACCTTTATTTTATTAAAAACATAGAATAAAAATACAAAAATATTACATTTTTATTTTTATTATTATTTATACTAAAAAACACTTTTTTTTTTCAATATATTTTATTTTGTACATATTAATATATTTTTTGTATATAAATAATATAATATATTATTTTCTTAAAAGAATTAGGGTTTACCCCTTTAATAAATAAAATTAATCCTTTTTTTATTTATTTATTTCTTTATGTTTCTTTACATTAAAAATACTTTACATACATAAAAACTTCCTTTTTTTGCATAATACATTTTACTTAATATTTATTTATTTTGTTTATTTAAATATTGTACATTTAAATATTGATTGCATTTGAGATTCAATTTGGATGTAATAGTAACTAGGGTTTATATTTCTTGTCAAATACCCCTTATTCAAAAATTGTACCCCCATCCCCATAATCATGTTGTAATAGCTTAGAATTTAAATTCTCGCACTTTTACGCTTTCAATTATGCCATGATTAGAGAATTATGGTTTGTATGTCAAAATCCAAATCAACAAATAGTTTGACCTAATCAAAGACAAAAATGCATGAAAAATAAACACAATGCACACTTACACCCCTAGGGTTACAATCCACTTGTTGCCTTCAAAAATGGGCCATGGTATGCATGTTAAGTACTTTGGCAAAACAAAAACAAAACAAAAGATCATAGTCCCTCGATGACGCTATCTGAATAGCCTAAACAATCAAGTCCCTCAAGAAAATTGCCAAAGATACTTGACACAATTGCTATCATGGTCTATACGATGACCCGCGCCTGTCCCGTTTAACATCCTAACACAAGGTTGTTCACCAAATATAATGGTGAAACAACACCGTTAAAAGGGTTAAAAATATAGGAAAGATCTTTGAGTAAAATAGAGTAGACAACTCTTAGTTACTTGATCAAATCTTGCAAAACATCCTTGCTATTTTCAAACACACTTCACAACACAATTTCAAAACACTTCCCAAAAACACACTTTCAAATATTGAAACATCTTTTCAAAAGACAATACACTTTTGTATACATTCAAACAAGAATCATTACAAAGGTTGCCACAACGATGACCTCTTTTCAAAACATCTTTCAAAATCACACACAGAGCACCATTTCAAACAATTGAAAAGCAAAAGCAAGTGATCTAAACAAGTAACTAAGAGCCCATGGATAACCATGGATGAAAAGGGTGCTTGCACCTTCCCTTTTCATAATCTACTCATCGAACCCAAGAAAACATCTCAAAGGTATTTCCTGTGCTTTTTGACCTTTCCTTAGGATAAAATAAAAAGTCGGTGGCGACTCTTGCTAAACCGAAACATTTATGAACACAAACGCAAAAATCCCAAGTCAGTTCTCCCACCGTATCACATCCAGCATGGTGGATCCAAGGTCTTCCCAACAGGCAAGAGTAAGAAGGACGGATGTCCATCACATAGAATGTGGAGTTGAAGGTTTCAGTTCCCACCTTAATCGGGATGTCCACCTCCCCGTGGACCATCCTTTTAGAACCATCAAAGGCTCTGACAATTATATTGTTGGGTTTCAGGGTTAAGCCTTCACAATTCAGTCTATCCAAGGCTTTCTTCGGCAAGAAGTTCAAAGACGAACCAGTGTCTACCAGTACGTGTGCTAGGGTTGTCCCTCTGCATTCCACCGAGACATGCAAAGCATCATTATGTTTTCTCCCCTTCGAAGTTAAATCTGCATTGGAGAATCCTAGACCATTGTCAGCTGTTAAACTAGCCACACATTCCTGGAACTGATCAGCGGAGGTTTCTTGTGGCACGTGGGTCGTCTTCAAAAATCTTATCAGAGCCTTAGCATGAGCTTCTGAACAAAGCAACATGGCCAACATGGAGATCTTTGAGGGGGTTTGCCCCAACTGTTCCACCATATCATAATCGCTTTTCTTGATTGTTTTCAAAATTTCCTCCATTTCTTTTTGAGAGGTTTCAGGGATGATCAACGGCTGAGCCCTCGTCCTGACGGGCTCTTCTTGGATCCCTTCCCCTCGAACATCAGTAGTAGTAGAGGGGATAACCACGAGGGTTGTGACTTCTTCTAAGATTGGTGTACTTGCATATATGTTTACCGATGTAGAGATAACCTTAGGAGCAGCTGAGGGTCCAGAAATTGCCTTTGGAGGGGTAATCTTTGGAGAAAATATTCTTCCACTACGGGTAACTTTGCTTGTTCCGGCAATGTTACTGATGTCGGAATTGTCTTCTTCAAAACTCTCTTCCTCGGCAGTCTGTTCAATTTGTTTGACACCATGGTAGTAGATTTCTCCACCATAGTTTCATGGTATTGATTTGTCGTACTTGTACGGGACTGGTCCAGGCATGGTTATCTTCAAAGGTGCAGCCTTAGGAGCAAATGTAATCCTAACAGGTCTTTTAGGGACCTTGGAAGGATTGACGGATATGGTTATTATTGAAACATCGTTAACAGGAGTTGATAAAACAGGAGACTTCTCAAATAGGATTTCTTGGTTATCAATTAGGCGTTGGATGCTTATCTTCAACAATGGACAGTGGGTTAATGAGGATGAACAAAGGTGACGATCTTCTTCACAACCTGGGAAAACCCCAGCCTTCAACAAATTTAACTTGATTATAGGGAGCGAAGTTATCAAATCTTCTACAGTAGCAACAAACAAATCCTCCTCAACAGCATAGGCGTTGTGGTCGTGCCTTGGCATTAGAGCAGAGATAACATTGGGTTTTTTAGGTGCGTCGAATTCAACTTCTTTAACATCTATCAAATCCTGAATTTTATTCTTCAGGGCCCAACAATTGTCAGTGTCGTTCCCCGGGCTCTCTGAATGGAAAGCGCACCTGGAGTTCGGATGATAATATGGAGAAGCGGTGTTAGGATTTTTAGGGACCTCTTTCAGCATGGCAAGGTTCAACTTCAGAAGATGGGGTAGGACTTGAGCAGGAGTCATGTTTATCTTGGTGAATTGTCGTACAGGCCTTTCCACCCTTTGCTGATTGTTTCTAGGCTAATCATTCCTCGGCTGATTGTTCTTGGGCTGGTCTGATGCAGACTTCTGAATCATAACGGCCCCCACTGCTGGCCGGTGCTCAACTCTTCCTTGACCCCTCTGAGAGTAGACAACTGACACTTCCTTCTTTCCCGTGAAATGTTTTCTGATGGCAGCAGAAGTAGATGCATCTTTTTGAATTTTCTCGCTTTTTATACCGGCCTCCACTCTTTCTCCGGTTAGAATCAACTCAGTGAACCCAGTAGACGAACTTCCAATCAGGTGATTGAAGAAAGGACCTGACAGAGTACCCAGGAACATGTCTACTAGCTCCCTCTCAGATAGAGGTGGTTGCACCCTTCCGGCCAAATCTCTCCATTTTTGGGCGTAGTCTTTGAAGCCCTCATTGGTAACCATGGCCATACTCTATAGCTGAGTACGGGTTGGCGCCAAGTCGGCATTGTATTGATACTGTTTATATAAGGCGGCTGCCAAGTCTTCCCAATTATAAACATCAGACCTCTCCAACTGGTAGAACCAATCCAGATGCGTCCCCGACAAACTGTCCTGGAAAAAGTGGACCCATAGATTTTTGTCAGAAGAATGCAGTTGAATTTTCCTGACATAAGATCGTAGGTGCATATTTTGGCAAGACACCCCATCATACTTAGCAAACAGTGGAACTTTAAATTTCGGAGGGATTACTATTCCATACACCAAACCTAACTCCTCAAAATCTAGCCCTGGTACTCTTTGCACTTCCATAGCAGCTAGACGTTCTTCCAAGTTTTTGTATTTGTCATCAGCCGGAGGGTACTGTTGTTCAGAGTAGTCCTCTTCCTCTTCTTCTTCAGCTTCAGAGTCTGAAGGCACTGCAGTCTCTTTACCTTTTCCTTCCCCTTCCTCAGAGGTTGATGGAAATTCCAAAACCCTTCTGGGTTGTCCTTCAAATCTTCTGCCCATGATAGCCACGCTGACTCGCTTCTTCTTCTTTTTCTATTTTCCTTTCTCTAGAAGAGTCTTGATCTCCTCCTTCCCCTTAGCCAAGGTCAAGAGTAGATGCTGAAATTATGAATTCTGAGCTTGCAAGTCTTTAACCATTTGTTCAAGATCCATGTTGCTGAAATAAACAGCAGAGGGATGAGGAAACTTCTTGCAAGGACCTGCTTATACATATGATGAATGATATGTATTCATGTAATGCTTTCAAGGATTCATAAATTCAAATTTGTTTTAAACAAAAAAGAAACACACGTCATATTAATAAGACAGAATTTCTTAGTACATCAATGCCCCTTGGGCAAAATAATACAAAATTCTAAGGTAAAAAGATGCTGCGCATCCTTTTTGGCGCAATGTAGGTGTTGAGAGTCTGCTCTTCATGAAGTAACCGAGTGAGTTCTAAAACCTTCTTCTCGCTTGTGTAGAATTGGGCTTCAAAAGTATCGCGTTCTCCCTTGAGCTGTATCCAACTCCTTTGCAGATCTTCGAGTGATGTTGGCATGTCAGGATGTAGGAGGGTGTATGGAACCTCTCCTTCCTTAATTGGCTCTATAATCACTGGGAGAATGGAGGGGTAGGGCATCATAAGACTTTGGGCGCTGGTTCGTACCCACTTGAGGTAAGGCTCAAGAGGGATGGAATTCTTGTGTCCCAAGGTCTTACTGTCTACCTTGTTGGGCATCCTCCAAGCTCGGATGAACCTTTGTTGGAGTCCTTGATTGTCGTTGTCGAAAACCAAGCCTTGAATCAGCATGTCATGTGGGTCATCCTTTCGATCATAGCCAAACTGTCTTAGAGCCAAGCAGGGGTTGTAGGTGATGCCTCCCCTAATTCCAAGTAGAGGGACATTAGGGAATTCCCCACAACGGTCGACGATGATAACATTCTCTCTGGATCGAGAACACCAATGAATGTCCGAATGTGTAAGAGTCATCAATCGTTGTGACCACCTCAAACCTTGCTCATTCTTCAAGACTGTCTGGGGAAGATGAGAAATAAACCATCTTGCCAGAAGAGGAGTGCAGCACATGAGAACACCTCTTTTCCTCATTGTTCGAGTGTGAAAATAGTGTAAGATATCCCCAAGTAATGTAGGCACTGGGTTCCGAGACATGAAAATTTTGACAGCACTCACATCTATGAGTTTGTCAGGGTTAGGGAACAAGACCATCCCATAGATGAGAAGAGCTACAATCTCCTCAAAAGCTTGTAAGTCCAAGGAATTCCAGCAGCTTTGGGCCTTCTCAAATAAGAACTTTTCCAAGAAGCCTTTGACACCACTTCTAGTTTCCCAATGACCTGTGACATCTGATGGTTGCAAGTACAGGGCTTGAGCAACATCTTCAGGCTTTGGATATCTTTCCGTACCGTTGAAGGGTAGTTGATTGAGAATAGGAATCCTCAAGAGTTGATAAAATTCCTCTAAAGTAGGCACCAGCTGGTAGTCAGGAAATGTAAAGTAGTGATGCAAAGGGTCAAAGAACTGGAAGAGTACTTTCATCATGTCTTCCTCTGTGTTGGAAGTTACTAAGTTGAGAAGACGACCATGCCTCTCGGTGAATGGAGAATTCTCAGGAATCCTTGAAGCTAGCTCCTTGAGTTGTGGAGGAATTCTTACAAGGTTGACTTGGATCGTTTTCCTGCGAAGTGAATCCATAGCCTACAAAACAGGAACAAAGATGAACTTCAAAAATCCTTGAAATGGTTAGTGGATGCATATGATGCTTCATGATGTCCATGATGTTATGCACATGTATATATGTACAAGAAAATCACACAAGTTCCTAGTTTAGGCTTGCATGGGGTTTCATAGGTAAGTATCCTCTTGAAGTTTAGTTTGCTCAACCTGTCCTAGAAATAGTAACCGGGTTCTAAGGAGCTCAATATCTGGATTGTTTCCTCATTCATTGTTTCAATTCATCCTCTTACCGGTGACCGAAATATTCCAAGGAAACAACCCTCAATGAGTGTAGTATCGAGTATCTACCAACTTCGGACTGCACCAAAGCCGGTCATCTCACTACATCCTAAAAGGCCAAGTTGGTCAAGTAAAGGTTCTAAAAGTTCGTTAGTGCTTCATGACATCACTCAGCGGCCCTGTATTCTCTTTGATTGACTTAAAGACTACCGGTACCCACAAATATGTCACACTAACATAGCTATTGCTTAGACCGTGTCGGTATACCCCACACAGTTTCCACAATGTATTGCTATTTACCTATGAATGTTTCCCAAATCCGGGTAGAGGATTCAAACCCAAACAATAGAACCAAAGTGTAAAGCAAACAAACCAAGCAAGATAAGCATGTAAAGGTGATCTAAAACCCTAAGGTAACCCCACTTTTATATTGTCCCCAACAGAGTCGCCAGTTCTGTGATACAGTGGGAGAACTGATTAGAAGTTTTGTGTTTCATTCGCACTTGTGCGGTTAGCAAGAGTCCCCACCGGATTTTCTTTTATCCAAAAGGAAAGGTAAAAAAGCATAGGAAAGACCTTTCGAGATTATTTCTCGAGTTCGAGGGGTAAATTATGAAAAGGGAAGGTATTAACACCCTTTTCATCCATGGTTTTCCATGGGCTCTTAGTTACTCGTTTAGATCACTTGCTTTTGTTTGATTTGTGCTTGTGGTGTGGGCTTTGAAAGTATTTTGAAAAATCTCTTTGTAATGGTTCTCGTCTCTATAAGAACGTATACAAAGTTTTGTTTCGAAAAGTGGTTCAAAGATGTGTTTGTGAATCGTGTTTCGAGAAGTGTTTTGAAAAGAGTTTTTGCAATGGTTCTCGTCTCTATAAGAATGTATACAAAACGTTTTGTCTTTTGAAAGTGTTTTGAAATGGAGATGTAGGTGTACAGATTTTTTTGTCGTGAGCAAGCGAGTAACTAAGAGCGAATCTATCTACTCGAAAGGTCTTAAGTTGTTCTTTTCTTCCTTTTAATGGTGCTATCTTACCATTGATTTGGTAAGAAGCCCCACCATTGGATGTTAAGGGACAGGCGCAGATCAATTTTATAATCATTGAAGGCAACTTGTGAGACGCTTTAGCAATTTTGTAAGGGACGAGATCTTTTTAATCGAAGGCAACATCGAGGGTTATCGAGGGACTACGATCTTTGTTTATTGAAGGGTCATTTGCTAAAGCATCTCATATTCGAGGAACATGATTGTATTTCCGAGGCAACGAGCGAGGTTACCCTAGAGGTGCGCGTGTGAAGAAGTGTGTTGGTTTCAAGTTATTTTATTCTTTGATTAGGTCATCTAGCGATTGATTTTTGAATCTTGCCATACTTACCTAGTTACTATACAGTATATGGAAAACAGTAAATTGCGGGAATTGAAATTCTACGCTATTACAAAATGTTCGGGAGTGGGGGTACAATTGTTACAAATGGGGATGAATCAAATGAAATAGCAATGTCCAAATATCAAGCAATACAACCAAATCGAATTTTTGTGCGATTTAATATAAAGCTACGGAAATTTATAAAATCAACAAAGTATGAAATTAAATGTATTTACTTGAAAAGAGAAGTATAAAACCTATTCTTAAAAAATTGATTAAATTAAAATCTTTATTATTATTATTTTTTGTATTTTATTAATTGTGTAAATTTAAAGAAAGAAACTAAACTAATTTATTGTTTTTGGTGTTTTATCATGTCAATTAAAATTAAAGCAAAAATTAAAAAGAAACCAAATGATAAAAATTAATTTACAAAAAAAACTTAAATCAGTTTAATAAAATATTTTAAATTATATTAGTAAATTTGTTAATAAATAAAATATAGGAAGAAGAACAAATGAAAAAGAAAGAAGTAATATGGGCTTTAAGAAAATTGATTTGGGGAGAGGCCCAAACCAATGTATGCTATTGCTGTTAATAAAACAAGCCAGATGGGGGGTGGGTTAACAAACGCGCATGGGCTTAAGAAGTTACAAAAAGAACTAAGCCCAAGTGTTTAACCCTATTTAGTTTTTTTGATTAGGGGTGGAAACACAATTAGGGTTCTTGGAACCCCTTTGTGCTTCACAGCGGCGCTGCCTCAACCCTTCGCATATCTCTGTATCATCCTTGTTCATCTCTGAATTTCATCTCTAAACCTCTCACTAACTATCTCTGTCTCAATTTCACGAACAAATTTGCTCATGCCGTCTCTATCTCACCATGGCTCGTGCTTTTCTGAAAACCCTAAATTTGAAATGAACTTATGTCTAATGGGTTCAAAATTTGCTTATCTGATCTTCCCCTCAACCTTCCGTTGCCGGAGCGCTCTCTCTCACCTCCTAACCAAGCTCTAATGGTTTTGTTTCTTGAAAAAATGTGAAGTTCTATTTGAACGATTTTGTTGTTTTTTGTCTTGTTACATTTTTTCTGTTAATCTACTTTGTTATCCATTGAGATGCCGAAAATAGCTTATGAGGAAGGAGAAGGATCCATACCTGTTTGGAAATTTCTGTGAAATGGAAAGGAATGGTGAGACTGAGAGTAGCGCCCCCTGGTGGCCAGAGACGGGAGGAAGAAATGAAGATGAAGGCCTTGGTATTTCTGGTAACCTTTTTCTATCCTTTATGCTTTGAATGATGATGATGTTGTTCGATGGGTTTTGGGATTTTTTTTGTGATTGTTGGATGTTGTTTTATCAGCTTTTTACTGGTTCTAGAATTTGGTTTTCTGATGATGGTTTTAGTTTGATGATGTTTGCTGATCATAATGATTTGATGATGTTGGTTATCTAGGATGTTTGAGGCTTGGATACTGTGTTTGAGATTTGGAGATGGTGACTGTTAGCTTGATGGTTTTTTGGCCTTTGGTAATTTTTGTATTTTGATTTGGTTTGATTGCAGGTTGTGTTATTGGTTTGGTTTTGACAAGTTTGCTTACAAATTTGGTTACAGTTTTGGTTCTTGAGGATGACTGTTGTTTTGTATTGATGGTTTGACAGTTTCTTTTTGGATATGGTTACAGTTTGGCTTTTGACATGTTTGAAGGTTGATGGTTTGAAGGTGGTTCTATAAGCTTGAAGCTTGAGACTTTTTTCTGTTTTGTTTTGAATATGTCTTGGTTATCTATTTTTGACAGGCTTTGGAGGTTTGAATATTTTGGTTATGGTTCAGACTTTGGGTTTGACAGTTTGGGATTTTCTGGTTTGAACTTGTTTGACAGGTTTGAATATTGGTTTGACAGTTTGAAGGTTGGTTATTCTGGTTTTTGTTCACAGGTTTGGTTTGATGGTTTGAAAGTTGGTGATTCGGTTCTTACTGTTGGCTTTGTAACAGTTTTTAAGGTTTTTTGGTTTGAAAATGTTTTGACAATTTTTGGACTTTGACTGTTTTCTGAGTTTGATAATTTTTCTCCCTCTCCTTTTGCTTGAGAGTTGTCTACTGTTGGTTGAATTCTTATTCAAAATGGTGGGAAAACCACCAAATTTTGAATACTTTGGCATATTGTTCTTATGCTCTTTTTATTGCAGTTTTTGTTTTCTAGCAACTTCTATGCAATTGTTACAGTCAAGGCAGCAGGGCTATGCATCCCTAGGTGACTTCTTTCCTCTCTTCTCTCTCAATGACCCTAAGAGTCAATTGCTCTTTTGCCTTTTTCTGAAAAGTTTGCAATAAAAATGGAAAATGATGAAATGGCTATTGAAAACGCCTCTTGCTTGTTTGACTTATTATATTATATGTTATACTTCTGTTTTTTTGCTGCCTGTTTCCTACTGCTATGTTGCTGCCTCGTTTGCATTGATGTTGTTTGTATTTTGTCCAATTTTGTGCTTCTGTTTTGGGCATTCTGTTTGGTGATGCACTGCTGTTTGCAATATTTGTTTGGTTGCTTGCTTGCATTTGTTATTTTTCTTTTTGTGAACCAAGAAGAATAATCTTCTTGTGATTTGCAAATAGAAAAATAAAAATGTGATGAATTAAAAATGGCTTTCTGATTCCAAATTGCAAACTTTAATGATGAATAGCATTCTTTCTTTTGAAAATTCTTGCTCATGCTCAAATAATTGTACTAACTATTTTTCTGTCTTTTGTTTTCATGTGAGCACAACTGGATGGTGGCAAAGCAGGGGAAGCAAGAGACTCTGTGGCAAGCATGGAAGCAAAGGAAGCTCAGTCAACCTTAGGCATAAATTCATTTTCTTTGTAATTTAGAGAGAAACATTCAACAATTGTACTAGTTTATTTTTTTAAATACAATAAGTTGTAAAACCTAAAGTATTTAAATAATAAATTGTTTTGTAACAACTTTTGAAATAAATGGAGAAAGTCTTATGAGATATTCTGGTGTCCATTGAAACCCTTTACTGCCGATAACTTGTAATTTTCTCTTTGCATCCTAACTAATTCTTAAAGATTCCCAATCAAGATAATTGAAACAAAATGCTCCAATCTGATAACTTAAACTCCAAGTAATCCAATAACTCTGTAATCTTGCTACTGCATTCCAATCAAAACATGCACTGTCTATCCCATTTCCTAAACAAGCAAATGTTTTAAAAGACGCAAATTATCTGGTTAACCTGGATCAAACAAAACATGAATGTCCCAAATGACAGTCTTAGATTCCATCTCTTGTCCCAAACAAACATGCCTTGAGAAGAAACATTAACCTTTCAATAAACTTGAAAAAGCATGAAAACATGTGAAAGCCAATTGGATCTTTGAGAATTCATTTCTTTTGAGAATTGCAAGAAAAACCTAATTGCTGGTTTACTGCCACAGGAGAAAATCTATCTGATCGATACCTGAGCCAACTTGAATATCTGAGAAACCCTAGGGTTGTGTTTTCTATGAAAAATGGGAGGGCAAATTTTGGGGTACAACAGGAATCGATATGTTCCAGAACCTCCTCTTATTGAGGAGAAACGCATAATTTATGAATCCTAGATAATTATTCCTTTAACAATTTCTTGGAAAACACATGCATTCATGGGTCCTTTGCCTGAACCTAATGAAGATATGGAGAAACTTAAATATATCTTCCCTGCTTATCATCATACAAATCCTCTAGCTAGTAAAAAAATTAGATGATAAAAGTAAAAAACCTGAAATGCTAAAATCTGCAGAAAACCCCACGAAATCTTTGACTGATGCTTCGTAAACAAAAGATAAGATTAACCTTGATTATATGAGAAACACTCTTAATTTGTTTCTCTCTTGTCCATTAATGAAAGAACATGAATCTTATCTTTCTTGGCTTGCTAAAGTTGAAAGTCAGAAAAGTGATTTCTTGAAGGACATAGAGATTTACGCATGATTCAACTGTCGAAACCTGGTCCTGGGTATATTCAAAGCATGCTAGTAGATTTACTGTATTTATGGGATTCTACCCACAACACTTTTCATTTCCCTTGTGGAATGATGACCCCAACCTTATTCGACATTGCTGCCATCACTGGTCTTCGACCAATTGGGGAAACTTTTAACCCCTATGAATTGGATGAAGAAACTGTTGGCTTTGGAAAAGGCAAGCCAACTTTCACACAATACATAGCTAACAATAATGATAAAACTATTAAGAAAGTGTTTGCCGAAGAACATATTTCCTTCTTGGCACTATGGTTGTCACGTTGTGTGTTCTGTTCAAGTTCACTTCAGGTAGCGAAGAGGTATCTAATTATGGAAAACCAAATTCATGTTGGGCATAAATTGTGTTTAATTCAAATCATTTTAGGGTCACTCTACGAGTCTTTAGGAGAATCTACTGAAATCTTGAAGAGTTACCAACCAAGAACATACATTTTGTTTGCTGGCCCCTTCTGGCTACTTCAATTGTGGCTAAATGCCACCTTCGAACTTTCTCTTTCGACAAGAAACATTATCAAAAAAGAAGATGAGAAGATAAAAACTAGGAGGGTTGAAGGGACAAGATTAGTCCAAATAAGTCCTAGTGATGAGGACAATCCTACGAGAGACCTTTATTGGGTTCGTAATGATGTTTTCCAAGCGTTATAACTTCACCTCTTCAATGACCCTCTTTGCTCAAAGGACGTGTGGCCCTGAATGGTTTTCACGTGAGTTTCCTGCTTCTTCGAAGGACCAAGAAGCTGAATCAATGGCCATTTGGGAAGCTTTTCTTACACCTCGATTTCTTGCCACTAGATTAAGACTCTCGAAGAACTAAATTGTTTTGGTTAGCTATCAACCTAACTTGGTTTCTCAACAATTTAGCCTCATCCAACCGTAACCCAAACCTCTTTATGAAAAGAAAGGTGCTCTTTGTCTTCCTAGGATGTGGCACTCCGAACCAGACTCTACAGAGCAACTTGCTCGTTATGCCAACAAAACTACACTCCTCCCTATTTAGTTTCGACCATCAACCTTCTACACACAAGAATATGACACTTGGTGAAAGGAATATTACACCAATGCCATCTTTAACGTGACTGAATTTTCTCAACATCTAACTCGTGTTTTTGATTCCATACAGGAGCGTTTCAAGAAAGGTAAAACTATTCACATCAAAGAGATAAAATAATTCCAAAAATACTTTGAAACTGTGTATAAACCAGATAATATTAGTCGAACCATTCACGGAGTGGCTGTAATAAAAGAAAAGTTTACAAAAAAAATCCCTTCTTTAAAACTCCGTTCACATGTAAAGCCTGAAAATAGATATGAATTAGCTTTAACACTCCAACCAACTAAATTCCCACCATTGCCAAGTGCTGACTTTGGATTGGCATTCAAACCTTTATTCCCAGAATGGTTCGTCTGTGGGTCTTTTATGAAAATCCTTCAACAAGATTCCAAAAAATTATATGACCGAGTGGTTCCGACTAACCATACTCTGGACCATTTCAAAGGCCATCTTCACATTGATATGGAACATGACTGAATACTCTCCCCCATGGGCGAAGGTGTGAAATGGAAATATTATTCGATTCTTCCTTTCAAAATTTATCACATGCTTTACTTTAAACCTTTTGTTACTCTTCTCTTATAGCTTTTGAGAAGAAGCTAAGTATCAAAGAGAAAGTTGCAGTTGCGGATGTAAAGAAAGTTAATGCTGCTTCATCGAAAGATGATGTTTAGGTCGAAGAAGCTATCTTGCCGAAAGTGGCAACAAATGTATTTTTAACATACTCCACATTTCACCTTGGACATATATCAATTATTTCGCTAACCTTTTCATTTTTACAGACTGCTTGAAAACCCCCACCAACACCAAGAAAACAAAAAGAAGTTCAACCTCCACCTGTTCTAGTTGAATCAAATCCTAAAGACTTGTCCCCTGATACAACGAAACCAGCCAAGAAGAAAAAGAAGTCGAAAACTACCGACTTCATTCCTGAAAAAACTATTCTGTCCAAGCCAACTAAGCTTAGTGCTCATAGAGCATTAAACATCGATCATAAACTAGTTGGATCTACTCCTCAACAGGAAGAAAGTGATAATTCTAGCCCTGGGGCTGGAGGACTTAAGTTATTTCGTCTTTATTTTTACTTTACTTTCATCATACGTTAATATTTTCGATTGATATGGATTTCTTTTTGCAAGGTGATCAAACTGGTACTATAACTTCCAGTATCAAATATGATATCCTCATGAGCACTGATTCTCTTTCTTTTCATCTTACTTCTCAAAAAATATCAAACAAAGGTTCTAACACTGATGTCAACCTTCTAGATGAAGTTCAACAAAAAGAACCAACTCCTGCTTCTCATCAATTAACTCAATCAACTGATTCTTCAAGCGAACACGAGAATGAAGAGCATGTTGAAACGAATATTCAAGTTATTGATGACCAAGTTCAAGAAAATCAAGAAAACTCTTCACCATATTCCTCAACAAGACGATACTCAAATGATCAAAGAGGATGAACATCTGTATAATCTTGACACAGAAGTTCAAACTGAAAAAAGAGACTCAAAAAGCGGAGTCTCAACCAAATGTTGCTAGCGATCAGCCTTTCAGGACCATCAAGGATTTTAAGGCTCCTTCGAATGCCACTACAACTTCTCTTTCCCAGGAAGCATTAAATGATCTAAAAGCCAAGAACCCCGTTGGATACTTGAAGGCAATCATAAATGCAAGGGCTAACTCTTCTCAGAAAGGCACCAATTCTTCGACTACTTCTGGAAGCCAATCTTCTACACCACCTACTAACCAACTTCTTCGACAGATTAAGGAGAAATCCTTTGATGTTGATCTACTTGAATTATTGGAAAACAACGTGCATGCTTGTTATAGCATTAAGTAGTTAATAAAAAAAGTAGTCATCTTGAAGATTTCTCCAGAGGCTCCAGAAATCATTTTTGATCTTGGATTTCTTCTAGATCAAGTCACTGTGGATCTTCTATGTTAACAAGACATCTCAACTAAGATTGGAATTAAACTGTAAACCCAGGTGGCAGAGTGGGATGGAGCCACTGAATCCAACAAAAAGTTGAAAATTGGAGAAGTCCTTTTCGCTAAACACAAAAAAATTCAAAGCTTGCGTTGCAAACATTTCCTCTTGGGTAGAACAAATCCAGATGCTCCAAGAAAATATACAGAAATCCAAAGCTCTCCAAGAGGAGCTTAAGAAAATTTATTGAAAAGAACTTGATGAGGAGATTAAGTTGGGAGTGCATCATGTTGAGTTATCGCAAAAACTAGGAGACGAAAATGAAACCCTCACCCTGAATCAGTCCATGATAGAATGTTATTTATTAGTGGCAGCTGAGAAGTACAAACTAATGAAGGCTTCACTTCATGCTAACTTTGATAATTAGCAGAACGTTATGACTTTTAACTTCTTTTATAATGTTGAAGTTCTTTGAAAATTTGTAACGAACATATAAGCCATTTTTTTGGAAATCTTTGTATTACCATGTTTGGATTTTTAATTTGCATTTCGATTATTTTGCTGAGATCTTAACTTTTTGAAGTATAGGTTTATATTTTTTTAAATACTTACCATTTACTCTCAGAATTATTTTATCTTCCGCTAACTCTTCGATCTCATACACATTGTTCGAAAAATCTTGGATAACTTGGAATGGACCTTCCCAATTTGGGGACCATTTACTCAATGTTTCATCCTTTCGATCCATATGCAGAATCACTTTACACACCAAGTCTCCAATTGAAAACACTTTGAATTTTAAATTTTTATTATACACCTTCTCCACCCTCTTCTTATGTCTCCTTAATAACTCTAAAGAATTCAATCGTTCTTCGTCTAGATCAACCAGTTCATCTAACATCATGTTCCAATAGGACTCTGAGGGAATCTTATATTGTCTCTTTATTCTAGTTGATTGGAGACAGATATCGACTGGAAAAACTACGTCATGCCCATAAGTTAGTCGAAAAGGCGTAATATTGGTATCTTCTTTGGGAGATCTTCTATAGGAACAAAGAATTTGATCTAAGGTCTTATGCCAATTCTTTGGATTTTTCCCCACATGCTTCTTAATTATCCTGATCACCACGTTATTTGCTGCTTCAACTTGACCATGTGCCTGGTGTTGTACCCCAAAATTTGTTCTCTTACTTGTAAACAAATTAGCTTATGCTTCATCATCATATTCATCATTTGCATTGTATTAACTCAATGATATGTGATCAAGGGTTTTGGTTGGGTAAGTATATACTAATTAATAGAAGAAATTTTACCTACAAGGGTTGAATATCAGAAGTCTCGTCATCACATGTATGCTCCCTATGCATGAGACTTCTTAGTTCAAGAGATTTGGCAAGATACCTCATTTGAATTAGGGTTTGGAGCTCTGATCAATTTCTCCTACATTGCGGCTGCTAATTAGGTTTTTTTATCATTGACATATTATGACTAAATCTTTCAACTTCAAATGGTTCCACAGTCTTCTATTGGTCTTAAAGCATCTGCATGTGGTCTATTGATCTCTATATTTTGTCAGAAAAATCAGAATTGATTGAATAAGAAGAGACTGGGTGTGTATAAGCAAAAGTCAACATAAAGTCAAAGGTTGACCAAATGGGATTTTTGGTCAAAATTATTGTCAAAATTCAAAATGAGAGAAAATGTGATAAGCTGTTGAGAAAATTTGAAAGAATTGGCCAAAATTGAAATTTCTTGCATTTTAAGTAATTTGGACACTTAGAAATGTTTCTAAGTTTTAAGAGTTTTTGTGTTCATCTAGCCATCTTTGCAACTCTATATCTCATTCATGTGTGGTCAGAAAGTTGCAAATTCATGCTCATTTGAAAGAAGAAGTTTCATACTCCATTTTTGTCCTTGAGGACTTATCTCCAAAAAGCACTTAGATTTTGAGTTATAAGGCGTGAAAGATGAGTCATCAAAATTCTTGAATATCTACACTTAGTGAAATTTTGGATATTTTCAAAATAGCCAGGTGGTTAGCTTTGAGCTTAATTTTCATGTGGCCATAAGCATTATATCAAGGTTTAGTTAACTACAAAGTTGCTCTATCATTTTTTCTCTTTCCAATGACATAAAGTTTTCCTCATTTGGATCATTATTGAGAAAGTTATGGGATTTTGAAATCATAACAATGGATTTGATGGTTAGATCTTCAGCTTAGTGAAGTTTCATCTGCTACAGTCAGCTTTGACATCACGACTTCGTGACTATTTTTGAGCATGTTTCAGGCGTTACTTTAAGAAACTTCCAACATGAAAGTTGGTCAGAGGAATTCTCTCTTCAACTTTGATCTCAGGACCTCGTCCTGAAGAGTTCTATATTTCAAGTTATTAAACCATGAAGTGTAGGATATGACGTTGAAGGATAATTGACAGTATTAAAGAAATTATCGGTATTTCCGTCAATTATGGTTCCATGACTTTATGGTCGTTTTCAAGCATGTTAGGCATTGTTTTGACTCGAGTGCAACATCAAAACTGCTCTATAGTATTTCTCTTTCCATGGGTACTAAACTTGTGATAATTGAATTCGATTCAAACTCAGCAATATGGCCACGAATTTGGCAATAGCATTTATTCAAGAGCCTCACCATAATGTATCTCCATTGTCCAATATATTTATAGATACAACAGAGCACTAATGTATCTCCATTGTATACATCACTATCTATTACTACAAATGGCCATACAAAAGAGATCCCATAGAGGTGCAATTCAAAATTTACGTTTAAAACGGAAGATGCTTTTTATTATGGTTCTTGTGAATACCGTATGCTACCATATGCTCTCTTTCACTTGATCATTAAAACAACACCATCAACGAACACCTCATGCTGCTATTCTTCATAAAAAAATCAATTATGATTCTGTTACAAAACCGTAACAGCAACAAACTTCCTCTCTCTCACTTCCATTCTTCAATAACCATAACAAAATCAGTTAGAGGTTGGCAGAATTTTTTTCCCGAGCGTTCACCATCATCATCGCCTTTAACCTCCCTCATTCTCTCACCTTTTTCAATCATCATCACCACTAACTCTCTACTCACTCTTCCGTCCACTAGAACCAATTCTCTTTCTCTTTCAACAAACGTTTCTCTTCTCTCGTTTCTCTCCCAAAGAACCGGTTTCTACTCTCACACATTGCATCACCTTCAATCCAAGTCATCTTTTTCGTTTCTTTGTCATCTTCAATGAATCAGGAGCTCTCCTTGTTTGTCATTGCGAACGGAAAACTTTGCTTGCGTTTATTCTACAGTGAAGTGTATCGTAGCAGTTTCAACGTTTTCGTTTTCTTCTTCAATTTATGGCGAATAAACCGAAGATCACTGCAAGATTCAAAGATTCCAGAGTTATTAATCATCATCTTTAAGATCACAGGCGTGGAGTTGTAGAGTTTTCTTTCGGATTCTGAAAGCTACGTCCAGTAAGTGATCTCAACCGTACATCACATGCTTAGGCTGTATATAATAAGAATCATGTAGTTTAAATCGTATCTGGGAGATCTGTGTGAGCATAGGAATTAGAGTTAGGCGTTATATACTTGATAGTTGCGGAAATATGCAGAGATAATTTTTTAGATCTTGTTTAATTCAATAGTTTCTCGAGCGTATGAGTTAGTTTTACAGAAAATAAAACCCGAATTCGTGATCGGCGGACGAAATCGAGTAGAGTAGGTTAACTCTTGGAAGATTTCAATGGAGAATAGTCAACTCCGGCCACCTGAGGCGCCGGAGAAGGTGACTGGAAAATTAACAGTCGGTGTCTGTCTTGCAAAGCCCTTGGCGCATCCTTGTGTTACTGGCCCATGCAATTTTGCTTCAGCCAATCACGTTTCATAACTCTTGTTTCTTTTTTAATAAAAATAATTAGAAGGGGAATTGTGGAATTTTTTTTATTAATAATCATGTATTAAAATAATATTTCGCAAA
The DNA here is from genome assembly GCA_948472305.1 of Vicia faba. NCBI lineage: Eukaryota > Viridiplantae > Streptophyta > Magnoliopsida > Fabales > Fabaceae > Vicia > Vicia faba. Next base: position 629,701,564 of record OX451741.1, on the reverse strand, counting down.
TAACCGGGTTTCGGAAAAAATTACGCAAATAACCATGTTTCAGATGACTCCCCAAAGGAGGAGCCATCTCACTTGGCGCCTCCACCTAGGGTTTTGCCCTAGGCGCCATCTCACTTGGCGCCTCCCTTGGCTTTTAGCCAAGTGAGATGGCGCATGCTCCTTAAAAGTGAGAGGAGGCGCCATCTCACTTGGCTCCTAGGGAAAAACTAGGGCAAAATGCTGTTTTATAAATAACTCGTCCGTTTCTCCGAAATTTCTCACACTTTCTCGCACTGTATTTTTATTTTGTACTCCGTTATTTGCGTCATGACGTCGCCTATGATTTTTAGCAGAGATGGTTACGTTATCTTCTCCGCCACGAAACCTGCGATGAAAATGAAATTCTGGCACATTCACTCCATGGAGCGTCTGAAGCGGGAGTTGATGCGGTGGCTAGATGGAGACATTGCGAAGGGGGAAAAAATTCGAAGGATCCAGCGAAAACGAACAACAACCTCACATGCGACAGGAAGACCTAATGTGTGGTTGGAGGAAGTCAAAACAGACAGTGATGTAATGCTGATGATGCATGGGTCAGATGAAATTGTGTTAACAATTGTAATTTCCTAGATTGAATATCGTTAATTATTGTTGTACGCGTTTTTATTAATTGTAGCAAAATCTGTTAACGGAAAACCCAAATGTTTACAACACAATTATGAAAAGATTTTATGTATTACAATATTTATGTGGTCGAGCCAGACGCCCGATTCGGACAGTTTTTGCGATTGTGTCCGACCTGACGACATAAACCACACTTTCTTTCCAACCTGTCAAGATCGTCCATTTCTGTTGTGATGCGCCTACTTTTGGGAAGACCCTTCTTGTTCCTTCGCATTTGGTCATTGTGCCAAACTATATCGCCGTCGTATTCAGGCCAATAATCTGGTTTTGCCACCAAAGGAAAGTTGTTGTTGTAAATAGTGAGCAACGTTTCAGATTTGTAAACGTTTGACAGCAGTTGAAGCGCGTCTTGATGGGTATGAGCACAAGCGGCAATGACATGAGAGCAAGGCATACAAAATGCTTGAAACCTGCCACAATCGCACCATTGAGAAGGTAAAATGACCCTGTATTCTTGTCTTGGAAGGCATTCATTGTGGTCGATTGTCTCTTTCACAATGAAGTTGTGGCTGTTTCGGTCAAACCGTATAACCATGTGAGTGTTGGCTTTAGCACTTTCAGCCTTAATGTATTTCATGCAGCTTTCACTCCATAATTGTCCAGATTGCAACATCGCATTCCACATTTCACCTCTTTTTGCAAATAATGCAGCCATCCTAAAATACATAGATTTTACCAAGGCAGTGATTGGGAGGTTTCGTATGCCCTTGAATACCCTATTCATTGATTCAATAAGATTCATTGTCATATGCCCCCATCTTTGGCCATTGTCATATGACCTAGTCCATTTTTCCACCGGAATATTGTCGATCCACCTACTGGCTTCCGGATTAGACAAACGGATCTCGTTGTGGTAATATTTGAATGTGGGTTGTGTCAATGCATATCCCGCATTCATAACCGCTTTCCTCAATGTTTTGTCCTTGACCTCCCTCGAGAAATTCTGGACGATATGCCTAACGCAATAGACATGCGTAGAAGGAGGGTCATGCCAACCATTTGCTGGATTATTGTAGGCACTTTCAATGGAGGCATGTCTGTCCGAGATCAAACAGAGATCTGGTTGAGGAGCCACGTGTGTCCGAAGATTTTTCAGGAAAAAGCTCCAAGCACCACCGGTCTCCCCCTCGACAAGGGCAAACGCAATGGGGAAAATGTTGTTGTTGCCATCTTGTGCAACTGCCATCAATAGCGTGCCTTTGTACTTCCCATACAACCAAGTTCCATCAATTTGTAAAATTGGTTTGCATGATGCAAACGCTGTGATGCATGGTTGAAATGCCCAAAACACGCGACTGAATATTCCGTTGCCATGCAGTAGACTACCATCTTGGGCGTACGCTGGCAATGTTTCCAGAACGTAAACACTACCTGGAGAATACGTCTTGAGTGCATTCAGGTAGCGGGGAAGTTCTCGGTATGACTCCTCCCAGTTTCCGTACACCCTTTCAATCGCCTTAGTCTTTGCTAACCACGCCTTACGGTAAGACAAAGTGTAGTTAAAAACCGTGGTGATGTGGGAGATGATTGTTTTCACCTTCAAAGATGGGTCGTTGCTGACCAGGGGTAGGATTTCTTGACAGATTAGATCATAGTTGAGTTTTCGGTGGTCCTGTGATTGAGTGGAACTTACACAAGTGTGGGTAGTCATGGAACCTATGACCCAACAGTCACCCCTTAATCTGTATGATACGGTCAGCTTGAACATACAGTCAGGGTGGACACACTTGATCTTGTACCTTTCCGGGTTGACACGATCCACCTTAAAATCAACCGAGTTGAGCATGTGAAATTTTTTAATGGCCCTGATGCATTCCTCTCTGTTACGAAACTTGTCCTTCTCTTTTAAATTTTCATCCGACTGCATATACGGATTGAAAAATAAGTCAGTAGAAGGTTCATCTCCGCCCATGTTGAAGTTTGTCATGTGCGGAGGTGGTGTGTAGATTTTGTCTGTAGGAATACTAGGGATGCCATCATCGTCAGAATCATTGTTCACCATTTCATCAAACTCTAACTCGTTATCTTCTTCTTCATCATCAACTGCATCTACCTCATCTTGTTCATTCTCCAAATGATCAACCTCCTGTGTCACCTGAGGCTCTTGAAGCAAAACGTACAACTCAATAGAGTCGTATCCAGAATAGACATGGCTGGAAATCATATTCTGGAGATCCTCGTCATCTTGAACTTCAACCTTATAAAAAATTACTTGGTTGTTTCCAAAGAAAACTGGATTCTGATAAAATATCTGGGACACCGGGCCTCGTTCAAGTTTGGCCTCCAATCTTTTTTTGAAGTACGAGAAATTGGCTTTCCCGTTTAAGAGAAATCGAATGTTGTCTGTGTCTCTAAACAAAAACCCAGTTGTGGGACAAATGTATGTCTCACCGTTGAAATGTGCTTTGACGACAAATTATGGTGAAGAGGCCATTGCGTAGAATTGTTTTAAGGTTTGAAGGTTGGAATGTTTGAGGTTTATTGATTGTATGAAGGTATGAATGCTGTAATGTTTGAAGGTTGGAATGTTTGAATTTGATGAGTGATTCGAAGGTTGGAATGTTTGATTGTTTGCAGGTTTGAAGGTTTGGTTGTAAGAACGTTTGAAGGTTGGAAGATTTGACAGATTATGTAAATCAATATTATGATAAACGTAAGGCTAAAAATTTCAATTAAGTAAGGATGCAACCCCCCAAGGCTGCCAATAATATTACATGCAATAATGAAACCCCATAGGCTGCCACCTAGCCTGGCCCTATTCTGCACATATACATGTATTCTGTAAGACTCCTCCCATCAACTCCAATGGGCTTACATGCAATAATGAAAGGAATCCCAAAGGCTGTCACGTAGCCTGAGCCTAGGCTGTAACAAAGGACACCTCTTATTCGCCAATTGGGGTGGCGACACCATTCATTTTTGTACTCTTTCGCCAAGTCCAATGGCGCCTCCCTTACTGTCCAATCGTGATACATGCATGGGCTTATGTAACCCCCTAGGCTGCCACCTAGCCCGACCCTATTCTGCACATATACATTTATTTTGTAAGACTCCTCCCATCAACTCCAATGGGCTTACATGCAATAATGAAAGGAATCCCAAAGGCTGTCACATAGCTTGAGCCTAGGCTGTAACAAAGGACACCTCTTATTCGCCAATTGGGGTGGCGACACCATTCATTTTTGTACTCTTTCGCCAAGTCCAATGGCGCCTCCCTTACTATCCAATCGTGATACATGCATGGGCTTATGTAACCCCCTAGGCTGCCACCTAGCCTGGCCCTATTCTGCACATATACATTTATTTTGTAAGACTCCTCCCATCAACTCCAATGGGCTTACATGCAATAATGAAAGGAATCCCAAAGGCTGTCACATAGCCTGAGCCTAGGCTGTAACAAAGGACACCTCTTATTCGCCAATTGGGGTGGCGACACCATTCATTTTTGTACTCTTTCGCCAAGTCCAATGGCGCCTCCCTTACTATCCAATCGTGATACATGCATGGGCTTATGTAACCCCCTAGTCTGCCACCTAGCCTGGCCCTATTCTGCACATATACATTTATTTTGTAAGACTCCTCCCATCAACTCCAATGGGCTTACATGCAATAATGAAAGGAATTCCAAAGGCTGTTACATAGCCTGAGCCTAGGCTGTAACAAAGGACACCTCTTATTCGCCAATTGGGGTGGCGACACCATTCATTTTTGTACTCTTTCGTCAAGTCCAATGGCGCCTCCCTTACTATCCAATCGTGATACATGCATGGGCTTATGTAACCCCCTAGGCTGCCACCTAGCCTGGCCCTATTCTTCACATATACATTTATTTTGTAAGACTCCTCCCATCAACTCCAATGGGCTTACATGCAATAATGAAAGGAATCCCAAAGGCTGTCACGTAGCCTGAGCCTAGACTGTAACAAAGGACACCTCTTATTCGCCAATTGGGGTGGCGACACCATTCATTTTTGTACTCTTTCGCCAAGTCCAATGGCGCCTCCCTTACTGTCCAATCGTGATACATGCATGGGCTTATGTAACCCCCTAGGCTGCCACCTAGCCTGGCCCTATTCTGCACATATACATTTATTTTGTAAGACTCCTCCCATCAACTCCAATGGGCTTACATGCAATAATGAAAGGAATCCCAAAGGCTATCACGTAGCCTGAGCCTAGGCTGTAACAAAGGACACCTCTTATTCGCCAATTGGGGTGGTGACACCATTCATTTTTGTACTCTTTCGCCAAGTCCAATGGCGCCTCCCTTACTGTCCAATCGTGATACATGCATGGGCTGCCACCTAGCCTGCAAGAGTGACACCTTTCATTTTTTGTACATGCATGCATGCATATGTGTAACCCCCTAAGCATGAAAATGTGACACTTCGCAGGCATGCAAGCACAAGCAACCACTATATCAAACTTATTTGCCTATAAATACATACCATATCATACATCTCTCACACCCACACAAGTCTCACTCTCTGCTACGAAATATTTCATAAGTCTATTATACTCTCTATCTCTTCCTAAGTCTTTCATACTCTCAAGCATTTTAAACAATGGCTCTTTTAACAATGGGCGATACTCACAGGGGCACAAGGGAAAACATTGCTGCATTTGTAAGTTTCTTTTTTGGTTATACATTTTTCATACTTCAAATAACGCGTTGTTCATCTTAATTAATCTTACACCTGTTAAATTATGAACTCAGGACACAAAAAGATTCAGAATCCGTTCACACAACTACCTGGCTCCCGACCCATTTATCGTCCCATATCTGGAATACGCAGGTTTTGGACATGTCATAAAGATCTCCAACTGCACCATTGACTCGAAGTTCATTCTTGCAATGTTGGAAAGGTGGAGACCGGAGACCCATACATTTCACCTACCAATAGGTGAATGTACCATCACGCTAGAGGATGTGTACATGCTACTAGGTCTCCCTGTCGACGGTAAGGCCGTGAACGGGTCGGTTCAACAACCCAACTCTCAGTGTGAAGAACTGTTGGGCAGGGATATGGTAGAAGGTGGTGGTGCAAGAGGGCAGGGAATACTACTCACTGAGCTGAAACGTCATTATGCAAGTTTGGAATTAAATGAAAATTCCTCAGAGAATGACAGGGTAGTAAAAGCCAGAACTTATCTTATGATACTTTTTGGTACATTTTTATTTCCCGAAAGTACGGGAAATAGTGTAAATTTTATGTACTTACATTTACTAACAAATTTTGAAAAAACAAGAAAATATAGTTGGGGTTCTGCAGTTTTAGCCCACCTATACAGTTCCTTGTGCAAAAACGCAGTCAAGGAAAAATGTACATTTTATGGGTGCGCTTTTTTACTACAAGCCTGGGGTTGGTGGAGGATGGAGTCCTTAAACCCCGTCAACAACAACACTTTCGGTTTCCCGTATGAACAAAGTAAGTCATCAAGTTATAGCATTTATAACTATTCTGCTCTTCCCAAAATATATGCTAAGAATAAACTGTTTCTCATTTCCTTTAGGTACTGCGTGAGGGGTATGGATTACGGCAAGAATCCAAGATTCAATGTCGCACTCTACCGCAACCTGTTGGATCACTTAGGTCCGGATGACGTACGTCATAGCTTTTAACTTTTGTTCAACTAAATTATTTATACATTACTTTTGCATTAACCTGATTTACATTCTATCGCAGTTCGTCTGGAGACCATATTTGGGTTTGGGCCATGTTCCAAACCCGGAGGATGCAGCAACTTGGACCGCGAAGACTGCAATCATTCGGTTCAACATTGTGGAGATGCACCACAACGACCGTGTGAAGATGCAGTTCGGAATGCATCAAGAGATACCAAGTGATCCAACTTGTTTGTCCCTATGGCATCTTAAAAGGGTCGACGCCCAGTGGGGTCTTACCAACTGGAAAGACTTCGCCCTAGAATGGTGTAAGATGTGGCAGAGGCGTCACCGCTACGTCTTGCAATTCCCGGTTTTCCTTACTCAAGGTAATATGCGACACACGGATCAATATTTATCTTGGTACATGTCGGTTAGTAACCCAGAAATGCACGTGTCTCATCCAAGGTACTTGGTTGACCCACGCACACAATGGGCACAACCCTCGATTCCCCATCAACAAACCCAAAACCCATCAACCTCCCACCAACCCCTAAGAAGAAACAGACCCACAAACACCCAACCACATTCCCCACCACAACACAACTACAATCAAATGCCGCACAACCAACCACAATCACCACCAAACTACCAATACCCCGATATGCCTCAAACCCAACCACAATACCAATCCCAATACCAGCACACCCGCATACCCCACACACAATTTCATTCTTCCACATATCCCAATATGGCGCCCTCAACATCCAGCCTTAGCCCTGATATGGGAATGTCGGAAGATTACGAACAAGCCGACCCAACCTACCATCACCCACAATATCACCAAACCACCCAACATCCTCAATACCAAACACCCCAAGATCCATTTCCTTTCTACCCCCCATACTCAGACGACCAATGCTACAGACCAACCATGCAACCCCACCCACCGCCAACACGACCAAACTTTGAGGGTATGGGTAACCAACTGTACCAGAGCGGATCTTCTAGATATGGAGATCTGACTGATTTTATGGATTCAGACCGCATTGACTTCGCTGGGCCATCGACCTTACCGCAACAGGTAGCACCATCGTTGGAGTTATTCGGGTCAATTCGATTATAGGGACGTGTGTGGTCACCAAAGCAATAGTAGGACGCCTTAGCGGTAACCCTAATGTCCTAGATCCTTTTTATCCGAGACAACCGTTTCGAGGCAACTGGATCTTTAGACAGGAGGGTGACCTCTAAAACACCCTATACTTAATGACCACGTCGAGGCAACCAAGTGAGGTGTACCCTAGGAGTGGCATGTGCACGTGTGTCAGGATTCAGTTTATGTTTATCTTTGCACATTTTTATGGTGAGCTACGAGTTGATTTTATTTTTCATACAAGTCTTGTCATGCATAGTTAACAGTTAATAATTTGTGGGAAATAAATTGCGGAAAGTGAATCTACGCTATTACAAGGCGTCGGGTATTTACATCGCCAAAAACATAACCCTTGAAAATAAATGCGAGAAATTAAAGAAAGCGATAAAAGGGTCCTAATTATCTATTACATCCTCGGAACAGATACATAAATATGATCAAAATAAATATGCGCGAAAAGAAATTGAATCGGGACGTCCTTAGGGTTTTGACCCTTTTTGAGAAGAAAATGAATTTTAGTCCTTTTTGCAATTAATTCAAATTACCTAATTTACTAATTAATTAATTAATTACAAGAAAAAAAGTATTTTTTTTAATATTTTAATGAAAATAAAATAAAAAGAAATTAAAATTATCAAAACCCTAATTCTAGGCTAATTTTATTTATTGTAAAAAAAGTTAAAATTTAAACCTAATTAAACTAAATTAGTTATATTAGTATTTGTTTACAAAAATAATTAATAATGAAATTAATTAATAATGATAATGATAAGAAAATATTTTTTTCTGAATTAATTATAAAAATAATTATTTGTTAGTTAAATAATAATAATAGTAATTAATAATAATAATTAATAAAAGAAAATAATTAAAAAGAAAATATAAAAGAGAAAAAGGGAAAGAAAAGAAGAACCCAGGGGGGTGTGTTGGTCCAGATGGAGGTTAGAAAGGCAATCTGAAGCCCATTAAGCCACAAAGCTACGTTTGACTTTCTGGATCAGGTGCACGTCCATTGACTGGGAGCATGGTGGTCACTCATCCTTTGTCATCAGATCTAGGCTTAAGGACACATGGCGCCTGATTGTTCGAGGCGCATGGTGGAACGCCTTTGTGAAGCCTGCATGAGATCACGTTATGAAAAATATTATGAGAATTTTGGGTGCACCTGGGAATCGAACCCAGGTCCCAATGATTCTTGGACAACACACTATCCACTAGGCCAGTTGCTTGTATATGATAATATAATGACAATAAATAATAATATACACAAATCAACGCATATGCTGAAAAGACAAAAAACACGCGTGTTTTGAATTATCCAACCAGGAAGCAACACGTACTCGTCTTCTTCGCTAAACCTGTAAAACAAAGATTAGATAGCAGGGGTTTTTAACCCCCACAACCTGTATCAACGAAAAATAGTGAATAGCCGTGTGAGCAAGATAAATATTTCGCGAGGGTGAATTTTGATTCGTCTTGATGCAACGATTTCAACCATATGCGTTAGGGGTTCTAATTTTGCCTGAGTAATAAAGCCCCAATTTGGAAGCTTGGAAACCCTAAATTTCTTCAATGGCAATTCACGATTCTGTACACTATAATCCAATTAGCTTATGCCATTAGTTTCCTGTGAATGCCAGCAATGCAAAACCAACAAAAAATCATATTAAATATGCATGAATCATGAGTTTGATTATGAAAAAAATGTGCAAACCGTGGGTTCGTGTAGAGCGATTTCTTAGGCCTTAGCACTTGGTTTTGATTCCAATACGTTTCTGGAAGTTCTAGCAATGTGTTTGAATCCTCAAATTGCTTTGAAAGGGCCTGGAACCTGGAAAACAGTTTTGGCTTTTTCTTGATTTTTTTTAATATGGTTATGGCTTTCTGCAACAATTCTCACGTCCATGGCATTAGGTTTAGCTTGTGCATATATAGTAGAATAGAATTAGGTTAAATCTTGGCCAAGGAATCCATTGCATTGATGTTTGTATATTTGATTGAAAATCAAATATTTTTCAATCTTTTTGATTGAGAAAACTTGCCAAACTTGGAGATTTTTGTCCCCTTCATGTGCAAACGAATTTGACAGCATATATTGAGCTTGTTTGCTTCACTAAAAGATTGAAAAATCATATCTTTGAATTTCCTACATTTTAAATTAATTAAATGAATTAAAATCAATTAAAAATCCAATTAATTAATAAAAAATAAGAAAATAAATTCAAATAATCTCAATGGGTCGTGCATAAGCCTTGGACAAAGTTTCAAGAAGAAATTTGAGGCCCATTAGCAAAAACAAGGTGTTTTGAGCAAAGTTGACTTTTGCAAATTCACAAAAATTTCCCAACTTCTCCAATGCATATCTTGCTCAATTTTGATCCTATGAACATGTTCTTGGACATTTTGGAAAGGTCTTGAAGTTCTCTAACCAATGACTTTGGTCCCATGTCATTTGGATTTACCAATCTCAAGTTATGGTCTTTGACTTAAAGTGCATTTTTGTTGACTTTTGAAATTGACCTATAATGTAGAAATTGATAACTTTTTGTGAGAGAATTTCTTGGACTTGGAATGTGAAGATGAGTTGTAGGAAATGTCATCCCCTTCAAAATGAGCATTGGATGGGATTTTTCTGATGAACCATAAAAAAGTTATGCCCTGGTCAAGATACAATTGACTTTTCTACTGTCCAAAAATAGTAACTTTTGCATCTTTGATGATTTTTGAGCCATGCTTGTGGAATCATGATCAAGACTTGATCAAATGATGATTGTGGACTCAAAATAAGATGTTGACCAAAAATTATGACTTTTGAATGTAAAATGACCATTTTACCCCTGCAGTCGACTGTGAAGCAAATGGAGCTTTTGATTGTGGAATTTGACCCTGTGAGTCTTGAAACTTGACATGTAGATGATTGACAATATATATAGGCCTATGGGACTTGATTGGATCATTGAAAACCCCAGATTCATTGAGAGAACCAAAACCCTAATTTTGACTGGCTTAGGAGGCAATTGGATTGTGCAACCCTTGAGAAATCTTGAACCATTTGAAGATGATTCTTGATAAATCTTGAAGAATATGGGAGGGAAAATTTTGGGGTACAACAGTTGCCCCTGTTCAATCTTCTTAAACCTGAGGATGTAGATTGGCTTGCGTGCCTTTCGTGATCCGAAGGTGGAAGATGATTGAACACTAGAGTGCCCAGAAATTCGCACTCGCATAGTGGAGTATCAGCAATGTGATGTCGGGAATGGGCTTATAGATGCCATTTGGAGATATGATGGATAGGAGGATGGGCTTATAGATGCCTTCTAGAGACGTGACATAATATTGTCGGGAATGGGCTTATAGATGCCATTTGGAAATGTAATGGATGGTTGTGGTGATGGGCTTAAAGATGCCATCTGGGGGTGTCGATCGTGTAAGAGATTCCTTAGAGAGAACTTGCGTACCTGAGAAAGAAAGATAATTTCCTGGTCTGTTACAGGCATTGATCTTCAATCTCTTCATGCAGATACTTTCCTGGCTAGATACAGGTATAGATCTATAATCCATCGCTCACAGATATGCCCTGGCTAGATACAGGTATCGAATCTGGAACTTCAAAAGGTTGATCGAGATAGCTTTCCTGGCTGGATACAGGCGTAGACCTCCAATCAGTCGCTCACAGATATGCCCTGGCTAGATACAAGTATCGAATCTGGAATTAGTCGTCTACAGATATGCCCTGGCTAGATACAGGTATCGAATCTGGAATTTCAAAAGGTTGATCGAGATAGCTTTCCTGGCTGGATACAAGCGTAGACCTCCAATCAGTCGCTCACAGATATGCCCTGGCTAGATACAGGTATCGAATCTGGAATTAGTCATCTACAAATATGCCCTGGCCAGATACAGGTATCGAATCTGGAATTAGTCGCCCACAGATATGCCCTGGCTAGATACAGGTATCGAATCTGGAACTTCAAAAGATTGATCGAGATAGCTTCCATGGCTGGATACAGGCGTATACCTCTAATCAGTCGCTCGCAGATATGCCCTGGCTAGATACATGTATCGAATCTGGAACTTCAAAAGGTTGACCGAGATAGATTTCCTGGCTGGATACAGGCGTAGACCTCTAATCAGTCACTCACAGATATGCCCTGGCTAGATACAGGTATCGAATCCGGAACTTCAAAAGGTTGATCGAGATAACTTTCCTGGCTGGATACAGGTGTATACCTCTGACCTGAGAATGAAAGATGACTTCCTGGCTAGATACAGGTATTGATCTTCAAACTCTTCATGCAGATATGCCCTGGCTAGATACAGGTATCGAATCTACAATCAATCGCTCACAGATATGCCCTAGCTAGATACAGGTATCGAATCTGGAACTGCGAAAGTTGATGGTAATCGTCTTTTGATTGACCTTTTCCTGAAAAGGAAAAACATTAGTTGTATGCAATGTCATGATGTTCTCAAAAATAAATGAGATCGTGTCGTATGCACTTTATCATGTATGTAAGCAGGATGTATGAAATGTGAAATGTCTATGAATGTATTTTAGTCTAGGAAAATAAATCCTTGACGAATGCCAGGAGCTTGTTGAATCCTGGGCTGATGTTTGAAGATTAGAGTTCTTCGTCTCCGCTGGGGATAATGATTGCAAGAATAAACCGGTATGAGAAGATGACTCCGTTGGGGAATGAACCTGGTGAAGAGATTACTCTGCAGGGAATTACTCTGGGAAGAGATACTTTGCTGAGATTTTGATGATAACTCCGCTGGGGATCCCGTTGATAAGCTCTGTTGGAGGATTTTGATGAACTCCGCTGGGGATAGGAAGAACTTCGCCGAGGACGATCTTTCCGTTGTAATTAGCTGAGGATAACCCAGTTATAGGCTCTGGTGGGGAATAACCTTTGAATATGGTCGAAGAGAGATATTCGTACTCTGCGGGAGACAAGCTTCTAGAATCTACTGGGAATAAGCTTCTAGAATCTACTGGGGATAAGCTTCCAGAATCTACTGGGGATAAGCTTCCAGAATCTAATTGGGATAAGCTTCCAGAATCTACTGGGGAGATGGTTCAACTCTCCTGGGGAAACTTTTGAACTGCACTGAGGAAAGGCTCCACTGGGGTGTCTGGTATTCTGCCGGGGAACAATCTTATATTAAGACTGCCGGGGATGCTTGTTGAGGAATATCTGTATACTCTGTTGGAGAATATTGAGATCTTCTGGGGATATCCAACTTCCTTGGGGATGACAGTAGCCTAACTCTGCTTGGGGAGAGTATCACTGACTTGCTAGGGATACTGTGCCTTTTCGGGGCTGATGGGAGACCAACTCTGCTTGGGGAGAGTATTGCTGAATCTTGTCTTACTCTCGGGGAGTGGAGGTAACTTGGTCATGTTCTTCAGCTGAACTTACCTTGGTACCTCGATGGACAAAGTAACTTGTATAGTTCGCACGATTCTTATTGCCCCAGCTTCTGTGGGAGAAGGTACCTGTGGAGGTGCTTGGTGACTGTCGATTGACAAACCTTCTTCTGGTAGGCAAGTGATGAGATGACAGGACATAGTCGTACGCTTTGATCCCTAACTTTTGCCTGGACCGCCCTTTCGGGTTTTCAGTCCATCGGGATACCCTTTTTTGCCCAAGCCGCCTTTTCAGGTTTTCGACTTGCCGGGTGTACATATTTTTTCATTTTCGTCCCTTATTTTTTCCCGAACCCTTTTGGTTCGCTGGGAAACCCTTATTTTTGCCTAGGCCAGTCGACCTAGCGGGTCTTTGATTATGCGTAGTATTTTTTAGACTATGTCCATGCTCTCAGAGCGCAGGGAGTTGTCACTGTCAGTAGTGTTGTGTCGCCATACTACCAGGAAATGTCTGATCATGCAAGATTTGCTGCTGGAATTCATGTCCAATGCCCCAGTTGATTCAGATGGAGATTTGCCCCTGTCTATTTGGCATCTTGAGAGATTCCTTGAATCTTGACCTGACTGCCCCAGATGATGGACAATGATTATACCGTGCCCCTTGATTGGAAGTGCTTTTGTTCACTAGATATTCTTCGTGCGAATTTCTCTGCTGTTCGAACAAATAGTCATATGCAAACAATGTTATTTTAAGAATGCAAAGCTTATGTCTGTCTCGAAATTTTTGAAAATGCAGTTTTCAATAAAACAAGTGAATTTGTGATGTCAACTCAGTATTTTACAGCAAGCCTTAAGGAGTCAGGATACCTTTTGTAACAGTATGCTTTCGAACTAACCCATGCTTCAGCTAGGACTTTTTAAGGGTTATAACGTGTCCTGGTTCACGGTTTAAGAAACAAAGGATAAAGGCTCAAATTTTATTTGTACCCACCCGCTCTTCGTGATGTTCTTCAATCCTAAACTCAGCTAATCGTGTGTTAGTCCTTGTTTGAGTCTTTGCTCTAATATTCCGGTGATGGTTCGGATACTGACAATTTATTTTGAACAGGAAGTCAGTTTTTTTTTGTTGAGGGTTTGTAGGACCTCTTTCTTTTTGATTTTATTATCCCCGTCTTTTTGCCTGAACTGTTTCTTTTGTGATTACAGTCAGCGGGATGCCCCAGTTTTTTTGTAAGTCTCCTTCATAGGTTTTGACTTATTGGGCTTTTATTTTGAGAAATAATGACTGCCTGTCTTTATGATTATTCGGAACCATCACTGTCTTTTGTCTTGGAAGGACTTCTTTGATGTCGTTCATTGTGCACTGGGATAAACTGAGAGAACTACCCTGCCCCAGGTTATAATTAAGGGTTTTAATTTTTGAAAAGAAAAACTCCAACTTCTTTGGCTCGAAGGGGTTGACTAGGGATTATCTTCCTTATAACTCCACTGTTTAGGATTTGAAACAATGCCTGTACTTCATCAGCGGGGTCTGTTCAAAAGCATACTGTAAATATCATGGTATCGTTTTCGTCATCCTCCCTCAAAAGGCTTAGAATTTTTTTTTAATCGAGAGTTAATCATCACAAATATGAAAGCAATTTGAATATAGTGAATACGAATGGATTGGTTCGAAACAGAGATATGTTATGCATTAATGAAATAAAAAAGTTTGCCATGACAATAATTGTTTGAATAAACAAAGAAAAATACAACTTGAACATTCGAATGAACAAAAGTTTCTTAGTTTGGATTAGTCATCTCAGATGGAGAATTCTCAGCGGAAGATTTTCATCTCACTATCTGGCATAAACTCCAGCACCCTTCCGTCGATCAAGTCTTGGATCTTGTTCTTCAGACTCCAACAGTCGTCGGTGTCATGTCCAGGACTGTCAGAATGGTAGGCACATCTTTCATCAGGGTTATACCTTGGGGAGGTTGTGTTGGGCTTCTGGGGAGGATCCTTTAACGTAAGCAGATTAACCTCCAACAGGCGTTTTAGTATGAGAGCTGATGGTATATCAGTCTCCGAGAAATGTCTTCCAAGCGTATTTCGCTTACGCCGATTACCCTGTTGCTGCTGGCGAGGTTGATGCTGGGCTAGTGACCCTGAAGCAAACTGAGGAGCTTTCCCCTTGTCTTCTTGCCCCAAAGGTGGTTGAATGATGGCTTGGTCTTCAACCCTAGTTGTTGGCCTCATTCGGTTATTTTGAAGCAGCTTGTTGACGAGGACCCTGAGCTCTTCTTGTCTTTGAGCTAAGTCTTGAATGAGGGTCATCTGCCCCAGCATCTGGGTTCTCATTGCGTCTACCTCAGCTTGCAGATGTTTCAGCCGTTCGTCTTTATCGTCTTCAGGACTCTTCTTGACCAAATTCTCCATGAGGAGTGTTCTCAACTCTTCCTGCCCCTTGGATAGGCTTAGGAAGATTTCCCTGAACTGAGTCTCTTGAGTACGGAGATCCTGGTTGTCTGGTTGGAAAGCCATGGCTGAAATAAACAGCGAGAATATGAGAGACCTGTATCAGATGACCTGTTGTGCAATGATATGTATGATATGCATGCAATGTTTTCAAGGATCTCGCAGGGTAAACAAGAAAATTGTTAGAATTTGAATTTTGTAGCTTGATGGAAGGAACTTCATGTTGTTGAGAGTCCTTCTTCAAGAGTCAAGGCTCACCATATCGAGTGGGTCATAGCCCCTGACTCAAGTTATCATGCTTGGATTTCTGGACAGCTTTGTCTAGAGGAAAATAAATCCCCTTTGCCCCTTGCTAGACATTTGATCCATCATGATCTGCATCACAAACCCTTGAGATCCTTGAAATGGGTTAGTCCTTATGCAAGATGTATGCAATGGTATGATGATATGATGTTATGCACGTGGATGCAAAGGTGTGAGGTGTAAGTAAGCCCTGTAATAAGTCCAGGTTAAGGACTGTAAACAAAACCTGCAAGGAACTCATGTGTCAGATAACAAGAATGTGCAAGTAGTTCAAGTTTGAAGGCACACAAGTCACACAAAAGAGCCCTTAGATTTCAGGCTGGCATGAAGTTTAGGTACTACCCTCTTGAAGTTGGTTAGCTCAAAACCTGTCCTATCAAAAGTAACCGGGTTCTAAGGAGCTCAATATCATTGGGTTGTTTTCTATGTTCATTGTTTTGATTTAGCCACTGAACTGGCGATCAAAATATTCCAAGAAAACAACCCTCAATGAGTGTAGTATTGAGTATCTACCAACTTCGGACTGCACCAAAGTCGGTCATCTCACTACCCCTAAAGAGGCCAGGATGGTCAAGTAAGGTTCCTAAGGTCAGTTGATGCTTCACGACACCACGCGGCGGCCCCGTACTCTCCTTGACTTGACTCAAGGGTTACCGGTACTCACCAAAGTGCCACATCAATGTAGCAACTGCTTCAACCATGTCGGTATACCCCACACAGTTCCCTCACAGTTTGTTGCTACTTCTAAAAGGTATCCCCCAGATCTGGGTTAGGATCTATGAAACTCCAAGACAAGCCCATAATATTAAAGCAAACAAAGCAAGCAATTGAAAACAAGAGTGGCCTAATCCTAAGGTACACCTCACTTATAAATCCCCAGCAGAGTCGCCAGTTCTGTGATCGGTGGAAATAGAACTGACTGTTTTAGAATGCTGGTTCGCGTTTGCGTTTCGCAAAATGTCGCGGCAAGCAAGAGTCACCACCGTCTTTTATTTTCTCCAACAAGGAAAGGACAAAAGCACAGCAAAATTCCTTTTCGAGATGTTTCTCGGGTTTGGGAGGTAGATTATAGAAAGGGAAGGTGTTAGCACCCTTTCTATCCGTGGTTATCCACGGGCTCTTAGGTACTTGCTCACTATGTTTTCAAAAAAAATTGTTTGCATTTCTTGTATTTGTGGGTTTTGAAAAAGTTTCGTTTTGAAAACTTCTAGGTAACTCTTGTATCAGTCCTCAAGAGTGTATGAAGTGTTTGTTTGAAAACTTTTTGAAAGTGTAGGTGCGAAAAGTCGTTTTTTTTGTTTTTGAAAGAGCAAGTACCCAGGAGAGATCTACCTACTCTAAGGAATTAAGTTGTGTAAGAGTCCTTAAGACAATACTATCCCACTATTGAGAAGTAGGTAGCACCGTCGTTGGAGTTATTCGGGTCAATTCGATTATAGGAACGTGTGTGGTCACCAAAGCAATAGTAGGACGCCTTAGCGGTAACCCTAATGTCCTAGATCCTTTTTATCCGAGGCAACAGTTTCGAGACAACTGGATCTTTAGACAGGAGGGCGACCTCTAAAACACCCTATACTTAATGACCACGTCGAGGCAACCAAGTGAGGCGTACCCTAGGAGTGGCTTGTGCACGTGTGTCAGGATTCAATTTATGTTTATCTTTGCACATTTTTATGGTGAGCTACGAGTTAATTTTATTTTTCATACAAGTCTTGTCATGCATAGTTAACAGTTAATAATTTGCGGGAAATAAATTGCGGAAAGTGAATCTACGCTATTACAAGGCGTCGGGTATTTACATCGCCAAAAACATAACCCTTGAAAATAAATGCGAGAAATTAAAGAAAGCGATAAAAGGGTCCTAATTATCTATTACATCCTCGGAACAGATACATAAATATGATCAAAATAAATATGCGCGAAAAGAAATTGAATCGGGACGTCCTTAGGGTTTTGACCCTTTTTGAGAAGAAAATGAATTTTAGTCCTTTTTGCAATTAATTCAAATTACCTAATTTACTAATTAATTAATTAATTACAAGAAAAAAAGTATTTTTTTTAATGTTTTAATGAAAATAAAATAAAAAGAAATTAAAATTATCAAAACCCTAATTCTAGGCTAATTTTATTTATTGTAAAAAAAGTTAAAATTTAAACCTAATTAAACTAAATTAGTTATATTAGTATTTATTTACAAAAATAATTAATAATGAAATTAATTAATAATGATAATGATAAGAAAATATTGTTTTCTGAATTAATTATAAAAATAATTATTTGTTAGTTAAATAATAATAATAGTAATTAATAATAATAATCAATAAAAGAAAATAATTAAAAAGAAAATATAAAAGAGTAAAAGGGAAAGAAAAGAAGAACCCGGGGGGGGGGGTGTTGGCCCAGATGGAGGTTAGAAAGGCAATCTGAAGCCCATTAAGCCACAAAGCCACATTTGACTTTCTGGATCAGGTGCACGTCCATTGACTGGGAGCATGGTGGTCACTCATCCTTTGTCATCAGATCTAGGCTTAAGGACACATGGCGCCTGATTTTTTGAGGCGCATGGTGGAACGCCTTTGTGAAGCCTGCATGAGATCACGTTATGAAAATATTATGAGAATTTTGGGTGGACCTGGGAATCGAACCCAGGTCCCAATGATTCTTGGACAAAGCACTATCCACTAGGCCAGTTGCTTGCATCTGATAATATAATGACAATAAATAATAATATACACAAATCAACGCATATGCTGAAAAGACAAAAAACGCGCGTGTTTTGAATTATCCAACCAGGAATCAACACGTACTCGTCTTCTTCGCTAAACCTGTAAAACAAAGATTAGATAGCGGGGATTTTAACCCCCACAACCTGTATCAACGAAAAATAGCGAATAGGCGTGTGAGCAAGATAAATATTTCGCGAGGGTGAATTTTGATTCGTCTTGATGCAATGATTTCAACCATATGCGTTAGGGGTTCTAATTTTGCCTGAGTAATAAAGCCCCAATTTGGAAGCTTGGAAACCCTAAATTTCTTCAATGGCAATTCACGATTCTGTACACTATAATCCAATTAGCTTATGCCATTAGTTTCCTGTGAATGCCAGCAATGCAAAACCAACAAAAAATCATATTAAATATGCATGAATCATGAGTTTGATTATGAAAAAAAATGTGCAAACCGTGGGTTCGTGTAGAGTGATTTCTTAGGCCTTAGCACTTGGTTTTGATTCCAATATGTTTCTGGAAGTTCTAGCAATGTGTTTGAATCCTCAAATTGCTTTGAAAGGGACTGGAACCTAGAAAACAGTTTTGGCTTTTTCTTGATTTTTTTTTAAATATGGTTATGGCTTTCTGCAGCAATTCTCACGTCCATGGCATTAGGTTTAGCTTGTGCATATATAGTAGAATAGAATTAGGTTAAATCTTGGCCAAGGAATCCATTGCATTAATGTTTGTATATTTGATTGAAAATCAAATATTTTTCAATCTTTTTGATTGAGAAAACTTGCCAAACTTGGAGATTTTTGTCCCCTTGATGTGCACACGAATTTGACAGCATATATTGAGCTTGTTTGCTTCACCAAAAGATTGAAAAATCATATATTTGAATTTCCTACATTTTAAATTAATTAAATGAATTAAAATCAATTAAAAATTCTAATTAATTAATAAAAAATAAGAAAATAAATTCAAATAATCTCAATGGGTCGTGCATAAGCCTTGGACAAAGTTTCAAGAAGAAATTTGAGGTCCATTAGCAAAAACAAGGTGTTTTGAGCAAAGTTGACTTTTGCAAATTCACAAAAATTTCCCAACTTATCCAATGCATATCTTGCTCAATTTTGATCATATGAACATGTTCTTGGACATTTTGGAAAGGTCTTGAAGTTCTCAAACCAATGCCTTTGGTCCCATGTCATTTGGATTTACTAATCTCAAGTTATGGTCTTTGACTTAAAGTGCATTTTTGTTGACTTTTGAAATTGACCTATAATGTAGAAATTGATAACTTTTTGTGAGAGCATTTCTTGGACTTGGAATGTGAAGATGAGTTGTAGGAAATGTCATCCCCTTTAAAATGAGCATTGGATGGGATTTTTCTGATGAACCATGAAAAAGTTATGCCCTGGTCAAGATACAGTTGACTTTTCTACTATCCAAAAATAGTAACTTTTGCATCTTTGGTGATTTTTGAGCCATGCTTGTGGAATCATGATCAAGACTTGATCAAATGATGATTGTGGACTCAAAATAAGATGTTGACCAAAAATTCTGACTTTTGAATGTAAAATGACCATTTTACCCCTGCAGTTGACTGTGAAGCAAATAGAGCTTTTGATTGTGGAATTTGACCCTGTGAGTCTTGAAACTTGACATGTAGATGCCTGACAATATATATAGGCCTATGGAACTTGATTGGACCATTGAAAACCCCAGATTCATTGACAGAACCAAAACCCTAATTTTGACTGGCTTAGGAGGCAGTTGGACTGTGCAACCCTTGAGAAATCTTGAACCATTTGAAGATGATTCTTGATAAATATTGAAGAATATGGGAGGGAAAATTTTGGGGTACAACAGTTGCCCCTGTTCAATTTTCTTAAACCTGAGGATGTAGATTGGCTTGCGTGCCTTTCGTGATCCGAAGGTGGAAGATGATTGAACACTAGAGTGCCCAGAAATTTGCACTCGCATAGTGGAGTATCAACAATGTGATGTTGGGAATGGGCTTATAGATGCCATTTGGAGATATGATGGATAGGAGGATGGGCTTATAGATGCCATCTAGAGACGTGACATAATCTTGTCAGGAATGGGCTTATAGATGCCATTTGGAAATGTAATGGATGGTTGTGGTGATGGGCTTAAAGATGCCATCCAGGGGTGTCGATCGCGTAAGAGATTCCTTAGCGAGAACTTGCGTACCTGAGAAAGAAAGATAATTTCTTGGCCTGTTACAGGCGTTGATCTTCAATCTCTTCATGCAGATACTTTCCTGGCTAGGTACAGGTATAGATCTACAATCAATCGCTCATAGATATGCCCTAGCTAGATACCGGTATTGAATCTGGAACTTCAAAAGGTTGATCGAGATAGCTTTCCTGGCTGGATATAGGCGTAAACCTCCAATCAGTCGCTCACAGATATGCCCTGGCTAGATACAGGTATCGAATCTGGAATTATTCGTCTACAGATATGCCCTGGCTAGATACAGGTATCGAATCTGGAACTTCAAAAGGTTGATCGAGATAGCTTTCCTGGCTGGATACAAGCGTAGACCTCCAATCAGTCGCTCACAGATATGCCCTGGCTAGATACAGGTATCAAATCTGGAATTAGTTGTCTACAGATATGCCCTGGCCAGATACATGTATCGAATCTGTAATTAGTCGCCCACAGATATGCCCTGGCTAGATACAGGTATCGAATCTGGAACTTCAAAAGATTGATCGAGATAGCTTCCCTGGCTGGATACAGGCGTAGACCTCTAATCAGTCGCTCGCAGATATGCCCTGGCTAGATACAAGTATCGAATCTGGAACTTCAAAAGGTTGATCGAGATAGCTTTCCTGGCTGGATATAGGCGTAGACCTCTAATCAGTCGCTCACAGATATGCCCTGGCTAGATACAGGTATCGAATCCGGAACTTCAAAAGGTTGATCGAGATAGCTTTCCTGGCTGAATACAGGTGTAGACCTCTAACCTGAGAATGAAAGATGACTTCCTGGCTAGATACAGGTATTGATCTTCAAATTCTTCATGCAGATATGCCCTGGCTAGATACAGGTATCGAATCTACAATCAATCGCTCACAGATATGCCCTGGCTAGATACAGGTATTGAATCTGGAACTGCGAAAGTTGATGGTAATCGTCTTTTGATTGACCTTTTCCTGAAAAGGCAAAACATTAGTTGTATGCAATGTCATGATGTATGAAATGCATGATGTCATGATGTTCTAAAAAATAAATGAGATAGTGTCGTATGCACTTTATCATGTATGTAAGCAGGATGTATGAAATGTGAAATGTCTATGAATGTATTTTCGTCTAGGAAAATAAATCCTTGACGAATGCCGGGAGCTTGTTGAATCCTGGGCTGATGTTTGAAGATTAGAGTTCTTCGTATCTGCTGGGGATGATGATTGCAAGAATAAACCGGTAGGAGAAGATGACTCCGTTGGGGAATGAACCTGGTGAAGAGATTACTCTGCGGGGAATTACTCTGTGGGAAGAGATACTTTGTTGAGATTTTGATGATAACTCCGCTGGGGATTCCGTTGATAAGCTCTGTTGGAGGATTTTGATGAACTCCGTTGGGGATAGGAAGAACTTCGCCGAGGACGATCTTTCCGTTGTAATTAGCTGAGGATAACCCAGTTATAGGCTCTGGTGGGGAATAACCTTTGAATATGGTCGAAGAGAGATATTCGTACTCTGAGGGAGACAAGCTTCCAGAATCTACTGGGAATAAGCTTCCAGAATCTACTGGGGATAAGCTTCCAGAATCTATTGGGGATAAGCTTCCAGAATCTACTGGGGATAAGCTTCCAGAATCTACTGGGGAGATGGTTCAACTCTCCTGGGGAAACTTTTGAACTGCACTGGGGAAAGGCTCCACTGGGGTGTCTGGTATTCCGCCGGGGAACAATCTTATATTAAGACTGTCGGGGATGCTTGTTGAGGAATATCTGTATACTCTGTTGGAGAATATTGAGATCTTCTGGGGATATCCAACTTCCTTGGGGATGACAGTAGCCTAACTCTGCTTGGGGAGAGTATCGCTGACTTGCTAGGGATACTGTGCCTTTTCGGGGATGATGGGAGACCAACTCTGCTTGGGGAGAGTATTGCTGAATCTTGTCTTACTCTCGGGGAGTGGAGGTAACTTGGTCATGTTCTTCAGCTGAACTTACCTTGGTACCTCGGTGGACAGAGCAACTTGTATAGTTTGCATGATTCTTATTGCCCCAACTTCTGTGGGAGAAGGTACCTGTGGAGGTGCTTGGTGACTGCCGATTGACAAACCTTCTTCTGGTAGGCAAGTGACGAGATGACAGAACATAGTCGTACGCTTTGATCCCTAACTTTTGCCTGGACCGTCCTTTCGGGTTTTCAGTCCATCGGGATACCCTTTTTTGCCCAAGCCGCCTTTTCAGGTTTTCAACTTGCCGGGTGTACAGATTTTTTAATTTTCGTCCCTTATTTTTGCCCGAACCCTTTTGGTTCGTCGGGAAACCCTTATTTTTGCCTAGGCCAGTCGACCTAGCGGGTCTTTGATTATGCGTAGTATTTTTTCGACTATGTCCATGCTCTCAGAGCGCAGGGAGTTGTCACTGTCAGTAGTGTTGTGTCGCCATACTACCAGGAAATGTATGATCATGCAAGATTCGTTGCTGGAATTCATGTCCAATGCCCCAGTTGATTCAGATGGAGATTTGCCCCTGGCTATTTGGCATCTTGAGAGATTCCTTGAATCTTGACCTGACTGCCCCAGATGATGGATAATGATTATGCCGTGCCCCTTGATTGGAAGTGCTTTTGTTCACTAGATATTCTTCGTGCGAATTTCTCTGTTGTTCGAACAAATAGTCATATGCAAACAATGTTATTTTAAGAATGAAAAGCTTATGTCTGTCTCAAAATTTTTGAAAATGCAGTTTTCAATAAAACAAGTGAATTTGTGATGTCAACTCAGTATTTTACAACAAGCCTTAAGGAGTCAGGATACCTTTTGTAACAGTATGCTTTCGAACTAACCCATGCTTCAGCTAGGACTTTTTAAGGGTTATAACGTGGCCTGGTTCACGGTTTAAGAAACAAAGGATAAAGGCTCAAATTTTATTTATACCCACCCGCTCTTCGTGATGTTCTTCAATCCTAAACTCAGCTAATCGTGCGTTAGTCCTTGTTTGAGTCTTTGCTCTGATATTCCGGTGATGGTTCGGATACTGACAATTTATTTTGAACAGGCAGTCAGTTTTTTTTTGTTGAGGATTTGTAGGACCTCTTTCTTTTTGATTTTATTATCCCTGTCTTTTTGCCTGAACTGTTTCTTTTGTGATTACAGTCAGCGGGATGCCCCAGTTTTTTTGTAAGTCTCCTTCATAGGTTTTGACTTATTGGGCTTTTATTTTGAGAAATAATGACTGCCTGTCTTTATGATTATTTGGAACCATCACTGTCTTTTGTCTTGGAAGGACTTCTTTGATGTCGTTCATTGTGCACTGGGATCAACTGAGAGAACTACCCTGCCCCAGGTTATAATTAAGGGTTTTAATTTTTGAAAAGAAAAACTCCAACTTCTTTGGCTCAAAGGGGTTGACTAGGGATTATCTTCCTTATAACTCCACTGTTTAGGATTTGAAACAATGCCTGTACTTCATCAGCGGGGTCTGTTCAAAAGCATACTGTAAAGATCGTGGTATCGTTTTCGTCATCCTCCCTCAAAAGGCTTAGAATTTTTTTTAATCGAGAGTTAATCATCACAAATATGAAAGCAATTTGAATATAGTGAATACGAATGGATTGGTTCAAAACAGACATATGCGATGCATTAATGAAATAAAAACGTTTGCCATGACAATAATTGTTTGAATAAACAAAGAAAAATACAACTTGAACATTCGAATGAACAAAAGTTTCTTAGTTTGGATTAGTCATCTCAGATGGAGAATTCTCAGCGGAAGATTTTCATCTCACCATCTGGCATAAACTCCAGCACCCTTCCGTCGATCAAGTCTTGGATCTTGTTCTTCAGACTCCAACAGTCGTCGGTGTCATGTCCAAGACTGTCAGAATGGTAGGCACATCTTTCATCAGGGTTATACCTTGGGGAGGCTGTGTTGGGCTTCTGGGGAGGATCCTTTAACGTAAGAAGATTGACCTCCAACAGGCGTTTTAGTATGAGAGATGATGGTATATCAGTCTCTGAGAAATGTCTTCCAGGCGTATTTCGCTTACACCGATTACCCTGTTGCTGCTGGCGAGGTTGATGCTGGGCTAGTGACCCTGAAGCAAACTGAGGAGCTTTTCCCTTATCTTCTTGCCCCAAAGGTGGTTGAATGATGGCTTGGTCTTCAACCCTAGTTGTTGGCCTCATTCAGTTATTTTGAAGCAGCTTGTTGACGAGGACCCTGAGCTCTTCTTGTCTTTGAGATAAGTCTTGAATGAGGGTCATCTGCCCCAGCATCTGGGTTCTCATTGCGTCTACCTCAGCATGCAGATGTTTCAGCCGTTCGTCCTTATCGTCTTCGGGACTCTTCTTGACCAAATTCCCCATGAGGAGTGTTCTCAACTCTTCCTGCCCCTTGGATAGGCTTAGGAAGATTTCCCTGAACTGAGTCTCTTGAGTACGGAGATCCTGGTTGTCTGGTTGGAAAGCCATGGCTGAAATAAACAGCGAGAATATGAGAGACCTGTATCGGATGACCTGTTGTGCAATGATATGTATGATATGCATGCAATGTTTTCAAGGATCTCGCGGGGTAAACAAGAAAATTGTTAGAATTTGAATTTTGTAGCTTGATGGAAGGAACTTCATGTTGTTGAGAGTCCTTCTTCAAGAGTCAAGGCTCACCATATCGAGTGGGTCATAGCCCCTGACTCAAGTTATCATGCTTGGATTTCTGGACAGCTTTGTCTAGAGGAAAATAAATCCCCTTTGCCCCTTGCTAGACATTTGATCCATCATGATCTGCATCACAAACCCTTGAGATCCTTGAAATGGGTTAGTCCTTATGCAAGATGTATGCAATGGTATGATGCTATGATGTTATGCACGTGGATGCAAAGGTGTGAGGTGTAAGTAAGCCCTGTAATAAGTCCAGGTTAAGGACTGTAAACAAAACCTGCAAGGAACTCATGTGTCAGATAACAAGAATGTGCAAGTAGTTCAAGTTTGAAGGCACACAAGTCACACAAAAGAGCCCTTAGATTTCAGGCTGGCATGAAGTTTAGGTACTACCCTCTTGAAGTTGGTTAGCTCAAAACCTGTCCTATCAAAAGTAACCGGGTTCTAAGGAGCTCAATATCATTGGGTTGTTTTCTATGTTCATTGTTTTGATTTAGCCACTGAACTGGCGATCAAAATATTCCAAGAAAACAACCCTCAATGAGTGTAGTATCGAGTATCTACCAACTTCGGACTGCACCAAAGTCGGTCATCTCACTACCCCTAAAGAGGCCAGGATGGTCAAGTAAGGTTCCTAAGGTCAGTTGATGCTTCACGACACCACGCGGCGGCCCCGTACTCTCCTTGACTTGACTCAAGGGTTACCGGTACTCACCAAAGTGCCACATCAATGTAGCAACTGCTTCAACCTTGTCGGTATACCCCACACAGTTCCCTCACAGTTTGTTGCTACTTCTAAAAGGTATCCCCCAGATCTGGGTTAGGATCTATGAAACTCCAAGACAAGCCCATAATATTAAAGCAAACAAAGCAAGCAATTGAAAACAAGAGTGGCCTAATCCTAAGGTACACCTCACTTATAAATCCCCAGCAGAGTCGCCAGTTCTGTGATCGGTGGAAATAGAACTGACTGTTTTAGAATGCTGGTTCGCGTTTGCGTTTCGCAAAATGTCGCGGCAAGCAAGAGTCACCATCGTCTTTTATTTTCTCCAACAAGGAAAGGACAAAAGCACAGCAAAATTCCTTTTCGAGATGTTTCTCGGGTTTGGGAGGTAGATTATAGAAAGGGAAGGTGTTAGCACCCTTTCTATCCGTGGTTATCCACGGGCTCTTAGGTACTTGCTCACTATGTTTTCAAAAAAAATTGTTTGCATTTCTTGTATTTGTGGGTTTTGAAAAAGTTTCGTTTTGAAAACTTCTAGGTAACTCTTGTATCAGTCCTCAAGAGTGTATGAAGTGTTTGTTTGAAAACTTTTTGAAAGTGTAGGTGCGAAAAGTCGTTTTTTTTTGTTTTTGAAAGAGCAAGTACCCAGGAGAGATCTACCTACTCTAAGGAATTAAGTTGTGTAAGAGTCCTTAAGACAATACTATCCCACTATTGAGAAGTAGGTAGCACCGTCGTTGGAGTTATTCGGGTCAATTCGATTATAGGAACGTGTGTGGTCACCAAAGCAATAGTAGGACGCCTTAGCGGTAACCCTAATGTCCTAGATCCTTTTTATCCGAGGCAACAGTTTCGAGACAACTGGATCTTTAGACAGGAGGGCGACCTCTAAAACACCCTATACTTAATGACCACGTCGAGGCAACCAAGTGAGGCGTACCCTAGGAGTGGCTTGTGCACGTGTGTCAGGATTCAATTTATGTTTATCTTTGCACATTTTTATGGTGAGCTACGAGTTAATTTTATTTTTCATACAAGTCTTGTCATGCATAGTTAACAGTTAATAATTTGCGGGAAATAAATTGCGGAAAGTGAATCTACGCTATTACAAGGCGTCGGGTATTTACATCGCCAAAAACATAACCCTTGAAAATAAATGCGAGAAATTAAAGAAAGCGATAAAAGGGTCCTAATTATCTATTACATCCTCGGAACAGATACATAAATATGATCAAAATAAATATGCGCGAAAAGAAATTGAATCGGGACGTCCTTAGGGTTTTGACCCTTTTTGAGAAGAAAATGAATTTTAGTCCTTTTTGCAATTAATTCAAATTACCTAATTTACTAATTAATTAATTAATTACAAGAAAAAAAGTATTTTTTTTAATGTTTTAATGAAAATAAAATAAAAAGAAATTAAAATTATCAAAACCCTAATTCTAGGCTAATTTTATTTATTGTAAAAAAAGTTAAAATTTAAACCTAATTAAACTAAATTAGTTATATTAGTATTTATTTACAAAAATAATTAATAATGAAATTAATTAATAATGATAATGATAAGAAAATATTGTTTTCTGAATTAATTATAAAAATAATTATTTGTTAGTTAAATAATAATAATAGTAATTAATAATAATAATCAATAAAAGAAAATAATTAAAAAGAAAATATAAAAGAGTAAAAGGGAAAGAAAAGAAGAACCCGGGGGGGGGGGGGGGGGTGTTGGCCCAGATGGAGGTTAGAAAGGCAATCTGAAGCCCATTAAGCCACAAAGCCACATTTGACTTTCTGGATCAGGTGCACGTCCATTGACTGGGAGCATGGTGGTCACTCATCCTTTGTCATCAGATCTAGGCTTAAGGACACATGGCGCCTGATTTTTTGAGGCGCATGGTGGAACGCCTTTGTGAAGCCTGCATGAGATCACGTTATGAAAATATTATGAGAATTTTGGGTGGACCTGGGAATCGAACCCAGGTCCCAATGATTCTTGGACAAAGCACTATCCACTAGGCCAGTTGCTTGCATCTGATAATATAATGACAATAAATAATAATATACACAAATCAACGCATATGCTGAAAAGACAAAAAACGCGCGTGTTTTGAATTATCCAACCAGGAATCAACACGTACTCGTCTTCTTCGCTAAACCTGTAAAACAAAGATTAGATAGCGGGGGTTTTTAACCCCCACAACCTGTATCAACGAAAAATAGCGAATAGGCGTGTGAGCAAGATAAATATTTCGCGAGGGTGAATTTTGATTCGTCTTGATGCAATGATTTCAACCATATGCGTTAGGGGTTCTAATTTTGCCTGAGTAATAAAGCCCCAATTTGGAAGCTTGGAAACCCTAAATTTCTTCAATGGCAATTCACGATTCTGTACACTATAATCCAATTAGCTTATGCCATTAGTTTCCTGTGAATGCCAGCAATGCAAAACCAACAAAAAATCATATTAAATATGCATGAATCATGAGTTTGATTATGAAAAAAAATGTGCAAACCGTGGGTTCGTGTAGAGTGATTTCTTAGGCCTTAGCACTTGGTTTTGATTCCAATATGTTTCTGGAAGTTCTAGCAATGTGTTTGAATCCTCAAATTGCTTTGAAAGGGACTGGAACCTAGAAAACAGTTTTGGCTTTTTCTTGATTTTTTTTAAATATGGTTATGGCTTTCTGCAGCAATTCTCACGTCCATGGCATTAGGTTTAGCTTGTGCATATATAGTAGAATAGAATTAGGTTAAATCTTGGCCAAGGAATCCATTGCATTAATGTTTGTATATTTGATTGAAAATCAAATATTTTTCAATCTTTTTGATTGAGAAAACTTGCCAAACTTGGAGATTTTTGTCCCCTTGATGTGCACACGAATTTGACAGCATATATTGAGCTTGTTTGCTTCACCAAAAGATTGAAAAATCATATATTTGAATTTCCTACATTTTAAATTAATTAAATGAATTAAAATCAATTAAAAATTCTAATTAATTAATAAAAAATAAGAAAATAAATTCAAATAATCTCAATGGGTCGTGCATAAGCCTTGGACAAAGTTTCAAGAAGAAATTTGAGGTCCATTAGCAAAAACAAGGTGTTTTGAGCAAAGTTGACTTTTGCAAATTCACAAAAATTTCCCAACTTATCCAATGCATATCTTGCTCAATTTTGATCATATGAACATGTTCTTGGACATTTTGGAAAGGTCTTGAAGTTCTCAAACCAATGCCTTTGGTCCCATGTCATTTGGATTTACTAATCTCAAGTTATGGTCTTTGACTTAAAGTGCATTTTTGTTGACTTTTGAAATTGACCTATAATGTAGAAATTGATAACTTTTTGTGAGAGCATTTCTTGGACTTGGAATGTGAAGATGAGTTGTAGGAAATGTCATCCCCTTTAAAATGAGCATTGGATGGGATTTTTCTGATGAACCATGAAAAAGTTATGCCCTGGTCAAGATACAGTTGACTTTTCTACTATCCAAAAATAGTAACTTTTGCATCTTTGGTGATTTTTGAGCCATGCTTGTGGAATCATGATCAAGACTTGATCAAATGATGATTGTGGACTCAAAATAAGATGTTGACCAAAAATTCTGACTTTTGAATGTAAAATGACCATTTTACCCCTGTAGTTGACTGTGAAGCAAATAGAGCTTTTGATTGTGGAATTTGACCCTGTGAGTCTTGAAACTTGACATGTAGATGCCTGACAATATATATAGGCCTATGGAACTTGATTGGACCATTGAAAACCCCAGATTCATTGACAGAACCAAAACCCTAATTTTGACTGGCTTAGGAGGCAGTTGGACTGTGCAACCCTTGAGAAATCTTGAACCATTTGAAGATGATTCTTGATAAATATTGAAGAATATGGGAGGGAAAATTTTGGGGTACAACAGTTGCCCCTGTTCAATTTTCTTAAACCTGAGGATGTAGATTGGCTTGCGTGCCTTTCGTGATCCGAAGGTGGAAGATGATTGAACACTAGAGTGCCCAGAAATTTGCACTCGCATAGTGGAGTATCAACAATGTGATGTTGGGAATGGGCTTATAGATGCCATTTGGAGATATGATGGATAGGAGGATGGGCTTATAGATGCCATCTAGAGACGTGACATAATCTTGTCAGGAATGGGCTTATAGATGCCATTTGGAAATGTAATGGATGGTTGTGGTGATGGGCTTAAAGATGCCATCCAGGGGTGTCGATCGCGTAAGAGATTCCTTAGCGAGAACTTGCGTACCTGAGAAAGAAAGATAATTTCTTGGCCTGTTACAGGCGTTGATCTTCAATCTCTTCATGCAGATACTTTCCTGGCTAGGTACAGGTATAGATCTACAATCAATCGCTCATAGATATGCCCTAGCTAGATACCGGTATTGAATCTGGAACTTCAAAAGGTTGATCGAGATAGCTTTCCTGGCTGGATATAGGCGTAAACCTCCAATCAGTCGCTCACAGATATGCCCTGGCTAGATACAGGTATCGAATCTGGAATTATTCGTCTACAGATATGCCCTGGCTAGATACAGGTATCGAATCTGGAACTTCAAAAGGTTGATCGAGATAGCTTTCCTGGCTGGATACAAGCGTAGACCTCCAATCAGTCGCTCACAGATATGCCCTGGCTAGATACAGGTATCAAATCTGGAATTAGTTGTCTACAGATATGCCCTGGCCAGATACATGTATCGAATCTGTAATTAGTCGCCCACAGATATGCCCTGGCTAGATACAGGTATCGAATCTGGAACTTCAAAAGATTGATCGAGATAGCTTCCCTGGCTGGATACAAGCGTAGACCTCTAATCAGTCGCTCGCAGATATGCCCTGGCTAGATACAAGTATCGAATCTGGAACTTCAAAAGGTTGATCGAGATAGCTTTCCTGGCTGGATATAGGCGTAGACCTCTAATCAGTCGCTCACAGATATGCCCTGGCTAGATACAGGTATCGAATCCGGAACTTCAAAAGGTTGATCGAGATAGCTTTCCTGGCTGAATACAGGTGTAGACCTCTAACCTGAGAATGAAAGATGACTTCCTGGCTAGATACAGGTATTGATCTTCAAATTCTTCATGCAGATATGCCCTGGCTAGATACAGGTATCGAATCTACAATCAATCGCTCACAGATATGCCCTGGCTAGATACAGGTATTGAATCTGGAACTGCGAAAGTTGATGGTAATCGTCTTTTGATTGACCTTTTCCTGAAAAGGCAAAACATTAGTTGTATGCAATGTCATGATGTATGAAATGCATGATGTCATGATGTTCTAAAAAATAAATGAGATAGTGTCGTATGCACTTTATCATGTATGTAAGCAGGATGTATGAAATGTGAAATGTCTATGAATGTATTTTCGTCTAGGAAAATAAATCCTTGACGAATGCCGGGAGCTTGTTGAATCCTGGGCTGATGTTTGAAGATTAGAGTTCTTCGTATCTGCTGGGGATGATGATTGCAAGAATAAACCGGTAGGAGAAGATGACTCCGTTGGGGAATGAACCTGGTGAAGAGATTACTCTGCGGGGAATTACTCTGTGGGAAGAGATACTTTGTTGAGATTTTGATGATAACTCCGCTGGGGATTCCGTTGATAAGCTCTGTTGGAGGATTTTGATGAACTCCGTTGGGGATAGGAAGAACTTCGCCGAGGACGATCTTTCCGTTGTAATTAGCTGAGGATAACCCAGTTATAGGCTCTGGTGGGGAATAACCTTTGAATATGGTCGAAGAGAGATATTCGTACTCTGAGGGAGACAAGCTTCCAGAATCTACTGGGAATAAGCTTCCAGAATCTACTGGGGATAAGCTTCTAGAATCTATTGGGGATAAGCTTCCAGAATCTATTGGGGATAAGCTTCCAGAATCTACTGGGGAGATGGTTCAACTCTCCTGGGGAAACTTTTGAACTGCACTGGGGAAAGGCTCCACTGGGGTGTCTGGTATTCCGCCGGGGAACAATCTTATATTAAGACTGCCGGGGATGCTTGTTGAGGAATATCTGTATACTCTGTTGGAGAATATTGAGATCTTCTGGGGATATCCAACTTCCTTGGGGATGACAGTAGCCTAACTCTGCTTGGGGAGAGTATCGCTGACTTGCTAGGGATACTGTGCCTTTTCGGGGATGATGGGAGACCAACTCTGCTTGGGGAGAGTATTGCTGAATCTTGTCTTACTCTCGGGGAGTGTAGGTAACTTGGTCATGTTCTTCAGCTGAACTTACCTTGGTACCTCGGTGGACAGAGCAACTTGTATAGTTTGCATGATTCTTATTGCCCCAACTTCTGTGGGAGAAGGTACCTGTGGAGGTGCTTGGTGACTGCCGATTGACAAACCTTCTTCTGGTAGGCAAGTGACGAGATGACAGAACATAGTCGTACGCTTTGATCCCTAACTTTTGCCTGGACCGTCCTTTCGGGTTTTCAGTCCATCGGGATACCCTTTTTTGCCCAAGCCGCCTTTTCAGGTTTTCAACTTGCCGGGTGTACAGATTTTTTAATTTTCGTCCCTTATTTTTGCCCGAACCCTTTTGGTTCGTCGGGAAACCCTTATTTTTGCCTAGGCCAGTCGACCTAGCGGGTCTTTGATTATGCGTAGTATTTTTTCGACTATGTCCATGCTCTCAGAGCGCAGGGAGTTGTCACTGTCAGTAGTGTTGTGTCGCCATACTACCAGGAAATGTATGATCATGCAAGATTCGTTGCTGGAATTCATGTCCAATGCCCCAGTTGATTCAGATGGAGATTTGCCCCTGGCTATTTGGCATCTTGAGAGATTCCTTGAATCTTGACCTGACTGCCCCAGATGATGGATAATGATTATGCCGTGCCCCTTGATTGGAAGTGCTTTTGTTCACTAGATATTCTTCGTGCGAATTTCTCTGTTGTTCGAACAAATAGTCATATGCAAACAATGTTATTTTAAGAATGAAAAGCTTATGTCTGTCTCAAAATTTTTGAAAATGCAGTTTTCAATAAAACAAGTGAATTTGTGATGTCAACTCAGTATTTTACAACAAGCCTTAAGGAGTCAGGATACCTTTTGTAACAGTATGCTTTCGAACTAACCCATGCTTCAGCTAGGACTTTTTAAGGGTTATAACGTGGCCTGGTTCACGGTTTAAGAAACAAAGGATAAAGGCTCAAATTTTATTTATACCCACCCGCTCTTCGTGATGTTCTTCAATCCTAAACTCAGCTAATCGTGCGTTAGTCCTTGTTTGAGTCTTTGCTCTGATATTCCGGTGATGGTTCGGATACTGACAATTTATTTTGAACAGGCAGTCAGTTTTTTTTTGTTGAGGATTTGTAGGACCTCTTTCTTTTTGATTTTATTATCCCTGTCTTTTTGCCTGAACTGTTTCTTTTGTGATTACAGTCAGCGGGATGCCCCAGTTTTTTTGTAAGTCTCCTTCATAGGTTTTGACTTATTGGGCTTTTATTTTGAGAAATAATGACTGCCTGTCTTTATGATTATTTGGAACCATCACTGTCTTTTGTCTTGGAAGGACTTCTTTGATGTCGTTCATTGTGCACTGGGATCAACTGAGAGAACTACCCTGCCCCAGGTTATAATTAAGGGTTTTAATTTTTGAAAAGAAAAACTCCAACTTCTTTGGCTCAAAGGGGTTGACTAGGGATTATCTTCCTTATAACTCCACTGTTTAGGATTTGAAACAATGCCTGTACTTCATCAGCGGGGTCTGTTCAAAAGCATACTGTAAAGATCGTGGTATCGTTTTCGTCATCCTCCCTCAAAAGGCTTAGAATTTTTTTTAATCGAGAGTTAATCATCACAAATATGAAAGCAATTTGAATATAGTGAATACGAATGGATTGGTTCAAAACAGACATATGCGATGCATTAATGAAATAAAAACGTTTGCCATGACAATAATTGTTTGAATAAACAAAGAAAAATACAACTTGAACATTCGAATGAACAAAAGTTTCTTAGTTTGGATTAGTCATCTCAGATGGAGAATTCTCAGCGGAAGATTTTCATCTCACCATCTGGCATAAACTCCAGCACCCTTCCGTCGATCAAGTCTTGGATCTTGTTCTTCAGACTCCAACAGTCGTCGGTGTCATGTCCAAGACTGTCAGAATGGTAGGCACATCTTTCATCAGGGTTATACCTTGGGGAGGCTGTGTTGGGCTTCTGGGGAGGATCCTTTAACGTAAGAAGATTGACCTCCAACAGGCGTTTTAGTATGAGAGATGATGGTATATCAGTCTCTGAGAAATGTCTTCCAGGCGTATTTCGCTTACACCGATTACCCTGTTGCTGCTGGCGAGGTTGATGCTGGGCTAGTGACCCTGAAGCAAACTGAGGAGCTTTTCCCTTATCTTCTTGCCCCAAAGGTGGTTGAATGATGGCTTGGTCTTCAACCCTAGTTGTTGGCCTCATTCAGTTATTTTGAAGCAGCTTGTTGACGAGGACCCTGAGCTCTTCTTGTCTTTGAGATAAGTCTTGAATGAGGGTCATCTGCCCCAGCATCTGGGTTCTCATTGCGTCTACCTCAGCATGCAGATGTTTCAGCCGTTCGTCCTTATCGTCTTCGGGACTCTTCTTGACCAAATTCCCCATGAGGAGTGTTCTCAACTCTTCCTGCCCCTTGGATAGGCTTAGGAAGATTTCCCTGAACTGAGTCTCTTGAGTACGGAGATCCTGGTTGTCTGGTTGGAAAGCCATGGCTGAAATAAACAGCGAGAATATGAGAGACCTGTATCGGATGACCTGTTGTGCAATGATATGTATGATATGCATGCAATGTTTTCAAGGATCTCGCGGGGTAAATAAGAAAATTGTTAGAATTTAAATTTTGTAGCTTGATGGAAGGAACTTCATGTTGTTGAGAGTCCTTCTTCAAGAGTCAAGGCTCACCATATCGAGTGGGTCATAGCCCCTGACTCAAGTTATCATGCTTGGATTTCTGGATAGCTTTGGCTAGAGGAAAATAAATCCCCTTTGCCCCTTGCTAGACATTTGATCCATCATGACCTGCATCACAAACCCTTGAGATCCTTGAAATGGGTTAGTCCTTATGCAAGATGTATGCAATGGTATGATGGTATGATGTTATGCACGTGGATGCAAAGGTGTGAGGTGTAAGTAAGCCCTGTAATAAGTCCAGGTTAAGGACTGTAAACAAAACCTACAAGGAACTCATGTGTCAGATAACAAGAATATGCAAGTAGTTCAAGTTTGAAGGCACACAAGTCACACAAAAGAGCCCTTAGATTTCAGGCTGGCATGAAGTTTAGGTACTACCCTCTTGAAGTTGGTTAGCTCAAAACCTGTCCTATCAAAAGTAACCAGGTTCTAAGAAGCTCAATATCATTGGGTTGTTTTCTATGTTCATTGTTTTGATTTAGCCACTGAACTGGCGATCAAAATATTCCAAGAAAACAACCCTCAATGAGTGTAGTATCGAGTATCTACCAACTTCGGACTGCACCAAAGTCGGTCATCTCACTACCCCTAAAGAGGCCAGGATGGTCAAGTAAGGTTCCTAAGGTCAGTTGATGCTTCACGATACCACGCGGCGGCCCTGTACTCTCCTTGACTTGACTCAAGGGTTACCGGTACTCACCAAAGTGCCACATCAACGTAGCAACTGCTTCAACCGTGTCGGTATACCCCGCACAGTTCCCTCACAGTTTGTTGCTACTTCTAAAAGGTATCCCTCAGATCTGGGTTAGGATCTATGAAACTCCAAGACAAGCCCATAATATTAAAGCAAACAAAGCAAGCAATTGAAAACAAGAGTGGTCTAATCCTAAGGTACACCTCACTTATAAATCCCTAGCAGAGTCGCCAGTTCTGTGATCGGTGGAAATAGAACTGACTTTTTTGGAATGCTGGTTCGCGTTTGCGTTTCGCAAAATGTCTCGGTAAGCAAGAGTCGCCACCGTCTTTTATTTTCTCCAACAAGGAAATGACAAAAGCACAGCAAAATTCCTTTTCGAGATGTTTCTCGGGTTCGGGAGGTAGATTATAGAAATGGAAGGTGTTAGCACCCTTTCTATCCGTGGTTATCCACGGGCTCTTAGGTACTTGCTCACTATGTTTTCAAAAAAATTGTTTGCATTTCTTGTGTTTGTGGGTTTTGAAAAAGTTTAGTTTTGAAAACTTCTAGGTAACTCTTGTATCAGTCCTCAAGAGTGTATGAAGTGTTTGTTTGAAAACTTTTTGAAAGTGTAGGTGCGAAAAGTCGTTTTTTTTTTGTTTTTGAAAGAGCAAGTACCCAGGAGAAATCTACCTACTCTAAGGAATTAAGCTGTGTAAGAGTCCTTAAGACAATACTATCCCACTATTGAGAAGTAGGTAGCACCGTCGTTGGAGTTATTCGGGTCAATTCGATTATAGGGATGTGTGTGGTCACCAAAGCAATAGTAGGACGCCTTAGCGGTAACCCTAATGTCCTAGATCCTTTTTATGTGAGGCTACCGTTTCGAGGCAACTGGATATTTAGACAGGAGGGCGACCTCTAAAACACCCTATACTTAATGACCACGTCGAGGCAACCAAGTGAGGCGTACCCTAGGAGTGGCATGTGCACGTGTGTCAGGATTCAATTTATGTTTATCTTTGCACATTTTTATGGTGAGCTACGAGTTGATTTTATTTTTCATACAAGTCTTGTCATGCATAGTTAACAGTTAATAATTTGCGGGAAATAAATTGCGGAAAGTGAATCTACGCTATTACAAGGCGTCGGGTATTTACATCGCCAAAAACATAACCCTTGAAAATAAATGCGAGAAATTAAAGAAAGCGATAAAAGGGTCCTAATTATCTATTACATCCTCGGAACAGATACATAAATATGATCAAAATAAATATGCGCGAAAAGAAATTGAATCGGGACGTCCTTAGGGTTTTGACCCTTTTTGAGAAGAAAATGAATTTTAGTCCTTTTTGCAATTAATTCAAATTACCTAATTTACTAATTAATTAATTAATTACAAGAAAAAAAGTATTTTTTTTAATTTTTTAATGAAAATAAAATAAAAAGAAATTAAAATTATCAAAACCCTAATTCTAGGCTAATTTTATTTATTGTAAAAAAAGTTAAAATTTAAACCTAATTAAACTAAATTAGTTATATTAGTATTTATTTACAAAAATAATTAATAATGAAATTAATTAATAATGATAATGATAAGAAAATATTGTTTTCTGAATTAATTATAAAAATAATTATTTGTTAGTTAAATAATAATAATAGTAATTAATAATAATAATCAATAAAAGAAAATAATTAAAAAGAAAATATAAAAGAGAAAAAGGGAAAGAAAAGAAGAACCCAGGGGGGTGTGTTGGCCCAGATGGAGGTTAGAAAGGCAATCTGAAGCCCATTAAGCCACAAAGCCACGTTTGACTTTCTGGATCAGGTGCACGTCCATTGACTGGGAGCATGGTGGTCACTCATCCTTTGTCATCAGATCTAGGCTTAAGGACACATGGCGCCTGATTTTTTGAGGCGCATGGTGGAACGCCTTTGTGAAGCCTGCATGAGATCACGTTATGAAAATATTATGAGAATTTTGGGTGGACCTGGGAATCGAACCCAGGTCCCAATGATTCTTGGACAACACACTATCCACTAGGCCAGTTGCTTGCATCTGATAATATAATGACAATAAATAATAATATACACAAATCAACGCATATGCTGAAAAGACAAAAAACGCGCGTGTTTTGAATTATCCAACCAGGAAGAAACACGTACTCGTCTTCTTCGCTAAACCTGTAAAACAAAGATTAGATAGCGGGGGTTTTTAACCCCCACAACCTATATCAACGAAAAATAGCGAATAGGCGTGTGAGCAAGATAAATATTTCGCGAGGGTGAATTTTGATTCATCTTGATGCAACGATTTCAACCATATGCGTTAGGGGTTCTAATTTTGCCTGAGTAATAAAGCCCCAATTTGGAAGCTTGGAAACCCTAAATTTCTTCAATGGCAATTCACGATTCTGTACACTATAATCCAATTAGCTTATGCCATTAGTTTCCTGTGAATGCCAGCAATGCAAAACCAACAAAAAATCATATTAAATATGCATGAATCATGAGTTTGATTATGAAAAAAAATGTGCAAACCGTGGGTTCGTGTAGAGCGATTTCTTAGGCCTTAGCACTTGGTTTTGATTCCAATACGTTTCTGGAAGTTCTAGCAATGTGTTTGAATCCTCAAATTGCTTTGAAAGGGACTGGAACCTGGAAAACAGTTTCGGCTTTTTCTTGATTTTTTTTAAATATGGTTATGGCTTTCTGCAGCAATTCTCACGTCCATGGAATTAGGTTTAGCTTGTGCATATATAGTAGAATAGAATTAAGTTAAATCTTGGCCAAGGAATCCATTGCATTAATGTTTGTATATTTGATTGAAAATCAAATATTTTTCAATCTTTTTGATTGAGAAAACTTGCCAAACTTGGAGATTTTTGTCCCCTTGATGTGCACACGAATTTGACAGCATATATTGAGCTTGTTTGCTTCACCAAAAGATTGAAAAATCATATATTTGAATTTCCTACATTTTAAATTAATTAAATGAATTAAAATCAATTAAAAATCCAATTAATTAATAAAAAATAAGAAAATAAATTCAAATAATCTCAATGGGTCGTGCATAAGCCTTGGACAAAGTTTCAAGAATAAATTTGAGGCCCATTAGCAAAAACAAGGTGTTTTGAGCAAAGTTGACCTTTGCAAATTCACAAAAATTTTCCAACTTATCCAATGCATATCTTGCTCAATTTTGATCATATGAACATGCTCTTGGACATTTTGGAAAGGTCTTGAAGTTCTCTAACCAATGCCTTTGGTCCCATGTCATTTGGATTTACCAATATCAAGTTATGGTCTTTGACTTAAAGTGCATTTTTGTTGACTTTTGAAATTGACCTATAATGTAGAAATTGATAACTTTTTGTGAGAGCATTTCTTGGACTTGGAATGTGAATATGAGTTGTAGGAAATGTCATCCCCTTCAAAATGAGCATTGGATGGGATTTTTCTGATGAACCATGAAAAAGTTATGCCCTGGTCAAGATACAGTTGACTTTTCTGCTGTCCAAAAATAGTAACTTTTGCATCTTTGATGATTTTTGAGCCATGCTTATGGAATCATGATCAAGACTTGATCAAATGATTATTGTGGACTCAAAATAAGATGTTGACCAAAAATTCTGACTTTTGAATGTAAAATGACCATTTCACCCCTATAGTTGACTGTGAAGCAAATGGAGCTTTTGATTGTGGAATTTTACCCTGTGAGTCTTGAAATTGACATGTAGATGCTTGACAATATATATAGGCCTATGGGACTTGATTGGACCATTGAAAACCCCAGATTCATTGAGAGAACCAAAACCCTAATTTTGACTGGCTTAGGAGGCAGTTGGACTGTGCAACCCTTGAGAAATGTTGAACCATTTGAAGATGATTCTTGATAAATCTTGAAGAATATGGGAGGGAAAATTTTCGGGTACAACAGTATCCCTTAGATGTTTTTCTTTCTTTTGCATCCTTGCATTAAGACTAAAACTCTTTTTCTTGGAAAATCATAAAACATCTAACAACTTTAAAATCCTTATTTAAGGTAAAAAAACATCAACCAATGCAAATTATTTGGCGCCTTCGGGACTTTCTTTCAAAGTTTTTTCAAAAGAACGAGTTAATTCACTTATGTGCTGACGCGTGAGTCTCCAAAGGTCGAGCTGCGGCAGAAAGCGAAATTAATATTGTTTATTAAAAAATACAAACCAACAGAAACTCTTGAGCCAAACTACAACTGCTCTGATTCCTTAAAATGGATACGCATGCATTAGGGTAGGGTCCAAACAAGCACAACTTTATTTTCCCTACATTATTTTCTCTTTTCTTTTGCATGCATTCCCTCTTTGCATTTTCTTTTAGCGATTAAGCTTAGATTTGAAACACGCCCTTTGATTAGAACAACAAGAGTGGATACCGTAGAGTACTAAGGACGTATGGGGTGCTAATACCTTCCCCTCGCGTAACTGACTCCCTTACCCGACCTCTCGGTTGTTTGATCATGATTTCACCCTTCTTAGGTTTACTTGATATTTACCTTTCCCTTCCCGTGGGATAAAAACGTTCGATGGCGACTTCATTGATCCCATCTCGATGATTTATTTAGCCGGTTGTTTCACCTGGGCGTAATAAGGTGTGGAATTTAACAGTTTGAATCCTACTTCTTTAGTAAATTCATGCATCTTTCGACCAGTGAACACTGATCCTTGATCAGTTGTAATGGTCTCAGGGATTCCAAATCTGTAAATTATATGCCTTTGAATAAATTCGATCATCGCTTCCTGGTCGACATTCATCAAAGGAATAACTTCAATCCATTTAGTAAAGTAATCAATCCCTACTAAAATGTACCTTTGACCTTTAGACGATGCTGGTCAAATTTTGCCAACCAAATCTAAAGCCCATCCTCTAAAAGGCCATAGTTTGATTATTGAACGTAGTTCGCTTGCCGGAACATGTAAGATGCTTGCATATACCTGGAATTCTTGGCACCCTACCATTGTTGGCCTGTGTATACCTTGTAGAAACAATAACTATTTAATTTTATGGTCAACTTGATGATCCCCACTTACCCCACTATGGACATTCGACAAAGCCAAATATGCTTCACCTTCACTGAGGCACTTGAGAAAAATTCATTCAGGTGTCTTTTTAAATAACTCATTACCCATAAGAGTATAGCTTAGAGCATGATACATGATCCTTCACTCTGTAGAAGTTGTTGGATTCTCCAGATAGTCATCTATTGGCTTTCTCTAATCTATATTTGTTAAGTTATCAATGGTGAAAATTTCGAAATTTTCCTCATCTGCACAACCTAACTTCGTTACTTCTAAATATGATGGGGATAACCTAGTTGCTAATAATCTTTCTTGAACTTTGATCAGATCTTCTAACTTCTCCTTTGACACCTTATACCCAGATGCAATCTGAGCTAGGTCATTAGCCTCCTAATTCTTGAGTCGAGGAATGTGATGCATATTTACATACTCAAATCTTCGTATCAATCTATTTACTATAATGAAGTACATGATCAAATTTTCTTTGAGACATTTGTATTCTATAGTTATATACTTGACAACTAACTCATAGTAACCTTTTATTTTGACTCTAGTTTCCCCCAATTCCAACAAGATTTCAAGGTTAGCTATCAACGCCTCATATCCTGCCTCGTTGTTCGAGCACAAATCATCAATCTTGTACTTGAATTTTGTTAGGAGAAATGATTAAGATTCCAATCCCAATGCCTTCTTTATGAGTAGAACCACCGAAATATAAGCTCCAAGGTTCAAGCTCAACAAAGTCTTGGGGACTTTCGACCATGGCATGGTCGACTATGAAATCTGCAACTACCTTCCCTTTTATGGCTTATAAGGGCATGTAAGTTAAGGAGTATTCAGTTAAAGCAAGTGCCTATTTCCTAATTCGACTATGCAAGATTGGTTTAGAAAACATATGTTTAATGATATCAAAGTGAGACGAAACATAAACACCAATAGGTTTTATATAATGCTTTAACTTTGTACAAGAGAAATACAGACAAAGGCACAACTTTTCAACCAAAGTATACCTAGTTTCTGCATCACTAAGGACTCGACTAAGATAATAAATGTCTATTTCTATACCATTATCATCTTCTTGAGCAAGCATGCTTTCTATTGTAGCATCAGATGCAGAAATATACAATCTCATACTCATATTTCTACACGGAGGTGAAAATATTGGAGGTCGAACAAGGTAGTCTTTGATCTTGCCGGAGGCTTCCAATTGTACTTGCCCCCACTCAAATACTTCCTTTTCAGGTGAAATAGAGGTGAAAAGGCTTGAGTCTTGTCACTGAGGTTTGAGATGAACCTTCTCAAGAAATTAATTTTTTCCAGCAAAGACTGCAATTCCTTCTTGGTTGATGGCGTTTTCGCTTCCATTATGACCTTTGTCTTGTTTTGGTTTATTTTGATCCCTTTTTTATGGACAACAAAACCCAGAAAATCCCCTGAATGCACACAAAAAACACATTAAAGAGGATTCATTTTTAGACCATGTTTTCTCATCCTTTCAAAGGATTTTTGAAGGTGGTCCAAATGACTTCTTCCTGATACAGACTTAACAACAATATCATCAATATAAATCTGCTGTTTTAGGTACATCTTCGTCAGCAATGAAGATTTGATTATACCCTGAATACCCTTCAAGCATGCTAAGGTATTCAAAACCTACGACTGAATCGACTAACATTTCTGCCACTAGCATAGGGTATTCATCCTTTAGGGTTGCAGGATTCAAATCTCTGAAGTCAATGCAAACCCTCAAAGTCCCATTCTTTTTTATCATAGGAACTATATTAGAAATCCATTCGATGTACCTTGTGGTGCAGATGAATTTACATTTGAGCAGCCTTTTGATTTCCTCTTTAATTTTCGACATAATCTCTGGTACAAAGAGCCTTGGGGTTTGCTTTATTTGCTTCTTCCCAAGCTTGATAGGTAGTTTCAACTCCACCAGTTCCCTTCTTAATCCAGGAATTTTGTTGTAATCTCATGCAAAGCAGTATTTAAACTCTTTTAAGAGTTGAATTACTCCGACCTTGAGTTCTGGGATGATGTTGGCGCTGATGTATGTTGGCCTTTTTTCTCTCCCATCTCCCAAGTCAATTTCTTCTAAAGGGTCTTATGCCAACACCTTGACATTGGTTTCCATTAAATCCTTTTCGAAGCCTAAAGGCTCATCATCATAGATGGCGTCGAGCCTCTGGCTTGGTGATTCGATATGTGACTTATCTAGTGGCTCTGGTTCAAAGTCCACGCCAGGTCTAGTCAGATGAACTGGAGTCTCTTTGGCTTCGACATCCGTGTATCTTACCTGAGCCTCCAAGGTTTCTTTTAGTTTGTTTTCGGCTATGTAAGCCGAAATCTTTTCCATGAAATTGGACTCAGACAATATCATTATCTTCGTCCCCCCGGCCAGTAGGCCGGAGTCCAGGTACCGCTTATACCTCATCTTTTACCCCCATGATTTCTCTGTCCCATTGGAACCCATGGGTTGGGTGAAAGTTGAGGAAATAAAGGGCTTTGTTTGATGGAGAACATGCATGATCTGCAGAGCTGTAAGGCCCTATAATCTCCAGATTTCTATCAAAGTGACATCCATCTACATGGTTTACTTCAGCCATGTAGTAGCTTTGATCTTCTTCGATATTCTCCAAAATTCTATCTTTCCTCCAGATTGATATTCTCTGGTGAAGTGAGGATGGTCTTATAACATAGTTTGGTTCTACATCCCTGTAAGAGTTTTGATGATAACAAACACATGATATATATAAATAACATATATAATCTCTAATAAAGTATTTTAATATGCAGAGAAGTTTTGATGTAAGAACTATAGAAGATGAGAAAAGATCTGCTAGAACATAGTTTTGTTCTACATCCCTGGAAGTTCTGATGTAAGAAGATAAGAGAGTTTCGTTTTGAAGATCTGTTCAGACACAACATACTTAGAAGAAAATCCGTGTAATACACTAAATGACGAAGTTCTATGTTACAACTTATGAATTCACCAACTCCGTGAAACAAGAACTCGGATATTCTGATATGTAAAGTTCTGGAAAGCAAAGGAGACTCAAAGGTAACATTCATCTTTTGATGTGAGCATGTTCTGAAGCGTTACATTTCATTTATGGCTATTCAAAAGTAATGGCTGAAAGAGGACAAGAATCTCTATGTTTGGAAAGTTCTTTAATTACTATTTATCAACATTCCAAAATCTCCTCACATGCGTTGCCTATATATACAAGACTTGAAGGAGAAATTGTTAACGATTTAGATGCACACTACAAACGAGATATTTTCATCACCTTCATCTTACAAAAATTCATTTGTGTAAAACATCACTTGTGTGATACTGTTTTGTTATAAAACACATATTGTACATGATTTCAAATATTTTATTGTGTAATACCTTGAGAAAATTGGGTTGTGGTTTAAACTCAAGAAGATGTTGACTGTTGTCATTGTATCTGTGTAATCAAGTTTGATTAATGGATTAAGACTTCGTTGAGAGAGGCGAAATCACCTTGGCAGGTGGACTGGAGTAGTTTGAGTTCAAATGAACCAAGATAACCAATGTGCTTTTACTTTAAGTTTTAAAAAAACCCAATTCACCCCCCCTCCATTCTTGTGTTTTTCCACTCTTCAATTGGTATCAGAGCGTCTGGTTCTGAGTACAAACACTTAACTGTGTCAGAAAAAGATCCAATCAAGAAAACACTATGGTGGGGCCAAGTCAGAACATCAGCAATGATTCTCATGATGAGAAAGACAGAATCAATGGCAAACCTCCAATCATTGATGGTGAAAACTTCGATTACTGGAAAGACATAATCAGAAGTTTCTTTCTAGCTCATGATGCTGATCTATGGGATATGGTGACTGATGGCTATATTCATCCTAGTGATGAAAATAGTCATAAGATTGACAGAAAAAGAATGACAGATCATCAAAAGAGAGAATTCAGAAATCATCACAAGGCCAGAACAATTCTCTTGAGTGCTATCTCGTACACATAATATGAGAAGATAAAAAACAGAGAACCAGGAAAGATATGTTTGACTCCTTGAGAATGACGCATGAAGGCAACACGCAAGTAAAAGAAACCAAAGCTCTTGCACTCATCCAGAAATACAAAGCTTTCAAAATGGAAGAAGAAGAAACTATTGAGACAATGTTCTGAATATTTCAAACTCTGGTTGCAGGATTGAAAGTTCTGGAAAAGGGTACTCCACAACAGATCATGTAAAGAAGATCATAAGAATTTTAACCAAGCAATGGAGACCCATGGTCACAACATTAAAACTAG
This sequence comes from Vicia faba, assembly GCA_948472305.1. Classification (NCBI taxonomy): domain Eukaryota; kingdom Viridiplantae; phylum Streptophyta; class Magnoliopsida; order Fabales; family Fabaceae; genus Vicia; species Vicia faba. The sequence continues at coordinate 629,656,756 of OX451741.1, read as the reverse complement.
CCAAATATCTGGATAAAATTTCTCTTGAAGAACTTATCAGCTCCTTGAGAAGTCATGAAATTGAACTAGAAGAAGATGAACCCCATAAGCAAGGTAAGTCTCTCGCTCTTAAATCTAATAAAAATATAAACCTAAAGTTTTTCTAGACGTCTGGTTCATCATAACCTGCATCACAAACCCTCGAGATCCTTGAAATGGTTAGTGAAAATTCTATGGTATGATGTCATGATGTCATGTTCAAATAGTTAATCAAACACAAGCAAAGCATATAAGGCATTAGGTTCAGGCTTGCATGGAGTTTGTAGGTAAGTACCCTCTTAAAGGTAAGTTGGCTCAACTTGTCCTAAGAAAAGTAACCGGGTTCTAGTAGTCTCATATCACAAATATTTCTCTCAGGCATTGTTTCAGCATAACATATGATTTGCGACCGAAATATCCCGAGAGTCTGATCTCAATGAGTGTAGCATCGAGTATCAACCAACTTCAGTCTGCACCAAAGCCAACCATCTCACTACCTTCCAATGGCTAAGTTGGGTCAATTAAGGTTCTAAAGGCCAGTTAGTGCTTATGACACCATGAGGAAGCCTAGCATTCTTCTTGACTGACTCAAGGGACACCAATAAAAACCAATGTGTTGCACTAACTTAGCCATCGCTTCAACCATATCGGTCTATGCCATACAGTTTCCACGATCTATAGCTACTTATCTAAAAATGTCCCCAGATTCGAGTATAGGATCTTTATAATAAATCCAAACAACCCTTTAAAAATAAAGCAGGCAAAGCAAAAAAGGAAAGAATTTTAAAAATGATCTAACACTAAAGGTAACCCCACTTTTTAGTTCTCCCCAGCAGAGTCGCCAGTTTTGTAATACGGTGGGAGAACTGACTTTTGATTTGCATTTTATTGCAAATGTTGCAGATAGCAAGAGTCGCCACCGAATTTTCTTTTATCAATAAGGAAAGGGTGAAAAGAACAGGAAAGACCTTTGAGAAATTTGAGTTTAGGGGGTAGGTTATGAAAATGGAAGGTGTCAGAACCCTTTTCAGTTGTAGTTATCTACGAGCTCTTAATTGCTAGCTCACTTTTTGAAATGCTTTGTGTTGTGTATGTTTGAAAATATTTTGAAAAATCCCTACGTACGACAAATTTGTAATGATTCTTGTATTAGTTAAGAATGCGTACAAAGTGTTTATTTTTTGAAAATATTTTAGAAGAAGTGTTTGTGAAAAAAAGATATTTGTTTTGTTTTTGTGAGCAAGCAATTGCGAGTGATCTACCTACTCAAAAGTCTTTCGTGTTATTTTCCTCTTCCTTTAGATAATGATACCCTACCATTAGTTAGTAGGAAGACTTATCGTTGGATGTGAAGGGACATGCGCGGGTCATCGTACAATCATAAAGGCAACTCGTAGGGGTGCTTTAGCAACTTTATCATAAGGGACTAAGATCGTTTACCAAAGGCAGCATCAAAGGGTCATCGAGGGACTGTGATCTTTTTAACCGAGGGTCTTTTCTAAAGCGTCCCCATGTTCGAGGGACATGACTGTTTTCTTTCCGAGGCAAGAAGTGAGGTTACCCTAGAGGTGCAAGTGTGAAGAGTGATTCAACTCAGTTTATTTATCTTGCATTTAGGGTTTTCTATGTTTGCTTTTATATCTTGTCATACAAGCCTATTAAGCTAAATAGTTATAAGAAAAGCGGTAAATGCATAAAGTAAAGGCAGAAATTAAAGGGTTCTACGCTATTACAAAGCTTCGGGAAATGGGGTACAAACAGTAAATTCGGGGGAAATAGTAAACCCTAATTAAACTATTACAACCGTAAACAGTTACATAATCGGAAAAATAATGCGAAAATAATAAAGTACGCGAAACAGTGAAAAGTAAAAGAAAAGAGAAAATTATTTTATGATTGTTTGGTGAAAAAAGTTCGATGATTAACCTAAAAAAACCTAATTAGTTTTAATTAAGAAAAAAAGAATTAATGAATTAAACCTAAAACCTAAATTGATTTTAATTAAAAAAGAAAGGTTTTTAAAAAAGGACTAAATTAAAAAAATGGTAGTAATTTAATTATTAAAAAATGACTAGTTAAGTTAATTTAAAACCTAAAGTCTAAATTAATTTTAATTAAGAAAAAAGTTAACCTAATTATGTTTTAAAAAAACAATAATTAAAATAAAATAAAAAAAAAAATTTAGACTAGGCCTGTATCGAAGCAAACCGGGGTGTGAGGAAAGAAATTCGCTAGGCCAAAAATGATAAGCTTAGTATGCCTGCGTTGGATCAAGTGTGGCTTCCAAGGAGGGTTCACCATGGTCCAACAAGCTCTAATGTGTTGATTTGGATCTACTGAGATCCAAGGGTGATCACAGGAAGGATGCACAGTGGACACGTGAGGGCTTACCGCACTAGATCTGCAAACATAAGAAAATATGAAAACAAAATACTAGAGGCAGGCATCAAACCCGTGCCCTGGTACAATAGTGATTTATCACACGCTGTTGTACCCCAAAATTTTCCCTCCCATACTTCTCAAAAACATTGCAAGAAAAATCTCCAAGTTGCTCAAAGTAGTCCAAGAGTTGGTCAGACAAGCTCTCTCATAAGGCAGTATACTTCAAATTAGGGTTTCATGTTGCATCAAGACCTTTGAGTCAAAGTGACCCAAAGTTCTCACAAATTTCCTAATATGTTCTCAAGATCATCCATGTCAAGTTTCAATCCTTGCAGAGGAAGTTGGCCCAGTCAATTGCTCAAAGGTCCAAAAATCGACTGTGCTAGGGCAAAAGTCAACTGTGACCTATATACAGTCAAACTTCAAGATTTTTTGTCAAAATTATAATTTTGAAGTATATTTCATCATTTGATCAAGGTTTGATCATGATTCATCAAGGATTGCTCACAATTCATCAAGACTCAAAAGTTGCTAAATTAGGGTTTTGTAGGAAAAGTCAACTCAACTACGACCAAGCATAACTTTCTCATAATTTATGATAAATGACCCATACAAATCTCATTTTGAATATTATGCTATTCCCTACAATCCATCTTCATCTCCTAAGATCAAAATATGCACTCACAAGAAGTTATGAATTTGGACATTATAGGTCATTTTTGAAAAGTCAACAAAAACACCTTTTTTGTCAAAGCTTCTAAATTGAGCATGGAACATCAAAATGAGATGGGACCAAAAGTGTTGATTATAGGAAATCTCAAGCTTTCTAAAAAGTCCAATAACACCTTCAAAGAGTCAAAATTGAGGAAGTTATGCATTGTTGAAGTTGGATTGTTTTGCAAAAGTGCCAAAAGTCAACTATGCCCAAAACTTCAAATTTTGCCAAATGGCCCCATTCTTTTTCACTTGTTTTGAGTTGGCATTGTAGCCCACGTGCTCCAGCCTTGGCCATGTGTCCATATCATATTTTTATTAATTATTTTGATTTTATTTGAATTAATTTGATTTAAATCAAAATAAATAAAATAAAAATCCAAAAGCATTGATAACAAAGATTTGTGGTGATTTCAGGTTTCATTATACAGCTTGCCATCATCAAACTCGTATCAAGGCATAAGTGTACAAAAATATGGGATTTGGACCAAATTTGGAAGGTTGTTAAAGGGAATCTAATCAATATTCAAAGCCATTGAAAGAAGAAGATTTGGACAACAAAAACAATCCTAATACATCGTGCAATACATAAGGGCCGGGTGCAGACCAAAAGAAGGGTTAGAGATCAGATAGAGAGCAAGAACAAAAATTGGCAAAAATACCAAAAAAGTGTGAGATTGAAACAGGGCTTAGAAGCAGTTTCAAGGCTTGGCAATTATCTCAATCGCTTCCTGGAAATCTCAGGAACCTAAAGCAATCAAGACCACGCGTGTTCAAGCCTCTCAGTGCACTGTAAGTCAGTCACGAACTCACCCTTTTATTGATTTCATATTTTAAAATTTAGGCATGGTTAACATATATTTATAGCATATTCTTAATCTACACATCATTTGCAAGCTTTTGGTATTACTCGATTTCATTTATCTGACCTATATTGTGATTCACCATAGTTAGGGTTTCAAGCTTTGGTTTAGGGCTTTTTGTTTCAGGAAAAATTAGCCTCAGTAATGACTATGGTTGTGATCAGAAGAGGGAGACGAACTCAACCCTGGTCTTAGAATCCATTTCCATGGCATGTACAAGATTTTGAGGGTGGACAGGCTTGTAGCGACGGACCTTTGTCCGTTGGTATAGATGTTTCTGGTTTTGGCCACGGAGAGAGGAAGAAGAAGCAGTCGTGTCATCCTCCCATAGGACCATTCAAACAGCGCGCTTTTTTTTAATTTTTCTGTCCATTGGCTTTTTGTTTTATATATTATATTTTGTTTATATTATACTAACAAACAAAAGCGTGTGATCCAGTGGCAAGTGTGGCATGGAATTCTCTTCAGGACCTGGGTTTGAATCCCAGGTCCCCCTATTTTCTCCATATTATTTGTTTTCAGGGAATCCAGTGCACATGCCAGCTTGATGACCATCATACACCTCCCTCATCAACACGCCAGATGGCCAGATCTGGTGGTCACCATTGCAAGCACACCATGGACCAAGTCAACGCCAACGCACTGAATCAAGAAAGTCAAATTAGATTAGGATTAATGGGCTAGAATAATTGATTTCTACACCTCCAAAAAACCAGGCCCATTCTTCCCTTTTTTACATTTTATTTATTTACATTTAATTATTTTTAATTAATTACTAACCAATAGAATAATTTTATTTTTTACCAAAAATAACAAAAAATACTTTTTATCCAATTAAATTTCAGAACTTTTTTTTTATTTAAGAAATATTAATTATTTAATTAGGATATTAATTAAACAACTTTAATTTATTTTTGTAAATAAATAAGATCAATTAGAATTAATAGGTTTTAACATTAATTAACCATTTTTTTCCTAAATTAACAAAAACTCCAAAAATATGTCATTAATTATTTTTCATTAATTAATTTATTTAATAATTAATTTAACTTTAGGATTTAATTTCTTTTCTTAAAAATAAAAATAACAAAAAGCATTTTCTTTTAAAAGGGTCAAAACCCTAGGTTCGCATTCGATCCAATTCACTCGCGCGGTTTATTTTTCCTTATTCAATTATTGATGTATATGCTCCCGACTTGTAATAATTTTAATTAGGACATTTATTTTTCCGTTTTTATTTTCAAAGGGCTGTCTTTGGCGATGTAAATACCCGACGCCTTGTAATAGTTAGTTTAAATTCCGTATTTTAATTCCGCAAATTATGCAACTGCTAGATGTTTGATAATAGGGCTTGCATGACAAGAATGAATGCTTAAATCTTAAAATGGTTAGATCACCCTTAACATGTGCAAAGATAAAAATAACTGAAATCAACACACTCGCACATGTGCACTCTTAGGGTACACCCCACTTGGTTGCCTTCGTACACGGTCATTGAGTATAGGTCATTTTAGAGGCGCCCTCTTGTCTAAAAGATCATAAGTTGCCTCGGAATGGTTGCCTCGGATACTGTTGCCTCAAACAAATGATCTAAGACATTAGGGTTACCGCTAAGGCGTCCTAACATAGCTTTAGTGACCGTATGTCCCTCTTTCGAATTGACCCTCAAACTCCAACTATGATGCTACCTACTCACTAATAGTAGGATAACATTGTCTAAAGGAAACAAACATAGAACGGTTCCTTTTTCGAGTAGGTAGATTTGCTCTTAAATACTTGCTCATTCAAAACAAAACCTTTTCACACTTACACTTTTACAAACAAGTTTTCAAAAACACTTAATTACACTCTTGAGGACATAAGCAAAAGTTAAATCGAAGTTAAAACAAAAAAATTTCAAACCCACAAACACAAAGAAAACAATTTTGAAAACAATGAGCAAGTATCTAAGAGCCCATGGAAAACCATGGATAGAAAGGGTGCTAATACCTTCCCTTTCTATAATCTACCCCCCGTACTCAGAAACATCTCAAAAAAGGATTTTTTCTGTGCTTTTTTCCTTTCCTTGTTGGATAAAATAAAAGTCGGTGGCGACTCTTGCTTACCGCGACATTTTGCAAACACAAATGCAAAATGCAAACCAACATTTAAAAAACAGCCAGTTCTTCCCACCGTATCACAGAACTGGTGACTCTATTGGGGATATTTTAAGTGGGGTGTACCTTAGGAATAGTTCATATTGTTTTCAATTGTTTGATCTGTATGCTTTATCTTTGTGGGTTTGAATCGGAGTTACTATAGATCTTAACCCGGATCTGGGGATACCCTTTAGGTAAGTAGCAATAGACTGAGAGAGAACTATACGGCGTAGACCGATACGGTTGAAGTAGTAGCTACGTTGGTGTGACACTTTAGTTTGTACCAATATCCCTTGTGGCGCAACGAGGAGAATATGTATCTGCTAAGGGGTCATTAAACACCAACTGACCTTAGAACCTATAATTGACCAACTTGGCCATAGAACAGTAGTAGTATGCTACACTCATTGAGACCAAACTCACGCGATGATTCCGACCACAAGAAAAGGTTTCTAAACTGGAATTATGATCGATCGAGGGTGGTCATGGATATTGAGATCCTCTAGAACCCGATTACTATTACTAGGACATGTTGAACCAACTAAACCGGAAGAGGGTAGTACCTAAACTCCATGCTAGCCTGAAATCTAAGGGCTATATGTGTGACATGTTTGCCCTCACCATGTTTTCTATCTTTGAATACCTGTGGTGTGTTTTCTATCATGACATCATGCATCATGACATTGCATGCATATTGCATTGGACTAACCATTTAAAAGACCAATGGGATTCATCTTTGTTCTATTTTGTAGATCATGGCATCTATGCGTAGAAACCTTATTCGGATCTGCTTTATACAGATTCCTACTCAGCTTAAGGATTTGGTTTCCAAGGTTCCTGACACTTCCTCTTTTGACAGAAGACATGGTCACCTCCTCAGTCTAGTCACCTCCAAGCTGGATGAACAGATGATGAGCATCTTATTCCAGTTCTTTGATCCATTGTACCACTGCTTCACTTTTCCGGACTACCAGTTGGTCCCTACCTTGGAAGAGTTCTCTGATCTACTCGGCATCTCCATTCTAGAGTAGACGCCATTTACAGGTTGTGAGATAGCCCTTAAGCTATAGGATGTTGCTACAGCCTTACATCTGACAAAGGCTGAGGTAATGTCTAATTGGGAGACTCGGAGCGGGACAAAAGGCTTCTTGGCTAAGTTCTTGGTTGATCAGGCTAATCAGTTATGGGACAGTTTAGACTTTCAGGCGTTTGAAGACATTCTGGCTCTTCTCATTTATGGTCTGGTTCTATTCCCAATTCAGATTCCTTTGTTGACGTGAATGCGGTGAAGATTTTCATGTCCCGTAATCTAGTGCCCACTCTCTTGGGTGATATTCTGCATACTCTCTATGCCTGCACTGCTCGGAAACAGGGAACCCTTATGTGTTGTGAACCATTGCTGGCGAGGTGGTTTATTTCTCACCTCCCCAAATCATTTTTGAAGAATAAGGAAGGCATGGGTTGGGCCTACAGGATTATGTCCCTTGCTCACACGGACATCATTTGGAATACTAAAGACATGGAAGATGTAGCTATTATTGATCACTGTGGGGAATACCCCAATGTTCCATTGCTGGGAATCAGAGGAGGGATCACCTATAACCCTTGTTTGGCCTTACGGCAGTTTGGGCGAGCTAGGAGGGACGAACCTCATGAGTTGCTACTTCCGAGCATTGTCTTTGACTTCCAAGGGGATAGTGAGGGACATCGCCGCAGATTCATACGAGCCTGGGATAGAGTCAACAGGTCTGATCCCCACGAGCTAGGCATGAAGACCTCTCTTCCGATGGAACCATATCTCCAGTGGGTTCATACACGTGCTCAGAAGCTAGGGATGCCCTACGAAGCTGTCTTGCCTGTAATAGTTGAGAATGCTGATGAAGAAGGGGTTCCTCCTACCATCCTACATCCATACATGCCTACTTATAAAAAGAAGTATCATGAACAAGAACGGAAGATCCTAAAGCTTACAAGGCATCTGGAGAATAAGAAGGTCCTCAACGATTATGTCAGCACCAACGGAAAACGACCATGGGAGCACTGATGTCTTTTGTTATTTCTAGTTTTGATTTACTTTTCAGTTTTTCTTTTTGTAACGCCTTAAAGGCATTTGTTGAACATTGAATTCAAGTTTTATCTAATAAAAGTGTGTTTCGTTTTGGTTTACGAATTTGAATCTCCAAGGTCTTTGAAATCATATCATACGCATTTTGTTGTACCCTAAAATTTTCCCTCCCATATTTCTCAAGACATTGCAAGAAAAATCTCCAAGTTGCTCATGGTTGCTCCAAGATTGACCAGACAAGCTATCTCCTAAGGCAGTCTACCCCAAATTAGGGTTTTGTGTTGCATCAAGATCCTTGAGTCCAAATGACCTCAAGTGCTACCCAATGTCATAATATATTCTAAAGATCATCCATGTAAAATTTCAAGCCTTGCAGAGGAAGTTTGCTCAGTCAATTGCTCAAAGGTCCCAAAAGTCGACTGTGCTAGGGCAAAAGTCAACTGTGACCTACATACAGTCAAACTTCAAGATTTTTTGTCAACATTCTCATTTTGAAGTATATTTCATCATTTGATCAAGGTTTGATCATGATTCATCAAGGATTGCTCAAAATTCATCAAGATTCAAAAGTTGCTAAATTAGGGTTTTGTAGGAAAAGTCAACCCAACTTTGACCAATCATAACTTTCTCATACTTTATGATAAATGACCCATCAAAAGCTAATTTTTAAGAGGATTTAATTTCCTACAATCCATCTTCATACCCCAAGATCAAAAAATGCACTCACAAGAAGTTATGAATTTGGACATTATAGGTCATTTTTGAAAGTCAACAAAAACACCTTTTTTGTCAAAGCTTATAACTTGAGCATGGAACATAAAAATTAGTTGAGACCAAAAGGGTTGATTAGAGGACATCTCATTCTTTCTAAAGAGTCCAAGAACACCTCCAAAAGTTCAAAATTGAAGAAGTTATGCATTGTTGAAATTGAACTTTTTTGCAAAAATTACCAAAAGTCAACTATCCCCAAAACTTCAAATTTTGCCAAATGGGCCCATTCTTTTTCACTTGATTTGAGTTTGAATTATTTCCCACGTGCCCTATCTCCAGCCATGTGTCCATATCACATTTTTATTATTTAATTTGATTTTTATTTGAATTAATTCATTTTAAATCAAATAAAATCATATAAAATCTAAAGTATTGATAACACATGATTTTTTGGCTATTTCAGGCTCCAAATACAGCTATCCTTGCAATCAAATTTGTATCAAGTGAATCATGTGCAAAAAGATATGATTTAGGCCAAGTTTGGAAAGGTTGTAAATGGAGATAAATCAAATATCCAAGCCTTAATAGAGGAAGATTTGGACAGTCAATTGAGACCTAATGCACTGAGTAATATATAAGCAAGCCAAGGACACGAAAATAAGGGTTAGAGAACACTTGTGAAGGCAGAACAACTTTGCAAAAAATCACAAAAAAGTTGGAGATCGAAATCAAAGCTAGAGGCGTTTTCAGAGCTGGATATTGGTCCAAATCGATTCCTGGCAACACACAAGCTAACTGGATCCAAACCAAGCATTATCAGGCCCTTATACGCACCGTAAGTCTCACACAAATTGCTCTTGTTCTTGATTTCGTAACTCTGAAATTAGGCATCGTTTTCATGAAATAATTGCATATCCTTAACCCTCACATCATTTGCAAACTATTGGCAATAACCAATTTGATTTATATGCTCTGTATCATGAAACGCCATAGTTAGGGTTTCTTGGATCGTTTTTGGGAGTTTCTGTTTCAGGTGAAATTGGCCTTAATGGTGGTTATGGTTGTGATCATAGAGATGAGATGAAGCTAACGATGGTCGTGGATATCATTTTTATGGCTTAAGGGAGATTTTAGGACGAACCTGCATTTTCAGTTGCAGATAGAAATCCGCAGGTAAAGTTACAGGGGTTTGAGGAAGGGGACGAAGAGCTGGCGTCCATCCATTGGCCAGTTAAAATGTTACGGGCCTTTTTATTTTTTATTTTTCTGGTATTTGATTTGTTTCCTTATATTATTATTAATCCTTATTAGTATAACAAACAAAACAACATGGCGTGGTGGCAAGCGAACGTTGTATTCTCCTTCAGGACCTGGGTTCGAATCCTAGGTCCCCCTCTTTCTCAATATTATTTCTTTTCAGGTTTTTCAGTGCATGCACCCATCTGCAATCCACCATACGCCCTCATCAATCCAAGCGCCAGATGGCCAAGGGCCAGATCTGATGATCCACGTTGGAGGTCCACCAAAAATCCAAGTCAACGTGCTTGCACTGGATCCAAAAAGTCCACACGAGCCAGCATTGTTGGGCCTACAAAATTGCTTCCAACACCCTCCAAATCAGGCCCACTTCCTCCTTTCTTTTATATTTTTTTCATTTTTATTTAATTGTTTTATTTTATTTTAATTAATTTCTAACCAATAACATTTTTTTCCTTTTATTTATAAAATCACAAAAATACTTTTTTTATCCAATCAAATTTTAAAACTTTCATTTTTTTTATTAATAAACTTATTAATTAATTTAGGTTTTTAATTCTAGAAAACTCTAACTTATTTTTGTAAATAAATAAAATTAATTAGATTTATTTAGGTTTTAGCTACTAATTTAATTATTTTATTTTCGTTCTTAAAATAAAAAAAAAATGTCATAAATTATTTTTCATTAATTAACTCACTAATTTAGTTTAGTTATTTAATTTAGGATTAATTTCTTTTCTTAAAATAGAAAACAACAAAAAAGCATTTTCTTTCAAAAGGGTCAAAACCCTAATTTTGCATCCGATTTAATTTTGCGTCGCGCTTTATTTTTTCTTTATCCAATTAATGTATCTGCTCCCGGTTTATAATAAATAATTAGGATATTTTATTTATTTTTCTGCTTTTTATTTTCAAAGGGTCATTTTTGGCGATGTAAATACCCGACGCCTTGTAATAATTAGTTTAATTTCCGCACCTTTAATTTCTGCAAACTATACAACTGTTAGATGTTTGATAATAGGGCTTGCATGACAAGTATGAATGCTTAAACTAAAATCAAATTAGATCACCCTTAACATGTACAAAGATAAAGATAACTGAAAACGACACACTCGCACATGCGCACTCTTAGGGTACACCCCACTTGGTTGCCTTCGTACACGGTCATTGAGTATAGGTCACTTTAGAGGTCGCCCTCTTGTCTAAAAGATCATAGTCGCCTCGAAATGGTTGCCTCGGATATTGTTGCCTCAATCAAATGATCTAAGACATTAGGGTTACCACTAAGGCGTCCTAACATTGATTTAGTGACTGTATGTCCCTCATTCGAATTGACCCTTAAACTCCAACGACGGAGCTACCTACTCACTAATAGTGGGATGGTATTGTTGGATAAAATAAAAGTCGCTGGCAACTCTTGCTTACCGCGACGTTTTGCGAAAACAAACGCAAAACGCAAACTAGCATTCCAAAAAACAGTTAGTTCTTCCACCGTATCACAGAACTGGCGACTCTGCTGGGGAGTTAATAAGTGGGGTGTACCTTAGGAATAGTTCATCATTTTGTTTTCAATTGTTTGATCTGTTTGCTTTATTTTTGTGGGTTTGAATTGGAGTTACTATAGATCCTAACCCGGATCTGGGGATACCTTTTAGGTAAGTATCCATAGACTGTAAGGGAACTGTACGGCGTAGACTGATATGGTTGAAGTAGTAGCTACGTTGATATGGCACATTAGTTGGTACCGATATCCCTTGTGGAGCAACAAGGAGAGTATGGGACTGCTAATGGGTCATTAAGAATCAACTGACCTTAGAACCTATAATTGACCAACTTGGCCATAGAAAAGTAGCAGTATGCTACTCTCATTGAGACCATACTCTCACGATGATTCCGGCCGCAAGAAAAGGTTGCTAAACTAGAATTATGACCGATCGAGGATGGTCAGTGATATTGAGATCCTCTAGAACCCGGTTACTATTACTAGGACAGGTTGAACCAACTGAACTTCAAGAGGGTAATACCTAGACCCCATGCAAGCCTAAACTTAAGGCTGTTTGTGTGACTTGTGTGCCTTCAAACTTGAACTACTTGCACATTCTTGTTATCTGACAACGTGAGTTCCTTGCAGGTTTTGTTTACAGTCCTTATCCAATAATTTGGATTTATTGCAGGGTTTACTTACAGCACCTCACACTTTTGCTTAAACGCATTTCATACTCATCATAACATCATGCCTTAACATTTCCTTAACCATTTCAAGGATCTCAAGGGTTTGTGATGTAGGTTATGATAAATCAACATCTAGCAAGGGGCAAAGGGGATTTATTTTCCTCTAGCCAATGTCGTCTAGAGATCAAAACATGATAATTTGGGTCGGTGGCCATGACCCACTTGATATGGTAAGCTTGACTCTTGAAAAAGGACTCTTGATGACACGAAGTTTCTTCAATCAAAGATGCAAAATTTAAATTCTAACAGTTTCTTGTTTACCCCACGAGATCCTTGAAAACATTACATACATATATCATATATATCATTGTATAACAGGTCTCCCAGTACAGGTCTCTCATGTTCTCGCTGTTTATTTCAGCAATGGCTCTCCAACAAGACACCAGAGATATTCAATAAACTTAGTTCAGGGAAATATTCCTAAACCTGTCCAAGGGGCAGGAAGAGTTGAAAACACTCCTTGTTGGGGACTTGGTCAAGAAAAGTCCTGAAGACAATAAGGATGAACGACTAGAACAACTGCAAGCTGAGGTAGATGAAATAAGAACCCAAATGCTGGGGCAGACGACCCTTATCCAAAGCTTAGCCCGGGAACAAGAAGAGATGAGAATCATTATCAACCAGCTTCATCAAGACAGATACAACAGTATGAAGCAAACAGTCGAGGTCGGGGACCAAGTCATTTATCAGCCTCCAAGAAGACAATGGTTTGGTTTGGTGAAGGGTGGACCTTTCCAAATTACTACTACATCACGGGTCCAACGACAACCTCGCCAAAAGAAACGGGTTAATCAGAGTAAGCCAGATATGCCAAAAAGGAAGTTCACCGAGCTCAACATGCCGCTGTATCAAGCTTTACAACACCTGTTGAGATTGAATCCGGTGACGTTAAGGGACCCTCCTCAGAATCCCCACATAGCCTCCCCAAACTACAATCCTGATGCAAGGTGTGCATAACATTCCAACAGCCCGGGGCATGATACTGATGATTGTTGGGCATTGAAAAACAAAATTTAAGACCTGATCGATAAAGGAGCATTGGAATTCACATAAGATGGTCAGCTGGAATGTTTTTGTCAATCCTCCAAGGCTCACCATTTGAAGTGACAAGTCCTGAGACGAGAAGACTTTTTGTTCATTAGAATTTTCAATTTGTAATTTTCTTTTGATTGTTCAAACATTTAGTCATGTTAAAACTTTATTACTTTATCAATGCATTGCATATGTCTGTTTTGAATCAATCCATTCGTATTCACTATATTCAAATTGCTTTCATTTTTGTGATGTTCAACTCTCAATTAAAAAACTCTAAGCCTTTAGAGGGAGGATGACGAAATGATATCAAAATCTCTACAATATGCTTTTGAACAGACCCCGCTGACGATGTACATGCGTTGTTTCAAATCCTAAACAGTGGAGTTACAAGGAAGATAATCCCTAGTCAACCCCTTTGAGCCAAAGAAGTTGGAGTTTTCCTTTTTCACAAATTAAAACCCTTAATTATAACCTGGGGTAGGGTAGTCTTCTCTATTAATCCAGGTGCACAATGAATGACATCAAAGACGTCCTTCCAAAACAAGAAAACAGTGAGGGTTCCGTATAATCGTAAGGACAGGCAGTCATTATCTTTCGAAATAAAAGCCCAATAAGTTAAAACCTATGAAGGAGACTTAAGAAAAACTGGGACATCCCGCTGACTGTAATCACAAAAAAAAACAGTTCAGGAAAAAGACAGGGATAATAAAATAAAAAAGAAAGAGGTTCTGCAAACTCTCAACAAAAATGACTTCCTGTCAAAATAAACTGTCAGTATCCGAACCATCAGTGGAATATCAGAGCAAAGACTCAAACGGGATCTAATGCACAATTAGTTGAGTTTAAGATCGAAGAACATCACGAAGAATGGATGGGTACAAATAAATTTTGAGCCTTTACCCTTTGTTTCTTAAACCGTGAACCAAGCCACGTTATAACCCTTAAAAGTCCTAGCTGAAGCATGGGTTAGTTCGAAAGCATACTGTTACAAAAGGTATCCTGACTCCTGTAGGACTTGTTGTAAATCCTGAGTTGACATCACATTTTACAAAATTTGCTTGTTTTACTGAAAAATGCATTTTCAAAAAAAAAATTTCAAGACAGACATAAGCTTTGCATTCTTAAAATAACATTGTTTGCATATGACTATTTGCTCAACAGCAGAGAAATTCGCACGACGAATATCTAGTGAACAAAAACCTTTTCAATAAAAAGGGTCACCTCAAGTGGAAAAAAAGCACTTCAAACCAAGGGGAACGGCATGATCATTGTCCATCATCTGGGGCAGCCAAGTCAAGATTCAAGGAATTTCTCAAAGATGCCAAACAGCCAGGGGAAAATCTCCATCTGAATCAATTGGGGCATTGGACAAGAATTCCAACAACGAATCTTGCATTATTAAACATCTTCTGGTAGTATGGCAACACGACACTGCCGACAGTGACAACTCCCTACACTCTGAGAGCATGGACATAGTCAGAAAAAACTATACATGAACAAAGACCCGCTAGGTCGACTGGCCTAGGCAAAAATAAGGGCATCCCGGCGAACCAAAAAGGTTCGGGCAAAAATCAGGGATAAAAAAAAAACAAAAAAAAGATATGTACACCTGGCAAGTCGAAAACCCGAAAGGGCGGCTTGGGCAAAAAAGGGTATCCCGGTAGACTGAAAACCCGAAAGGGCGGTCCAGGCAAAAATTAGGGATCAAAGCGTACGACTATGTCCTGTCATATTGTCACTTTCCTACCAGAAGAAGACTTGTCATTTCAATCGAAAGTTACCAAGCACCTCATAGGTTGGGATAATACTCGATCCGCAAAGCCTCCGCATGCACCTTCTCCCGCAGATACAGGGGCAGAAAAGTCTCGATGCAAAGTCATCGTCATATCCTCAACACGTGTCCCAGTAACATTCACTCCCCGCAGAGTAAGAAAAAGACAATAATGTTAGCTCTCCCCAGCTGAGGCTCGCAACTGCGAATGAATTGGCAATATTCTCCCCAAGCAGAGTTTATCTACCATCAGCACTGAAAAGTCTTATTATCCCCGGCAGAGTATAAAATATCCCCAGTGGAGTTTAAAAATTCTCCCCATCGCAGTCTGAAAAAGCTTCCCCAGTGGAGTGTGGAGAATCATCCCCAGTAGACTCTGGAAGATTTCCCCCAGTAGAGTCTAAAAGGTTATCCCCAGTGAAGTCGCAACTGAAAGATCATCCCATCGGAGTTCATCCCTTTTACAAACGGAAACTCAAATCCCCAACGAGATTCAATATCACCAGCAACGGTAATTCATCCCCGGCTGAATTTATCAGTGGAATCCTCTACAGAATATCTCTTCCCCATAGAGTATTCTCCTCATCAGTTTATTCCCCAGCGGAGGTATCCTCTCCGGCAGGTTTATTCTCACAATCATCTTCATTCTCTATCCCCAGCGGAAACGAAGAATTCAACTCTTTTCTCTAAGCAGCTATCCGGGATTTATTTTCCCCAGCTAAAAACATTACATTTCCATACATCATGACACATGCATATACGCATCATACAACACAATCTTATTTATTTTGAGAACATCATTGCTTGATACATATCATGCATTACACACAGCTAACCTTTACCTTTCAGGAAAAATACAATCAAATTCTCACAAAATTCAAAACTATGAGGCTTTTACCTCAGTCGAATTACGAACGAGTTCTTAAATCTCAGCAGAGATGTTTTCTCAGTTGAAGTACATGCGAGTTCCTAAATCTAGACAAAGTGTTCCTCCGTTGAATTATAGACAAGTTCCTAAATCTCAGCAGAGAAGTTTTCTTAGTTATATTACGGGCGAGTTCTTAAATCTCGACGAAGATGTTTCCCCAAGTCGAATTACTGACAAGTTCTTAAATCTCAATAGATGTTTTCTCAGTTGAATTACTGATAAGGTCCTAAGTCTCGACAAAGTTCCTCCGTCGAATTACAGACGAGTTCCTAAATCTCAGCAGAGTTTTCTCAGTTGAATTAAGGACGAGTTCTTAAATCTCGATGAAGATGTTTCTCTCCAAGTCGAATTACTGACAAGTTCTTAAATCTCAAAAGAGTTTTTCTCAGTTGAATTACAGATAAGGTCCTAAATCTCGACAAAGTTCCTCCGTTGAAGTACAGACAAGTTCCTAAATCTCAGTAGAGTTTTCTCAGTTGAATTGCAAGCGAGTTCTTAAATCTCGATGAAGATGTTTCCCCCAAGTCGAATTACTGACAAGTTCTTAAATCTCAACAGAGTTTTTCTCAGTTAATTACAGACAAGGTCCTAAATCTTGGCAAAGTTCCTCCGTCGAATTATAGACAGGTTCCTAAATCTCAGCAGAGAAGTTTTCTCAGTTGAATTACGGGAGAGTTCTTAAATCTCGATGAAGATGTTTCCCCAAGTTGAATTACTGACAAGTTCTTAAATCTCAACAGAGTTTTTCTCAGTTGAATTACAGACAAGGTCCTAAATCTCGACAAAGTTCCTCCGTCGAATTACTAACAGTTCCTAAATCTCAGCAGAGATGTTTTCTCAGTTGAATTACGGGCGAGTTCTTAAATCTCGATGAAGATGTTTCCCTCAGTCGAATTACTGACTAATTCTTAAATCTCAACCGAATTATCCTCAGTTGAATTACAGACAAGTTTCTAAATTTCGACAATTATCCTCCGTCGAATTACAAACAGTTCCTAAATCTCACCAGAGTTTTCTCAGTTGAATTACGGGAAAGTTCTTAAATCTTGATGAAGATGTTTCCCCAAAGTCGAATTACTGACCAGTTCTTAAATCTCAACAGAATTATCCTCAGTTGAATTACAGACAAGGTTTTAAATCTCGACAATTATCCTCTGTCGAATTACAGACAGTTCCTAAATCTCAGCAGAGAAGTTTTCTCAGTTGAATTACGGGCGAGTTCTTAAATCTCGATGAAGATGTTTCTCTCAGTCGAATTACTGACCAGTTCTTAAATCTCAACAGAATTATCCTCAGTTGAATTACAGATAAGGTTCTAAATCTCGACAATTATCCTCCGTCGAATTACAGACAGTTCCTAAATCTCAGCAGAGAAGTTTTCTCAGTTGAATCACGGGTGAGTTCTTAAATCTCGATGAAGATGTTTCCCTCAGTTGAATTACTGACCAGTTCTTAAATCTCAAAAGAATTATCCTCAGTTGAATTACAGACAAGGTCCTAAATCTCGACAAAGTCCTCCGTCGAATTACAGGCGAGTTCCTAAATCTCAGAAGAGTTTTCTCAGTTGAATTACGGGTGAGTTCTTAAATCTCGATGAAGATGTTTCCCCCCAGTTTGAATTACGGACAAGTCCTTAAATCTCAACAAAAATTAGACTTCCCCAGCGGAATCTTCTACAACAACAGGTATACAAGCTCTCGCTAAGGAATCCCTTATGCAATCAAAACTCCTTCAGATGGCATCTTTAAGCCCATCCTCCCGCCAGCAATCTCCAGATGGAATATGTAATCCCGTTCCCGACATCACAAGGCTAATACCACTTCATGCGAGTGCAAATTTCTGGGCACTCTAGTGTTCAATCATCTTCCACCTTCGGATCACGAAAGGCATGAAAGCCAATCTACATCCTCAGGTTTAAGAAAATTGAACAGGGGCAACTGTTGTACCCCAAAATTTTCCCTCCCATATTTCTCAAGACATTGCAAGAAAAATCTCCAAGTTGCTCAAGGTTGCTCCAAGATTGACCAGACAAGCTATCTCCTAAGGCAGTCTACCCCAAATTAGGGTTTTATGTTGCATCAAGATCCTTGAGTCCAAATGACATCAAGTGCTCCCCAATGTACTAATATATTCTCAAGATCATCCATGTCAAATTTCAAGCCTTGTAGAGGAAGTTTGCTCAGTCAAATGCTCAAAGGTCCCAAAAGTCGACTATGCTAGGGCAAAAGTCAATTGTGACCTACATACATTCAAAATTCAAGATTTTTTGTCAATATTATCATTTTGAAGGATATTTCATTATTTGATCAAGGTTTGATCATGATTCATCAAGGATTACTCAAAATTCATCAAGATTCAAAAGTTGCTAAATTAGGGTTTTGTAGGAAAAGTCAACCCAACTTTGACCAAGCATAACTTTCTCAGAATTTATGATAAATGACCCATCCAAAGATAATTTTGAATAGGATATAATTTCCTACAATCCATATTCATACCCCAAGATGAAAAAATGCACTCACAAGAAGTTATGAATTTGGATATTATAGGTCATTTTTGAAAGTCAACAAAAACACCTTTTTTGTAAAAGCTTATAACTTGAGCATGGAACATCAAAATGAGATGATACCAAAAGGGTTGATTATAGGACATCTCAATCTTTCTAAAAAGTCTAAGAACACCTCCAAAAGTTCAAAATTGAAGAAGTTATGCATTGTTGAAGTTGGACTTTTTTGCAAAATTGCCAAAAGTCAACTATCCCCAAAACTTCAAATTTTGCCAAATGGGCCCATTCTTTTTCACTTGATTTGAGTTTGAATTATTTCCCACGTGCCCTAGCTCCAGCCATGTGTCCATATCACATTTTTATTATTTAATTTGATTTTTATTTGAATTAATTCTTTTTAAATCAAATAAAATCATATAAAATCTAAAGTATTGATAACACATGATTTTTTGGCTATTTCAGGCTCCAAATACAGCTATCCTTGCAATCAAATTCGTATCAAGTGAATCATGTGCAAAAAGATATGATTTAGGCCAAGTTTGGAAATATTGTAAATGGAGATCAAATCAAATATCCAAGCCTTAATAGAGGAAGATTTGGACAGCCAATTGAGACCTAATGCACTGAGTAATACATAAGCAAGCCAAGGACACGAAAATAAGGGTTAGAGAACACTTGTGGAGGCAGAACAACTTTGCAAAAAATCTCAAAAATGTTTGAGATCAAAATCAAAGCTAGAGGTGTTTCAGAGCTGGATATTGGTCCCAATCGATTCCTGGAAACACACACAAGCTAACTGGATCCAAACCAAGCATTATCAAGCCCTTATACACACTGTAAGTCTCACGCGAATTGCTCCTGTTCTTGATTTCGTAACTCTGAAATTAGGCATCGTTTTCATGGAATAATTGCATATCCTTAACCCTCACATTATTTGCAAACTATTGGCAATAACCAATTTGATGTATATGCTCTGTATCATGAAACGCCATAGTTAGGGTTTCTTGGATCGTTTTTGGGAGTTTCTGTTTCAGGTGAAATTGGCCTTAATGGTGGTTATGGTTGTGATCAGAGAGATGAGATGAAGCTAACCATGGTCGTGGATATCATTTTTATGGCTTGAGGGAGATTTTAGGACGAACCTGCATTTTCAGTTGCGGATAGAAATACGCAGGTAAAGTTACAGGGGTTTGAGGAAGGGGAAGAAGAGTTGGCGTCCATCCATTGGCCAGTTAAAATGTTACGCGCCTTTTTATTTTTTATTTTTCTGGTATTTGATTTGTTTCCTTATATTATTATTAATCCTTATTAGTATAACAAACAAAACAACATGGCGTGGTGGCAAGCGAACGTTGTATTCTCCTTCAGGACCTGAGTTCGAATCCCAGGTCCCCCTCTTTCTCAATATTATTTCTTTTCAGGTTTTTCAGTGCATGCGCCCATCTGCAATCCACCATACGCCCTCATCAATCCAAGCACCAGATGGCCAAGGGCCAGATCTGATGATCCACGTTGGAGGTCCACCAAAAAGTGAAGTCAACGTGCTTGCACTGGATCCAAAAAGTCCACACGAGCCAGCATTGTTGGGCCTACAAAATTGCTTCCAACACCCTCCAAATCAGGCCCACTTCCTCCTTTCTTTTATATTTTTTTCATTTTTATTTAATTGTTTTATTTTATTTTAATTAATTTCTAACCAATAACATTTTTTTCCTTTTATTTATAAAATCACAAAAATACTTTTTTTTATCCAATCAAATTTTAAAAATTTCATTTTTTTTATTAATAAACTTATTAATTAATTTAGGTTTTTAATTCTAGAAAACTCTAACTTATATTTGTAAATAAATAAAATTAATTAGATTTAATTAGGTTTTAGCTACTAATTTAATTATTTTATTTTCTTTCTTAAAATAAAAAAAAAACCAAAAATATGTCATAAATTATTTTTCATTAATTAACTCACTAATTTAATTTAGTTATTTAATTTAGGATTAATTTCTTTTCTTAAAATAGAAAACAACAAAAAAGCATTTTCTTTCAAAAGGGTCAAAACTTTAATTTTGCATCCGATTTAATTTCGCGTCGCGCTTTATTTTTTCTTTATCCAATTAATGTATCTGCTCCCGATTTGTAATAAATAATTAGGATATTTTATTTATTTTTCTGCTTTTTATTTTCAAAGGGTTGTTTTTGGCGATGTAAATACCCGACGCCTTGTAATAATTAGTTTAATTTCCGCACCTTTAATTTCTGCAAACTATACAACTGTTAGATGTTTGATAATAGGGCTTTCATGACAAGAATGAATGCTTAAACTAAAATCAAATTAGATCACCCTTAACATGTACAAAGATAAAAATAACTGAAAACGACACACTCGCACATGCGCACTCTTAGGGTACACTCCACTTGGTTGCCTTCGTACACAATCATTGAGTATAGGTCACTTTAGAGGTCGCCCTCTTGTCTAAAAGATCATAGTCGCCTCGAAATGGTTGCCTCAGATATTGTTGCCTCAATCAAATGATCTAAGATATTAGGGTTATCGCTAAGGCATCCTAATATTGCTTTAGTGACCGTATGTCCCTCATTCGAATTGACCCTTAAACTCCAACGATGGTGCTACCTACTCACTAATAGTGGGATGGCATTGTCTAAAGGAAATTAGCATAGAACGATTCCTTTTTCGAGTAGGTAGATAGTTCTTAGATACTTGCTCTTTCAAAAAAATAAAACTTTTACACTTACACTCCTTTTCGAACAAAGTTTTCAAAACACTTCATTACACTCTTGAGGATAGAAGAAAGAGTTAAATCAAAGTTTTCAAACAAAAACTTTTTCAAACCCACAAGCACAAAGAAATCAAATTTTGAAAACAATTGAGCAAGTACCTAAGAGCCCGTAGATAACTACGGATAGAAAGGGTGCTAACACCTTCCCTTTCTATAATCTACCCCCCGAACCCGAGAAATATCTCGAAAAAGGATTTTTTCTGTGCTTTTTTCCTTTCCTTGTTAGATAAAATAAAAGTCGATGGCGACTCTTGCTTACCGCGACATTTTGCAAAAACAAACGCAAAACGCAAACCAGCATTCCAGAAAACAGTCAGTTCTTCCACCGTATCACATATTTCATTCCCATGCACCTCATTACAGGTACCCTTACAGGTTTCTCATCTTCTTCGCTATTTATTTTAGCACATCATGTCTTCTGAAACATCAACTGAACAAGCCATCAAGGCTCTGCAAGCTCAAAACGCTCAGTTCTAGGAAATGTTCATGAACTTAGCCAAGGGTCAGCAAGATCTGAAGACTCTTATCTTGAAGGATAAGAAGAAGAAGAAGAAGAAGAAGACGGTCCTCCTGAATATGGGTTGCAGATTCGGGAACAATTTGCGGGAAGATGTTGATTCATCTCACTCACATGGAGGGGAGAGTATCAGGAAGAAAGGAGGGCTCCTAGCCCTGTGATTTCTGACAACGAGACTGACTTTGACAAAGACCAGTATCCTCCGGATGAGGATAGGTATAAGCAACTCGAAGACCAATTGAGCGCAATGGAGGTCCAGAAAGTCTCTGGTCTGGACTTTGGAGATTTGGGTTTGTCATCTGGGGTGGTGATTCCCCACAAGTTTAAAGCACCAGTCTTTGCTAAATACGACGGGGTCTCCTGCCCAAAACTGCACCTCCGCTTGTATGTTAGAAAGATCCAACCATACACTACCGATAAGAACCTCTGGATTCACTTATTTCAAGATAGTCTCTCAGGGACTCAACTTAAGTGGTTCTACCAACTGGAAGGAGCTAGCGTCCGTAATTGGGAAGACCTTGTTGTTGCTTTTTACAAGCAGTACCAATACAACACCGACCTTGCTCCCATGCGTATCCAACTTTAGGGTATGTCTATGGGTGCGAGTGAAGGTTTCAAGGGCTACACTCAGAAGTGGAGGGACCTTGCTGGGAGAGTACAACCCCCTTTGGCTGATAGGGAGTTAATAGATATGTTTCTGGGGACCTTGTCTGGTCCGTATTTTAATCATCTGATTGGAAGTTCATCATCCGGGTTTACTGAGCTGATTATGACCGGGGAAAGAGTTAAGGCCGGTATTAAGAGCAGTAAAATACATAAGGGTGCTTCATCAAGTACCAAAAAGAAGCCTTTTAAGAAGGAGTCGGGCGCAGTTTACAGCTCAAAGAGCCATAACCGACCTGAGCGCCGCCAAGTAGTTAATGTGGTGGTTATATCAAGGCATGTTGTTGCCCCACAATGCAACAATCAGCCAAGAGCCGAGAGGCTGCGAAGACAATTCACTCAACTCCATATGACCCTGTCTCAAATTCTGCCGCAGTTGTTAAAGACCAACTTGGTGATTCCGAAGGAAGCCCCGAAGAATCCCAATACAACATCACCGCTGTATAATCCGAACGCCCGTTGTGCTTTTCACTCCGATACCCGGGGCATGATATGAATGACTGCTGGGTTTTGAAGAAAAAAGTGCAGGATCTGATCGATGCTAAGGAGATTGAATTCGAAGCGCCTGAAAAGCCTAATGTTATGACTGCTCCTATGCCCAAGCATGGAGTGAATACTGTAGATGAAGACTCGTTTGTGGTTTCTGTGAAAGACATTGCTACTCCATTGATGACTGTGAAGAAGAACCTTTTGTTAGCCGGTATATTTCCGGGCTGTGGCGAAGATTGCCGTCTGTGTTTTGTCCTACCTGCTGGTTGCCATCTATTGAAGTCAGGTGTCCAATTCCTGATGGATAACAAAGAAATTCTGTTTGAGAAAACTTTTGTTCCATTGGTTCCTTTTGAATACATTTCTATAATCACCATTTCCGCCAATTCTTCCAAGGCTTCCTCGAGAAAGCCTGCTAGAATCGCATCTGTTCCGAGAATCGCTCCTCTGATCATTACCATTCCTGGGCCTATCCCCTATACGTCAGATAAGGCTGTCCCTTGGCATTACGGGGCTGACGTGTATTATCACGGGGTTAAACAAGACTTGAATGCTTAAGAGGTTGATATTGACATCAGCAATATTATTGGATCTAGTAAAGTCACCCGCAGCAGAAGACTTTTCTCCCCTGAGATATCTCCACCAACTGTTTGGAAGCCTGTTGTTATTACACCGGCCAGTACATCTGCTATTGTCCCTGTTCATGTTCCAATCCTTACCCCTGTTGTTGAGTCATCTGACGCTCGGGGCAAAGGGATCACCGGTGAGCCTGCCCGGATGGAGGCACCGAAGAAGATTACTGTTGAAGCCTCTAGACAAGAGATAAAAGAAATTTTGAAGATCATCAAAAAGAGCGACTACAACATAGTCGAGCAGCTGGGGCAAACCCCGTCAAAGATCTCTATGTTGTCTTTGTTGCTATGCTCAGAAGCCCATGCCAAGGCTCTGATTGCTTTCCTGAAAACTGCGCACGTGCCGCAAGAAACATCCGCTGATAAGTTCAATGACTGCGTGGCTAGTCTGACTGCTGATAATGGGTTGGGTTTCTCCGATGCCGACTTGACTACCAAGGGAAAGAATCACAATAACGCTCTGCATGTTTCAATCGAGTGCAGAGGCACTACTCTGGCTCACGTGTTGGTGGATACTGGGTCTTCGCTGAGTGTTTTACCCAAGAAAGCATTAGACCGGTTAGACTGTGAAGGGTTGGTGTTGAAACCAAGCAACATTGTGGTTAGGGCCTTTGTCGAGTCCAAGAGGATGGTACACGGAGAATTGGATATTCCTGTTAAGGTTGTTTCTCAGATTTTCGCATCTACATTCTATGTGATGGACATTCAGTCATCTTATTCTTGTTTGTTGGGTCGCCCGTGGATCCACAAAGCTGGGGCAGTAACTTCTACGCTCCACCAGATGCTGAAATACCCAGTGAAGGGGAAAATTGTCACAGTACGAGGAGAAGAGGAGTACATGGTGAGCCACCTCAACTCCTTTCGGTATGTGGAAATGGATGGGGAGTTCATTGAAACCCCGTGTCAACATTTTGAAGAAGTCCCCCAAACGTTGGCGTCGACTGAAACTGTTACTGAAGATCCTCCAATGAAGATGGCTTCCCTCAAGGATGCCCGGGCTGTTGTTGAGAAAGGTGGGTGTGAAAATTGGGGCCAACTCCCTGATTTTTCACATAAGACTAACAAGTTTGGTTTGGGTTTCAGTGCTGAAGCTCAAAGGGCTGTTCGGCATGTGCGGATCGGAGGACCTCCCTTGTTTATCAGCAATTCAGGAGTAAATGTCGTTGAAGACGATGATGAAGAGTATGATATTGATAGTTGGATTTACCCAACTGCTGACGGTGGACTAAGCAATTGGACGACAAAGGACTTCGTGGCAATTTCTTTTATTACCCAGTAATGAGACTTTTGTTTTAAGTTTATAACAGACAATTTTTGAACTTTACGGCCCGGTGTCTTACCCGAGGCACCATGGTTTTGTTTGTGAGGGCTTTATATGTGTCATTACCATATATCATTAATAAAATCATTGGACGTTTCTTGCATTTCAAATTTTGCGCTCTTTGTTTTTCTTTTTCTATCTTGCAAAACAACTATTTTACACACACTCACATATACAGGTCTACATCACTCTGGATCCTACTGATAACGACTCTGCTACTGCCAGTTATGACTTCGAAAGTCCGATCAACTTAGCCAAAGACGAAGGTGAAGATGATCGCGAAGTGCCTGGTGAACTTGCTAGACTGTTACTTCAGGAAGAGAGGGCCATACAGCCGCATGAGGAGCCCGTGGAAACAGTGAATCTGGGTACAGAGATAGACAAGAAAGAGGTCAAGATCGGTGCAAATCTGGAGTCTAGTGTTAAGCAACGGCTGATTCAGATGCTGCGTGACTACGTTGAGATCTTTGCTTGGTCTTATGAAGATATGCCTGGGTTGGATACCGATATTGTGGTTCACCACCTGCCTACCAAGGAAGAATGTCCTCCAGTAAAACAGAAGGTCCGCCGAATGCGCCTGGAGATGTCTGAGAAAATCAAGGCTGAAGTGATGAAGCAGTTTGACGCCGATTTTCTAGCAGTTACATCTTACCCACAGTGGGTGGCCAAAGTGGTTCCAGTGCTGAAGAAGGATGGTAAGGTTCGAATGTGTGTTGACTATAGGGATCTGAACAGGGCGAGCCCCAAGGATGTCCCTCTACCTCATATCGACGTTCTGGTTGACAACACCGCATAACATAAGGTCTTCTCCTTTATGGATGGTTTCTCCGGTTATAATCAGATTAAGATGGCTCCCGAAGACATGGAGAAGACCACCTTTGTTACTCAATGGGGTACCTTTTGCTACAAAGTCATGCCTTTTGGATTGAAGAATGTTGGGGCTACGTATCAACGCACCATGGTCGCTTTGTTCCATGACATGATCCATCATGAGATTGAGGTATACGTTGACGACATGATTGCAAGATCCCAGACTGAAGAAGAACATCTTGACCACCTTCTGAAGCTATTTGACAAGTTGAAGTTGTACAAGCTGAGGTTAAACCCGAACAAGTGCACCTTCGGGGTGAGATCCGGTAAGCTGCTGGGTTTCGTCGTAAGTGATAAAGGTATTCAGGCGGATCCTGCAAAGGTGAAGGATATACAGGAAATGTCAGCTCCCCGAACAGAGAAAGAACTCAGAGGCTTTTTGGGACGTTTGAACTATATTGCCCGATTCATCTCGCACCTGACTGCTACTTGTGAACCAATCTTCAAGTTACTGAAGAAAGATCAAGTGGTAAGATGGAACGATGAATGTCAAGCCGCTTTCGAAAGGATCAAAGAATATCTCCAAAAGCCACCCATTCTGATGCCTCCAGTTGAAGGGATACCTTTGATCTTATACTTGATAGTACTCGACAATTCAATGGGGTGCGTGCTGGGGCAGCATGACGAGTCTGGCCGAAAATAGCATGTTATTTATTACCTTAGCAAAAAGTTTACCGAATGCGAGACCCGATACTCGTTGCTTGAGAAAACTTACTGCACTTTGGTATGGGCTGCTCGCCGGCTGAGACAGTATATGCTGACTCACACTACTCTATTGATATCAAAGATGGATCCAATCAAGTACATCTTCGAGAAGCCTGCCTTATCTGGAAGAATAGAAAGATGGCAGATGATCTTGACTGAGTATGACATCCAATACATGACCCAAAAGGAAATCAAAGGAAGTGTGTTGGCAGATCATTTGGCACATCAAGCAGTGGATGGTTACCAGTCTATGAACTTCGAGTTCCCGGATGAAAATATCATGATAGTAACCGACTTTGAAGAACCTGGACCGGATGAAGGACCTGAGGAAGGATCCCGATGGTCTATGTACTTTGATGGAGCCTCAAACGCTTTGGGCAATGGCATTGGTGCCGTGATCATATCTCCTAAAGGCTCTCATACTCCGTTCACCGCCCGACTATGTTTCAACTACACCAACAATATGGCAGAGTATGAAGCGTGCATCATGGGTCTTCGAGCAGCAATTGACCTAAGGATTAAGTTCTTAAGTGTGTTCGTAGATTCCGCTCTTGTGATCAGTCAGATCAAAGGTGAGTGGGATATGAAACACCCAAATCTTATTCCTTACAAGGAGTATGTATTGACGTTGCTTCCACACTTAGAGGAGATAACCTTTGAACACTTCCCTAGAGAGGAGAATCAGTTGGTGGATGCGTTAGCTACGATGTCTTCTATGTTCAAAGTCAATTGGGATAACGAGGCTCCCCAGATTACCATTGAGAGGTTGGACGAACCTGCACATTATTGTGATATTGAGACTAAAGAGGTAGCAGATAAACCTTGGTTTCACGAGGTGAGGAGGTATCTTGAAGCTCAGGAATACCCCGAAGGTGCATTTGTTAATGATAAGAAGTTTCTGAGGAGGTTCACGACAAAGTTCTTCATCAGTAATGGCATTCTTTACAAGCGTAACCATGATTCAACCTTACTGCGATGTGTGGATAAGAACGAGGCAGAAAGGATTATGGTAAATTTACATGAAGGTACTTTTGGAACTCATTCCAGTGGACATACCATGGCAAAGAAAATCCTATGGGCAGGATATTATTGGTCTACCATGGAAGCCGACTGTTATCAGCATTCTCGGACATGTCATAAATGCCAAGTCTATGCTGATAAAGTGCACATACCTCTAATTCCTCTGAACGTTTTGACATCTCCATGGCCTTTTGCAATGTGGGGTATTGACATGATTGGTGAGATCAGACCTACTGCATCCAACAGGCATCGTTTCATCCTGGTAGCTATTGATTACTTTACGAAGTGGGTTGAAGCAGCTTCCTTTGCTACTGTAACCAAGAACGTCGTGGCACGATTCATTCGACACAATCTGATATATCGATATGGTGTACCAGAGAGGATCATTACGGATAATGGTACAAATCTCAATAATAAAATGATCACCGAACTCTGCAAACAGTTCAAGATACAACATCACAACTCTTCTCCCTACCGGCCGAAGATGAATGGGGCTGTTGAAGCGGCTAATAAGAACATCAAGAAGATTGTGCAGAAGATGACAGTGACATATAAAGACTGGAACGAGATGTTGCCATTTTCTCTTCATGGGTACCGTACCTCAGCGCAGACGTCAACAGGGGCAACCCCCTATTCCTTGGTATATGGCATGGAGGCAGTCTTGCCCATTGAAGTTCAGATACCCTCTCTTCGGATTATGAAGGATGCATGTTTGAGCGAAGATGACTGGATTCAGACCCGGCTTGATCAGCTGAACTTAATCGACAAAAAGAGACTTACTGCTATTTGTCATGGTCAGACGTATCAAAAATGGATGATCAAGGCATTTAACAAGAAATTTAGATGACAAGAGTATCAAGTTGGGGATCTGGTGTTCAAGCACATCATTCTACCTCAAGGTGATCCCAGGGGAAAATGGACCCCCACTTATGAAGGGCCATTTGTGGTTAAGAACATTTTCTCAGGAGGAGCTATGATTCTAACCACCATGGATGGTGACGACCTTCCTCACCCCGTCAATGCAGACATAGTGAAAAAATACTATGCATAATCAAAGACCCGCTAGGTTGACTGGCCTAGGAAAAAATAAGGGCTTCCCGACAAACCAAAAGGGTTCGGGCAAAAATAAGGAATGAAAAAAAAACTGTACACCCGACAAGTCGAAAACCTGAAAAGGCAGCTTGGGCAAAAAAGGGTATCCCGGTGGACTGAAAATCCGAAAGGGCGGTCCAGGCAAAAATTAGGGATTAAAGCGTAACACTATGTCTCATTGGATCACCTTGCAACCAGACTTCGGTATCAACTATCAAGCTCGGACGACACTAATCAATCTGATCTACTTTCAACCAAGTAGCAAAGTGATGAGATGCTCGAGGACATAAAGGCAATAGCAGAGTTGGAACCCAGTGGGATTATTCACATAGCTATTTTTATTTGTTTTTCACAAATTGTATAAAATCTATTGTTCGGCGGTGTTCTCTTACTAGGACGTCAGCCTCTTGTACAAAAACGCCTATTTACAGGCCAAACTTCAAAGTTAATACAATTCATTTTCAGAAAACTTTCAAACTGTTTTTCCTTTATCTGTTTTGTTTTGCAAAGAACGTCCAATGTTCATTTTTGATATATGCATTTGACATTAATTGCTGCTCATGAATATTTACATGCGAAACAAAAGACGATTATTTGTAATATCAGAAACAGGGGAAAATAAGAAATGTCCAAACCATACAGTTTCTATGTCCACCAGGTACAAGGTAGATTTAGCTGAAAAATATGGCTGAAAAACTTTCACTCCCCACAGAGTAAGAAAAGACAGTAATGATAGCTCTCCCCAGCCGAGACTTGCAACTGTGAATGAATCGGTAATATTCTCCCCAGGCAGAGTTTATCTACCATCGACACTAAAAAGTCCTAATATCCCCGGCGTAGTATAAAATATCCCCAGTGGAGTTTGAAAATTTTCCCCAGCGCAGTCTGAAAAATCTTCCCCAGTGGAGTATGGAGAATCATCCCCAGTAGACTCTGGAAGATTATCCCCAGTAGACTCTGAAATATTGTCCCTAGTAGAGCCTAAAAGGTTATCCCCAGTGAAGTTGCAACTGAAGATCATCCCTAGCGGAGTTCATTCCTTTCACAAATAGGAATTCAATCCTCAATAGGATTCAGTATCACCAGCAACGGTAATTCATCCCCAACTGAATTTATCATCGGAATCCTCTACAGAGCATCTCTTCCCCACAGAGTAATCTCCTCATCAGTTTATTCCCCAGCGAAGTTATCCTCTCCTGCAGGTTTATTCTCACAATCATCTTCATTCACTATCCTCAGCGGAAACAAAGAATTAAACTCTTTTCTCCAGCAGCTATCCGGGTTTTATTTTCCCCAGCTAAAAACATTACATTTCCATACATCATGACACATGCATATACGTATCATACAACACAATCTCATTTATTTTGAGAACATCATTGCCTGATACATATCATGCATTACATACAACTAACCTTTACCTTTCAGGAAGGATGCGGTTAAATTCTCACAAAATTCAAAGTTTTGAAGCTTTTACCTCAGTCGAATTACGGACGAGTTCCTAAATCTCAGCAGAGATGTTTTCTCAGTTGAATTACGGACAGGTTCCTGAATCTCGACAAAGATGTTGAATTACGGACAAGTTCTTAAATCTCAGCAGAGATGTTTTCTCAGTTGAAGTACATGCGAGTTCCTAAATCTCGACAAAAGTGTTCCTCCATTGAATTACAAACAAGTTCCTAAATCTCAGCAGAGAAGTTTTCTCAGTTGAATTACGGGCGAGTTCTTAAATCTCGACGAAGATGTTTCCCCCCACTTGAATTACAGACAAGTTCTTAAATCTCAGCAGATATGTTTTCTCAGTTGAAGTACAGGCGAGTTCCTAAATCTCGACAAAAGTGTTCCTCCGTCGAATTACAGACAAGTTCCTAAATCTCAGCAGAGAAGTTTTCTCAACTGAATTACGGGCGAGTTCTTAAATCTCGACGAAGATGTTTACCCCTAGTTGAATTACAAACAAGTTCTTAAATCTCAGCAGATATGTTTTCTTAGTTGAAGTACAGGCGAGTTCCTAAATCTCGATAAAAGTGTTCCTCCGTTGAATTACAGACAAGTTCCTAAATCTCAGCAGAGAAGTTTTCTCAGTTGAATTACGGGCGAGTTCTTAAATATCGACGAAGATGTTTCACCCCAGTTGAATTATGGACAAGTTCTTAAATCTCAGCGAAGATGTTTCACCCCAGTTGAATTACGGACGAGTTCCTAAATCTCGACACCTCAGTTGAATTACGGAAAAGTTCCTAAATCTCGACACCTCAGTTGAATTACGGGAAAGTTTCTAAATCTCAACAAAAAATGATTACTCAGTTGAGTACGGATGATTGAAGTTCCTAATTATCAACAAATATGACTCACCAGCAGAATAATGAACGACGAAGCTCCTAAATTTCTACTTCTCTCAATAGAGACCAGCCTTCCCCAACAGAATCTTCCTCAACAACAAGTATACAAGCTCTCGCTAAGGAATCTCTTATGCGATCGACACTCCTTCAGATGGAATATTTAAGCCCATCCCCTCGTCAGAAATTTCCAAATGGCATCTGTAAGCCCATTCTCGACATCACAAGACAATTACCACTTCATGCGAGTGCAAATTTCTGGGCACTCTAGTGTTCAATCATCTTCCACCTTCGGATCACGAAAGGCACGGAAGCCAATCTACATCCTCAGGTTTAAGAAGATTGAACAGGGGCAGCTGTTGTACCCTAAAATTTGACCTCCCATACTTCTCAAAAACATTGCAAGAAAAATCTCCAAGTTGTTCAAAGTAGTCCAAGAGTTGGTCAGACAAGCTCTCTCATAAGGCAGTATACTTCAAATTAGGGTTTCATGTTGCATCAATACCTTTGAGTCCAAGTGACCCCAAGTGCTCACCAATGTCCTAATATGTTCTCAAGATCATCCATGTCAAGTTTCAAGCCTTGCAGAGGAAGTTGGCTCAGTCAATTGCTCAAAGGTCCAAAAATCGACTGTGCTAGGGCAAAAGTCAACTGTGACCTATATACAGTCAAACTTCAAGATTTTTTGTCAACATTATCTTTTTGAAGTATATTTCATCATTTTATCAAGGGTTGATCATGATTCATCAAGGATTTCTCACAATTCATCAAGACTCAAAAGTTGCTAAATTAGGGTTTTGTAGGAAAAGTCAACTCAACTTTGACCAAGCATAACTTTCTCATACTTTATGAGAAATGACCCATAAAAATATAATTTTGAATAGGATTCAATTCCCTACAATCCATATTCATCTCCCAAGATCAAAATATACACCCACAAGAAGTTATGAATTTGGACATTATAGGTCATTTTGAAAAGCCAACAAAAACACCTTTTTTGTCAAAGCTTCTAACTTGAGCATGGAACATCAAAATGAGATGAGACCAAAAGGGTTGATTATAGGACATCTCAAGCTTTCTAAAAAGTCCAAGAATACCTCCAAAGAGTCAAAATTGAGGAAGTTATGCATTGTTGAAGTTGGACTTTTTTGCAAAAGTGCCAAAAGTCAACTATGCCCAAAACTTCAAATTTTGCCAAACGGGCCCATTCTTTTTCACTTGTTTTGAGTTTGCATTGTAGCCCACGTGCTCCAGCCTTGGCCATGTGTCCATATCATATTTTTATTAATTATTTTGATTTTATTTGAATTAATTTGATTTAAATCAAAATAAATAAAATAAAAATCCAAAAGCATTGATAACAAAGATTTTGTGGTGATTTCAGGTTTCATTATACAGCTTTCCATCATCAAACTCGTATCAAGGCATAAGTGTACAAAAATATGGGATTTGGACCATATTTGGAAGGTTGTTAAAGGGAATCAAATCAATATTCAAAGCCATTGAAAGAAGAAGATTTGGACAGCAAAAACAATCCTAATACATTGTGCAATACATAAGGGTTGGGTGCAGACCAAAAGAAGGGTTAGAGATCAGATAGAGAGCAAGAACAAAAATTGGCAAAAATACCAAAAAAGTGTGAGATCGAAACAGGGCTTAGAAGCAGTTTCAAGGCTTGGCAATTGTCTCAATCGCTTCCTGGCAATCTTAGGAACCTAAAGCAATCAAGACCACGCGTGTTCAAGCCTCCCAGTGCACTGTAAGTCAGTCACGAACTCACCCTTTTCTTGATTTCATATTTTTAAATTTAGGCATTGTTAACATGTATTGATAGCATATTGTTAATCTACACATCATTTGCAAGCTTTTGGTATTACTCGATTTCATTTATCTGACCTATATTGTGATTCACCATAGTTAGGGTTTCAAGCTTTGGTTTAGGGCTTTTTGTTTCAGGAAAAATTAGCCTTAGTAATGACTATGATTGTGATCAGAAGAGGGAGACGAACTCAACCCTGGTCTTAGAATCCATTTCCATGGCCTGTACAAGATTTTGAGGGTGGACGGACTTGTAGCGACGGACCTTTGTCCGTTGGTATAGATGTTTCTGGTTTTGGCCACAGAGAGAGGAAAAAGAAGCAGTCGTGTCATCCTCCCATAGGATCATTCAAACAACGCGCACTTTTTTTTTTAATTTTTCTGTCCATTGGGTTTTTGTTTTATATATTATATTTTGTTTATATTATACTAACAAACAGAAGCGTGTGATCCAGTGGCAAGTGTGGCATATAATTCTCTTCAGGACCTGGGTTTGAATCTCAGGTCCCCCCTATTTTCTCCATATTATTTGTTTTCATGGAATCCAGTGCACATGCCAGCTTGATGACCATCATACACCTCCCTCATCAACACGCCAGATGGCCAGATGGCCAGATCTGGTGGTCACCATTGCAAGCACACCATGGACCAAGTCAACGCCAATGCACTGAATCAACAAAGTCAAATTGGATTAGGATTAATGGGCTAGAACAATTGATTTCTACACCTCCAAAAAACCAGGCCCATTCTTCCCTTTTTTACATTTTATTTATTTACATTTAATTATTTTTAATTAATTACTAACCAATAGAATAATTTTCTTTTTTACCAAAAATCACAAAAAATACTTTTTATCCAATTAAATTTCAGAACTTTTTATTTATTTAAGAAATATTAATTATTTAATTAGGATATTAATTAGACAACTTTAATTTATTTTTGTAAATAAATAAGATCAATTAGAATTAATAGGTTTTAACATTAATTAACCATTTTTTTTCCTAAATTAACAAAAACTCCAAAAATATGTCATTAATTATTTTTCATTAATTAATTAATTTAATAATTAATTTAACTTTAGGATTTAATTTCTTTTCTTAAAAATAAAAATAACAAAAAGCATTTTCTTTTAAAAGGGTCAAAACCCTAGTTTCGCATTCGATCCAATTCACTCGCGCGATTTATTTTTCCTTATTCAATTAGTGATGTATATGCTCCCGGCTTGTAATAATTTTAATTAGGACATTTATTTTTCCGCTTTTATTTTCAAAGGGTTGTCTTTGGCGATGTAAATACCCGACGCCTTGTAATAGTTAGTTTAAATTCCGTATTTTAATTCCACAAATTATGCAACTGCTAGATGTTTGATAATAGGGCTTGCAAGACAAGAATGAATGCTTAAATCTTAAAATGGTTAGGTCACCCTTAACATGTGCAAAGATAAAAATAACTGAAATCAACACACTCGCACATGTGCACTCTTAGGGTACACCTCACTTGGTTGCCTTCGTACACGGTCATTGAGTATAGGTCATTTTAGAGGTCGCCCTCTTGTCTAAAAGATCATAAGTTGCCTCGAAATGGTTGCCTCGGATACTGTTGCCTCAAACAAATGATCCAAGACATTAGGGTTACCGCTAAGGTGTCCTAACATTGCTTTAGTGACCGTATGTCCCTCTTTCGAATTGACCTTCAAACTCCAACGACGGTGCTACCTACTCACTAATAGTAGGATAGCATTGTCTAAAGGAAACAAACATAGAACGATTCCTTTTTCGAGTAGGTAGATTTGCTCTTAGATACTTGCTCATTCAAAATAAAACCTTTTCACACTTACACTTTTACAAACAAGTTTTCAAAAACACTTCATTACACTCTTGAGGACAGAAGCAAGAGTTAAATCGAAGTTAAAACAAAAACTTTTCAAACCCACAAACACAAAGAAAACAATTTTGAAAACAATGAGCAAGTATCTAAGAGCCCATGGAAAACCATGGATAGAAAGGGTGTTAATACCTTCCCTTTCTATAATCTACCCCCCGTACTCAGAAACATCTCAAAAAAGGAATTTTTCTGTGCTTTTTTCCTTTCGTTGTTGGATAAAATAAAATTCGGTGGTGACTCTTGCTTACCACTACATTTTGTAAACACAAACGCAAAATGCAAACCAGCATTCCAAAAACAGTCAGTTCTTCCCACCGTATCACACACGCACTTCTACCGTTGGGGCGACTGTACATCTATTAGCTTATATAAATAAGTAAATATATAATATAAACAAAATTATTGAACCGGAGAGGCGCTGGAGCCCTAGCTCCAGCCGCCTTCTCTGATGACCTTCTTTTAACAAACCTACAAAACAGACATGGTTAGCAATCTAAAAACACCTACCCCCCTAAATCGAGGGCTGCGAATCTAATGGAAGGGTCATTTTGGTCTAAAAATCCATTGTTTTTGAGTTATGGAGCAAAAAATGTAGATCGGAGTAAACATGGTGTTTCGTGACTTAGCATGCATGAGTTCATTACGATGGTCCAAACCTTTATTGTTGAATCTCATGAACACATTAAACAAGTTAGTATACCATGAAATACAAAGAAAATAAATATATGAAATTTTGTAATGTTAAAACCGATATGGCATGTATGAATGCTTCTACACCCTTTTGATCATGGAGATCGAACCGGCCTTACCCTAGCGAGTTCTTGGAAGTGAAAGAGATGGCTTGTTTGTAGTGAAAAGGTTTGTGATAAGGGTTTTGAATTGTCTAGGGTTCTTTAAAAAATTGATATTTTTTGACAAGTTTGAGGCAAGGGTTTTTCGTGCGGTCTTGCATGAGAATTGATGTGATTATATATGTTGAAATTAGGGCAAAGATATATGGACTTGGACCTTGTGTAAGAAGATATGATTTTATCTTATTTATTTTGTATTATTAACGAATAAATAAAAAATAATTAAAATAATTAAAATAAAAATAGGTCAAGGGGTGTATGAATAATATTTGATGTGTATGAGGAGTATAGAACATGTTTAGACTCTTAAACAATGGCCCAATAATCCAAAATATCAAGTTTGCTCAATTTAAACTTCATGCATTTGCTCAAAATTTCCCAACTTGCACTGGTCATAACTCTTTTAATTTTCATATTTTGAAGGTGATACTGGACATTTTGGAAAGCTCAAGATGTCCCGTACAATCCATCTTTTGATCATTTTTGTATTTGGAGATTTTATCTTGACGTAAGTGGCCTTGACAAAAAGTGTCTTTTTGTTTACTTTTGAAATGACATGTAATGTATTGGCTCATATCTCTCACATGAAGCATTTTTTAGACTTCAGCTTAGATATAAAAAGTTGTAGAAAATTGAATTTACTTCAAAATGAGCTTCTTTTTAGGAAAAGTTGATGAAGCATGTGAAAGTTATGCTTGGTCAAAGTTCAGTTGACTTCTCCTAAGAAAACCCTAATTTGGTAACTTTTGACTTTTGATGATTTGAGTGATTTTCTTGACGGATTATGATCAAACCTTGATAAAATGATGAATATGACTTCAAAATGTTGATGTTGGCCAAAAATCTTGAAGTTTGACTATATGTTGACCACAGTTGACTTTTCACCCAATACAATTGATTTTCAATCATCTGAGCAATTGACTGAGCAAACTTTTGATGCAAGACTTGAAATTTGACATGAGCATTCTTAGGGACATATGGAGAACTATGAAAACCACTTAAGACCTTTGAAACCCAAATTTACTTGTGAAAGATGAAACCCTAGTTGTGGACCCATTGCTTAATAGGAGGATTTGTCTGATCAATTCTTGAGCCACCTTGAGCATTTGAGAATCCTAGGAGAATGTATTAAATGAAAATGGGAGGGAAAATTTTTGGGTACAATAGAAGACATTGGTTAGAGGAAAATAAATCCTCTTTCCCTTTACTAGACATCTGGTTCATGATAACCTGCATCACAGGCCCTTGAGATCCTTGAAATGATCAGTGAAAATGATATGGTATGATGTCATGATGTCATGTTTGAATAGATAACAAACACAAACAAAGCACACAAGAGCCTTAGGTTTAATGCTTGCATGCAGTTCGTAGGTAAGTACCCTCTTGAAGTTCAATTGGCTTAACCTGTCCTAAGAATAGTAACCGGGATCTAGGAATCTTATATCACCAATCTTTCTCACAGGCTTTGTTTCAGCAAAGCAACTGACTTGCCACTGAAATATCCCGAGAGTCGAATCTCAATGAGTGTAGCATCAATTATTAATCAACTTTGGACTACACCAAAGTCGGCCATCTCACTACCTTATAATGGCTAAGTTGGGTAATTTAAGGTTCTAAAAGTTAGTTAGTTCTTATGACACCATGCAGAAGCCCAGTGTTATCCTCGACTGACTCAAGGAACACCAGTATAAACTAATGTGTCACACTAACGTAGCCATCACTTCAACCATATCGGTCTACACCGTATAATTTCCATGATCTATTGCTACTTACCTAAGTTGTCCCCAGATCCGGGTATAGGATCTTTGCAACAAATAAACCCGAGCAACCCTCAAATTTAAAGCATACAAAGAAAACAAGAAAATGAAAAATGATATAACCCTAAGGTAACCCCTCTTTTTGTAGATCCCCAACAGATTCGCCAGTTCTATAATACGGTGGGAGAAATAACTTGGTTTTGCGTTTTATCGCAAATGTTGCAGATAGAAAGAGTCGCCACCGACTTTTCTTTTATCCAATAAGGAAAGGGTGAAAAGAACAGGAAAAACCTTTTTTTTTATTTTGATGTAGGGGGGTAGGTTATGAAAAGGGAAGGTGTTAGCACCCTTTTCTTCCGTAGTTATCTACGGACTCTTAATCGCTTAGCTCACTTTTGAAATTTCTTTATGTTGTGTGTTTGAAAATATTTTGAAAAGCTTGCCAGTCTAAGGCAGACTTTGTAATGACTCTTGCATCATTAAGAGTGTATACAAAGCATTTGTTTTGAAAATATTTTGAAAGTGCTTGTGAGAAATGTTTTTGTTTTGAAGATTTTGTGAGCAAGCGATTAAGATCTACCATGCTCAAGGTCGTTATTGTATTTACTCCTCCTTTAGATAGTGTTATCCTACCATTAGTTAGTAGTAAAACCTATTGTTAGATGTGAAGGGACATGCGTAGGTCATTGTACAGTCATCGAAGGCAACTGGTAAGGATGCTTTAGCAATTTTTGTTAAGGGACTAGATCATTTATCGAAAGCCAACATCGAAAGGGTCATTGAGGGACTATGATATTTGTATCGAGGGACTTTGCTAAAGCGTCCCTACGCTCGAGGGACATGACTGTTTTCCGAAGGCAACAAGGGAGGTTACCCTAGATGTGTGAGTGATTTGTTTTCAGTTATGTTTATCTTTGAGATTAGGTTATCTACCGTTTGTTTTTATCTTGCCATACAAACCTAATTACTAAGAAATAATATAAAAATAGTGAAAAGCAGTAAAGTGCAGAAAATAAATGCAGAAAGTAAACCCTAAGCTATTACATCGCTTTGGGGCAGTTACAAAATAGAAAAGCAGAAAGTAAAAGAAGGCTAAGCTATTACAAACCGGGAAACAGTTACATAATTGAAAGGAGAAAAGTAAAAGAAACCTAAGTTATTACAAACCTGGAAACATTTACATAATAATGAAAGAAAAAGAAAAGCGACAAATAAAGTTACACTCGCGAAACCTTTACAGTCGATCTAAAATATGAAAACAGAAAAGAAAAGATTCTTTTTTTGTAATCTTTTATGAAAAAGAGATTTGTGATAGACCTAAAACCCTAATTAATTTTAATAATAAAAAAAGTTAAGTAATTTAATTAAAAAAACAACCTAGGAATCTAGTTGATTTTAATTAATAAAAGAAAGTTAATTAATTTATTTAATAATAAAAAAACTTAAGAATCTAATTGATTTTAAAAAAATTAATTAGTTAAATTAATTAAAAAACCTAAATCTAATTTTTGTGTTTAATAATAATAAAAAAAGTAAAAGAAAAAAATATAAGAAAAAGAAATTGGGCCTGATATGAAGCAATTTGGGGGGGGGGGGGTGTAGCACCAAATTCACTAGGCATAACAGATGCAAAGCCCAGACTTCAATGAATTTCTGCAGGATCTTGTGTGGTTGGCTCTTGAGGGTTCATATTGAGGAGGCGCTTCTGGAACGTCCGATCTAGATCCATGGAGATATAGTGGTTTAGATTAAGGAGGTGCGTGGTTGATGCGTGGGACGCGCTGCACTGGATCTGCGAAAATCAGAAAACAATATGAAAAATGCAAGAGGTGGGGATCGAACCCATGCCCTTGTATATGAATTCTCTAACACACACTTCTTGACCACTTGGACATCATTTGTTTCGCGTCAATTACACAACATTCAAACAATACATAATAAACGTGCAGGAGTTAAACCACCACCTCCGGTGGTCAAATTCGTCTTCTCTGGCGAGGATATTTTGAAAACCTGCGAAATCAAGGCAAAGTGAAAAAGAAAGGTATCCATGTCCACTAATTGAGGCATCACGAATCCGAAGGTAATGTTTGTTTCGATTGAAGCGACTTGTAGCTAGGGTTTCGAAGATTCACAAACTCGGTGCCCTAACGATGGCAGATCTTTGTTCCTACGTTAAAGCTTGCAAATGATGAGTCTAAACAAGTCCAAACATCATTATAAACATGAATATATGTATAAAATCAATTAACAATGCATGAATTATGAGTTTGTATTCAAGGAAGTTCAATAAACCGACGAAACTTGGTTGTGACGATCTAGGATGCTACAATCTTCAAGGATGATTGGGAACGACTCCTGGAGGTCTCAGAAAGTTGATGGGATGCTCAAAATTGATTGAAGCTTACTGGAAACGAGGGTTTGGTTGTGCCCTAGTTTTAGAAAATTTGTGAACTTTTTGGGTTGCTTGAGGAGGCTAGCCTGCGTGTCTTTTAGATCTGAATATGCTGAGTACATATAGAGGAATGCATTAGGTTAACAATTGTGGACAATATCTTGCATAATCATGGTGAAGAGATTTAATTTGAATCTTGCATGAAAAGTTTCTATTTTAGGCCAATCATATCTTTATTCTCTCACACGACTTTGCTAGCTGTTCATGAGCTCTTTGGGCTTCAAGTCTGATCCAAAACCAAAGCCATGCGCCTAAATCCATTTAGTTGGCATTTTATTTGATTTATTTTGAATTTAAATGAATAAAATCAAAATAAAAAGAAATAAAAATCACAAAAATGAATGAATGGATTTACAGGTCTCTAATCATGTCACAAGCACGTTTTAACCTCAAAAGTTAGGCCCATTAGTCCAAAAATTCAAGTTTGGTCACTTTTGATTTCATGCATTTACTCAAAATTTCCCAACTTGCACTAGTCATAACTCTATCATTTTTTATCATTTGAAAGTGATCTTTAACTTTTTGGAAATATCAATATGTCCTCAACAATCTCTAATTTGATCATTTTTTCATTTGAAGAATTTATCTTGATGTAAGTTGCCTTGACAAAAAGTGTCTTTTTGTTGACTTTTAAAATGATCTATAATGTATTGGCCCATATCTCTCAAATGAAGCATTTTCAGACTTGATCTTGGAGAGACAAAGTTTTAGAGAATTGAATTTCCTTAAAAATGAGCTTCGGTTGAGGAAAATTTGATGAAGCATGTGGAAGTTATGCTTGGTCAAAGTTCAGTTGACTTCTCCTAAAGAAAACCCTAATTTGGCAACTTTTGACTTTTGATGAATTGAGAGTTTTCTTGATGAATCATGATCAAACCTTGATAAAATGACGAATATCACTTAAAAAACTTGATTTTGACCAAAAATCTCGAGGTTTGACTATATGTTGACCACAATTGACTTTTTGTCCAATATAGTTGATTTTTAGTCATCTGAGCCATTGACAGAGCAAACTTGTGATGCAAGACATGAAACTTGGTATGAGCATTCTTGAAGACATATAAAAAACCATGAAATCCACTTGAGGCATTAGAAACCAAAACTTCCTTGATAAAAGTAAAACCCTAGTTGTAAGTCCATTGCTTCAGGAAGAGAATTTGTTTGATCAATTCTTGAGCAACCTTGAGCATTTGAGAACCCTAGGAGAATGTCTTGAATAAAATGGGAGAGAAATATTTGGGGTACAACAGTAAGTATGCATAAACTCGTGATTTAATTGTTGGATAATGCATAGGTAAGCTTTCTTTGGTATTTGTTTGGTATTTGCGTTGAGTTTTGACAATTTTAGATCGACTTTTTGTGCAGTTCATGAGATAACGATGTTGCTGCTCGGTGTTGGATTTTCATGTTTTGATGCTTATTTGGACTTGATTTCTTTGCAATTCGATATCATTTTTTGAGTTATAAACTATTCCTTAGGGTACACCCCACTTATAAAATGTCCCCAGCATAGTCGCCAGTTCTGTGATACGGTGGGAAGAACTGACTGTTTTTTGGAATGTTGGTTTTCATTTTGCGTTTGTATTCGCAAAATGTCGCGGTAAACAAGAGTCGCCAATGACTTTTATTTTATCCAACAAGGAAAGGAAAAAAAGCACAAAAAAATTCCTTTTTCGAGATATTTCTGAGTACGGGGGGTAGATTATAGAAAGGGAAGGTATTAGTACCCTTTCTATCCGTAGTTATCTACGGGCTCTTAGGTACTTGCTCATTGTTTTCAAAATTGTTTTCTTTGTGTTTGTGGGTTTTGAAAAGTTTTTTTTTTGACTTCGATTTAACTCTTGCTTCTGTATTCAAGAGTGTAATGAAGTGTTTTTGAAAACTTGTTCGCAAAAGTGTAAGTGTGAAAAAGTTTGTTTGGAATGAGCAAGTATCTAAGAACTAATCTACCTACTCGAAAAAAGAATCGTTCTATACTTGTTTCCTTTAGACAACGCTATCTCACTATTAGTGAGTAGGTAGCATCATCGTTGGAGTTTTGAGGGTCAATTCGAAAGGGACATACGGTCACTAAAGCAATGTTAGGACGCCTTAGCGGTAACCTAATGTCTTAGATCATTTGTTTGAGGCAACAATATCCGAGGCAACCATTTCGAGGCGACTATGATCTTTTAGACAAGAGGACGACCTCTAAACGACCTATACTCAATGACCGTGTACGAAGGCAGCCAAGCGGGGTGTACCCTAGGAGTGCGCATGTGCGAGTGTGTTGTTTTCAGATTATTTTATCTTTGTACATTTATGGTGATCTAACTGTTTTAAAATTAGACATACATTCTTGTCATGCATCCTAAATCATACATCTAACAGTTAATATTTTATGGAATTTAACATGCGGAAATTAAACTAAGCTATTACAAGGCTTCGGGTATTTACATAGCCAAAAACAAACTCTTCGAAATTAAAGAAATAAATGTAGAATAAACGTCCTAATTAAACTATTATATCCCATGAGCAGTTACATTAAATATCGTAAAAAAAAAATAAAAGCGGTAAAGGTAAATAAACGTCCTAATTAAATTATTACAAACTGTGAGCAGATACAATAATTGGGCAAAATAATAATAAAGCGCGCGATTAAAAATTAGATCGACGAGAAATTAGGGTTTTGACCCTTCTATCCTAATTAAAAAAAGAAAATGTTTTTTTTGTTGTTTTTAATATTTTTTTAAGAAAATAAATTAGATTTTTAAATTAAATGCAAAATTGATTGGTTATTAAATTAATTAATGAAAATAATTAAATGACATATTTTTGGGTTTTTGTTATTTTAGGAAAGAAATAAAATAATTAAGTTAGTAATAAAACCTATTTATTCTAATTAATTTTAATTATGTAAAAAGAAATTAAAGTTGTCTAATAATTAATAACCTAATTAAATTAATTACTTTTTTTTAATAAAAATAAATATCTTGAATTTAATTGGATAGAAAAATGTTTTGTGATTTTTTTGATAAAAAAGAAAATAATTTGATGGGTTAGTAAAATAAATAAATGAAATAATATAAATATAAAAGAATTAGAGAAAAGCAAATTGGGCCTGCAATGTGGGGGTGCAATCATCAGAAATCTCTAGGCCCGAATCTTCGAAAGCTTCATGCTCTAACTATGGTGTTTTTTTTATTCTTGTGTGGAACCTATGATTCAAACATCCATAATTGTTCTATATAAACTCAAGTAAACGTTAGCATACCATAAAATGTGATTAAAATTAGAGGTTCAAAATTTAAAATTTTACCAAACCGGTGTTGTCAAATGGGGGCGTGCTAGGCGTGTGATGGATTGCTCTTGGGCCTTGTAAGACTCTTGAGGACTTCAAGAGGATGGTTTGAGACTTGATGTCAATTGAGAGAGACCGGAACCTCGAGATATGACTTGCACCAATTCTTTGATTTCTGGAGAGATTTTTAAAGAGCTTTTAGAGAGCTTTTTGAAGAGCTTTTTGAGAGATTTTTAGAGAGGATTTTCGTCCCTTTCAAGCTTGTATGGCTCTATATTTATAGAGGAGAATGAGGAGACAAGAAAGCATGGAAAGAATCTCTCTCATAATGTTGTGTTCTAAGACCATGATCAAGATTTGAAAAAAATGCCATATTTGATGATTTTATGCCATTTTCACATGTGGATGAATCTGGACATATTTGAAAAGTTATTTCACAAAATTAATTGACATAAACCACCATAAAACTTTCCCAAAATGGATTCACATCAAAATTTACATTATTTCTATTATATATTTATTTAATTCTGAATTTTAATGAATAAAATATCAAAATAAATATCATAAATAGTAGAAAAATGTATGGGTGGGCTTAGAGGTCGTGGACCATGTTAGGAATGAGTTTCAAACTTGAAAAGATAGGCCCATTTGGAAAAAATCCAAGTTTGGTCAATATTTGCTTCATGCATTTTTTCAAAAATTGTCCAACTTTGACAATGCATATCTCTCTCAATTTTGACTCTTTTGAGGTGTTCTTGAACTTTTTAGAAAGCTTGAGATGTCATTTAATAAACCCTTTTTGTCTCATCTCATTTTGATATTCCATGCTCATGTATGAAGCTTTGACAACAATGGTGTTTTTGTTGACTTTTCAAAATGACCTATAATGTCCAAATTCATAACTTGTGAGTGCATATTTTGATCTTGGGAGATGAATACGGATTGTAGGTAATTTCATCCTATTAAAAATGAGCTTTGTATGGGTAATTTCTCATAAAGTATGAGAAAGTTATGCTTGGTCAAAGTTGAGTTGACTTTTCCTACAAAACCCTAATTTAGCAACTTTTGAGTCTTGATGAATTGTGAGCAATCCTTGATGAATCATGATCAAACCTTGATCAAATAGTGAAATATAATTCAAAAATAGAATGTTGACAAAAAATCTTGAAGTTTGACTGTATGTAGGTCATAGTTGACTTTTGCCCTAGCACAGTCGATTTTTGGACCTTTGAGCAATTGACTGAGCAAACTTCCTCTGCAAGGCTTGAAACTTGACATGGATGATCTTGAGAACATATTAGGACATTGGTGAGAACTTGGGGTCATTTGGACTCAAGGATCTTGATTCAACATGAAACCCTAATTTGGGGTAGACTGCCTTAGGAGAGAGCTTGTCTGGCCAACCCTTGGACTATCTTGAGCAACTTGAGGATATTTCTTGCAATGTTTTGAGAAATATGGGAGGGAAAATTTTGGGGTACAACAGCCGCCCCTGTTCAATCTTCTTAAACATGAGGATGTAGATTGGCTTTCGTGCCTTTCGTGATCCGAA
This sequence comes from Vicia faba, assembly GCA_948472305.1. Classification (NCBI taxonomy): domain Eukaryota; kingdom Viridiplantae; phylum Streptophyta; class Magnoliopsida; order Fabales; family Fabaceae; genus Vicia; species Vicia faba. The sequence goes on along the minus strand of OX451741.1, from coordinate 629,612,102 downwards.
GGTGGAAGATGATTGAACACTAAAGTGCCCAGAAATTTGCACTCGCATGAAGTGGTAATTGTCTTGTGATGTCGGGAATGGGCTTACAGATGCCATTTGGAGATTGCCGACAAGGGGATGGGCTTAAGGATGCCATCTGAAGGAGTGTCGATCGCATAAGAGATTCCTTAGCGAGAGCTTGTATACTTGTTGTTGTGGAAGATTCCGCTGGGGAAGTCTAATCTTTGTTGAGGGAAAAGAACTCGTCCGTAATTCAACTGAGGAAGCATATCTGCTGAGATTTAGGAACCCGTCCGTAATTCAACTGAGGTGTCGAGATTTAGGAACTCTCCCGTAATTCAACTGAGGTGTCGAGATTTAGGAACTTTCCCGTAATTCAAATGAGGTGTCGAGATTTAGGAACTTGCCCGTAATTCAAGTGAGGTGTCGAGATTTAGGAACTTGCCTGTAATTCAACTGAGAAAACTTCTCTGTTGAGATTTAGGAACTTGTCTGTAATTCAACGGAGGAACACTTTTGCTGAGATTTAGGAACTTGCCCGTAATTCAACCGAGAAAAACATCTCTGCTGAGATTTAGGAACTTGTCTGTAATTCAACTGGGGAAACATCTTCGTCGAGATTTAAGAACTCGCCCGTACTTCAACTGAGAAAACATCTCTGCTAAGATTTAGGAACATGTCTAACGGAGGAACATCTTTGTCAAGATTTAGGAACTTGCCCGTAATTCAACTGAGAAAAACATCTCTGCTGAGATTTAGGAACTTGTCCGTAATTCAACTGGAGGGAAACATCTTCGTCGAGATTTAAGAACTCGCCCGTAATTCAACTGAGAAAACTTCTCTGCTGAGATTTAGGAACTTGTCTGTAATTCAACGAGGAACATCTTTGTCGAGATTTAGGAACTTGCCCGTAATTCAACTGAGAAAAACATCTCTGCTGAGATTTAGGAACTTGTCTGTAATTCAACTGGGGAAACATCTTCGTCGAGATTTAAGAACTCACCCGTACTTCAACTGAGAAAACATCTCTATTGAGATTTAGGAACTTGTCTGTAATTCAACGGAGGAACTTGTCAAGATTTAGGACCTTGTCTGTAATTCAACTGAGAAAAAATCTGCTGAGATTTAAGAACTTGTCAGTAATTTGACTGAAGGGAAACATCTTCATCGAGATTTAAGAACTCGCCCGTAATTCAACTGAGAGAACTTCTCTGCTGAGATTTAGGAACCTGTCTGTAATTCAACGGAGGATCTTGTCTGTAATTCAACTGAGAAAAACTCTGCTGAGATTTAAGAACTTGTCAGTAATTCGACTGGAGGGAAACATCTTCATCGAGATTTAAGAACTCGCTCGTAATTCAATTGAGAGAACTTCTCTGCTGAGATTTAGGAACCTGTCTGTAATTCGACGGAGGAACTTTGTTGAGATTTAGGACCTTGTCTATAATTCAACTGAGAAAAACATCTCTGCTGAGATTTAAGAACTTGTCAGTAATTCGACTGGAGGGAAACATCTTCATCAAGATTAAAGAACTCGCCCGTAATTTAACTGAGAAAACTTCTCTACTGAGATTTAGGAACTTGTCTGTAATTCGACGGAGGAACTTTGTCGAGACTTAGGACCTTGTCTGTAATTCAACTGAGAAAAACATCTTTGCTGAGATTTAAGAACTTGTCAGTAATTCGACTGGAGGGAAACATCTTCATCGAGATTTAAGAACTCGCCCGTAATTCAACTGAGAAAACTTCTCTGTGAGATTTAGGAACTTGTCTGTAATTCGACGGAGGAACTTTGTCGAGATTTAGGACCTTGTCTGTAATTCAACTTAGAAAAACATCTCTGCTGAGATTTAAGAACTTGTCAGTAATTAGACTGGAGGGAAACATCTTCATCGAGATTTAAGAACTCGCCCGTAATTCAACTGAGAAAACTTCTCTGCTGAGATTTAGGAACTTGTCTGTAATTCGACGGAGGAACTTTGTCGAGATTTAGGACCTTGTCTGTAATTCAACTGAGAAAATTGATTGGTTATTAAATTAATTAATGAAAATAATTAAATGACATATTTTTGGGTTTTTGTTAATTAAGGAAAGAAATAAAATAATTAAGTTAGTAATAAAACCTATTTATTCTAATTAATTTTAATTATGTAAAAAGAAATTAAAGTTGTATAATAATTAATAACCTAATTAAATTAATTACTTTTTTTTAATAAAAATAAATATCTTGAATTTAATTGGATAGAAAAATGTTTTGTGATTTTTTTGCTAAAAAAGAAAATAATTTGATGGGTTAGTAAAATAAATAAATGAAATAATATAAATATAAAAGAATTAGAGAAAAGCAAACTGGGCCTGCAATGTGGGGGTGCGATCATCAGAAATCTCTAGGCCCGAATCTTCGAAAGCTTCATACTCTAATTATGGTGTTTTTTTTATTCTTGCGTGGAACCTATGATTCAAACATCCATAATTGTTCTATATAAACTCAAGCAAATGTTAGCATACCATAAAATGTGATTAAAATTAGAGGTTCAAAATTTAAAATTTTACCAAACCGGTGTTGTCAAATGGGGGCGTGCTAGGCATGTGATGGATTGCTCTTGGGCCTTGTAAGACTCTTGAGGACTTCAAGAGGATGGTTTGAGGCTTGATGTCAATTGAGAGAGACCGGAACCTCGAGATATGACTTGCACTAATTCTTTGATTTCTGGAGAGCTTTTTGAAGAGCTTTTAGAGAGATTTTTGAAAAGCTTTTCGAGAGCTTTTTAGAGAGGATTTTCGTCCCTTTCAAGCTTGTATGGATCTATATTTATAGAGGAGAATGAGGAGACAAGAAAGCATGGAAATAATCTCCCTCATAATGTTGTGTTTTAAGACCATGATCAAGATTTGAAAAAAATACCATATTTGATGATTTTATGCCATTTTCACATGTGGATGAACCTGGAAATATTTTAAAAGTTATTGCACGAAATAAATTGACATAAACCACCATAAAACTTTCCCAAAATGGATTCACATCAAAATTTACATTATTTCTATTATTTATTTATTTAATTCTGAATTTTAATGAATAAAATATCAAAATAAATATCATAAATAGTATAAAAATGTATGGGTGGGCTTAGAGGTCGTGAACCATGTTAGTAATGAGTTTCAAACTTGAAAAGATAGGCCCATTTGGAAAAAATCCAAGTTTGGTTAATATTTGTTTCATGCATTTTTTCAAAAATTGTCCAACTTTGACAATGCATATCTCTCTCAATTTTGACTCTTTGGATGTGTTATTGGACTTTTTAGAAAGCTTGAGATGTCATTTAATCAACCCTTTTGCTATAATCTCATTTTGATATTCCATACTCATGTATGAAGCTTTGACAAAAAAGGTGTTTTTGTTGACTTTTCAAAATGACCTATAATATCCAAATTCATAACTTCTTGTGAGTGCATATTTTGATCTTGGGAGATGAATATGGATTGTAGGGAATTGCATCCTATTCAAAATGAGCTTTGTATGGGTCATTTCTCATAAAGTATGAGAAAGTTATGCTTGGTCAAAGTTGAGTTGACTTTTCCTACAAAACCCTAATTTAGTAACTTTTGAGTCTTGATGAATTGTGAGCAATCCTTGATGAATCATGATAAAAACTTGATCAAATGATTAAATATACTTCAAAATGATAATTTTGACAAAAAATCTTGAAGTTTGACTGTATGTAGGTCATAGTTGACTTTTGCCCTAACACAGTCGATTTTTGGACCTTTGAGCAATTGACTGAGAAAACTTCCTCTGCAAGGCTTGAAACTTGACATGGATGATCTTGAGAACATATTAGGACATTGGTGAGCACTTGGGGTCATTTGGACTCAAGGATCTTGATGCAACACTAAACCCTAATATGTTCTGGCCAACCCTTGGACTATCTTGAGCAACTTAAGGATATTTCTTGAAATGTTTTGAGAAATATGGGAGGGAAAATTTTGGGGTACAACAGGGTTCATAACCAACACCTACACCTTGGCATTCGTTTCGACGAAGTTAGCTCACGTTTCTTTAAATGTTGATGCTTTGAATCATTAATCAATATCGAGGCTTGATAAAATAAAGTGGAAAGAGTTCCTTACTCTCACTTTGAATTCCATTGGATTCATTGTTTGTTGCTAGCTAGCACTTGATTTTTGTTTTAGTTTTGGATTGACTTTATTAAATTTCATTTGTGTTTGTGCTTTTATTTAATCCTTTACATGTTTCCTTAAGACCACTTATTTTGTTCTCGATTCAAGTTAGACATTAGGATTGTAATCCATGCATGCTAACTTAGGTAGATATCTCCCTTCCATCCTTCACCTCAGGGACATCATTGTATAATAACATTAGGATTGTTAGTATCCTTTAGATTTTTTATTCCCCTTTTTGCATCATTAAAACAAAAACTCATTTTTTTAAAGAAAACTTCAAAACACTGTAATATTACTTAAATCCTTTTTCAAGGTAAAAAACACAAACCAACCCAAACCTTTTTCCCTTCGGACCCCTTTTCTTTGAAAACCCTTTTCAGATAAGAACATGTTAATTCCTTTCTACTAAATACGTGAGTCTCCAAAGGTCGAGCCGCGGTAGAATGTGAAATTAGCATTGCTCATAAAAAACATACAGAAAACAAATTTTTTTTAAGTGAACTACAAGTGTCTTGATCTCTCATTGCACATAGAGGTTACATAGGCACAAAGGTTTGCAACCGAGTCAGGCATGACTAATAAAACCTTTTTATTTGTATATACACTTTGCATACATGCATTTTATTCTTAGCTTGTAAGCTTTAGATATGAACACACCATTTGATTAGAACAACAAGAGTGGATCCCGTGGAGTACCACAAACGTGAGGGGTGCTAATACCTTTCCCTTGCGTAATCAACTCCCATACCCGATCTCTCGGTTGCAAGATCATGACTTATCCCTTCTTAAGTTTTTCTTCGATGATTTTCCTTTCCCTTATGTGGGATAAATAAATACTCGATGGTGACTTCATTGATTTTCTCTCGATGATTTTCCGCCGGTTCCTTCAGCTTCAAGATTAATCTCTCCTACAAATTCATATCGTCGAACATGATGAATGACTTCATTTGCATCCTGGTTTCGATTATCCATTATCACCCTTGGGGATTTTACTTCCCTAGGTATTGCTTGTTCGATCCTAGGTTGTTCGAATCTTTGCCCCTGGTTAACTTCGCTAGCATTTGGTGCCACGGGTTGCGCCTGGTTAATTGTTGGATCTTTTTCATAAACCACTCCTTGGTTTTCTCTTAGCCATTCTCAACGAGGTTGTCGAACTAGGGCCTGAGGGGCCCTAAACAAATATGCAATTCACGCCATTTGGGATGCCAATTAATCATTCATCTGTGCATTTTATTAATTAGTTTGGGTAGCACTTTGGATCAAAGGATTAAATATTATGCCCATTTGTTGGGCTAGCACACCAACCATTTTGTGGTTTCTATCATCCATTTGTTGTCTAAATTCTGTTGCAGAATTCGTTCTAATGGTAGGTAACTGCGCAGCAAATCCTGGGGGTTGGGTATTTCGACCCATATTGTTTATGCCCGATCTTGACCCTTGTAAAGGGGAAAAAGTATACATTCATGGATCAGGGAATGTTGAAGTGATATTATGCAAACTTGCCATCACTAATGTTGGCATACTATAGATTTTTTTATGGCCATCCATTGGCATTGTAAATCCAGATGCGAAATGTCTGAGATTATTCGTCCCTGCTGGTCTTGGGGTCACAGGTGGATCCTGAGTTTGCACTGGGAAGAGAACTAGTCCACTATAAGCATTTGTTCGTATTGTTGCAGTACTTGCTGGAATTGATTTTGTTTCAGGTATTGCAGCCGTATTTTCCCCCATCGAAGGAGGGGGTTGTTCTCCATTGCTTCTTGGTGGGTTGACCATCCTTCTAACGTATTTTCACTTGGGTCTTGCTTCATTAGTTCTGGATATTCTACCACTTCTCAATCTCATGCAACAATGTTAACGAAGAAGTTTATTGTAAAAAATAAAATTTCCTAATACACTAGACATTGGATCCCACTGGGCATGTCAATTTGTTTACCGTGAAATTTAGTAAACAACCGTTAGTATTCCAAATTCTAATGACTCTGGTTACTTACCGGATAGACTAGGTTGATCCTAGGACAATAGTGTCTATTTCTTAGTTATGTTATAGATTTTTCAGGATATTGGTCTTTTTCGATTATAAAGGTAAGTTTGAATGTAAATGGAAAAAAGAAAATATAGAAAGTAAATAACGAAGGAGAAAGGTAAAGACTTCGTCTGAAAAATATAAATAAAAAGGTTTTGAATAGAAAATGTAAAGAAATGATAAATTACTTTAAAATGTAAAAATTGCATTCAAAGATAAAAGGTTGGTGTTTCAAACGTACATTCTCATAACTCGTTTCTCGATTAACTTTGATACTTTGAGTATATAGAGTAATTTTTACAATAATTAAACACACAGAAATCTAAACTAAAAGAATCCTATTTATACTAATTTTAAACGAACGATCTTCTTATCAGAAGATGACATGTTCTCACTTGCATGCATTCGATCCTTCAAATGTCTCAATGCGTCTTATTTCGAAAACACAGATAAGCGCCAAAACTTGTATCCTTTCAGCCTTATTTCAAATCGTTCAATCGAACCCGCCTCAAATATTATTTCGAATATGAAGTTTCAAATTTTCCTTACTTAGCAAAAGTCTGGTCGAAAAGACCATAACATACTTATGTCGAATCATATTTCTAAAAGGCTCTTAATTCATCTTCAAAGAAACCTTAGTATTTGTTTGAAACCTTGAGCGTCGAATTTTACATCTAACAGGGATGCACAACCATGTATTATCTAAGGATTTGGAAGATCATGACATATTGGGTCATTTAAAAGATCATGAACGAAAATTTGTGAATGGCATGACGAAGTACAACATGACTTCAAGGTTCATAGTTATTGTTTAAAAGACAAAGATCCTGAAAAACCTAACTAGTGTTACCTAAGTGTATAGAGACAAAGCTACATACAAAATGGGCAAGAGAGGACCATTGACAGAAATGAAAATGTTGTCGAGTATTATTCATAAATAGAAACACATGTGTTGGACTAGAAATAGGGACGACGTAGATGTTGTTGCTGATATCTTTTGGAAATATTCAGATTCAGTGAAGTTGTTGAATATGTTTCATTTGGTATTGATTTTTTACTACACATACAAGACAAATAGGTAAGAATATTTTATTGGACATCCTGACATCTATTGTTTCCATGTTAATTTTTGTTGATTTTGATTATTTCCATGTTACTCATACAGGTATCGCTTACCACTGCTTGAGATTATTGGTGTCACGTCAATGAAGTTGACGTTTTCAGTCGCCTTTGCCTATTTGGAACATGAAAGGGAGGAGAATTTCACACGGTATTTAGAGAAGTTTCCACCTAGGGTTATTGTGACAAACTGAGAGCTTGAAATGATGAATGCCATGGAATCAGTGTTCCAAAGTGCAACTCATATGTTGTGTATGTTTCATATTTAAAAAAATGTGAGTATGAAATGTAAAGAGTACGTTAAATTAGAAATACAAGAACATGTCATGGATCTATGGAACAACATCATGTACTCAAATACAGAACATGATTTTAATGTACACTTGAAGCACTTCAAAAGTGTTTGTCGTGATATTCCTTTATTTATGAAATATGTGAATGAAACATGGTTGACTTCTTATAAAGAAAGATTTGTTGCTGCTTGGACAAACAAAGTCACTCACTTAGGGAACATAACAACAAACAGGTACACTGAACATGTTTTTTTTGTAATGTTAGTACATTGATACACATGATCTAACATATATTCTTGTTTATGGTTTTAAGGGTTTAATTTGCTCATTGGAGACTTAAAAACATGGACTACAAGCCAAGGAGATTTATGCCCAAGTTGGGATCCTGTGAACACCATGTTCAAGCTGCAACTAGGTTCAATAAGGCCGTCTTTTCAAAAAAATATGTGGTTGTTTCATTAAAACCAAACATGGGTTACCGTGTGTGTGCCAGCTTGCTGGTTTCCAGCTACAAGGCAACTTGGTTCCCTTGGACTCAATTCATGTATTTTGGAAGAAGTTGCACATTTCAGATCATGAGGTTAGTTAGAATAAGACTGGTACAAAATAGGATTTAGAAGCAGAGTGTGAAGAGTTGAAGACATATTTCAGTACTTTGGATATTATAGGCCAGAGGTTGTTGAAGAAAAAGGTCCAGGAACTAATACATCCATCCACAACTTCTATGTGTCCACCGCTGGTGAAGTACAATCCAATGAGGGGAGCAAAGAAGAGTATAAAAGGTACTGAGAGTGATGTGCATCGTGATCCTATCCAGTGGGAATATGCCGAGATCTCGCAATGGAGTCATAGTCAGACTACAAGGACATCATGAACCAAACAAGATAAATGCCAACCATCACGTCAACCGTCCCTAACATCTTCATGAAAAAAATACTTATCCCAATTTTCTACTTTCTTACATCCATACATTGATGACATTGTTGATGTTGAAAGTAATGGGAATTATGGATTATGTTGCATTACAACTCAACTTGGATGGGGCGAAGACACGTGGGATTTGATTCGGACGCAGTTAGACACTCAAATTCATCAACGTCCTTAATTGTTTTCCAAGTTGTTATATGACTCAGTTTCTACAGTTAGAATTCTTTACGAGTAGAACACATGGGTGTGCAAGCCGAGGATAAATGGATGAGCATTCCTGATATGGGTTACCATATTTCTTCTAGATACAATATTTTACTCGTCTCCCTTTCCATGACACTTAATGTCACCTTTTTTCCTCCAGCCTTAGTTCCACCTATGTATACGAGCAGGCATAAAATTAATGTTATAGGATTTGTTAATAAAAATCATTGGGTTCAGGTAAAGTTGAAACTTGATTTCCCACTGCCTTCTGTCACTGTCCGTGGGAGAGAATTATAGTGATGATGCAAAAGCACGAGAATCAACATTTTCGGGTCACTTTAGGCACTGAGAAGAGAAAGCTAGAAAGTTCTCTTAATTTGTTTTATACCCTTTTATGTATGATAGTTATTACATTTATATGTTTAATCAGGTACCATGTTTGTTGATTCAGTTATGTGTGGAGAAAATCAATTGAAAAAGAATAAAACACATGCTGATAGTGTACCGAAAATTTGAAATTTCTGGAATTTTTTGGTGAATACCGGAAATTTGAGATTTCCGATAGATATAAAAAAATTCACGGAAAATTTGTGTGGTTTTAACCAAAATTTCTGTAAAAAGTCTAAATTTCTGGTATTCGCGTATAAATTTCATGTTTTCCATAAATTTTGAGAGTAAAAACATAAAATGCTAAAAAAATGGGGGGGGGGGGGGGGGGGGGGTCATGATAACTCTGCGGGTGGCATGTTAAATCCTTCAATTCCAATTGATAACTTTAAAAAAAGTTACCTGACACCCCATACCTACACCTCCACATATTTCAATAGTGGCAAAAATGATTTGCTCATTTCTTATGTTTTTTAAATTTTTACAAAATTTTAACTCTCAAACATAAATAATCGGCTGTGATACTAAAATTTTGTATGTGTTTTTATCGAGTTATTCAAAATATATGATGTGTAGTGATAATTTATTGGTCATTTTAAAATTTTGGTATACCAAATATTTCCACTAACGACAGCAAGCTAGCATTAACAACAATCGTCTTAACCTCATTAGGTATTTGTATTATTAATATTTTCTTCAACTTCGACCCATGAGTGGGGACTTTGAATGGGCGCAATCCTATAACAAATAAAGCATAAATTATCACTTACATTCAATTAATCACTAATAAATAAAAACAACTTAAAAGTAAATAATTATATGCCTCTCTACCATAATTTAAATGCCACATGATCGGAGTACCTAGTGAGAAAGGTATGGTTAGAGATCCCTCCATACACCTATCTATTAGTCTGAGTCGACACCTTCATATCAAGCAAAATAGGAACCTCTGTATCAAGTTTAAATAGGAACTTCTATATCTGTTAGACGATAGGCTACGATCTAGAAGGGGGGGTTGAATAAATAACAAATGAAAGTTTTCAATTAAAAATTATGTTTTAAAAATGTTTAAACTATGACGCATGGAAACAAACTCGGACCGACAATCGTCTATCCGAACTGTTATTAAAAAGATTAGATATACGTTAAACCGATATAAAGAGTTTACGTATGATGAGAAAAACAACCAATATATTTCCATCAAACCAACTTTGAATAAATCACATTATAACAATCAATTTCAATTGAAATAATTGACAAAAAATTAACTAAGACAATTTTTCGAACACTTGGAGTGCAATTGATACAAACTAGTTTTTGTTTGATTTTGTTGGTGTTAGAAATCAATTACAATCACAAAGACTTCAATCATATCAATAAAATAGTTTATGGTATTAATCTAAGAAATTATCTCGATGTATCGATTGCACAATTGATGTTTTGACAATTTGCAATAAAACATAAAACAAAGAGTAACAAAGAAAGATAGCGACACAAGGATTTGTCTAGGCAGTTCCCCAATCAGCCTCGCTATGGGTACGTCTTCCCCCAATTATGTTTGTAATTGAGATAATGAAAATTAATATTTTCAAAATGTTGATACAAGAGAACAAGTAGAAATCCAACAAGCAAAACCATAAGTATGTTGTTGATCCTATCTTCTTCTCTCCCCTTGATTAGAGCATGATCAAGTGAATATGATACTTCCAATTTGATCCTCCATCTTACACCACTCCTATGCAAGAACCCCTGTTTTTCAAAGACATCACTTGGATGAATCCAAATTGCAAACGTATTGTGACCCAAGATTTACCAATTTGATCCCCAGTCTCGCGCTACTCCTTTGATTGAACCCACCATTCTTCAAAGCTTTCACTCTGCTGAATCCAAAATGAGTAATCTTGTCCAAAACATTCAAATCGCCAATTGATATTGAAGGAAAACCCCAACTTGGATTTCTTATTTGAAATCCCTAAAGAATTCTCAACCCAATCGATTACAATGAACCATAATTGGAAGTTATCAAGCTATCTCTATATGGAACTCAAACAAAGAATGATTATGTGTATGCATAGATAGTGGATGAAGATGATGAGAAATTTCTTTGTATATTTATTGTTTCGTATTTAAGAAATGTTTCATGAATGACTATATATAGGTGTAAGTGTGTGAATTAATGAAACAAAGAGAATAGGGTTGTAAAATGACAAATTTGGACAATTTGATCAGTAGGAGTCGACCCATTAGAAGTGGGAGTCGCCTCCTAAAGATAAGGGAGTCGACCCATACAACCTGGGAGTCGACTCTAATTGGACATAAGTGATTTTTGAAAATAAGCTTCAGTAGGAGTCGATACATACACTTGGAAATCGAGTCCTTGGTGTCATATATCGACACCAAATGGCCAGGGAGTTGACCCATTTGGACATAAACTAATTTTAAATTTTGCTTTCAATAGGAGTTGACCCACAACTCAAGGGAGTCGACTCCTAACCCGGGGGAGTCGACTACAAACACAAACTTTCATAAAAAGACATATTTTTGAAATGTTTGACTTGCCCAAAAGCTTTTGGCATGACCCCTAAGTGTCCTAAAGAAAATGCAACCTAGACATAGAGAGATATTGTCCAATATACAAATACTATATATTTACTAGTTTTAACATCATTCAAAATATCCAATAGAGGATATTATACTCACATACTCCCTCTTTTTGATGATGGAAAAACACACACGACGTGTTTGTAGTCTCTAATCATATCCCCCCTAAATATGTGCATATTTTCTTTTAACATTTGCAACCAAACTCTGTTCTTGCATTGTATTGTAGCTTATCCCTTTTTGACAACAACAAAAAGAGACAAACGGCACAAAAGCGTAAGAAGCATCACATAACAAAAACACACAACGACATATAAATCACTCAGAGGCGTTGCAAAGATAATTTTGATCAACAAAAATAGCACTCACATAAAATGAAGTTAAAGTGACAATGCCTAAACATAAATAACCAATCAAAGCATGAAAATGCAATAGAGATAAATAACATGTCCATCCAAACAATCATAAGGTATTTCAAATGAAGAGTTTATGTCATGAAGTACAAATGATCATGAAATGCAAAAGATTAAAATATGAAGTCACTATAAGCATAAGGATTGAAAATGCACAAGGTTAACAACAAATATTTAGGAAGTGAACATTCATGGAATTGCATTACAAATAAAATATATCTCATACCTTTGGAACATAAATGCACAGTCAAGTTTTTAAGAGATATTGACAGGAAATGGAAGAGATAAACACTTACGAACAAAGAGATAAGGGAACCAATATTACCACATAGGATAAAAAATGGAGGATGCACTCACATGAACTAGAACTTTCGAATGAAGGTTGAAAATTTATAGAGAGAGTGGATGCATCAAACTATTTAGGAAAAAATTGAGATATAGGGAATGCCCAATTCCCGTCGAATAATGAAAAATGGTTCGGTCGCAAGAGGTTTTTTGAAAATACCAACAAGTTGACTTTTGCTATTAACATGCTCAAATACGACATCTCCTTTTTCAACATGATCACGTAGGAAATTGTGACGTATCTCAATATGTTTACTACGTGAGTGATTTTCTTAACAATTACATTAATGAAGAGGTGTATGTTTCTTAACAATTACATTAATGAAGAGGTGTATGTTTACTCCATTTGAAATAACTTAAAATTTTGGGACATGCAAATGCTAGTAAAAGGCGTATAGCCTCGAGGCGGGAAACTAGAGCATAAGTTTCCTCATAGTCCATTCCCTCCTATTGGTTATATCCTTGGACCACTAGTAAGGCCTTATTCCTTGCTATCACTCCATTTTCGTCCAATTTTTTTCTAAAAACCCACTTAGTGTCAATAACTTGATGATCTCGTGGATCGGCAAAGATGTCTCATACGTCATTTCTTTTAAATTTATTTAACTCATCTTGCATGGCCATAATCCAATGCTCATCAAGTAGGGCCTCTTTCGGTTTTTAGGTTCAATTTGTGACACAAATTCAAAGTGATAACACAAATTACTTATCTTGGAGCATGTAGTTATGCATTTTGTGATATCTCTGGGAATTTTGTCCAGTGGATGGTCCTTTGAAGACCTCCAGGCCAAGGGCATATCATCCATTTATTTGGATTCTCATCCATCTTCTTTTCCGGGTCATCATCTTCCTTTTCCTCAGGTTCCTCCATTTCGGGTTGATCAATTCTCTCTTAGGTGACTTTGAGTATTTATTCTAAAGATACACTTGCATCATGAAAAGAAATACCTTTTTCTGACATTCTTTGGACAAGATTCATCAAAAGTAAAATGTATAGACTCTTCAATAATAAGTAACCTCTTATGATAAACTCTATAGGCTTTACTTGATTGGAAGTATCAACGGAAGATGCCTTTGTCCGCTTTCACATAAAATTTCCCAAGGTTGTCTTTACCATTGTTTAAAAAAATATTTACATCCGAAGACATGTATATGTGATAAATTTTGTTTTATACATTTTATAAGATCATAAGGAGTTTTATTTAAAATAGGAAGTATAAGTATCCTATATAAAACATAACAAGTCACGCTTATCGTATTGTCTCAAAAACATTTTGGGAGACCACCTTCATGTTAGAACATAGTTTGGTTCTACATCTAAGTATTAGTTTTGATGATAAAAACTACATGATTATTATGAAGAACAATTATGCTCTCTAATCGTTTGATTAAATATATAGAGAAGTTCTGATGAAAAAGAATAGAAGATGACACGCTGAAACTCTGACCAGAATATGCATACAACTTAGAAGCAAACCCGAGTAACACGCCTGAAGAAAAGAAGTTATGATGTTATAACTTCTAAATCACCAAACTGTAAGCTATACTCTGATAAGTGAAGTTCTGAAGAACAAAGAAGCTTCAACATGTCTATCACATTCAAAGTTTTGATTACATGCAGTCAAGCTCAAGAAACTCTAAAGATATGTAGATCCAACATCACATTAATGACAATCAATACAGGATCAAGAAAGTAACAGTTAAATAATTATGATTGGGAACAACATATGTATTTTTGGAAAGGATATAAACATCAAATCATCAACCTTCTAGAAATATCGCACATGTCTCCAATGGATCTCTTGGATCAAATTCCTATAAAAATGATACTATGAAGAAGAATAAAAAAGCACACACGCATACCAATAAGAGCGATAAAAAACATTCTCATATTTCTTATCTCTTGAATTATTCATTGTGCTAAATTTGTGTAAAAATCACAGTTGTGATAAAGCTTGTTAGAAGCAAACTCAAACACATATAATTATTTTTAGTTGTATTTCCTTGAGAAACCAAGTTATGTTTAATCTCAAGAAGATGTTGACAATTGTCTTTGTGAATTGTAATCATTTGTGGTTAGTGGATTAAGACCCCGATTGAGAGAGTCAAAATCATCTTGGCTGGTGAACTGGAATAGTTTTGAGTTTAAAATAAACCAGGATAACCAACGTGTTTTATAGCCTTAATTTTTGAAAACCACAATTCAAACCCCCTTTCTTGTGTTTTTCTATCCTTCAATTGGAATCAGAGCCTGGTTATGGGTGCTAACACTTAACCGTGTCAAAAAAAGATCCTAAGAAAGAAAAACACTATGGTGGAACCTAGCCAAAACAACAACAACGACAACCATGATGAGAAGGAAAGAATCAGCGGCATACCTCCAATCTTTGATGGAGAAAACTTTGATTATTGGAAAGACATAGTCGAGAGTTTCTTTCTAGCTCATGACACTCATCTCTGGGAAATGGTAACTGATGGCTACATTCATCCAGTCGATGCAAAAGGTCAGAAGATCAATAAAAAGAAGATGATAGAGGAACAGAAGAAATAATTCAGAAACCATCACAAAGCCAGAATAATCCTTTTGAGTGCCATATCATACACTAAGTATGATAAGATTATAAACAGAGATACAACTCAGAACATGTTTGAATCTTTAAAAATGACGCATGAAGGTAACACACAAGTCAAAGAGACCAAAGCTCTTGCACTTATTTAGAAGTACGAGGCCTTCAAAATGGAGGAAGATGAAACAATTGAGACAATGTTCTCAAGGTTTCAAATTTTGGTTACTGGATTGAAAGTTCTGGACAAGGGGTACTCCACGGTAGATCATGTAAAGAAAATCATTAGAAGCTTACCCAAGAAGTGGAGACCTATGGTCACAACCCTAAAGTTAGCCAAAGATCTGAACACTACATGACTAGAGGAACTAATCAGCTCTCTAAGAAGTCACGAGATAGAACTAGAAGAAGATGGGCCCCACAAGAAAGGTAAGTCTCTTACCCTTAAATCTAATAAAAAATATGAAACTAAAGCTTTTCGGGGAGAAGAAGAAAGCTCTGGTGGATCCTCATCAAAAGAAGACAAATTATCTCATCTCTCCAGAAGAGTCCACCAGGTATGGAAGCACAGACAAAGGAAATTCAGAAACCCTAAAAGATCATGTAATAACTCTAAATAATCCTCTAGATACAGAAAGTCTAGCAGCAAAGATGTCGCCTGTTATGAATGCAAAGAGTCAGGCCACTACAAAAGTGACTGCTCTAAACTTCAGAAAGAAAAGCCTAAAAGGAAGTTCTTCATAGAAAATAAGAAAAGTCTTATGGAAATGTGGGATGAATCCGAATCTTCTGAAGCATAATCTGAATCAGAAGATGAACGAGCCAATATAGCATTAATGGCCAACATATCAGAAGACACATATGCATCAAAATATGAATAAATATCAGAAGTGATATCTTTAATAACAAAGTTGAAATACCAGTCTTGGTACCTGGACTCTGGATGCTATCATAACATGACGGGAAGAAAACATATGTTCCAAAGTCTGGAACTTAAATCTGGAGGTTATGTAGGTTTCAGAGGCAATCAGAAAGGAAAAATAATTGGCTCTGGAACTATTGGTAATGATACACTTCCTTCTATAACTAATGTTCTCTTAGTAGATGGATTAATGCATAATTTTTTGTTCATAAGTCAATTAAGTGAGAACAATTATGATATAATCTTTAATTAAAAGTCTTGCAAAGCAGGTAGTCAGAAATATGGAACTATCATTTTTAATGGTAAGAGAAAGAACACCATTTATAAGATTAAACTTTCTGAACTAAAGAGTCGGAATGTAAAATGTCTTATGCCTGTTAACAATGAGCAATGGGTCTGGCACACAAGATTGGGGCACATTAGTATGAGAAGAATATCTCAGATTAACAAACTCAATATGGTCAGAGGACTTCCTAACTTGAAGTTCGGCTCAGATGCTCTGTGTGAAGCATGTAAAAAAGGCAAGTTTGCAAAACCCTATTTCAAATCTAAAAAATGTTGTTTCTACCTCTAGACCATTAGAACTTCTGCATATAGATATGTTTGGACTAGTGAAAACTACATCCATCAGTGGAAAGAAGTATAGATTAGTGATCGTAGATGACTATAGAAAATGAACATGGGTAAAGTTCTTAAGACACAAGGACGAGTCACACTCTGTGTTCTCTATCTTCTATAACCAAGTTCAGAATGAAAAAAGAGTTTAAAATTGTAAAAGTCAGAAGTGATCATGGTGGTGAATTCGAAAATAAAAGTTTTGAAAAGTTTTTTTATGAAAGTGGTATTTCTCATGACTTCTCTTGCCCTAAAACTCCCCAACAAAACGGAGTTGTAGAATGAAAGAATAGAACTTTACAAGAAATGGCCAGAACCATGATCAATGAGACTAACATTGATAAACACTTTTGGGCAGAGGCAGTTAACACAACGTGCTACATTCAGAATAAAATCTCGATAAGACCTATTTTAGAAAAGACTCCATATGAGCCGTGGAAGAACAGAAAGCCCAACATTTCTTATTTCCATCCATTTGGATGTATCTGTTATATGTTGAACACCAAAGAACATCTGAACAAGTTTGATTCTAAGGCACACAAGTGTTTAATGTTAGGATACTCTGAATGCTTAAAAGGTTATAGAGTATATAACATAGAAACACGAATTGTGGAATAATCCATTAGTGTCATATTTCATGATAAGCTTGGCTCTCAAAAGTCAAAGTAGGTTGAACATTTTGCAGATATAGAAGTTCAAATTACAGGTACTGAAGACATACCTTCTAAAGACAAAAGCTCAGAACTCAATCCAATGCAGAAAAAGACATCAACACCAACGCTATAGAAACTTCTGAAGAACCCATCCATAAAAGACGGCCCAGAAGCATATTAGCACATCACGAAGATATGATTCTGGGAAAGAAGGATGATCCAATCAGAACAAGATCTATTTCCAGAAATACTGAAGAGTCTCTCATGGGTTTAATATCTCTGATCGAACCAACCTCCATAAACGAAGCACTTCAAGATAATGATTGGATAATTGCAATGAAGGAAGAACTAAATCAATTTACCAGAAATGATGTATGGGATCTAGTTCCTAAACCAAAAGGATTCAATATCATTAGAACTAAATGGGTCTTCAGAAACAAGCTAAGTGAATAAGGAGAAGTCGTCAGAAACAAGGCACGAATGGTTGCACAAGTTTATAATCAACAAGAAGGGATAAACTATAGAGACCTTTGATCCAGTCACAAAGTTAGAATTTATCATACTTTTAATTTCATTTTCTGTAAATAATGACATCACTCTCTATCATATGGATGTCAAAAGTGCCTTTTAAATGGTTACATTAATGAAGAAGTATATATGCGCCAACCCCTGGCTTTGAAAACACATAACATCCAGAGTATGTTTATAAACTTAAGAAATCGTTATATGGTCTGAAACAAGATCCCAGAGCTTGGTATGAAAGACTTAGTAACTTTCTCTTAGAAAAAGAATTTACCAGAGGGAAAGTGGACACAACTTTATTCTGTAAAACGTTTAAAAATGACATTATGATTTGTCAAATTTACGTTAATGATATTATATTTGGATCTACTAAAGCCTCGTTGGGCAAAGAGTTTTCTAAGTCTATGTAGGCAGAATTTGAAATGAGTATGATGGGAGAACTCAAGTTCTTTATGGGAATTCAAATTAATCAAACTCCAGAAGGAACCTTTATACATCAAAGCAAATATGTTAAAGAACTTCTGAAGAAATTTGACATGTCAGAAAGTAAGCCATCCAAAACTCCAATGCATCCTACATGTATTCTGGAAAAGGATGAGGTAAGTAAGAAAATAGAATAGAAGCTCTATAGAGGTATGATTGGTTTTCTCCTTTACTTAACAACTTCAAGACCTGATATTCTCTATAGTGTTTTCCTATGTGCTAGATTTAAATTAGATCCTAGAGAATCTCACTTAATAGCAGTTAAGCGAATTTTTCAGGTATTTGAAAGATACTACCAATCTCGGTCTTTGCTATAGAAAATCTAGAGAATATAAATTAATAGCATACTGTGATGCGGACTTTGCTGAAGATAGAATAGAAATAAAAAGTACTTTGGAAGCTGTCAGTTTCTGGGAGACAACTTAATATCCTGGTCCAGTAAAAGACAATCCACCATTTCACTATCAAGTGCTGAAGCTGAATATATAGTTGCAGCTGGATGCAGCACTCAGATTCTCTAGATGAAAAGTCAACTTGAAGATTATCATATATACGAGAGTAACATTCATATACTCTGTGATAATACTTCTGCTATTTGTCTTTCTAAAAATCCTATTTTACACTCTAGAGCTAAACCTATAGAAATTAAACACCATTTCATTAAGGACTATACTCAGAAGGTAATTCTTTTCCTAAAATTTATAGATTTAATTTTATTCAGAAAAATCTTAATATGGGATTATGTCCAGAATGAAAATGCTATTTCTGTATGCTTAACTCTCAAAATGTTCTATTTTTTTTTTGTGAACATCTTAGCAATAGTTCATCTGAAGTGAGAAGGAAAATTGACTCAAAAACTATCTAGAAGATCTGAACATATAACAAAAACATTTCATTTCAAGATAGAATCATGTAGTTCACTACATCAACATTTGTCAATCTTAAACGTTAAAGTCATCATCAGAGAAGGAACACATGTTCACACTCTAATTGATCAATGGTTGAGTTGATACATTGAGGCACTAGTCACATCAGTAACTGTTTCATATATCTTCACGCTATCTCCTTCATCAGAAATCATTTATTGCTTTTAATTATTATGTTTATTTTTTTAATTGCAATTAATTTCACTTTATCTTCTTTTCGTTTCCTATTTATACACCTCTCTCACAATCACTTTTCACCTCATCTTTCACTCACTATTTGTTTTCTCTTAAATTGCTTTTCCCCTCTTTTCTTATAAAACCCTAAGACTTGTGAACAATGGATTCCTCTTCTCATCAATAACAATCTTCTCAAGTTCCTTCTTCTCAAACCACCATCCCTTTTTGCTCTGACTACGTGTTTTTAATTCTTTTTTGTTTATGACAAAAAAGGGGAGAAAGTGAGTTATTTTGATATAAAAAGTTTTGGACTAAGTCTCAAACATTTATAATAAAGTAACATCTATTTCAATGTTTCTGAAAGCTAACAGGAAAAGTATCTATTCTCAGAACTTCTCATAACTTCCATCACATGCTCTGACCAAACATCTACAGGGAAGTATCTATTCTTTTTAATTCTATCTGAGTATTCAACTCAGGGGGAGACTCTGAATTCTTTCTCTTTTTTTGAATGTATAAATTGTTCATCAAAATATGTAAGTTTTGTCATCATCAAAAAGGGGAGATTGTTAGAACATCGTTTGGTTCTACATCTAAGTATTAGTTTTGATGATAACAATTACATGATTATTATGAAGAACAATTATGCTCTCTAATCGTTTGATTAAATGTACAGAGAAGTTCTGATGAAAAGCATAGAAGATGACGCGCTAAAACTCTGATTAGAATATGCGTACAACTTAGAAGCAAACCCAAGTAACACGCCTGAAGAAAAGAAGTTATGATGTTATAACTTCTAAAGCACCAAGCTGCAAGCTATACTCTGATAAGTGAAATTCTAAAGAACAAATAAGCTTTAACATGTCTGTCACATTCAAAGTTCTGATTACATGCAATCAAGTTCAAGAAAATCTGAAGATTTGTAGATCTAACATCACATTAACGACAATCAATACAGGATCAAGAAAGTAACGACTGAATAACTATGATTGGGAACATCATCTATATTTTTGGAAAGGATATAAACATCAAATCATCAACCTTCCAGAAATATCGCACATGTCTCTAACGAATCTCTTGGATCAAATTCCTATAAAAAGGAGATATGAAGAAGAATAAAAAAACACACATGTATACCAACAAGAGCCATAAAAAACATTCTCATATTTCTTATCTGTTGAATTATTCCTTGTGCTAAATTTGTGTAAACATCACAATTGTGATAAAGCTTGTTAGAAGCAAACTCAAACACATTGTATAATTATTTTTAGTTGTATTTCCTTGAGAAACTAAGTTGTGTTTTTATCTCAAGAAAACTTTGACAACTGTCTTCGTGAATTGTAATCATTTTGATTAGTGGATTAAAACCTCGATTGAGAGAGGAAAAATCATCTTAGTGGATGGACTGTAGTAGTTTTGAGTTCAAAACGAACCAGGATAACCAACGTGTTTTATAACCTTAATTTTTGAAAACCCCAATTCAAACCCTCTTTCTTGTGTTTTTCTATCCTTCACTTCATTGATCATAGTTATTGCCAACTCCTCTAAAACACGGTTTTTACGCTCCACAATATCATTTTATTATGGAGTTCTAGGAGAGGAGAAATAATGTTCAACGCCATGTTTATCACAATAATCCTAAAAGAGATGATTTTCAAATTCACCTCTACGATCACTTCAAATAGCAACTATTTTTATATTTATTTTATTTTGAGAGAACCTTGCAAAACTAGAGAACGTAAAAAAGGTTTCATCTTTACTACGCAAGAAGAATGTCCAAAAAAACTAGAGTAATCGTATAAAATAACAAAACCGTAGTAATTACCACCTAAGATTTTGGTCCTTGATGGACCAAAGAGATCCATATGAAGAAGCTCAAGAGGTCTAGAAGTTGAAACTATATATTTTTAGATTTAGAAGATACCCTTGTTTTCTTACCCATTTGGCATGCGTCGCCTATGTGATCTTTTGAAAACGTAATTTTTGGTAGACTGATAACTAGATCCCGCGAGACCATTTTTTTTATTAAATCAAAGTTGACATGAGCTAAGCGTCTATTTCATAACCAAGATTCTTCACTCATGATTACTAAACACTTAGTGCTAGTCAAGGATACATCATCTAAATTAAGCATATAAATGTTATTAACCCTCAATCCCTTAAACAAATAATATTTATTTTCATTATGTTCAATTATGCAACATTCACTTCTAAAACTTACTTTGTATCCTTTATCGCATAGTTGACTAATTCTAAGTAGATTATGTTTAAGAACTTCAATAAGTATAACATCATCGATAGTAGTAGAAGATGGATTATCTACACTATCTTTTTCAAGTATATCACCCTTGTTATTGTATCAATAGGTTACAAACCCATTCTTCTTTACCATAAAGTCAATTAATAAGGAGACGTCACCCGTCATATGCCTTGAACATCCACTATCAAGAAACCACATTCTTTCCGTGGATCCAAGACATTCAACCTACAATATAAAATAAGAGTGGTAGGTACCCAATTTTCATTGGGTCCTTGGTAGTAAGTGGAAACAATGTTGCATTTAGGCAACTATTGAAAAACACCTTTAGGAACAAGAAATCTCCTAAATTTTCATTTTGCAATCGAGTGACCTTTCTTGCAACAATAGTAACAAGTCAAATGATGGTGAGAGATATTTTTGCTACTTGATACCCTTTCAACAAAACTATAATTTTTGTATGGAGGATTTAAAAACTTTTTGAATTTT
Source organism: Vicia faba (assembly GCA_948472305.1). Classification (NCBI taxonomy): domain Eukaryota; kingdom Viridiplantae; phylum Streptophyta; class Magnoliopsida; order Fabales; family Fabaceae; genus Vicia; species Vicia faba. Next base: position 629,589,997 of record OX451741.1, on the reverse strand, counting down.
GTAAGATCAATAGAAAAAGTAATCTTTGGTTCTAAAGCCTTGTTCAATTTAGTTTTTAGAGATATTACCTCTTTTTTCCAAATGTAAAAAGTTTCACAACCAAACCAAGAAGGATCCTCATCATGATTTTTATCTTTTGTAATATCTAACATTGATTGCTTAAGAGCTTCCATTTGTTTTTCAGTTTCTAAAACTTTAGCTTCAAGGTATGAAAAAAATCTTTTATTTGAAGCTAACCTCTTAAAAGCATCTATGGTTTCACCATGTAGATTTTCAAAAGCAACTTGCAATTCAGAATAAGACATATTATTAAAATATTCATATTTAGGGTGACTTACTTTATTTTTATTTTGATGATCCATGAAGCAAAGGTTTGTCATCCTACCATCATTACTTGACCTTTTTCTTCTAGGCTTGCTAGACTTCTTCTTCTTGTAATGAGTCGAGAGATAAAAATTTGTCAATTCATCATCATCATCACTTAAGCTATCATCACTTGAGGATTCATAATTGCTTTCCCAAGAAATATAAGTTCTTCTAGGATTGATATACTTCTTGTTTTGACCTTTTTCCTTATCTTTCTTAATGGATGGACAATCCGGTTTATAGTGACCAACCTTTCCACAATTATAACATGAACTCCTTGGTTTTTATTTCTTATTCTCATCTTCCCTTAAGGAATTTGATTTCCTTCTATAGTTGATGAGACCTCCGTTGGAGTGTTTCACTCCATTCTTCTTGAGTTACATATTGTATTTTCTTACAAACAATCCCATATCTTCTTTATCCGTACAATCATCATTACTAGATCCACTATTATCTTGCTATTTAGTTGAGGACTTAGAGCTAGAAGTCACAAGAGCAATTGAATTCTTGTGTATCTATTTTCCTTGTTCTTTTCTTTCTTAACCTTTTTCGCATGCTACTCTAAGCAAATGAGCTCTTGGTCATGCTCTCCAAGCTTTCTAAACAAAGTAGTGTCTAATGTCAATAGATAATTAGCTTTCTTGATTGCTGTAACCTTTTGTTGTCATTTCCTATTAAGACATCTCAATAGTTTTTTTGTAGAAATTTCATTGGAAACTGACTTACCTAGTGCATTCAAGCGGTTTAGAAGATGAGATAACCTCTTTTGCATTTCGGCAATGGTTTCACCATGCTTCACATGAAAAGTTCAAACTCTTGATTCAAAGTATTGATCCTAGCTTGTTTGACTTCATTGGTTCCCTTAAAGATAACTTGCAACGTTACCCACTAAGATTTAACGATTGTATAATGAGAAACAGAATAATATTCATCGGCACCTAAAGCAGATACAATAATATTCCTTTCTTTCCAATCATACGACCATAATTTCTCATCACTTGTGTTCCATTGTGCTTCTGGTTTATGTATAGTGACGCCGACCTCATTGGTCATGGTGATTTAAAAAGGACCATATTGGACGGCTTTCCACACTTTCCTTTCTACGGAATTAAGATGGATACACATACAACCTTTCCAATAACCTTAGTTTTTTCCATTGAAAATAGGCGCTCTATTGTACGCCCTTTTTGGTTCAGAATCCATTATCTAATAAGCGATTTCGAGGCACATGATAAATTGGTGCTCGTGATACCACTTGTTAGACAATAGGTTACGATCTAGAAGGGGGTTGAATAAATCGCAAATGAAAATTTTCAATTAAAAATTCTATTTTAAAAATGTTTAAACTATGGTGCACAAAAAGAAGCCTGAATCGATACTCATCTACCCGGACCATTATTGAAAAGATCGGATATGCGTTAAACCAATAGAAAGCGTTTACATATGATGAGAAAAACGACCAATATATTTCCAGCAAACAAACTTTGAATAATCCACATTATAGCAATCAATTTCCAATGAAATAATCGATGAAAAATTTAACAAGACAACTTGTCGAACACTTGGAGTGCAATTGATACACACTAGGTTTTTGTATGATTTTGTTGATTTTATAAACTAATTACAATCACAAAGATTATAATCAAGTCAACAAAAAAATTTATGGTGTTAACCTAATATATTACCTTGATGTATCGATCGCACAATCGAAGTTTTCATAATTTGCAATAAAACATAAAGTAGAGAGTAACAAATAAAAAGAGCGACACAAGGATTTGTTTAGGCAGTTCCCTAATAGGCCTCGCTATGGGTACGTGTTCCCCCAATTCTGTTTGGAAATGCGATAATAAAAATTAACCTTTGCAAAATGTTGATACAGGAGAACAAGTAGCAATCCAACAAGCAAAACTCTAAGTATGTTATTGGTCATATCTTCTTTTCTCCCCTTGATCAGAGAACGATCAAGTGAACCTGATACTTCCAATTTGATCCCATGTCTCACACTACTCTTTTGTAAGAACCCCCATTCTTCAAAGACTTCACTTGGCTGTATCGTGCCCCAAGATTTACCAATTTGATCCTCCGTCTCACGCTAGTCCTTCAACCGAACCCACCGTTCTTTGAAGCTTTCACTCGGCTGAATCCAAATTGTATAATCTTGTCCAAAACCTTCAAATCACCAATTGATCTCGAAGGAAAACTCTAACTTGGTTTTCTTATTTGAAACGCCCAAATAATTCTCAACCCAATCGATTACAATGAACCCTAATTGAACTTTATCAAGCTATCTCTAGATGGCACCCAAACAACTATGATTATGTGTAATTTGTTTGTGTGTATACATAGAGTTAAGATGCAAATGATGAGCAATTTCTTTGTATATTTGTTGTTTAATGTTTCACAAATGATGCATGAATGATAATATATATATATATATATATATATATATATATATATATATATATATATATATATATATATATATATATATATATATATATATATATATATATATATATATATATATATATATATATATATATATATATATATATATATATATATATATATATATATATATATATATATATATATATATATATATATATATATATATATATATATATATATATATATATATATGTGTGTGTGTGTGTGTGTGTGTGTGTATAAGTTTGTGAATGAATGAAACAAAGAGAATAGAGTTGTAAAATGACAATTTTTGACAATTTGATCAGTAGGAGTCAATCCATTCAAAGTGGGAGTTGACTCATAAGGGCAATGGAGTCGACCCATACACCCTAGGAGTCAACTCTGATTAGACATAAGTGATTTTTGAAAACAAGCTTCACTAGGAGTCGAGACATACAATTTGGAGTCGACTCCTTCGTGTTATGTATAAAATTCAAATGGCTAGGGAGTCGACCCTTTTTGGAATGAAAATAATTTTAAAATTTTCTTTTAGTGGGAGTCGACCCACAGCTCGAGGGAGTCGACTCCTTTAGCTGTGTCTTAACTCCAAAGGTTGTATTTGTCGACACATTTTTAACATAAATTTTTTTTTTTAAAAGCTTCAGAGGGAGTAGACTCTTAACCCGGGGGAGTCGACTCCAAACACATATTTTCACAAAAATGCATATTTTTCAAATGTTTGACTTGCCCAAAAGCTTTTCACATGATTCCTAAGTGTCCTGAGATTAAAATGCAACCTAGACTTAGAGAGATATCGTCCAATATACAAATACTACATATATCCTAGTTTTGACATTATTCTAAACATCTAATAGAAGATATTGCACTCATAATATCATCCTTAACATTATCAGTAACATCAGTATCTGCCTCATCGTCATTCATTATCTCTATAAAAAACATCACTACCTTCTCAACGCTAGAAAGTACACGATCCTTGAGACTGCTCAATCCTCATGGGGTGAGAGTCGATGGGGACTAGTCTGTAGATGACTAGTTTGCAAATGTTACAAACCATTAAAATAGATGGTTACACATGATTAATAAGGATGTTAGAGTACTTATGGGCGGTTACAAACTTTACGAAAGCGGATTAATGGTCATTAGGACAGTAAACAACTATATAAAGGGTCTTCTAGGGATCCAGAGAGATATCTGCAACATTCATAATGCAGACATATAGGAGGGCTATCGCAAGAGGGATAAGAAAGACACCTGTCTTGGGTCAATACGAGCCATAATCGTAGCACCCAAATCCCCATAAATCACTAGGGAAAATACCCATTGTGGTTCTCCATATACCTATAAGGAAGCTACTCATTTATTGTTCATACGCAAGAAAATTTGACGCCCATCGTGGGACCTTGGTAAAACTTTCCCAGGTCACACAACAACCTCAAAAAAACCAGACCCTCATACTTCTATAGTTTCAAGTTTATATAAAACGTCATCAGAGAAAAAAACACGGTACAGGAAGGTGGGGCTGGTAATTCATGCTTTTTAGGGATATTGATGTGCTATTACTCTGATCATACAAATCATTTAACAGTAGCATCGGCAGGACAATCACCTTCTATGGATCCACCATTAAAACCTTGGAGTATCAAATCTTCATTAAGCTGGTGGTTTAGGTACTTTCTCCTTGACAGGATCCGGTTTGATGTCCAAGGATCGTTGGAAGGTAACTGCCTTTGATGGTTTGGTTCAAAGGAAAATCACAACGATAACTATAAAGTCGAGTCAGACTCCGCTTGCATGGATCCTCCTTAAGAGGACCAGTAGTCATGGGAGATGTCGATTTTTGAGGGCTCAATCTGTAACCCTAATTTCCAGCATTGATTTGGCTATAAGACTAATTTCGACAATGCTTGGAGCTGGGGCTAGCCGATGTCCCTCCGTGAAGGCTTGCGCTCAAATAAGTTTTTCATTTTGATTCCGCCTATTGTAATGTTTGTGATTAGATAATAGTAGAATTATTGTTCTCGGTCGAGACATATGGTGATTTCGAAGGCAAATCCTGATGCTATTTACTTATTGATGTTTTTAGAATATGTTTTCTTGAATATTATATTTGGTTCTCATTCCATTTATTCAATTTCTATTCACATACGTGGCCGTGGGCGACAAGGGTGGAGGGTGATCACCATGAGTGCAATGAAAAGATGACGTCATATTGCTAAAGCGGTAAAGCGGCAAGCAAAAAGTAAGTTATTAATTTACCGGGTGATATATAGGTTATATCGTATCATGTCTACAGAGATTGGTGAGAGGGAAAAACTACCGTTCAATAGTTTCAATCCTTCTAAGTTTAGATTGGGTTTGTAGGAAAAATGCGGGAAAAGTAAATAAAGCAATAAATAAAGCGATAAACAATCATGTGCAGCCTATGAGAATTCATTCTGGAATCGCATTTCATTATACCCGTCAAATACTTAAACTTGTAGATAAATTGCACACAACAAACAATACACATCAAAATAATCGGGCATCATCCTAAAGGTACCACAATAGAGGTTATGTCTAATGCAAAGTTGGAGGCAACCGTATTACTCGCGTTGACGATCTCTCAGTATAACACAAACAACACAGAGGCATTAAGCTCTGATACCAACGATGATAATTAGCTCTAAATCTATCTCTAGCATCTAGAAACTAATAGCTATCATTACCTAACCAAGATTCAAGAAGTCTATCTCTAGAACAACCCAACCCCAAACATAAATGCAAAAAGATCAAGGAACAACAACAATCAAGATTTATAAAACAAGCATATATATAATCCCATGATCAACAAATGTACATACAATAAGAGTAAAATATACATACAACACCCACCATTGGAATGAAACATAGTGAAGAAGGAGATGAATAGGAAACTTCTCGCGATGTCAACACAATTGGAGATAACCCATAGCCAATCGACAAGATGCACGACCCAATGTTGTTGGGTAAACCTCTAAACTATAGAAAATCGGATCAGAGCTCCTCCAAGAGGGAAAGAGATGATAAAAAACCTAAAAAAATTTGTTCTAAGCTATTTATACAAAAATTGAAAAATCGCAGACCGTGCTTAGCCCCAAAGACTGCGCTAAGTGGCCTTCATTTATTCATCAAACTGCCTTAGAGCGTGCTAAGCGCCCAAATACCGTGCTAAGCGTGCTCGCCTCTGCAAAAAATTTCTCTTCAGATCCCAAGGCGTGCTAAACGCCCACAGACTGCGCTTAGTGCCATTTGCAACACTTATTTTCTTTATTTCTTCCAAAGATGCTTATCCGGAGCCGTCCCTTCGACACCTTATTCCCCGATACTCCAAATACGCGATAAATAACTACAAAAGACATTAAAACTATCATATAATACATAAATGAATTGAAAACACAATAATACACAAAGTATACATATTTACACAAAAGCGGGGAATTATTTAAAGAATATTAACAAAAGAACCGATATGTGCCACAAATTATATACACAAAATAATGACATTTTTGCACTTATAAAACCCTTCCCAACTTGAACTTGTTTGTCCTCAAACAAGGCCAAACAACTCGATGAACTAAAGTAACAAACCAAAGACTCATGAATCAACAAGTTTTTAAAACGGAAAAAAATGTATGGTTCAAATGAAAAATAGTACACACAAAGTAAACACTTACCACTAAACTACGGCTATAACATAAACCCGAAACAAATGCTAAATACAAAAATCATGCCAAACATTCTAAAACAACACTAGTTCACAAATGAATCACACCTAGAAAAACCAATCATTGATAGATGACAAACACACAAAAATGAGGTATTTTCACTCATCCAACAACCTTGCAAACAAAGTATTAAATTATACACTCATCCAAAAATCATGTTGAAGACATAAAAGCAAGAATCGCAAGGCATTACAATTTTGTAGCATGGTCGGATAAACACATAAGGGATAATTCCTAAGACTAACCAAAACAAAAACTTGCCTAAACCTAAGGGAGTGATCAACTCACATAGTTTCAAACACAAAATTTCAATTAAACTTCTTCCAAATCCCAAATTGTTACACAAAATACATACTTATTTACACAACATTATTTCATACTCTCTTTGTTTTTCTTTTTCAAATCTTTTTCATTTTTTTCTTTCTTTTTATTCTCTTTTCTTTTTCTCATTTTTTCTTTTCTTTTATTTTTCTTTCTCAACCGCATAGCAATCAACCACAAGTGCACAATAATTTTTCCCCCAATTTGAATTCAACCAATATTATCATGTGAATACTTCCTACTTCTTAAGGCAAGGTAAAAATTCATACAACAACACAAAATTGAGAGTTCAAGAAAAAATCAACAATCAAAATCCATACAAAAAGTGAAATCAATACTTATAGACAAGCATCAAATTCAAAGAATATGGACAATGACAAAAGGCTCAAAGGGGTTACAAATGATCACACACTCACAAGGACAATTGGATATTTGGTTAGGTAGTTGTGCTCAAAATGAAACAAAAATGCCTTGATCCTTTTCATGCATTCATACAATCAACATAAAAAAAATATTAAGCATAATAAAATTCAGTTAAAACAAGAATTATAGTCTCCAGCATATGTGAACAATGGAAAGCTACCTCACAAAAAGAGTAGGAACTAAAGTAATTCACAAATGAACAAGTATACAAAAGAATGAATGGCATAAAAATTATAAAAATTCTAAGTATCATGAATATATTAAAGTATAGAAAGCGATAAACACATACCTCGAACGTGTACAAAACCTTAACAAAATCATTACCACACATTCGCAAGTCGAAATGATCAAACTTGACAAATCACCTCAATATCCTCAAGCTATTCACAACAAGCTCAAATAAAAACACAAAGTGAGCACAATTAATATACACATACTAAAAGACCGAATGAAATTTTCTAAACAAATTTAAAAGTGAAGATATGAAATTTAAGAACTAGTCCAAGTTAAATTTATTTAGACAATTACATTAAACTACCTAAATTACAACTAAACAACACTGGTGGAGTGGGAAAAAAGAAGGAAGCAAAGTGACAAAAATAGAAGTCAGTGGCTGAAAACAGTAGAGCGCGCTAAGCGCGCTCAGGAAAATGTAGAAAAACTAGCAAAGCTGCTGCATTTTCACCAAGCCTCCACTACACCAACAAACCTACCCAGTCAAAAACATAATATATACATAATACAAACCGTTGAAGTGCCTCCCAACAAGCGCTTGTTTTATGTCGTAAGCTCGACGCATATTATTTACAAACCAACATGTTGCTTCGGACAGGCCAAACACTTCACTTTACCTTTTTCTTAAATCTCTTTAAGGTCTAACGGAACTACACATCTAACCACACTTTCAGCAAACGTGAAACAAAACAAGTATATGTATAAAATAAACAAGTATGTAAACTATGCACAAATATACGATATAGACATATTTACGAAACTTAGAAAGCAAAATTATTACGATGTAGTTAATATCAACACCAATTCCCGACAATAATGCCATTTTGCTAAAGCGGTAAAGCGACAAGAAAAAAGTAAGTTATTAATTTATCGGGTAATATATAGGTTATATCATATCGTGTCCATAGAGATTGGTGAGTGGGAAAAACTACCGTTCAACAATTTCAATCCTTCTAAGTTTAGATTAGGTTTGCAGGAAAAATGTGGGAAAAGTAAATAAAGCAATAAATAAAGCGATAAACAATCATGTGCAACCTAATAAAATTCATTCAAGAATCGCATTTCATTCTACCTGTCAAATACTTAAACTTATGGATCAATTGCATGCAACCAATAATACGTATCAAAATAATCAAGCATCGTTCTAAAAGTGCCACAACAGAGGTTATGTCTAACGCAAAGTTGGAGACAACCGTATTACTCGCGTCGACGATCTCTCAGTACAATACAGATAAAACATAGGCATTAAGCTCCGATATCTAGAAACTAATAACTATCATTACCTAACCAAGATTCAAGAAGTCCATCTCTAGAACAACCAAAACCCCAAACATAAATGCAAAAAGATCAAGGAACAACACCAATCAAGATTTGTAAAGCAAACATATATACAATCTCATGATCAACAAATGTACATACAATAAGAGTAAAATATACATACAACACCCACCATTGGAATGAAACATAAGGAGGAAGGAGATTAATTGGAAACTTCTCCCGGTGTCAACACGATTGGAGACAACCCATAGCCAATCGATAAGATGCACCACCCAATGATGTTGGGTAAACCTCTAAACTATATAAAATAGGATTAGAGCTTCTCCAAGAGGGAAAGTGATGATAAAAAAACCTAAAAATATGTTCTAAGCTATTTATACAAAAGCTGAAATTCGCAGACCGCGCTTAGCCCCGAAAAACGCGCTAAGTGCGCCTTCATTTATTCATCAAACCATCTTAGAGCGCGCTAAGCGCCAAATACCGCGCTAAGCGTGCTCGCCTTTGCCAAAATTTCTTCTTCAGCTCCCAGGGCGCGATAAACGCCTATAGACCGCGCTTAGCACCATCTACAACACTTATTTTCTTTATTTCTTCCAAAAATGCTTATCCAGAGCCGTCTTTTCGACACCTTATTCCTCGATGCTCCAAATACACAATAAATACCTACAAAAGACATTAAAACTATCAAACGATACATAAATAGATTGAAAATACAATAATGCACAAAGTATACATATTTACGCAAAAACAGAGAATTATTCAAAGAATATTAACAAAAGAACCGACAAGTGCCACAAATTATATACACAAAATAACGATATTTTTACACTTATCAGACGTTAAAGAGGAGCATCCTTTACACGAAGCTCGACCTGCTTGAATTTGCGAATGCCAAGTTGGAGCAGGTGTTTATTCCTCTCACGGGTACCGCACCCTCCAATCCACTCAAGATCATTGACCCCCTCAATCGGATTCGTCCGGAATACCACTAGAACGCCGATCTCAATAGAATCATCAACAAGAACAAGAATAGTGAAATGATTTTCAGATATCAAGATTTGTTAAGACCGCAATGAAATTATGGGTAATGATCCTCTAACTTTATGTAAAAAAAGATAGAGTAATTTTAGACAAAAAAAATGAATAAGATAAAAGATAGATGATATTTATTTTCGAGGGAAAAAGATGTGAGATAATGTAATTTATGAGAGAGATAGAGAGAAAGTTAGAAAAAAAATAAAGAATTGAAAATTAGAGAATCCATTCTCAAAAACCATTGGTTCTCTATCCACATTGGTAACATCATTTTCTCTCTCTAGGTTGATGCTACGTTTTGCTTTCAACAATTAGAGAATATATTTATTTATACATTGACAACCACCAACCGTTTGATGATAATCCTAAGCAAAATTATGTTGCTTGCAAGGAAATAAGCTACTGACTTGCAGTATGGGAAGCTTACGTGACACCACTAATGGAAACCGACGGTTTTACTGAAAATAATAGCAATAATACCTATTTAGTGGCTGTAACGTTAGGATTATATTTGTGATACTATTATTATAGCTAATTATATAGTAGTAGTTATAATGGGCCCACTGTTCAGTATGATGATTAATAACAACAAATAAAATCGTAATCTAATTTATTAGATGGCTAGGCGTGGATATGATGGGAATGGTTGGAGGCATTCTAATTTTGGTCATATAATGACGCATGGAATAAATAAGTCAAAGTGAGTAATCAAAGGTAGAGTATAATTTATATCATCTGACTGAAAAGTATTTTGTTTATCATGATCCTGCAAGGTAAAGAAACTCGTACAGCAAGCATGGATCTATTTAGCAAAATCGATGAGCTTGAAATGTCGGAAGAGTCAATATTGAAAAGATTAAAACTATCAAAGAGCAGCAAACACACTAAGAAATTAAAATATTATAATTTAGAAGATAAAGAAGACAAATCGACTAATTTATATGGATAAGAATCTGACACAAGTTGAATAAAATATAAATTTACGCTTTAAATTAGTTAGTATTGTTGTATAAATGTGAGCTGTTGTCTCTGTCGTTTGTAAAATAGATTATCTAGATTTACTAAAGGAAGTAAAAGGTGTTGGTTTTTGAGTGCACCTAAGACGGAACTGAATAAAGTGGATTGTAGATTTTTGTTCTTTTATGTGAGGATGTTCTTATTTTCTTGATTGTATATGAATATAAAAGCGGTAAATACAGAAAATAAAGAACACAAGAGATTTATACTGGTTCCCCTCACACTTCGAGAGTACTCCAATCCCCTTACCAACATGTAAGAGTTTTCACTATAGTTAGTATTATCGTACAACCTATCCACATTCAAATGTGATGCTTACTATCTAACATATAGGGAGATCAAAGACTTTAACTATCCTTTAAGATCCAACCAAGTACATGAAGAACAATCCTCTTTAATGTACACACTTGTTTCCAACAATCCTGAAAACAAGGTTTCCAATACAAAGTAAAAAGAGAACAATCCTCCCTTAATACTCTCTTGCTTCCAACAATCCTGGACAACAAGGTTAGATCATAATCACTTTGGAAAAATGATTAGAAACAAATTCTTGAAGTAGATATGAAAGTTGATAATCAATGTCAATACAAAGTATTAATATATTATCTTTAAATATAACAATTCAACGAGTATATTACCCAAGTGCTCAATGCATATGATGAAACTTTTCTAATGATGTATTTGAAAATATAAGAGTAAAAGTTTCATGTAAGATCAAAATATTAAGCAATGCACTTGTTTGAAAATGATAAACAAAATGTTGAATTGTATGTTGTGATCGTTGTTATTTTTGGTGTGTTTCTACTTCACAAATATTTGAATTATATACATGTATTGCACCCTTTTAAAAGGTTCTAAATGAATGTAGAAGTGCAATAGTTCATGGGAAAATGCAACAAATAAACGTTATTCAAAACAGTCTTGTTTTTCAAATTCGTTTAAGCGGTAACCAGTTACCAGAATGCAGTAACTGGTTACCCATGCAGGTAAAGTTCATATTTTTTAAAATGCTGAAGCCTGTAACCGGTTACCACTGTATGAAAAAGTGAAATAACATTTTTAATGGCTTGGAAATGCAATGCTAGTGATATTAAAAGCCATGAAACATGTATGCATAATGTTAGACATATTTTGAGCACTATAGTAACATACTATATTAAATTGGAGTCTTGTACCATAATAAAGATCAAATACCAAAGTCTTCTTTAGGAGTAACTTAGCATGCAAGCCAAAAGTCCATTTTGAGTAGATATTTTTTCTTCTTCTTTTTGATAATGCCTTTTCTCTTGATCATGATGTTTGTAATCATCAAAACATAAACTTGCTGAAGACTCTATATTCTCTCCCTTTTTGATGATGACAAACACTTGTTATGTGAAATACTTTGGATCGCATGAAAATGCAATATGCTGCCCCTATTAATGATAACTCTCCCTTGTTCAATGTTTCTCCTTGATCAATAGAGTATGTTGACAATTTCTGCAAGAGATAGAGACAAATCATACACATATATCTTATCCCCCTTTGTCATTAGAAAAAAGGAAGGTAAAAAGAAAAAAATAATATCATAATCAAAATAGAAGAATAGCATGATATTATTTGACTTATCCTTTAGAAGATTTTGTCTTAATCCTTCATTATGAAGTACTTCTTCATTGGATATAAAAGTTAGTGCTTATCTTTTCCTTGCCGATAATATTTCATTTGACGTTGTTCTCATATGTGACATATCCCTTGGCCTATTAGATTTGAAAATTTGCTTATACCTCCCATCATATGCTTGGATCAACCACTTATTAAGATATCAAAGATTTTGAAGTGGTATTCAAGCAAACCTACAAAACAAGTTGCTAGGTACCCAAAATGATTTGGGTCTTTCATAGTTAGTTCATTTCTTGACCCACACATAATGTTCATTAGTAGCATTGGAATTTCTTACACGACAAGTATTATGTGTGTGACCAATAATACCACAATATAAAGAAGTAGGAAGAAAGTTGCTTGTAACAAATTTTTTCTTTTTAGCAACTATTTTCTTAGGATAAAAATTTATAACCTTTTATTCCTCTTCACCATCAGAATGTTGTAATGCCATAAAAGTAAGATTTTCATATTCTCCGTTTTCCGAATCATATGAAGAACTTGTATCACTTTCTTCAATGTAAATCTTGTTGGATTTTGAGAATTTTCTTCCTTGTAAGCATTTTTCTTGGACAACCTTGGACACTCCATCTTTATGCGAATTTTCTAAAAGTCAAAGTATTCACCACAAAACAATGGAGGCTTGTTGTTACTACCACCATCTTCGAAAGTTAGTCGCGCGGAAGCCATTCTAGATCGAATAGGAACAAGTTACCTTAACTTGCTCTGATGCCAAATGTTGGTTTTTGAGTGTGCCTAAGACGGGACTGAATAAAGTGAGTTGCAGATTTTTGTTCTTTTATGTGATGGTGTTCTTATTTTTTTGATTGTATATGAATATTAAAACGGTAAATACATAAAATAAAGAACACAAGAGATTTATACTGGTTCCCCTCACACTTCGAGAGTACTCCAGTCCCCTTACCAACATGTAAGAAATTTCACTATAGTTAGAATTATTGTACAGCTTATCCACGTCCAAATGTGATGCTTACTATCTAACCTATAGCGAGAACAAATAATTTAACTATCCTTTAAGATCCAACCAAGTACATGAAGAACAATCCTCTTCAATGTACACACTTATTTCTAACAATCCTGAAAACAAGGTAACCAATACCAAATAAAAAGAGAACAATTCTCCCTTAATACTCTCTTGCTTCCAACAATCCCGGACAACAAGGTTAGACCATAATCACTTTGGAAAAATGATTAGAAACAAATTCTTGAAGTAGATATGAAAGTTGATAATCAATGTCAATACAAAGTATTAATCTATTCTCTTTCAATATAACAATTCAATGAGTATATTGCACAAGTGCTCAATGCATATGATGAAACTTTTCTAATGATCTAGTTGAAAATGTAAGAGTAAAAGTTTCATATAAGATCAAAATATTAAGCAATGCACTTGTTTGAAAATGAGAAACAAAATGTTGAAATGTATTTTGTGATCGTTATTATTTTTGTGTGTTTCTACTTCACAAATATTTGAATTATATACATGTATTGTACCTTTTTAAAAGGTTCTAAATGAATATATAAGTGCAATGGTTCATGGAAAATGCAACAAATAAACAGCATTTAAAATAGTCTTGTTTTTCAAATTTGTTTAAGCGGTAACCGGTTACCAGAATGTAGTAACTGGTTACCCATGCAGGTAACATTCATATTTTTGAAATGCTGAAGCTTGTAACCGGTTACCACTGTATAAAAAAGTGAAATAACCTTTTTAATGGCTTGGAAATGTAATAAAAGTAATATTAAAAGCCATGAAACATGTATGCGTAATATTAGACATATTTTGAGCACTATAGGAACATACTATATTGAATTAGAGTCTTGTACCATAATGAAGATCAAATACCAAAGTCTTCTTTAGAAGTAATTTAGCATGCAAGCCAAAAGTACATTTTGATTATATACTTTTTCTTCTTCTTTTTGATAATGCCTTTTTCCTTGATCATGCTGTTTGTAATCATCAAAACATAAACTTGCTGAAGCATGACTCTACATTCTCCCACTTTTTGATGATGACAAACACTTGTTATGTGAAACGCTTTGGATTGCTTAAAAATGCAATATGCTCCCCCTATTAATGATAACTCCCACTTGTTCAATGCTTCTCCTTGATCAATAGAGTATGTTGACAATTTCTGCAAGAGATAAAGACAAAGCATACACATATATCTTCCCCCCCCCCCCCCTTTGTCATTAGAAAAAAGGAAGGGAAAAAGAAACAAAATAATATCATAATCAAAATAGAATAATAGCATGATATTATTTGACTTATCCTTTAGAATATTTTGTCTTAATCCTTCATTATGAAGTACTTCTTCATTGGATATGAAAGTTAGTGCTTATCTTTTCCTTTCCAAGAATCTTTCATTTAATGTTGTGCTCATATGTGACATATCCCTTGGCCTATTAGATTTGAAAATTTTCTTATACCTCCCATCATATTCTTGGATCAACCACTTATTAAGATATCAAAGATTTTAAAGTGGTCTTCAAGAAAACCTACAAAACAAGTTGCTAGGTACCCAAAGTGATTTGGGTCTTTCATAGTTAGTTCATTTTTTGACCTACACATAATGTTCACTTGTAGTATTAGAATTTCTTGCACAACAAGCATTATGTGTGTGACCAATAATACCACAATATAAAGAAGAAGGAAGAAAGTTGCTTGTAACAAATTTTTTCTTTTTAACAACTATTTTCTTAGGATAAAAAATTATAACCTTTTCTTCCTCTTCACCATCGGAATATTGTAATGCCATAAAAGTATGATTTGTATATTCGCCATTTTCCGACTCGGGTGAAGAACTTGTATCACTTTCTTCAATGTAAACCTTGTTGGATTTTGAGAATTTTCTTCCCTTGTAAGCATTTTTCTTGGACAACTTTGGGCACTCCATCTTTATGCAGATTTTCCAAAAGTCAAAATATTCACCACAAAACAATTGATGCTTGTTATTACTACCACCATCTTTGAAAGTTGGTTGTGCAAAAGCCATTCTGAATCGAATAAGAACAAGTTACCTTAACTTGCTCTGATGCCAAATGTTGGTTTTTGAGTGCGCCTAAGACGGGGGTGAATAAAATGGATTGAAGATTTTTGTTTTTTATGTGATAATGTTCTTATTTTTTGATTGTATATGAATATGAAAGCGGTAAATACAGAAAATAAAGAACACAAGAGATTTATACTGGTTCCCCTCACACTTCGAGAGTACTCCAGTCCCTTACCAACATGTAAGAGTTTTCACTATAGTTAGAACTATCGTACAACCTATCCACATCCAAATGTGATTCTTACTATCTAACATATAGGGAGATCAAAGACTTTAACTATCCTTTAAGATCCAACCGAGTACATGAAGAACAATCCTCTTTAATATACACACTTGTTTCCAACAATTCTGAAAACAAGGTTTCCAATACAAAGTAAAAAGAGAACAATCCTCCCTTAATACTCTCTTTCTTCCAACAATCCTGGACAGCAAGGTTAGATCATAATCACTTTGGAAAAATGATTAGAAACAAATTCTTGAAGTAGATATGAAAGTTAATAATCAATGTCAATACAAAGTATTAATATATTCTCTTTCAATATAACAATTCAATGAGTATATTACACAAGTTCTCAATGCATATGATGAAACTTTTCAAATGATGCATTTGAAAATATAAGAGTAAAAGTTTCATGTAAGATCAAAATATTAAGCAATGCACTTGTTTGAAAATGATAAACAAAATGTTGAATTGTATGTTGTGATCGTTGTTATTTTTGGTGTGTTTCTACTTCACAAATATTTGAAATATATACATGTGTTGCACCCTTTTAAAAGGTTCTAAATGAATGTAGAAGTGCAATGGTTCATGGACAAATGCAAAAAATAAACATTATTCAAAACAATCTTGTTTTTCAAATTCATTTAAGCAGTAACCAGTTACCAGAATGCAGTAATTGGTTATCCATGCAGGTAAAGTTCATATTTTTGAAATACTGAAGCCTGTAACCGGTTACCACTGTATGAAAAAGTGAAATAACCTTTTTGAAGTCTTGGAAATGCAATGTGTTATGGTGGGAGAACTGACTTGGTGTTTTGTGTTTGTTCGCAATTGTTGCGGTTAGCAAGAGTCGCCACCGGCTTTTCTTTTATCTAATAAGGAAAGGTTGAAAAGAACAGGAAAGACCTTTCAAGATTATTTCTTGAGTTTGGGGGGTAGGTTATGAAAAGGGAAGGTATTAGAACCCTTTTCATCCGTAGTTATCTACGGGCTCATAGTTGCTTGCTAGGGGACTTGCTTTTGTTTGAAAATATTCTTGTGGCGTGGGTTTTGAAAGTATTTTTAAAACGTCTTTGTAATGGTTCCCGTTTCTATAAGAATGCATATAAAGTGTTATTTTGAAAATAGTTCAAAGAGGTGTTTGTGGAATGTGTTTTTGAAAGTGATTTTGATAACATGTCTTTGTAATGGTTCTCATTTCTATAAGAACACGTACAAAGGACTTTGTCTTTTGAAAATGTTTCAAAATGAAAGTGTTGGTGTATAAAATGTTTTTATTGTGAGAAAGCGAGCAAATAGGAGCATCATACCTACTCAAAAGGTCTAATATTCTTTTCCTCCTCCTTTAGATGTTTCTATCTTACCATTGATTTGGTAAAAAGCCCCGTCATTGGATGTAAAAGGATGGGCGTGGGACGTTTGTATAGTCATAGAAGGCAACCTATGGGACATTTTAGCAATGTTGTTTAGTGACTAGATCGTTTGTGATGGTTGAGGGAATGGGCTTAAAGATGCCATTCAAAATTGATTGTTGAATCTGAAAGAGAAACTAAATGAGTATCAAAATGGCATTTGTGTTTGAAGCGTATCTGAATTGTATATGAAAAGTGGACTCTGAATGAATATCAGAAGGACATTCGTGTCTAGAGCGTATCTGAATTGTATCTGAAAGTTGAATATGAATGAGTATCAGAATGGAATCCATGTCAGGAGCGTATCCGAACTGTATCTGAAAGTTGAATCTGAATGAGTATCAGAATGGCATCCGTGTCTGGAGCGTATCTGAATGAGTATCAGAATGGCATCCGTGTCTGGAGTGTATCTGAACTGTATCTGAAAGTTGAATCTAAATGAGTATCAGAATGGCATCCATGTCTGGAGCGTATCTGAACTGTATATGAAAACATTGAACATTGTTAATGGTAGCTGTTAACCTTATCCTGAAAAGGGTAAAATGTTAGCTAAAATGCAAAGTCATATTGTATGAAATGCATGATATGATGCATTCATGTTATCAATGTTTATGATATATGGATGCGATGTATGTGTATGTGAGCTAATCTGTTGCGCTGCAGTTGGATTGGGAAAAATAAATTCCTGACTGTTGTTTGAGGACATGGAGTGTAAATCTTCATGTTGTGAAGTTGAAGTGTTGATGAATTTCCACTTAGAGAAATAAAATCTGTTGTAAGGGAAATGTCGTGTACTGCTTGTCTAATCTTGTTGGGAAATCCTGAGAAATTCAACGACTTCTACCGGGAATTGATAACTGGAAGCTTTGTTCTGCCGGGGATTAAACTGTACATGGCCGGGGACTTTATGGAAACAACCTGGAGAGATTTACCTATCTCTTAAAAGACATCAGTGATTGTCTTTATATTTTTTTATTTGTAAACAGTAATTATGTTCAAGTGCATATGTTCAAAAATAAATCATTGGACGTTTTTGTAAACAAAACACAACAGTGAAGGAAAACAAATAGTTTTGCACTTTCAAAGGAATATCTTTGTATTGACTTTGAGTAAGTATTTTGTACAATGAGACAAACATTCTAGTAAGAGAGTGCCGTCGTAAAAAATGAAAATTTGATACAAAGCAAAGATAACTATGTGCAATAATCCCATGGGGTTCCCATTCTTCTATAGCCTTCGTGCCTCTGAAATGTCTTGTCTATTTGTTGCCTCGTCTAAAGATGATCGAATTGATCAGAACCTCTGAGTTTGTCAGTTGAATCCAAAGGTTGTCCTTAAAGTGATCCAACGGGACATAGTCGTACGCTTTAATTCCCTAACTTTTTGCTGGACCGCCCTTTCGGGTTTTCAGTCCACCGGGATACCCTTTTTTGCCCAAGCCGCCCTTTCGGGTTTTCAGCTTACCGGGTGTATAGATTTTTTTTTGTTTTATCCCTAATTTTTGCCCGAAACTTTTTGATTCGCCGGGATGCCCTTGTTTTGCCTAGGTGTGTCAACCTAGCGGGTCTCTGATGCGTAGTATCTTTTGACTATATTTGCGTTCGTAGGGTGCGGCAGGTCATCGCCATCCATGGTGGTTAAGATCATTGCTCCACCAGAGAATATGTTTTTAATTAGAAATGGTCCTTCGTATGTAGGAGACCATTTGCCCCGGGGATCACCTTACGGTAGTATGATACGTTTGATCACCAGATCTCCAACTTGATACAATTGGCGTCTGACCTTTTTGTTGAAAGCCTTGATCATCTGTTTTTGATACATTTGACCATGGAAAACAACAGTAGGCCTTTTCTCATTAATTAAGTTTAGTTGATCAATTCGAGTATGGATCCAATCTTCTTCACTCAACCCTGCATCCTTCATAATTCTTAGAGAGGGGATCTGGACCTCAATAGGCAAAACAGCCTCCATGTCGTATATCAGAGAGTAAGGTGTTGCCCCGGTTGATGTGCGTGTCGTGGTACGATAACCATGAAGAGCGAATGGTAGCATCTCATGCCAGTCTTTGTATGTGACTTTCATTTTCTGTATGATCTTTTTAATGTTCTTATTCGCGGCTTCGACAACACCATTCATCTTTGGCCGATAAGGGGAAGAATTGTGATGTTAGATCTTGAATTGCTCGCACAAGGCGGTGATCATAGTATTATTCAAGTTTGTACCATTGTCTGTAATGATCCTCTCCAGGATACCGTAACGACGGATGAGGTTCTGCTTGATGAATCGGGCGACAACGTTCTTGGTAACGGAAGCGAAAGAAGCTGCCTCCACCCACTTGGTAAAATAGTCAATGGCCACTAAGATGAAGCGGTGTCCATTAGAGGCTGTTGGCTTGATTTACCCAATCATATCAATCCCCCAAATAGCAAAGGGCCAAGGAGCCGTCAAGACATTCAGAGGAACCAGAGGTACGTGTACCTTGTCAGCATAAATATGACACTTGTGGCAGGTTCGAGAGTGTTGATAGAAATCTGCTTCCATGGTAGACCAGTAATAGCCTACTCGTAGGATTTTCTTTGCCATCGTATGCCCACTGGAATGGGTGCCAAAAGTTCCTTCATGTAACTCGGCCATGATCCTTTCAGCTTCAACCTTGTCTATGCACCAAAGTAATACAGAGTCATGGTTGCGTTTGTAAATAATGCCATTACTAAGGAAGAATTTAGCAGAGAATCTCCTTAAGAACTTCTTATCGTTTACTGAAGCTCCTTCTGGATATTCCTGAGCCTCGAGATACCTCTTGATTTCGTGAAACCAAGGATGTTCCACTACTTCTTCAGTATTAATCTCATGACAGTGTGCTGGTTCATCCATTCGTTCAATGGTGATCTGGGGAGCTTCATTATCCCACTTAAGTTTAAACATAGATGACATTGTGGCTAGTGCGTCTGCTAGCTGATTTTCTTCTCGCGGGAAGTGCTCGAAGGTAATCTTCTTAAAATGTGGGAGCAATGTCAAAACATGTTTTTTGTAAGGGATAAGGTTAGGGTGTTGGTGTTCCATTCCCCTTTGATCTGGCTGATAACCAAAGCTGAATCTCCGAATACATGCAAAGATTTGATCCCCAAGTCTATGGCAGCTTTGAGACCAAAGATGCACGCTTCGTATTCCGCCATGTTATTTGTACAATTGAAGCAGAGTCTTGCCGTAAAGGGAGTGTGGCATCCTTCCGGAGATATGAGTATAACACCAATACCATTCCCGAGTGCGTTAGATGCCCCATAAAAAACCAGGGTCCATCGGGATCCTTGTTCAGGTCCTTCGTATGGTTTAAATTCTTCATAGTTGTTTACCATCATGATGTCTTCATCTGGGAATTCGAACTTCATGGACTGGTAGTCTTCCATAACTTGGTGAGCAAGGTGATCAGCTAATACACTGCCTTTTATTGCTTTCTGGGTAGTATACTGTATACCTTACTCTGTCAGGAGCATCTGCCATCTCGCTATTCTCCCAGAGAGAGAAGGTTTCTCGAAGATGTATTTTATTGATCCATTTTAGATATCAACAAGGTAGTATGGGTCAGCATATACTGTCTTAGCCGGAGAGCAGCCCATGCCAGAGCGCAGCAAGTTTTCTCAAGCAGTGAATATCTTGTTTCATAGTCGGTAAACTTTTTGCTCAGGTAATAAATAGCATGCTCTTTTCGGCCAGACTCGTCATGCTGCCCCAGAACACACCCCATTGAATTTTCCAAAACAGTCAGATACATAATCAATGGTCTTCCCTCAACTGGTGGCATCAAAACAGGAGGCTCTTGTAGGTACTCTTTGATCTTGTCGAAAGAAGTTTGTCATTTGTCATTCCATTTGACTACTTGATCTTTCTTCAGTAATTTGAAGATTAGTTCACAAGTAGCTGTCAGGTGAGAAATGAATCTGGCGATGTAGTTCAAACATCATAAGAATCCTCTGAATTCCTTCTCAGTATGAGGAGCATCCATCTCTTGTATCGCTTTCACCTTGGCAGGATCTACTTCAATACCCTTATTGCTGACGACAAAGCCTAGGAGTTTACCAGACCTCACTCCAAATGTGCACTTATTTGGGGTCAACCTCAGCTTGTATTTATTTAGCCTCTCAAACAGTTTCTGTAAATGATCAAGATGCTCTTCTTCTGTTTGAGATCTAGCTATCATGTTGTCCACATAGACCTCTATTTCATGGTGTATCATGTCGTGAAATAGAGCTACCATGGCACGCTGATAGGTTGCCCCAACATTCTTCAGTCCGAATGGCATAACCTTGTAGCAGAATGTGCCCCGTTATGTGACAAAGGTTGTCTTATCCATATCCTCAGGCGCCATTTTGATTTGGTTATAGCCTGAGAAACCATCCATGAAGGAAAACACTTTGTGTTGTGCCGTATTATCAACTAGAATGTCAATGTGGGGAAGCGGGAAATCATCCTTAGGGCTTGCCCTATTCAAATCTTTGTAGTCCACACACATTTGTACTTTTCCGTCCTTTTTGGGCACGGGAACAACATTGGCAACCCATTGCGGATAGGAGGTGACGACCAAGAATCCCGCGTTGAACTGTTTCATGACTTCTGCTTTAATATTCTCCGACATATCTGGTCGCATACGACGAACCTTTTGTTTTACTGGAGGACAATCTTCTTTTGTTGGTAGACAATGTACCACAATATCTGCATCAAGTCCCGGCATGTCTTCATACGACCAGGCGAAGACTTCAACATAATTGTGTAACAACTGAATCAGATGCTCTTTGATACTGGGTTCCAGATTGGCACCCACCTTGACTTCTCTTTTGTCTTCTTTGGTACCTAGGTTGATTGTGTCCACTGGTTCCTCGTGGGGCTGAATGGTCCTCTCTTCTTGTTACAGTAACCTGGCGAGTTCCCCTGGTACTTCACAATCTTCCTCACCTCCGTCTTCGGCTTGGTAGATTAGATTTTCAGAGTCACAGAAAGCCATAGCAGAACCGTTACCCATGGGATCCTGAATGGATGTAGACCTGCATTTGTGAGTGTGAGTGTGTGTAAGAGTATAACTATCTTTGAAAGAAATGAAAATATAAAAAGAAAGCAATGAGCACAAAGTTTGTATGCAAAAACGTCCATGATTCATTGATGTCATATGGAAATGAGATAATAACCCTTACAAATGCACCGTTGTGCCTCGGGTGAGACAACCTCCCAGTTGCTGATCCCTCAACTGACAGTTGGGAAAATAAAATCCTCCAGGTTGTAGCTGTCTTCATCATCCTCCACAGTGCTGACTTGGTGGATGCTGATCTTCAAGGGTGGTCTTCCGATACGAGCACGGTGTACATCCTTCTGGGCACCTGAAGTGAAACCCAGACCAAACTTATCAGATTTGTATGGGATATCTGGGAGTTGTCCCCAAATAGTGCACCCACCTTCTTCTATCACTGCCTTGGCATCTTTCAAAGACGACATCTTGAGCGGAGGCCTTGTGATCTTGGGAACTTGAGACACAGCCTTGGTTACTACCACATCTCGCGGGAATTCTTCAAAGTGCTGGAATGAAGTTTCAATAAATTCACCATCTAATTCCATATATCTGAAGGAATTAACATGGTTGATCATATACTCTTCTTCTCCATGAACGATGATGATTTTCCCTTGAATTGGATATTTTAGCATTTGGTGCAACGTAGAAGTAACAACGCCAGCATTATGGATCCATGGTCGGCCTAGCAAGCAGGAATATGAAGGGCGAATATCCATTACATAAAAAGTTGAATCAAATGTTTGGGTTCCAACCTTTATGGGGATATCCACTTCCCCATGCACCATCATTTTTGAGCCGTCAAAGGCCTTCACTACTATGTTACTTGGTTTCAATGCTAATCCCTCACAATCAAGCCTATCAAGAACCTTTTTAGGCAACACATTCAGAGACGAACCAGTGTCAACCAACACATGAGCCAAAGTCGTGCCCTTGCATTCCACTGAGACATGTAATGCCTCATTATGCTTCCTCCCTCTTGGCGTTAAATCAGCATCTAAAAAACCTAAGCCATTATCTGCAGTCAAGCTGGCTACGCAGTCTTGGAACTGATCGGCAGATGTTTCTTGGGGTACATAGGCAGTTTTCAGGAATTTTACCAAGGCCTTTGCATGCGCCTCGGAACATAGTAGTAAAGCCAACATGGAAATTTTTTATGGAGTTTTCCCCAGTTGCTCAACTACATTTTAGTCGCTTCTTTTTATGATCTTTAGAATTTCCTCCATCTCCTTCCGGGAGGTCTCAGGGATAGCCAATGATTGTGCCTTCGTCCGGACAGGCTCAATCAGAATACTTTTACCTCGAGTCTCAGTTGACTCGGTAGAAGGAATGTCAGTAGGGGTGATAATAGGGATTGTAACAGCTTTGTCAGCAGGAGTATTTGCAGGACTGAGAATAACCTTGGAAGGAGCAACAACAACAAGCATTATTACGGGTCCAAAAAATGCTTTTTGGGGAGCAATTTCTGGAGAGAATATCCTTCCGTTTTGGGTAATCTTACTGGTCCCTGCGATACTACTGACATCAGAATCAACTTTCTTGGAACTTGAATCTTTGGCAGCTGGCCAATCTTGCTTGATACTGTGGTAGTATACATCCCCACCATAATTCCATGGTACGGTTTTATTTGACGAATACGGGATTGGTCCAGGCATTGTAATTAATAAAGGAGGTACTTTTGGAACTGATGTAATTCTAACGGGTCTTTTGGTGGAGACCCTGGAAGAATTGTCAGAAATGGTCACGATGGAAACATCATTATAAGAAACAGTTGGAATTGAAGCCTTCTCGAACAAAATTTCCTTGTTATCTATTAGGCATTGAACGCCTGCTTTCAACAAAAGACAACTGGTTGGTGAGGACAAACAGAAATGGAAGCTTTCATCACAACCTGGGAAAACACTGGCATTCAATAAGTTCTTTTTGATAATTAGGAGTGGGGTCACAAGTTCATCAACTGAAGTAACAAACATATCCTCTTCAATGGCGTTGGCATTATGGTCGTGCTTGCGCATAGGGGCATAAATGACATTGGGCTTTTCTGGCGCATGAAATTCAATCTCTTTGGCTTCAAGGAGGTCTTGTAATTTGTTCTTTAGAGCCCAACAATTATTAGTGTCATGGCCGGGACTCTCATAATGGTATGCACAACGGGCATTAGGATGATAGTGAGGAGAGGTTGTGTTAGGGTTCTTTGGAGCTACTTTCAAAGTCACTAGGTTGGATCTTAACAGATGTGGCAATACTTGAGATAGAGTCATGTTAATTCTGGTGAATTGTTTGACTGGTTTTTCCATTCTTGGTTGATTGTTTCTTTGCTGATCAGGCGCATGTTTAGGAATTATAACAACCCCCACCATTGGACGGAGTTCAACCCTATCCTGATTTCTCTAAGGATATACAACAACCACTTCTTTCTTTCCTTCCGATGAATGGCTTCCTTAAAGCAGCAGAGGATGCATCTTTTTGAATCTTTCCATTCTTTATCCCGGCTTCTACCCTTTCTCCGGTCAATATCAATTCGGTAAAACCTGCCGATGAACTCTCAATTAAGTGATTAAAGAAGGGACCAGACAAGGTGCCCAAAAACATGTCTACCAATTCTCTTTCAAATAGGGGAGGTTGAACCCGTCCGGCCAAGTCCCTCCTTTTTTGCGCATAGTCCTTGAAGCCTTCACTCGAAACCATGGCCATAGTCTGGAGTTGAGTATGGGTAGGCGCAAGATCAGCGTTGTATTGGTATTGTTTGTAAAAGGCGGAGGCCAGATCTTCCCAGTTATGAACATTGGCTCTTTCTAACTGATAAAACCAATCAAGTTGAGTTCCAGATAGACTATCTTGGAAGAAGTGTACCCATAAATCCTTGTCAGCGGTATGGGGCTGGATTTTCCTCACATAGGATCGAAGATGCATTTTGGGGCATGAGACTCCGTCATATTTGGCGAACATAGGTGCTTTGAATTTTGGAGGAATGACAATCCCCGATACTAATCCCAACTCCTCAAAGTCCAATCCAGGCACTTTTTAGATTTCCATTGCACTTAACCGCTCTTCTAGATACTTATACTTGTCATCGGCTGGAGGATATTGTTCTTCAGAATAGTCTTCTTCTTCCTCTTCCTCTTCTGACTCTGACTGGACAGTTGTTTCTTTGCCTTTCCCATCTTGATTGTCTTTCTCACCGGATATCGTTACAAAGTTTAAGGCCCTTCTTGTTTGCCTTTGGAATCTTCTTCCCATGTTTAAAACTCTGGTTATTTTCTTTTTCTTCTTTTTCTCTTCCACCAGCAAAGTCTTTAACTCTTCTTGTCCTTTGGCTAGAGTTAAGAACATCTGTTGAAACTGTGTATTCTGAGCTTGGAGGTCCTTCACCGTTTGCTCGAGATCCATCTTACTGAAATAAACAGTAGAGAGATGAGGCGACTTGTTGCAAGAAACCTGCTTATGTTATGATGAATGGTAAATGCGTATGCAATGATTTCAAGGATTTTAAAATTCAAATTTGTTTTAGACAAAAAGGAAACACACGTTATATTAATAAATTAAAGTTTGAGTACATCAATGCCTCCTTGGGAAAAACAAATACAAAAACTCTAAGATAGAAAGGTAGTACGCATCCTCTTTGGTGCAATGTAGGCATTCAGAGTCTGCTCCTCATGAAGTTGCTTAGTGAGTTCCAAAACCTTCTTCTCGCTTGCGTAGAATTAGGCTTCGAAAGTATCTCGCTCCCCCTTGAGTTGTATCCAGTCTCTTTGTAAGTCTTCAAGAGAGGTGGGCATGTCAAGATGTAGGATTGTGTATGGAATATCTCCTTCCATGACAGGCTCAATGATTAACGGGAGAATGGAGGGATAAGGCATCATAAGACTCTGAGCACGAGTTCGTACCCATTTTAGGTAAAGCTCAATAGGGATGGAATTCTTGTGCCACAAAGTCTTGCTATCTACCTTGTTCAACATCCTCCAAGCTCAGATGAGTCTCTAGCGAAGACCTTGATCGTCGTTCTCGTAGTCAAATACCAAACCTTAAATCAGCATCTCGTGTGGGCCATCCCTTTGGGCATAACCAAATTGTCTTAAGGCTAAGCAGGGGTTGTAGGTGATACCTCCCTTAATGCCAAGTAAAGGGACATTAGGAAATTCTCCATAACGGTCAACAATGGTAACATTCTCTATGGATCGGGAGCACCAATGAATGTCTGAATGTTTGAGCGTCATCAACCTTTGTGACCACCTTAAACCTTGTTCGTTCTTTAAGATAGATTGGGGAAGAAGCGAAATAAACCATCTTTCCAAGAGAGGAGTGCAACACATAAGGACATCTCTTTTCCTCATAGTGCGAGTGTGAAAAGAATGTAAGATGTCCTCTAGCAAAGTAGGCATCGGGTTGCAGGATATGAAGATTTTGATGGTGTTCAAATCTATGAGTTGGTCAGGATTTGGAAACAAAACCATCCCATAAATGAGGAGAGCCACAATTTCCTCAAAGGCTTGCAAATCCAAGGAGTTCCAACAGTTTTGGGCTTTCTCGAATAAGAACTTTGCTAGGAAACCTTTAACACCACTCCTTGTTTCCCAATGAGTTGTGACATAAGATGAGTGCAAGTGTAAAGCTTAAACAATCTCTTCTGGCTTTGGGTCTCTTTCTGTAACGTTGAAAGGTAGTTGATTAAGAATGGGAATCCTCAAGAGTCGGGAGAATTCTTCCAAAGAAGACACAAGTTGATAATCAGGGAATGTGAAGCAATGGTGTAAAGGATCAAAGAACTGAAAGAGCACCTTCATCATGTCCTCATCTGTGTTAGAGGTGACCAAGTTGAGTAGGCGACCATGTCTCTCGATGAATGGAGAGTTTTCAGGAATCCTTGAAGCTAGCTCCTTAAGTTGTGGAGGGATCCTTACAAGGTTGACTTGAATAGTTTTCCTGCGAAGATAATCCATACCCTACAAAACAGAACAAAGATAAATCCTAAGATCCTTGAAATTGTTAGTGAATGTGTATGATGTTATGTACAAGTATGTATATACAAACAAAGCAAACAAGTCCTTAGGTTTAGGCTTTCATGGAGTCTCATAGGTAAGTACCCTCTTGAAGTTTAATTGGCTCCACCTGTCCTAGTAATAGTAACCGGGTTCTAAGGAGCTCAATATCACTGGTTTGTTTCCTTGGTCGTTGTTTCAGCACAAGCCTCTTTAATGGAGACCAAAATATCCCAAGAAACCAAACCTCAATGAGTGTAGTATCGAGTATCTACGAACTTCAGACTGCACCAAAGCCGGTCATCTCACTACATCCTAAATGGCCAAGTTGGTCAAGTAAAGGTTCTAAAAGTTCATTAGTGCTTCATGACATCACTCAGCAGCCCCGTATTCTCCTTGATTAACTCAAGGGCTACGGTACCTACAAATATGTCGCACTAACATAGCTATTTCTTAGACCATGTCGGTATACCCCGCACAGTTTCCACAATGTATTGCTACTTACCTATAAGGTATCCCAAATCCGGGTAGAGGATTCAAATCCAAACAAAGAACCAAAATGTAAAGCATACTGAAATTCTGGCTGCAGATACTCAATGTCACATTCAATGTTATGACACCGTATCTGACTTTCTATAAGACAGTAAATACAAAAACAATAAAGAACACAGTCAATTGTTTACCCAGTTCAGTATGCAACAACACCTACTCTGGGGGCTACCAAGTCAGGGAGGAAATCCACTATAAGAGATATTAATTCAGGAATAAACCAACCAGTTTATCTTCTTCACTTAAGACCTACCCAATGCAACTTCAATCTAAGTACAACTTAAACCTGAGTTCCTACTCACTCCCCCTCAATCACAGCAGTGATACTTAAAACAATTGACTAATGAATTGATGAAGACACTCTTTAAAACATACACTTGATTATGCTTCACAGCTTTTTAATCAAGCAACACAAACACTCTTGCTTCACAGCTTTGAGTGATACATAAACCTAACTTGACTTTGCTTCAAAGCTTTAGTCAAGAGACACAAAACACTCTTGCTTCAAAGCTTTGAGTGATGCAAAACCCTTACAATTAAAACCTATTCCAAGTCACTTATCACAATGAAACTTGCTTGGATTACAATAGTTAAAACTATACAGCTCCTAAATGATCTTCTATCAAAAAGGATAAATTCCAAACAGCAGCCCTGTTGAATATATAGCAGCTGCTTCTTCAGTTAGGGTTTCCACAAAAAGCTAGGGTTAATTCCGTTTGAACTTAAGACTTGGTCACAAGACTTTATCAACCAGGTTAGGGTTGAGCTAGGTTAACCCAAAGTCCACGAGAGATTCTGTTCTGGAAAGACTGAGTCATTTTCCTGAAAAATCTCAGAATTAACCAAACTGCATAACTGTTAGATCAGAACAGGATGTCTTAACATTTGTTATGACATCTGAATTCCTGTTTACTGATTTTGGTAAATGTGATCATTTTGCAAAATGCTCAGATACACACTCATAAACAGCAGTACCTATATGCCACTATTTTTCTGCAAAGGTACCTAATAAACCAGTACCTAATAAATCAGAATGTTATGACATTAGTCATGACATTCACACACCTGGTTTTACCAAAAATGCATGCCAATAACTAAACAACTACAAACTCCCCCTTTGGCAGATTTTTGGCTAAAGCCCCTAAGCAATCAGAGAATAGATAGCAGCAGAATAAATGTGACTGCAAAAAAATATAGTGTTCATCAAGTAATTAACCACAGAATATCTCCCCCTCTTTAGCCACAAATGGGCCAAAGATTACATGTACTTAAATGTTTATACAGTCATCCAGAAAAATTAATAAAAACAACAAATAAAATCTGAACACACTTGCAAACTCCACCAGCATCAACTCCACCAACCTTTAAGCACTGTCCCCTTCAGAGGAGCTACTTTCTTCAGTATTGAGTTGATCTTCAGCAGCACCCTCTTCCCTTCTGTTTCCTTCAGCTTCCTCCTTTTCTAACCTGGCAATTAGGTTTTCTAGAGTCTTTTTCCTAGTCTCCAGCTCTTTGCAGGTCTCTTTCAATATAGCTATAACATCAGATGTTTTGGACTGAGTTTTTACAGATGATGTCTCAGCTGATGTTATGACAATATCAAGAACATGAGATCCCTGAAACAGCTTGTAGTGTAACCCAAGAGCAGGAGCTCTTTTGCAAGCAGTATCTCTTGCCACCAAGATATCAGGGTACTGTGCAAGGATAATTCCACAAAGGAGGGAGGGAAAGGCAATGGGGCCTTTGACAGCAAAGCTACCAGCATGTTTTAAAGTTTATTCAAAAATATACCTGCCATAGTCAAATTCAATCTTGGTTCCCACAGCATAAATGAATCTCCCCAATCCTGTGGAGATAATTGATTTGTGGTTGGTAGAGACCTAGTTGGCTGCACCAATCTTGTGCAGGATGGCAAATTTCATGCTTAGTTTGCTGGCATTCAGCTTGCCTTTCAAGGGCCAGCTCTTGACTTGTCTTGCTGTGATGGTTTGGCATACTTCATTGTCAGTGATTTCCAGTTCAGGGTAATCCTCATTTGATCTTCCAAGAAATTTGTTAATTTCTGATGGAGAGAAATTAACCCTTCTTCCTCTAACATAAACACATTCAAAGTTAGCTGACCTTCCATCAGCACATTCATCAGACAAGTTCACTATAAATTCCTTGACCAGATTTTCAAAGCACTTGGTAAATTTTACCACAGTCTTCATTAGTCCAGCAGCTTTGATCAGGTCCATGATTTCCTTGTAATCCAAGGCACCATTGTTTAGTTCTCTTTCTAAAGCTATTCTCTTTAAGCAAACATACTTCCATCTGTTGGCATTGTCAGGGTGGTGAAAAGAGATGTTGTCTATTGGGACTTCAGGAACTCTAGCCATTTTGCTGGAAGGGAGTTTCCTTCTGATAGGAATCTCTTCAGCATTAATTTCAAACTCTGATTCCTCATCAGAATCAGAAGACTCAGGTTCTTTTCTCTTCTTTGTAATTGGTTGTCTAGCAGGTTTTGACAGACTCCTAGTATGCACTTGAGCTTTCACCTTCCCTTTGGACATTCCAGTCTTCACAGTACCAGTCTTCCTTTTAGACCTGGTTTTCTTATCAGCAGGTTTCTCTTTGTTCAGACCTTTTGCAGCATCTTGATTGCCCTTCCTGTTCATCATTCTCCTAGCTATGCTAGGGTTGATATTTGCAATCAGGTCATTGTCTGAGTATTCCTCATCCACGTCAATAATAGGTGGTTCAACATTCTTCTCTGAAGGGTTCTGAATGTCATCCAGGTTTTCAGATGGTTTTTGAATGTTGTCATCTGGTGTCTCAACATTCTCAGAGACATCTGGATTTGCTTCAACATTTGGGCTTGCTGGTTCTTGATTTAATGGAACAGAAATCCCCGGTACAGAGTGGTTCTCACTCAGGATTCTTGTAACAAGCCTAGCTATTGCTTGGTGTACATGAGCTGATCCTTCCCTATTAGGTACAGAAGATGAAGGTTGAGAGGGATTACTGGAATACGTCGCCTGAGACCTTCCTGCATGCCTTGTTCTCAGCTTTTTGACCTTGGAATGGTTAGTTGCTATTTCTCTGAGAGGAGTAATCTCCAGGACTTCAGAATCCATGCATGAGGTGATTGCTCGAGAATCTTGATCAGATGATGAAGTTGAAACGGTTATCTTGGATGAGGATGAAGTTTGAGACATTTTGATTGACTTGGAAAACCAGTAGCAACTAGGGAGAAAACTTTGAATGAGAGAAAAAGAGATATAGCAAAGTCGAGAGTGGAAGGAGGCAAATGTGTGTCTATTCAACTTCTTAGTAATTTTGGAAGAATTTGGGAAATATATGATTAACCCACTTAAAATAGACTTAACAAAAATAACTCCTTCAACCCTTGTTTTGAGCAAAATTAATTGCTATAATTTCTCATGTTGGCAAATACCCATCTTGCCCCTCAAGTTTTCAAGTTGATTTGCATCAAGAGCCTTGGTAAAATTGTCAGCCAGCTGTAGCTTAATTGTCTTCTCCTCTACAAGGTCTCTGATAAAGTAATTTTTAAGGCCAATGTGCTTGGTCCTGCTATGCTGAATAGGGTTCTTGGAAATATTGATTGTACTCAGATTGTCACAGTACAATGTCACAACATCTTGTGAGACATTATACTTAGTGAGCATCTGTTTTGTCCAGATAACTTGAGAACAGCTACTACCAGCTGCAACTATTTCAGCACAAAGTTGAAAAGGAATTCTTTTGACATGAATCATAGCTCTGGCAGATTCCTGTATGATCCTATTTTTCTTTTTGTCAACTCCATTTTGTTGAGGAGTTATAGGAGAAGAGAATTCATGACTAATTCCTTCTGAGAAACATAACTTATCAAACTTGTTGTTTCCAAATTCCTTGTCATGATCACTTCTGATTCTGACAATACATCCTTCTTTTTCTCTTTAAGTTCTTTTGCACAGTTCTTTAAAAACTTCAAACACCTCAGATTTTTCCCTAAAGAAGATAGTCCAGGAGAATCTGGAATAGTCATCCATAATAGCATAGGCATATCCCTTTCCACCAGGTCTTTCCACTAGCATTGGTCCCATCAGATTCATATGAAGAAGTTCTAGAACCTTAGAGGTGGTCAGATGTCTTGACATTGGATGTGACATCCTAGTCTGCTTACCAATCAGCCATTCACCACAAACTCTCCCTTCATCAATTTGCAGTCTTGGAATCCCTCTGACCGCCTCCATGGAGATAATCCTTTTCATTCCTCTTAGATGAAGATGACCAAGTTTCTGGTGCCACAGTTTCACCTCTTTTTCTTCTTTGGCAATGGAACACACAGTGGAGAAATTAGTGTTCTCAGGCTCCCACAAGTAACAGTTGTCTTTAGATCTGACTCCTTTCATTACAACTTCTTGTTTTTCATTAATTACAAGACATTCAGATTTTGAGAAATTGACCTTGAATCCTAGATCACACAATTGACTGATACTAATGAGATTAGCAGTCGGGCCTTTTACCAGTAGTACTTCATTCAGGTTTGGAACTCCAGGGCAGTCCAAATTACCAACTCCTTTGATTTCACCTTTAGCACCATCTCCAAAGGTCACAAAACTAGTGGTGTGAGGTTTAACATTATTGAGGAGGTTCTTGATTCCAGTCATGTGCTTAGAACACCCACTGTCAAAGTACCAGTCTTCCTTTGTAGAGACCCTCAGGGAAGTGTGGGCTATTAGGGCAGTATCCTTTTTTTTTCCATTTAGGAGTATGTGGTACCTTTTTAGACTTAGGTTTGACACCTGAGTTCTGATTAGGGTATCCATGCAATCTGAAGCAGAAAGGCTTTATGTGGCCATACCTCCCACAGTGATGACATCTCCATCTTTGGTACCTTTTCTTCATATGTCTCTATTCCTGATGTTGAGAGTTATGTTGAGACATCTGCTTTGACATTTGTTTATTAGACCTGATCTTCTTGTCTGCACCAGATTTCTTTGCTGCCACAAATCCTAGACCAGACTTGTTTCCCACAGTTTTTCCAACCTGAAGGATTTCTTCCAATTTGTCTGTTCCATTTGTCAGCATCTTGACAGATTTTGTCATCTGGTTTAGCTTTGAGTTCAACATTTGAACTTCCCCTTCTAGATGACTTATAGTTTCAAGGTCTGCCCTTTTTTCAGCCTCCAGCTTTATGATGAAATTTGATTGTTTCTCATTTTGCACACAAACTTCAGTACTTCTGATACACAATTTCTTGTAAGTATCAGCCAGTTCTTCAAATGTTACTTCCTCATCACTAGTGTCACTTTCAGAGGTACAAATACCAGTTAGTGCAGTAACTAGTTTGGCAGATTCTTCTTCAGAATTACTTTCTGAATCACAGTCAGACCAGGTAACAGTCATTCCTTTCTTTTGTTTCTTAAGAAAGGTAGGGCATTCGGCTCGAATATGCCCATATCCTTCACAACCATGGCATTGAATTCCTCTGCCTTGATTTCCCTTCTCTTCTGACCTTGGTCTTCTGCTTGAACTGTCAATGTCAGATGGGATGTTATGAACATTAGACCTTGACTTTGGATCTATTCTTTTGATGAGTTTGTTGAATTGTCTTCCAAGCATGGCTATAGCTTCTGAAATATTTTCTTCTTCATCCTCCTTGTTTTCAACTTCAGTGTTGGATACAAGTGCTATGCTCTTGTTCTTTTTGTCAACATTTTCAGTGATCCCCATCTAAAAAGTCTGAAGAGACCCAATGAGTTCATCCACTTTCAACTTGCTGATGTCCTGGGCTTCCTCTATGGCAGTTACCTTCATTGCAAATCTTTTAGGCAAGGATCTGAGAATCTTTCTCACCAATTTTTCTTCTGACATCTTTTCTCCCAATGCTCCTGAGGTGTTGGCAATCTCCAAGATGTTCATGTGAAACTCATGAATGGTTTCATCTTCCATCATTTTTAGATTCTCAAACTTGGTAGTCAGCATCTGAAGCCTTGACATTTTTACTTTGGAGGTGCCCTCATGGGTAGTTTTGAGAGTGTCCCAAACTTCCTTGGCCAGTTCATATTGATGTACTAGTCTGAATATGTTTCTATCAATTCCATTGAACAAGGCATTTAAAGCTTTGGAATTACCCAGGGCTAACTCATCTTCTTCTTTACTCCATTCTTCCTCAGGCTTCAGACTGATTGTCCCATCTTTCTCAGTTATGGTGGGATGGTTCCAACCTTTGTCAGCAGCTCTCCAGGCCTTTTTGTCCAGTGATTTTAAGAAGGCAATCATACGAGGTTTCCAGTAGTCATAATTTGATCAATCCAGAATGGGTGGTCTGTTTCCAAAAACTCCTTCTTTGTCCATAGTGCCAGAAAGTGATATCCCTATATCTCACCCAGTAATACAGGCAGGGTGCCTGCTCTGATGCCAATTGAAATTCTGGCTGCAGATACTCAATGTCACGTTCAATGTTATGACACCGTATCTGACTTTCTATAAGACAGTAAATACAAAAACAGTAAAGAACACAGTCAATTGTTTACCCAGTTCAGTGTGCAACAACACCTACTCTGAGGGCTACCAAGCCAGGGAGGAAATCCACTATAAGAGATATTAATTCAGGAATAAACCAACCAATTTATCTCCTTCACTTAAGACCTACCCAATGCAACTTCAATCTAAGTACAACTTAAACCTGAGTTCCTACTCACTCCCCCTCAATCACAGCAGTGATACTTAAAACAATTGACTAATGAATTGATGAAGACACTCTTCAAAACATACACTTGATTATGCTTCACAACTTTTTATTCAAGCAACACAAACACTCTTGCTTCACAGCTTTGAGTGATACATAAACCTAACTTGACTTTGCTTCAAAGTTTTAGTCAAGAGACACAAAACACTCTTGCTTCAAAGCTTTGAGTGATGCAAAACCCTTACAATTAAAACCTATTCCAAGTCACTTATCACAGTGATACTTGCTTGGATTACAATAGTTAAAACTATACAGCTCCTAAATGATCTTCTATCAAAAAGGATAAATTCCAAACAGCAGCCCTGTTGAATATATAGCAGCTGCTTCTTCAGTTAGGGTTTCCACAAAAAGCTAGGGTTAATTCCGTTTGACCTTAAGACTTGGTCACAAGACTTTATCAACCAGGTTAGGGTTGAGCTAGGTTAACCCAAAGTCCACGAGAGATTCTGTTCTGGAAAGACTGAGTCATTTTCCTGAAAAATCTCAGAATTAACCAAACTGCACAACTGTTAGATCCGAACAGGATGTCATAACATTTGTTATGACATCTGAATTCCTGTTTACTGATTTTGGTAAATGTGATCATTTTGCAAAATGCTCAGATACACACTCATAAACAGCAGTACCTGTATGCCACTATTTTTCTGCAAAGGTACCTAATAAACTAGTACCTAATAAATCAGAATGTTATGACATTAGTCATGACATTCACACACCTGGTTTTACCAAAAATGCATGCCAATAACTAAACAACTACACATACAAGTCAAACAATGAAAGCAAGTAAATGTGATCTAACCCTAAGGTAACCCCACTTTTAGAATTTCCCCCAGCAGAGTTGCCAGTTCTATGATACGGTGGGAGAACTGACTTGAAGGTTTTATGTTTGATCGCAAATGTTGCGGTTAGCAAGAATCGCCACTGACTTTTCTTTTATCCAAAAGGAAAGGTGAAAAAGCACAGGAAAGACCTTTGGGATTATTTCTTGAGTTCGGGGGGTAGATTATGAAAAGGGAAGGTATTAGCACCCTTTTCATCCATGGTTTTCCACGGGCTCTTAGTTACTTGCTACATCACTTGCTTTTGTTTGAAATTGTGCTTTGTGTGGTTTTTGAAATTATTTTGTAAAGAGGCCATTGTTTAGGAAATCTTTGTAATGATTCTCGTTCGTAAGAATGTATACAAAGATGTTGATCCTTTGAAAATGTTTTCAAGTTTTGTAAAATGTTTTGAAGGTGTAGGTGTTTGTTTTGAAAATAGCAAGGATGTTCGTTTGAAATGGAGCAAGTAATTAGGAGCATTCTACCTACTCGAAAGTATTTCTTGTTCATTTTATTTTCCTTTGACATTGTTGTCTTACCATTGATTTGGTAAGCAACCCTATCTTTGGATGTAAACGGGACAGGCGTGGGTCATCGTATAACCATGATTAGCAATGTTTCAAGGTATCTTAGCATTTTCTTTAAGGGACTAAGATCATTTGAAAGGAAACTTAGATAGCGTCATCGAGGGACTATGATCTTATATTTGCTTGTTTTTGCTAAGATACCTCACATGCGTAATATGGCCATTTTGTAAAGGCAACCAAGTGGATTTACCCTAGGGGTGCTTGTGTGCAAGTGTGTTGTTTTCATGCTTGATTTTGTCTTGAAATTAGGGTTTTCTAAGTATTGGTTTTAGTCTTTCCATATGAACCCTAATTACTAGTATTTGTATATAAAAGCGATAAATTGAGGAATTTAAAGTTACTACGCTATTACAACATATGTGGGATGGGGGTTGTGATATGGTGGAAGAACCAACTGTTTAATACTGGTTTTTGTTTTGCGTTTTGTGTTTGCAAAATATCGTGGTAAGCAAGAGTCGCCACCGACTTTTATTTCATCCAATCATGGAAAAGGAAAAAGAACAGAAAAACCTTTTTTCGAGATATTCTGAGTACGGGGGGTAGATTATAGAAAGGGAAGGTGTTAGAACCCTTTCTATCCATGGTTTTCCATGGGCTCTTAGGAGATTGCTCATCTTTTTAAAATTTCTTGTGTGTGTGCTTGCCTTGAAAATGTTTTACTTCGTGATAACCCTTATATCAGTCCTCAAGGGTGTGACGAAGTTGTTTTTTGAAAACCGTTTTGAAAAGGTGTTAGTGTGAAAAGATTTGTTTTGAGCAAGTACTTAATATTCTACCTACTCGAAAAAAGATTGTTCATTCTATTTCCTTTAGACAGCGCTATCCCACTATTAAGGAGTAGGTAGCACCGTCGTTGGAGTTTGTAAGGGACGTTCGAAAGGGACAAATGCAATCACTAAAGCAATAGTTAGAAAACTTTAGTAATAACCCTAGAGTCTTAAGATCTTTTCGAGGCAACGTTTCCAAGGCAACATTTCCGAGGCAACATTCGAATGGGACAATTTGATCTCTTTAGACTAGAGGGCAACCACTAAAATCTCATATGCTTAATGATTGTTTACCGAAGGCAACCGGAGTGGGGTAAACCCTAGGAGTGAATATGTGCGGTGATTTGTTTAAGTTATTTTAATCTTTGCACATTAGCATTTTCTAACTGTTTTAACTTGCATGCATTCTTGCCATACAATCCTATTAGCCATACATCTAGACAGTTAATAATTTGCTGAAAATAAACGCGGAAACAAACCTAGCTATTACATGGCTTTGACAGTTACACAATTGCCTTGACGTAAAATAAAAAAATGCGGAATTTAAAATCCTAATTAAACTATTACAACCTTGAAGCAATTACAATAATTTGAATTAAAAGAAATTCAAGGCGCGTGCGACGAATTACGTACGAGAATAAAGTCTGAGTCCTAAAAAATCTAATTAATTAAAGAGGAAATATTTTTTTGTATTTTATTGTTGCGAAAAATATTTGAAATTTTAACCTAATTTGTCTAATTAATTTTAATTATAAAAAAAGAATTTGAATTAATCTAATTAAGCTAATTAATTAATTGCAATTAAATATTTTTATAAAAACAAAAAACTAAAATCTAATTTTTTAGTGATTTTCTGATTAAAAAAATGATTTTTGTTGTGAAAATAATTAAAAATAACCAATAAAAAAGAATTAAAAAAGAGAGAAAAATTTGGGCCTAGAGTGATGAAGCAAACTAGGGGTGTATGTTGAACTTCTGAAACCCAGAAGGATGGCCCAGAGTCTGGCGCCTGATCCAATGAGACCATCTTCTGGGGACTCATGGTGGACCTGCGTATGCTGGCGTTGGATCTGGCTGAAGATGGATCCAGAGGATGAGATCAGAGGGCGCGTGATGATCCTTAGAAGGTGAGGTGTGCTGGATCTGGCTAGAGATGGATCCAAATGATGAGATCAGAGGGCTCGTGATGATCCTCAGAAGGTGAGGTATGCTGGATCTGTTGGAGATGGATCCAGAGGATGAGATCAGAGGGCGCGTGATTATCCTTAGAAGGTGAGGTGTGCTGGATCTGGCTGGAGATGGATCCAAATGATGAGATCAGAGGGCGCGTGATGATCCTCAGAAGGTGAGGTATGCTGGATCTGTTGGAGATGGATCCAGAGGATGAGATCAGAGGGCGCGTGATGATCCTTAGAAGGTGAGGTGTGCTGGATCTGGTGAAAATAATGGAGAAAATGCCAAAAGCTCACGCCTGGGATCGAACCCAGGACATGAGCTTTATACTTCCTTCCTCTGACCAACTGTGCTGGATGTCTCAATTGTTAATATAATAAAAACAATAAATCAAAAGCTAAATTAATTTCCATTCTTAGAACACGCGCGAATTTTCAAATGTTTCAATGGTTGCTTGACACGCCAGCGTCTTCTTCCTTGGACCGTTGCTTTAGGTAAAACACTT
Source organism: Vicia faba (assembly GCA_948472305.1). NCBI lineage: Eukaryota > Viridiplantae > Streptophyta > Magnoliopsida > Fabales > Fabaceae > Vicia > Vicia faba. The sequence goes on along the minus strand of OX451741.1, from coordinate 629,551,621 downwards.
TTACCTACAAACATTTGTTCATAGCTACAATCTTGTCCATCTCTAAAATCATGTACATGCAATATAAATCAATTATAATGGTGCCAATCAACTCGTCTTGGTCTCACGAGTGTCATGGTACCCCATTCATGGTCCAATTGTCCCTATATAAAAAAAAACCCAAATCGAGCTCTTAAACCCTAGCAATGGTGAATCTAGATTCCTGCACTGTTAGTACAATTAAACTATATAGAAAGCTTGCAATCATGATTATGAACAAGAATATATGGATAACATGCGTTTAGGATGCGTAAAACATTGAAATCGAGTTTGAATTTTTGTGCAAACCGTGATGTTGTAACGTGATGATTCTGGATGCTTCAAGGCTGGAAAACGATGCTATTAGCTTTCTGAGATGTCCAAGAATGGTTTAGGAGCCTTGGAATGGTTCAAATTGGCCTGTGGAAGAAGACAGGTCTCACACTTTTCTTTGAATTTTTGCAGTTTTGTTCTGCTTCCTCCCACGATTCTAACCCTTGTTCTTGCCATGGATGTGTTCCCTATATATCATAGAGTGAATTAGGGTTGCAAAAACAAATCACATCTTTGAAAGTTTTGAAGATTTGATTTGATTTTCATGGAATATGTAAACTTTCTATATTGATCCAAATTATGCCTTTCTTGTATCAATTATGCTTGATTAGTTTTGGCCTTGATAATTCAGAATATTTTGATTGCCAACCTGTCCAAAAACCAAATCAAATCATATATTTTCTATTATTCATCAATTATTTGATTTAATTCACTTTTTAATTAACAAAAAATCAAAATAAATTGAAAAATGAAGCAAATAATGTGTGGGTGAATGTTTGAGTCGTGGACCACATTATAAGTGAGGCGCAAGCATAAAAAGTTAGGCCCATTTAGCAAAAAATACATTTTTGAGCACATTTGACTTTTGACAATTTTGCAAAAAAATGTCAACTTTTCCAAGGCATATATCCTCCAATTTTAACACTGGAGAGGTGTTCTTGAACTTTTTAGAAAGCTTAGGGTGTCCTCTAAGCAACCCTTTTTGTCTCATCTTAATTGAGTCTTCCATGTTCATGTATGAAGCTTTGACCCAAAAGGTGTTTTTGTTGACTTTTCAAAAGGATCTATAATGTCAAAATTCATATCTCTTTATGAGTGAATATTTTGAACTTTTAAGATGAGGATGAATTGTAGGGAATTGCATCCTCTTAAAAATGAGCTTTGGATGGAAAATTTCTGATAAAGCATGAAGAAGTTATGCTTGGTAAAAGTTGGGTTGACTTTTCCTACAAAACCCTAATTTAGCAACTTTTGGGTTTTGATGAATTTGGAGTACTCCTTGAAGAATCATGATAAACCCTTGATCAAATGATGGATAAAACTTCAAAATGATTATGTTGACCAAAAATCTTGAAGTTTGACTGTATGTGGGCCACAGTTGACTTTTGACCTAGTATAGTCGATTCTCAAGCATCTGAGCAGTTGGCTGGGCAAACTTCTTGTGCAAGGCATGAAACTTGACATGTAGGGTCTTGAGAACATATTAATACCATGGATAGAATAGGAGACCTTTTTGGTCCTCTCATCTTGATGAAAAATGAAACCCTAATTTGAGGTATACTGCCTTAGGACAGAGTTGGTCTAGTCAACTCTTGGACTTCCTTGAGCAACTTGGGGACCTCAATTGACATGTATTGAGTAAAATGAGAGGGAAATATTTGGGGTACAACAGCTGCCCCTGTTCAATCTTCTTAAACCTGAGGATGTAGATTGGCTGTCTGCCTTTCGTAATCTGAAGGTGGAAGATGATTGAACACTAGAGTAGCACTTAATTTGTGATATCGGGAATGGGCTTACAGATGCCATTTGGAGGTCAAGGATTGAAGATTTTCGGAGATGGGCTTAAAGATGTCATCCTGGATGAAACAGAGAATTGCAAGAGATGGGCTTAAAGATGCCATCTAGAGGATGTTGATTTCCTATCTTGGGAGAACTAGAGTTTTAGGAGCTTTAGTTGTTCGTTACTCTACTGGGGAATAACTCTAGCTTGAGGAAGCGGGAGTGTACTACGTATCTGGTCGGGGTATATGCTGCACCGTGATTTACTGGGGAAATTTGAAACCAATTATATTTGATCGGGTCCCGGTCTTACAATGTTGTGGACTGCTGCTTGGGGATAAGAGAGGGGGAACCTGAATAGTAAGGTTATGAGAAGGAACCTGGATAGTAGGGTTGCTTCGATATGAAATCCTGGATAGTAGGGCTATGAGAAGGAACCTGGATGGTAGGGTTACTTCGATATAAGAGCCTGGATAGTAGGGTTGTGATAAGGAACCTGGATGGTAGGGTTACTTCGATATGAGATCCTGGATAATAGGGTTGTGAGAAGGAACCTGCATGGTAGGGTTACTTCGATATGAGAGCCTGGATAATAGGGTTGTGAGAAGGAACCTGGATGGTAGGGTTACTTCGATGTGAAATCCTGGATAGTAGGGCTGTAAGAAGAAACCTGGATAGTAAGGTTACTTCGATGTGAAAGCCTGGATAATAGGGCTGTGAGAAGAAACCTGGATAATAGGGTTACTTCGATATGAAAGCCTGGATAGTAGGGCTGTGATAAGGAACCTGGATAGTAGGGTTACTTCGATATGAAAGCCTGGTTAGTAGGGCTGTGAGAAGGAACCTGGATAGTAGGGTTACTTCGATATGAAAGCCTGGATAGTATGGATGCGAGAAGGAACCTGGATAGTAAGGTTACTTCGATATGAAAGCCTGGGTAGTAGGGCTGTGAGAAGGAACCTGGATGGTAGGGTTACTTCGATATGAAATCATGGATAGTAGGGCTGCAAGAAGGAACCTGGATAGTAGGGTTACTTCGTGAAGAGTTTGGGTAAAACTGCATATGAACCGAGAAGGAACCTGAGTAAGGTTGCTTTGTGAGGAGTTTGGGTAAAACTGCATCTGAACTGAAAAGGAACCTGGGTAAGGTTGCTTTGTGAGGAGTTTAGGTAAAACTGCATCTGAACCGAGAAGGAACCTGGGTAAGGTTGCTTTGTGAGGAGTTTGAGTAAAACTGCATCTGAACTGAAAAGGAACCTGGGTAAGGTTGCTTTGTGAGGAGTTTGGGTAAAACTGCATCTGAACCGAGAAGGAACCTAGGTAAGGTTTCTTTGTGAGGAGTTTGGGTAAAACTGCATCTGAACTGAGAAGGAACCTGGGTAAGGTTGCTTTGTGAGGAGTTTGGGTAAAACTGCATATGAACTGAGAAGGAACCTGGGTAAGGTTGCTTTGTGAGGAGTTTGGGTAAAATTGCATCTGAACTGAGAAGGAACCTGGGTAAGGTTGCTTTGTGAGGAGTTTGTGTAGGGATTTAGGAGGAACCTAGGTAGGGTTACCTCGGGATAAGTCCGTGTAAAACTTCGGCAGGAACCTGGGTAAGGTTACTTTGGGCTAAGTCTGTGTAAAACTTCAAGAGGAACCTGGGTAAGGTTACTTTGTGACAAGTTCGTGTAAAACTTCAGAAGGAACCTGGGCAAGGTTACTTTGGGATAAGTTCGTATAAAACTTCAGAAGGAACCTGGGTAAGGTTACTTTGGGATAAGTTCGTGTAAAACTTCAGAAGGAACCTGGGTAAGGTCACCTTAGGATAAGTTCGTGTAAAACTTCATTCGGAAATATATGAGAAAAGACCCGTGTAAGATTTTTCAGGATAAACCTGTGTGATGTTGCATTTAGGAGAAACCCGTGTAAGATTGCTTCGTGACGAACCCGTGTTATTGTACCCCAAAATTTTCCCTCTCATTTATCAAAACTTTTCTCACAAGATTTCTTTGACTCAAGACTAGATTAGGGTTTGGTCAGCTTAAGGCATATCATCATACACTAGTGACCCAAAATTAGGGTTTGAGGTTGCACAAGGATTTTTGGACTATCAATGCTTCATGTGACTTTCAAACCTCATTATGGATCCCTAAGATCACTCAGGACAAGTTTCAAGCCTTGAACCACATTTTGATCAGTCAATTGAACAGTTGACCTAAAAAATCAGTTGTATTGGGGAAAAAGTCAACCATGGCCAATTTATAGTCAAACTTCATAATTTTGATCCACATTAACATTTTAGACTCATATATATCATTTGATCAAGTTTGGATCACAATTCCTCAAGAAATTTGATCAAATCATCAAAAGGGCAAAATGGTCAAAATTAGGGTTTTGACTAAGGAAGGGCAATTTTTGATTTTTAACCTAGAAAATGACCAATTGAGTTAAATCATGATTTCAAGGATTCAATTTCATCATCTTTACCTAATTACATGGCTCAAAACATTTCAATTTCATTGGATTGACATATGAAATTTGTAGTCAACAGATCAAAAGTCAACTGTACACTGAAAAGTCAAACTTTGACTTTTTGGTCAAAATCAAGTGCCAAGGGTCACAATTCATCAAAACATGTCAAAGTGTGAAACTTGTTCATCAATAAATCCAAGTTTGAAGATTAGGGTTTGAAATTGAAATTGAAAATTTTCTAAGTATAGAAAATTTCTTATTTTTCCTCAACTTTAGGCCACATTTTCACCATGATGCATAATGATTCAAAGAAACTTCCCAACATGAAAGTTGTAGACCTCCATGAAATCTACAACTTTTCTTCACACACTTTTCCAAAAAGATGCTTGGATCTCAAGATATAAATTTATGAATACATGGTCATGAACTAAAAAACTTAGTGAAATTTTGCCCTAATTTAGGCAGGTTTTGGACCCAACTTCATGACAAATTTTTCACCTAGTTCCAAGAGGTATCTCAAAATTCATTTCAACTATGAGTTATAGAGCATATTGCGAGATTTCCAAAATGTCCAAGAACTCCTCAAGATTATTTTTGAGTAGGGAGAATCCAAGAGATAAAGTTGGCAATTTCTCACTTTTTGTCCAAGCCATTTCATGAAGAACAAAGTTGCAATCAGTACCTATGCTGCCTAATCCATGCTTTTCAGGTCCAAAACTTGTTCCTTACTCCTTAATTTAATTCTTACTCAATTGACAAAGCTTTTATCCATGCCCTAGAGCCATTATCCAAGTGGTAATTCCATTTATGGAAAAAAGTGACCATTGCCATTTTGAAAAAGATCAACTTTTGCCACTTTGCAAATCTTGAGCATTGAACCTGTCCCCTTGGCACATACAAGTCTCACAAGTCTAAAGAAATTTGTACAAGCTGATACCGACCCTAAGAGAGCAAGTACAAGCATGGCAAGCATTGTCCCTTCACTTTACTTCAAATGCAAGAAAAGTGGCAAAAAGGCTAGAACTAGCACAACTGTTAGAGGGTTGACATGAAACCAATTCTATACTAATATACAAACATAATACAACTTAGCACATGATGAGTTAGGACCTGAAACACTCCTAAGCACAAAAACACTAAAAAACTGTCCAAACTTGCAGTTTTGACATAAGGATACCAATCTCATATTTGGCTCGTGCGTTTCCTTTCTTGATCATCAAAACATCTTACCTACTTGATATCAAACCAATCCAGACCTTTATCCCTGTTCTATAATCACTTTTCCATCATCTGCCATTGTTGCTTTCAAAGATTGCAGTTTGACTTGGCCAAGGAGTTTCAGGCACTTTCAGAGCAAAGCAAGGGTTGGGATACATTCAGGGAAGTTCAAGGAAGCTCAAGCAAGCATCAGGCCTCCATCAAACTCAATCCAGTTCCATCCACGATTTCAACTGAAGGAGGTAAAATCTCAAACTCTATCTCCTTGTACAGGCAACCATTGGCCAAGATTTGTGAATAAATAATGTAGTCCTTATTACAACGAAACTATACATATCTTTATCTTGCATTGATTTTACTTGAGTTAAGAGAATTTGGAACTTGAAGTTTCTGAAAATATTAGGTTTAAAATTAGGGTTGTTAAAATTCTTTCTGACCTTTGATTGTTAGTTCACATAACTTATATGGTTAGAATCGTGAGATCAATTACTACAACTTTCATGTTATGAGTTTTCATTTTCATGGAAGTATGAGAGAGTTACAGGATGTCTGGCCAAGCTTGAGGAAGAAGATGAAGTACATGGCAAGGACTTGTTTTGTGTTATATTATTTTTTCTTTCCTTAATACAATGGATGTATAGCCACCCCAGTGGCAAAGTAGCGTGCTGGTGAGACCCATGTCCTGGGTTCGAACCTGGACGCTACTTTTGTGTTTTACATTTTTCCATTTTTTCAGTTTTTGGCTTTTTGCAGGTTTGTGCTTAGTCCTTTGGCCCACAGTTTTTTTGCTAACATGCTATCTCTAAATTGCTTGCCATACCCCCTGATCCATTATTTCTCATACATTTTATTTGATTTATTTTTTGTTTTCATTAATATTTTCTTTAATGTATAAAAATCCAAAAAATATAAATTTCATAATATTGCATTTTTATTTTATTTTAGTTTATTTTTCATATAAAAATATATTTTATTTATAATATATACCATATATTTTCTTAATAAACTTGTAAAATATAATCAAAGTATATTTAGTTTAATTTACTTATTTATTTCTCATTTTATACTTATAAATATTTATTTTTGCATATATAAAAACTTTATCTTTTTATACAATATTATTTATTATTTTTAATACAAAAATACATGAAAAATAATACATACGAACTTCATTTTATTTTGAAATGGAAATTAGGGTTAAGGCCCCCTTTTAAAATTAATTTCTTTTCCTTATATTTTTTAGGTTTAGATTAAAATATCTTTTACATAAAAACAAAACAAAAAAATCTTTTCTTACATACACATTGTATTGCATCTTTGAATATTTTATTTTATTTATTCTAATTCGTACAAATTCGATTTGGTTGTAATAATTTATCTAGGTTTATATTCTTGCAAATCCACATTCAAATTTGTATTCCCCCTTTCCATAAAATTGTTGTAATAGCTTAGTAATACTTACATTACGCAATTTACCGCTTTACATGCCATGATTAGTAATTAGGGTTTGTATGATAAGATCGAAACAAAACAAAATAGAAAACTCTAAATACAAGACAAAATCAAAGCATGAAAATGATACACTTGCACACAAGCATCCTTAGGGTTTCTCCACTTGGTTGCCTAAAACAAAAATGGCCATATTACGCATGCGAAGTATCTTGGAAAAATAAACAAAATATAAAGATCATAGTTCCTCAATGACGCTATTCAAAAGTTGCCTTACAAAATGATCTTGGTCCCTCAAAATGCTAAGATACTTTGCAAACATTGCTAATCGTGGTTATATGATGACCCACGTTCGTCCCGTTTACATCCAAAGATAGGGTTGCTTACCAAATCAATGGTAAGACAACAATGCCAAAGGAATAGAAAATGTACAAGAAAGACATTTGAGTAGGTAGATTACTTTTAGTTACTTGCTCAATTTCAAAACAAACATCCTTGCTATTTTCAAAAACAAACACACATTTCAAAACATCTCACAAACATTGAAAACATTTAAAAAAAGACAAACATCTTTGTATACATTCTTACGAACGAGAATCATTACAAAGATTGCCTAAACGAATGACCTCTTTTTGAAAACACTTTCAAAACCACACCAAACACATTTTCAAACAATAAAAGCAAGTGATCTAGCAAGTAACTAAGAGCCCATGGAAAACCATGGATGAAAAGGGTGTTAATACCTTCCCTTTTCATAATTTACCCCCCGAACTCAAGAAAACATATCAAAGGTCTTTCCTGTGCTTTTTCACATTTTCTTTTGGATAAAAGAAAAGTCGGTGGCGACTCTTGCTAACCGCAACATTTGCGATAAAACGCAAAACCCTCAAGTCAGTTTTCCCACCGTATCACAGAACTGGTGACTCTATTGGGGATTTTATAAAAGTGGGGTTACCTTAGGGCTAGATCACATTTATTTTCTTACATTGTTTGACTTGTTTGCTTTACATTATGGTTCTTTGTTTGGGTTTGAATCCTCCACCCGGATTTGGGAAACATTGTAGGTAAATAGCAATACATTGTGGAAACTGTGCAGGGTATACCGACATGGTCTAAACAATAACTATGTTAGTGTGAAATATTTGTGAGTACCGGTAGCCTTTGAGTCAATCAAAGAGAATACGGGGCCGCTGAGTGATGTCATGAAGCACTAATGAACTTCTAGAACCCTTTACTTGACTAACTTGGCCTTTAGTATGTAGTGAGATGACCGACTTTGGTGCAGTCCGAAGTTGGTAGATACTCGATACTACACTCATTGAGGGTTGGTTTCTTGGGATATTTCGGTTGCCATTAAAGAGGATTGAGCTGAAACAATGACCAAGGAAACAATCCAGTGATATTGAGCTCCTTAGAACCCGATTACTATTATTAGGATAGGTTGAGCCAACTAAAACTTCAAGAGGGTACTTACCTATAAAACCCCATGCAAGCCTAAACTAAAAACTTGTTTGCTTTGCTTGTATATGCATACTTGTACATAACATCATATGAATTCACTAACCATTTCAAGGATTTTTGAGATTCATCTTTGTTCTTGTTTTGTAGGATATGGATTCACTTCGCAGGAAAACTATCCAGATCAACCTTGTAAGAATTCCTCCACAACTCAAGGAGATAGCTTCAAGGATCCATGTGAACTCTCCATTCACCGAGAGGCATGGTCGTCTGCTCAACTTGGTCACCTCCAAAACAGAAGAGGATATGATGAAAGTGCTCTTCCAGTTCTTTGATCCTTTGCATCATTGCTTCACATTTCCTGACTATCAACTTGTGCCCACTTTGGAAGAATTCTCTCAACTCTTGAGGATTACTATTCTCAATCAACTATCTTTCAACGGTACAGAAAGAGATCCAAAGCCATAAGTGATTTCTCAAGCTCTGCACTTGCACTCATCTGATGTCACAACTCATTGGGAAACTAGAAGTGGTGTCAAAGGCTTCTTAGCAAAGTTTCTGTTAGAGAAGGCCCAAAGTTGTTGGAACTCCTTAGACTTGCAAGCTTTTGAAGAGATTGTGGCTCTTCTTATCTATGGGATGGTCTTGTTTCCTAATCCTTATCAACTCATAGATATAAGTGCTATCAAAATTTTCATGTCACGCAATCTGGTGCCTACATTGCTAGGAGATATCCTACACTCTTTTCACACTCGTACAATGAGGAAGAGAGGTGTCCTTATGTGTTGCACTCCCCTCCTGGAAAGATGGTTTATTTCTCATCTTCCCCAATCAGTCTTAAAGATTGAGCAAATATTAAGGTGGTCACAAAGGTTAATGACGCTCAAACATTCAGATATTCATTGATGATCTCGGTCCAAAGAGAATGTTATCATTGTTGACCGTTGTGGGGAATTCCCTAATGTCCCTCTACTTGGCATTAGGGGAGGCATCACCTACAACCCATTCTTGGCTCTAAGACAGTTTGGTTATTCCCGAAGGGATGGCCCACATGATATGCTGATTCAAGGCTTGGTTTTCGACTACGACAACGACGATCAAGGTCTTTGCCAGAGATTCATCCGAGCTTGGAGGATGCTAAACAAGGTGGATAGCAGGACTTTGGGACACAAGAATTCCATCCCTCTTGAGCCTTACCTCAAGTTGGTATGAACCCGCGCTCAAAGTCTTATGATGCCTTATCCTTCCATTCTCCCGGTGATTATTGAGCCTGTTAAGGAAGGAGAAGTTCCATACACTATCCTACATCCTGACATGCCCACATCTCTTGAAGATCTGCAAAGGGATTGGATACAACTCAAAGGAGAGAGAGATACTTTCGAAGCCTAATTCTACGCAAGCGAGAAGAAGGTTTTGGAACTCACTAGGCTACTTCATGAGGAGCAGACTCTAAATGCCTACATAGCACCAAAGAGGATGCGCACTACTTTTTTATCTTAGAGTGTTGTATTATTTTTCCCAAGGGGCATTGATGTACTCAAATTCTATCTTATTAATATAAGTGTGTTTATTTTTTGTTTAAAACAAACTTGAATCTTTTAAAATCCTTGAAAACATTACATATGCACATATCATTCATCATAACATAAACAGGTCTTTTGCAACAAGTTTCCTCATCTCTCTACTGTTTATTTCAGTAAGATGGATCTCAAATAGACTGTCAAAGATCTCCAAACTCAAAACATGCAGTTTCAGCAGTTACTCACAACCCTGGCCAAAGGACAAGAGGAGCTGAAGACTCTGTTGGCAAAAGAGAAAAAGAAGAAAGAGAAGAAACCAACCGGTGTTGTAATCATGGGGAGAAGGTTTCAAGGACAAACTAGAAGAACCTTGAACTTTGCAGCAACATCTAATGAAGGGGAAGAAAAAGGAAAACAAACAGCAGTTCCGTCAGAATCTGAAGAGGAGGAAGAAGAGGAAGACTACTCTGAGGAACAGTACCCTCCGGCTGATGATAAGTACAAACATCTTGAAGAGCGTTTAAGCGCTATGGAAATACAAAGGGTACCGGGTCTAGACTTTGAAGAATTGGGGCTAGTGTCGGGAATCGTGATCCCACCAAAGTTCAAAGTGCCGTTGTTTGCAAAATATGATGGGGTGTCATGTCCTAAAATGCACCTCCGATCAAACGTAAGAAAGATTCAGCCGCACTCCACCGATAAAGACCTGTGGGTCCATTTTTTCCAAGATAGTTTATCTGGAACATAACTCGATTGGTTTTACCAATTAGAAAGGGTCGACGTCCATAACTAGGAAGACCTTGCCGCAGCTTTCTATAAACAATATCAGTATAATGCAGATTTGGCGCCTACCCGTACTCAACTTCAGAGTATGGCTATGGCTTCAAATGAGGGTTTCAAGGATTACGCGCAAAAATGGAGAGATCTAGCTGGAAGAGTGCAACCCGCTCTGTCTGAAAGGGAGTTGGTGGATATGTTCTTAGGTACTCTATCAGGTCCTTTGTTCAACCATTTGATTGGAAGTTGATCTGCTGGATTTACTGAGTTAATATTAACCGGAGAGAGGGTGGAAGCTGGCATAAAAAGTGGAAAGATTCAGAAAGATTCATCTGCCTCTACAGTTGTGAAAAAACCCTTCACTGGGAAGAAGGAGGTATCTGCTGTTTATCCATAAAGGAACCAAGGGAGAGCTGAGCGACGACCAATGGTAGGGGCCGTTATGATCCCAAAGCTTACATATGATCAACCAAGGAGTAATCAACCGAGGGTGGAAAGTCCGGTCCGGCAATTCACCAGAATTAATATGACTCTAGCCCATGTTTTACCACATCTTCTGAAATCTAACTTGGCAACTTTGAAGGAAGCTCCAAAGAATCCCAACACGGCGTCGCCTCATTATCACCCGAATGCCAGATGCGCATACCATTCTGAAAGTCCAGGGCACAACACTAACAACTGTTGGGCTTTGAAAAACAAAATTCAAGACCTTATAGATGCAAAAGAGATTGAGCTTGAAGCGCCCGAGAAACCAAACGTCATTTCCGCTCCTATGCCTAGGCATGGTCATAACACCAATGTTGTCGAAGAAGATTTGTTTATTACTGCAGTTGATGAACTTTTGACTCCGCTCCCAACCATTAAGATAAACTTGTTGAAAGCTGGTATATTCCCAGGTTATAATGAAGACTGCCATCTTTTCTTATCCTCGCCGACTGTTTGGCCTCTGTTGAAGACATGCATTCAACGCTTGATAGACAATCAAGAGATTCTGTTTGAAAATGATCCTGTTTCACCTGTTCCTGTTAAAGACGTCTCAATCATAACCATCTCCGCCAATCCTTCCAGGGCCCCCAAAAGACCCGTTAGGATTACATCGGTCCCAAAGACTACTCCCCTCATAATCACAATGACCGGGTCGGTCCCGTATGAATCAGACAAAACAATACCGTGGAATTACGGTGGATACATCTACTACCATGATATTAAACAAGATGGGTTGACCACTGAAGAAGTGAGCTCCGAAGAAGAATATTCCGACATTAGCAATATTGCTGGAACCAGTAAGATTACCCGTAGCGGTAGAATCTTCTCTCCAAAGATTGCCCCTCCAAAGGCAGTTTTTGGACCCGTGGCTGTTTCGAAGATTACCTCTATACCAATAATCATATCTGCAAGTGCTCCTATTAACAAAAACGACACAACCTCTACTGTTTTCCCTACCGATACTTCTGCTGCTGAAATTCGAGGGAAAAGTATTCAAGAAAAGCCTGTCCGGACGAAGGCTCAACCACTGACTATCCCCGAAACCTCCAAGAAGGAAATGGAGGAGATCCTGAGGATAAGAAAGAAGAGTGACTATGACGTGGTTGAACAGTTGGGGCAAACTCCCTCCAAGATCTCCATGCTAGCATTGTTGTTGTGTTCTGAGGCACATGCAAAAGCTCTAGTGAAGTTCTTGAAGACAACCCATGTGCCACAAGAAACGTCTGCTGACCAATTCCAAGATTGTGTGGCTAGTTTGACAGCTGATAACGACCTAGGCTTCTATGATGTTGATTTGAAACCAAAAGGGAGAAAGCATAACGAGGCATTACATGTCTCTGTGGAGTGTAGAGGAACAACTCTGGCCCATGTCTTGGTGGACACTGGCTCACCTCTGAATGTTTTACCGAAGAAAGCTCTTGACAGATTGGATTGCGAAGGACTGACATTGAAACCCAGTAACATAGTTGTGAGAGCATTTGATGGCTCAAAGAGGATGGTCCATGGGGAGGTTGACATCCCCATAAAGGTGGGAACTCAAACTTTCAACTCAACCTTCTATGTAATGGACATCCGCCCCTCTTACTCCTGTCTGTTAGGACAACCCTGGATCTATAATGCTGGTGTTGTCACCTCTACATTACACTAGATGTTGAAGTACCCGGTCCATGGAAAGATTATCACTGTCCACGGAGAAGAAGAGTACATGATTAGCCACCTAAATTCTTTCCGGTATGTGGAGTTGGATGGCGAGTTCATTGAAACTCCTTTTCAACATTTCAAAGAAGTTTCTCAAGAGGTAGTGGTAACCAAGACAGTATCCCAGATCCCCAAGATCACAAGACCTCATCTTCGGATGTCATCTCTAAAGGATGCCAAGGCAGTAGTAGAGGAGGGTGCATGCACCATCTAGGGGCAGCTTCCAGACATTCAGTATATATCTGACAAGTTTGGCTTAGGGTTTACTTCAAATGCTCAGAAGGTTGTGCGCCGTGCCCGTGTTGGAGGGCCACCTTTGAAGATTAGAAACCAAGAGGTCAATGCAGTGGAAGATGTTGAAGAAGATGGCAGCTTGGAGGATTGGATATTTCCTACTATCAACGGAGGACTTCGCAATTGGGAAGCCAGATACTTTGTCCCAATAACTTTCATCTCTCAGTAATTTATCTTTTACATTTCTGTTGGACTTGTAATATTCACAAACAATTCACACATTAAAAACCTTGTGTCTTACCCGAGGCACAATGGTCCATTTGTAAGGGTTTTTATTTCATCTTCATATGACATTCAATGAATCATGGACGTTTTTTCACATACAAACCTTTTGTGCTTATTGTCTTTCTTTTACATTTTATTGTTTAAAGATGGCTATACCCTTACACACACCCACACTCACAAATGCAGGTACCCCTCCATTCCGGATCCCATGGGTAACGATACTACTATGGCCTTTAGTGACTCTGAAGATTTGATCTACCAAGCCGAATACGAAGGTGAGGAAGATTGTACGATATCAGGAGAGTTAGCTAGACTACTACAACAAGAGGAAAAAGCTATTCAGCCTCATGAGGAACCGTTGGATATGATCAACTTGGGTACTGAGGAAGATAAAAAGGAAATCAAGGTGAGTGCCAATCTAGAGACGAGTGTCAAGGAGCGTCTAATTCATCTATTGCATGATTATGTTGAGATCTTTTCCTGGTCATACGAAGACATGCTAGGACTTGATACAGACACCGTGGTACATCGTCTGCCCACAAGAGAAGACTGTCCACCAGTGAAACAAAAAGTCTGCCGCATGAGACCTGACATGACAGAGAAGATCAAAGCGAAAGTCATGAAACAATTCAATGTTGGATTCTTGGCCGTCACTTCCTATCCTCAATGGGTTGCCAACATTGTTCCCGTGCCTAAAAAGGACGGAAAAGCACGAATGTGCATGGATTATAGAGATTTAAACAGGGCTAGCCCTAAAGATGATTTTCCACTTCCCCACATCGATATCCTGGTCAACAATACAGCCCAACACAAAGTATTTTCCTTCATGGACGGATTATTAGGTTATAACCAAATCAAAATGGCACATGAGGACATGGAGAAAACTACATTTGTCACACAGTGGGGCACATTCTGCTACAAAGTGATACCATTCGGACTGAAGAATGTTGGGGCAACCTATCAACGCGCCATGGTAGCTTTATTTCATGATATGATACATCATGAGATAGAAGTCTATGTAGATGACATGATAGCCCGATCACAAACTGAAGAGGAGCATCTTGATCATTTGCAAAAGTTGTTTGAGAGGTTGAAGGAATACAAACTAAGGTTGAATCCAAACAAGTGTACATTCGGAGTCCGGTCCGGTAAACTCTTAGGTTTTGTTGTCAGCAACAAAGGCATCGAGGTTGATCCTGCCAAGGTTAAAGCGAAACAAGAAATGCCTGCTCCTCGTACTGAGAAGGAAGTCAGAGGATTCTTGGGACGCCTGAACTATATTGCCAGATTCATTTCTCACCTAACAGCTACTTGTGAGCCAATCTTCAAGCTATTGAAGAAAGATCAAGTAGTCAAATGGAATGATGAATTCCAGAATGCTTTTGACAAGATCAAAGAGTACTTACAAGAGCCTCCTGTTTTGATGCCACCCGTCGAGGGAAGACCACTTATCATGTATCTGACCATTTTAGAGAACTCAATGGGGTGTGTATTGGGGTAGCATGACGAGTCTGGCCGAAAAGAGCACGCTATTTACTACCTGAGCAAAAATTTTACCGACTGTGAAACCAGATATTCACTGCTCGAGAAAACTTGTTGTGCTCTGGCATGGGCTGCTCGCCGGCTAAGACGGTATATGTTGACTCATACTACTTTGTTGATATCTAAGATGGATCTGATAAAATACATCTTCGAAAAACCTGCTCTGTCTGGAAGGATAGCTAGATGGCAGATGATCCTAACAAAATATGACATACAATACACTACCCAGAAAGCTATAAAGGGCAGTGTGCTAGCTGATCATCTTGCTCATCAAGCTGTAGAAGATTATCAGTCCATGAAATTTGAATTCCCAGATGAAGACATCATGACATTAGACAACTGCGAAGAAATCAGACCATATGATGAACCTGAACAAGGATCCCGATGGACCCTGTTCTTTGATGGGGCATCCAATGCACTTGGTAATGGTATCGACGCTGTACTCATATCTCCGGAAGGGTGTCATACTCCCTTTACTGCCAGACTTTGCTTCAACTGTACGAACAACATGGCGGAATACGAAGCATGCATCTTTGGTCTCAAGGCTGCCATAGATTTGGGAATCAAATCCTTAGGTGTATTCGGAGATTCAACTTTGGTCATCAGTCAGATCAAAAGAGAATGGGACACTAAGCACCCAAACCTTATCCCTTACAAAGAACATGTTTTGACATTGCTACCACATTTTGAACAGATTACCTTCGAGCATTTCCCGCGAGAAGAAAATCAGCTAGCAGATGCTCTAGCCATAATGTCATCTATGTTTAAACTTAATTGGGATAACGAGGCTCCCCAGATCACCATCGAACGAATGGGTGAACAAGCACACTGTCACGAGATTAATACTGAAGAAGTAGTGGACCAGCCTTGGTTTCATGAAGTCAAGAGGTATCTCGAGTCCCAAGAATATCCAAAAGGAGCTTCGATCAATGATAAGAAGTTCATAAGGAGATTCTCTGCTAAGTTCTTCTTGAGTAATGACATCATGTACAAACGCAATCATGACTCCATTCTGCTCCAGTGTGTGGATAAGATTGAGGCTGAACAAATCATGGATGAATCACATGAAGGTACCTTTGGCACTCACTCCAGCGGGCATACGATGGCGAAGAAAATCCTACGGGCAGGCTATTATTGGTCTACCATGGAAGCGGATTGCTATCAAAACTCTCGGGCCTGTCACAAGTGTCAAATTTATGCTGACAAGGTGCACGTACCTTTGGTTCCTATGAATATCTTGACGGCTCCTTGGCCCTTTGCTATGTGGGGAATCGATATGATTGGGGAGATCAAGCCTATAACCTCCAATGGACACCGTTTCATTCTAGTGGCCATTGACTATTTTACAAAATTGGTCGAAGCAGCTTCTTTCGTATCCGTTACTAAGAATGTTGTTGCCCGCTTCATCAAGTAGAATCTCATTTTCCGGTATGGTATCCCAGAAAGGATCATCACTGATAATGGCACAAACCTTAACAATACTATGATCACCGCCTTGTATGAACAATGCAAGATTCAGCATCACAATTCACCCCTATCGGCCAAAGATGAATGGTGTCGTTGAAGCTGCAACTAAAAATATCAAAAAGATCATACAGAAAATGACAGTCACCTACAAAGACTGGCATGAGATGCTACCATTTGCTATCCACGAGTATTGTACCATGGCTCGCACATCAACTGGGGCAACACCCTATTCTTTGGTTTATGGCATGGAGGTTGTCTTGCCTATTGAGGTTCAGATCCCCTCTTTAAGAATTATGAAGGATGCAGGTTTGAATGAGGACGATTGGATCCAAACTCAACTTGATCAACTAAACTTAATTAATGAAAAGAGACTTACTGTTGTTTTCCATGGTCAGATGTATCAAAAACGGATGATCAAGGCCTTCAACAAGAAAGTCAGACGCCAGGTATATCAAGTTATAGATCTAGTGATCAAACGCATTATCTTACCACAAAGTGATCCCAGGGGCAAATGGACTCCTACCTATGAAGGACCATTTGTAATCAAGAACATTTTATCCGGTGGGGCAATGATCTTAACCACCATGGACGACGACGACCTGCCACACCCTACGAACGCGGACATAGTCAAAAGATACTACGCATAAGAGACACGCTATGTTGACACACCTAGGCAAAAAAAAGGGCATCCCAGAGAACCAAAAGGGTTCGGGCAAAAATTAGGGATAAAATATAAAAGATCTGTACACCCGGCAAGTTGAAAACCCGAAAGGGCGACTTGGGCAAAAAAGGGTTTCCCGGTGGACTAAAAACCCGAAAGGGCGGTCCAAGCAAAAGTTAGGGAATTAAAGCGTATAACTATGTCCCGTCGGACCACTTTGAGGATAACCTTTTGACTTCCACTGACAAACTCAGAGTTTCTGATCAATTTAATCATCTTCGGACGAAGCAACAAAAAAGACAAGATATTCGGAGATACGAAGGCTATAGCAGAATGTAAACCCCATGGGATTATTAAACATAACTATCTTTCTTTGTATAAATTTTTCTTGTTTTATGGCGCCATTCTCTTACCAGAATGTTTGTCTCCCTTGTACAAAATACTTATTCAAAATACAAAGATATCTCTTTGAAAGTACATAAAACTATTTGTCTTTTTCTTTACACTTGGTTTTATTTGCAAAAACGACCAATGATTCGTTAATGAACATAATCACTGTTTACAAATAAAAAAAATGAGAAAGATAATTACTGTTAGGTTGATAGGATAGGAAAACGTCTCTAGGCTATTCCATAAGCAATCCCTGTAGTACGCCATTTGAATCCCCAGCGGAACAAATTTCAAATTTTTAATCCCTAGTAGAAGTCGTCAAAATTCTCGGGATCCCCTAAGCAGATCTTACAAGCAATATATGGCATTGCCCTCACAAGCGAATTTTTGCCAGTACTTCAAACTTCAAGACATGAAGAATCCATATATCCCCAGCAGCTTTCAGGGATTTATTTTCCCCAATCGGACAACAATACAACAAATCAACTTACATGCGCATACATTACATCCATACATCATAAACATTGATTAAAGCAAATACATTGCATCATGCATCGCATGAAACATAACTTTGTGTTTCAGCTAACATTTTACCCTTTTCAGGATAAGATTAACAACTACCATTAACAATGTGCAATCATGATACAGTTCAGATACGCTCTAGACACTGATGCCATTCTGATACTCATTCAGATTCAAGTTCAGATATAGTTCAGATATGCTCTAGACACGGATTCCATTTTGATATTCATTCAGATTCAAGTTCAGATACAGTTCAGATACGCTCCAGACACGGATGCCATTCTGATACTCATTCAGATTTCAAGTTCAGATACAGTTTAGATACGCTCCAGACACGAATGCCATTCTGATACTCATTCAGATTTCAAGTTCAGATAAAGTTTGGATACGCTCCATACACGGATGCCATTCCGACACTCATTCAGATTACCCACTCAGATACTTGTTCAAAATTCAAATTCAGATACAGCTCAGATACGTTCCAGACACAGTCACCATTCTGATGCTCATTCTTTCAGCTTACAATTTACAATCCAACAAACATTTTTGGATGGCATCTATAAGCCCATCTCCAACAAGATTATATCACTTCTCCAAATGGAATCTTTAAGCCCATTCCATCAACTACACATTGTCGAGTGCAAATTTATGGGCACTCTAGTGTCCAATCATCTTTCACCTTCGAGTCACGAATGACAGAGCTCGCCAATATAACTCTTCAAGTTCAAAGAAGATTGAACAGGGGCAGCTGTTGTACCCCAAAATTTTCCCTCTCATTTATCAAAACTTTTATCACAATATTTCTTTGACTCAAGACTGGATTAAGGTTTGGTTAGCTCAAGGCATATCATCATACACTGGTGACCCAAAATTAGGGTTTGAGGTTGCACAAGGATTTTTGGACTATCAATGCTTCATGTGACTTTCAAACATCATTATGGATCCCTAAGATCACTCAGGACAAGTTTCAAGCCTTGAACCACATTTTGATCAGTCAATTGAACAGTTGACCTAAAAAATCAGCTGTATTGGGGAAAAAGTCAACCATGGCCAATTTATAGTCAAACTTCATAATTTTGATCCACATCAACATTTTAGACTCATATATATCATTTGATCAAGTTTGGATCACAATTCCTCAAGAAATTTGATCAAATCATCAAAAGGGCAAAATGGTCAAAATTAGAGTTTTGACTAAGGAAGGGCAATTTTTTATTTTTAACCTAGCAAATGACCAATTGAGTTAAAGAATGATTTCAAGGATTCAATTGCATCATATTGACCTAATTACATGACTAAAAACATTTCAATTTCATTGGATTGACAGATGAAATTTGTAGTCAACTGATTAAAAGTCAACTGTACACTGAAAAGTCAAACTTTGACTTTTAGGTCAAAATCAAGTGCCAAGGGTCACAATTCATCAAAAAATGTCAAAGTGTGAAACTTTTTCATCAAGAAATCCAAGTTTGAAGATTAGGGTTTGAAATTGAAATTTTTCTTAACTTAGAAAATTTTCTAAGTATATAAATTTTTTTATTTTTTCTCAACTTTAGGCCACATTTTCACTATGATGCATAATGATTCAAAGAAAGTTCCCAACATGAAAGTTGTAGACCTCCATGAAATATACAAATTTTCTTCACACACTTTTCCAAAAAGATGCTTGGATCTCAAGATATAAATTTATTAATACATGGTCATGAACTAAAAAACTTAGGGAAATTTTGCCCTAATTTAGGCAGATTTTGGACCCAACTTCATGGAAATGTTTCACCTAGTTCCAAGAGGTATCTCAAAATTAATTTCAAAGATGAGTTATAGATCACATTGCAAGCTTTCCAAAATGTCCAAGAACTCCTCAAGATCATTTTTTAGTAGGGAGAATTGAAGAGATAAAGTTGGCAATTTCTCACTTTTTGTCCAAGCCATTTCATGAAGAACAAAGTTGCAATCAGTACCTATGCTGCATAATCCATGATTTGCAGGTCCAAAACTTGTTCCTCACTCATAAATTTAATGCTTACTCAGTTGACAAAGCTTTGATCCATGCCCTAGAGCCATTATCCAAGTGGTAATTCCATTTATGGCAAAAAGTGACCATTGCCATTTTGAAAAAGATCAACTTTTGCCACTTTGCAAATCTTGAGCATTGAACCTGTCCCCTTGGCACATACAAGTCTCACAGGTCTAAAGCAAATTGTACAGGCTGATACCAATCCTAAGAGAGCAAGTACAAGCATGGCAAGCATTGTCCCTTCACTTTACTTCAAATGCAAGAAAAGTGGCAAAAAGGCTAGAACTGGCACATCTGTTAGAGGGTTGACATGAAACCAATTCTATACTAATATACAAACATAATACAACTTAGCACACGCTGAGTTAGGACCTGAAACACTCCCAAGCATAAAAACACCAAAAAACTGTCCAAACTTGCAGTTTTGACATAAGGATACCAATCTCATATTTGGCTCGTGCGTTTCCTTTCTTGATCATCAAAGCATCTTACCTACTTGATATCAAACCAATCCAGACCTTTATCCCTATTTTGTAATCACTTTTCCATCATCTGCCATTGTTGCTTTCAAAGCTTGCAGTTTGACTTGGCCAAGGAGTTTCAGGCACTTTCAGAAAAAGCAAGGGTTGGGATACATTCAGGGAAGTTCAAGGAAGCTCAAGCAAGCATTAGGCCTCCATCAAACTCACTGCAGTTCCATCCATGATTTCAAATGAAGGAGGTAAAATCTTAAACTCTATCTCCTTATACAGGCAACCATTGGCCACAATTTGTGAATAAATAATATAGTCCTCATTACAACGAAATTGTACATATCTTTATCTTGCATTGATTTTACTTGAGTTAAGAGAATTTGGAACTTGAAGTTTATGAAAATATTAGGTTTAAAATTAGGGCTGTTAAAATTCTTTCTGACCTTTGATTGTTAGTTCACATAACTTATATGGTTATAATCGTGAGATCAAGTACTAAAACTTTCATGTTATGAGTTTTCATTTTCATGGAAGTATGAGAGAGTTACAGGATGTCTGACCAAGCTTGAGGAAGAAGATGAAGTACAAGGCAAGGACTTGTTTTGTGTTATATTATTTTTGCTTTCCTTAAGACAATGAATGTATAGCCACCCCAGTGGCAAAGTAGCGCGCTGGTGAGACCCATGTCCTGGGTTCGAACCTGGGCGCTACTTTTGTGTTTTACATTTTTCCATTTTTTCAGTTTTTGGCTTTTTGCAAGTTTGGGCTTAGTCCTTTGGGCCACAGTTTTTTTGCTAACATACTATCTCTAAATTGCTTGCCATACCCCCTGATCCATTATTTCTCATACATTTTATTTGATTTATTTTTTGTTTTCATTAATATTTTCTTTAATGTATAAAAATCCAAAAAATATAAATTTCATAATATTGCATTTTATTTTATTTTAGTTTATTTTTCATATAAAGATATATTTTATTTATAATATATACCATATATTTTCTTAATAAACTTGTAAAATATAATCAAAGTATATTTAGTTTAATTTACTTATTTATTTCTCATTTTATACTTATAAATATTTATTTTTACATATATAAAAACTTTATCTTTTAATACAATATTATTTATTATTTTTAATACAAAAAATACATGAAAAATAATACATATGAACTTCGTTTTCTTTTGAAATGGAAATTAGGGTTAAGGCCCCCTTTTAAAATTAATTTCTTTTCCTTATATTTTTTAGGATTAGATTAAAATATCTTTTACATAAAAACAAAACAAAAAAATCTTTTCTTACATATACATTGTATTGCATCTTTGAATATTGTATTTTATTTATTCTAATTCGTACAAATTCGATTTGGTTGTAATAATTTATCTAGGTTTATATTCTTGAAAATCCCCATTCAAATTTGTAATCCCCTTCCCATAAAATTGTTGTAATAACTTAGTAATATTTACATTACGCAATTTACTGCTTTACATGCCATGATTAGTAATTAGGGTTTGTATGATAAGATCGAAACAAAGCAAAATAGAAAACCCTAAATACAAGACAAAATCAAATCATGAAAATGATACACTTGCACACAAGCATCCTTAGGGTTTCTCCACTTGGTTTCCTAAAACAAAAATGGCCATATTACGCATGCGAAGTATCTTGGCAAAACAAACAAAATATAAAGATCATAGTCCCTCGATGACGCTATTCAAAAGTTGCCTTACAAAATGATCTTGGTCCCTCAAAATGCTAAGATACTTTGCAAACATTGCTAATCATGGTTATATGATGACCCACGCCCGTCCCATTTACATCCAAAGATAGGGTTGCTTACCAAATCAATGGTAAGACAACAATGTCAAAGGAATAGAAAATGTACAAGAAAGACATTTGAGTAGGTAGATTACTTTTAGTTACTTGCTCAATTTCAAAACAAACATCCTTGCTATTTTCAAAAACAAACACACATATTTCAAAACATCTCAAAAACATTGAAAACATTTCAAAAAAGACAAACATCTTTGTATACATTCTTACGAACGAGAATCATTACAAAGATTGCCTAAACGAATGGCCTCTTTTACAAAACACTTTCAAAACCACACCAAACACATTTTCAAACAACAAAAGCAAGTGATCTAGCAAGTAACTAAGAGCCCATGGAAAACCATGGATGAAAAGGGTGCTAATACCTTCCCTTTTCATAATTTACCCCCCGAACTCAAGAAAACATCTCAAAGGTCTTTCCTGTGCTTTTTCACCTTTCCTTTTGGATAAAAGAAAAGTTGGTGGCGACTCTTGCTAACCGCAACATTTGCGATAAAACACAAAACCCTCAAGTCATTTCTCCCACTGTATCACACGTGTAAAGCTGCATTTGATCGTGCAGATAATTACTATGTTTAGTTTCAGGAGCTAATCTTGAACTTGCTGGAAGTTGTTGATGATAACCATCTTTCCTGAAAAGGTACATGATTAATTGTATATGATGCATGAAATGCGTTTTATGATGATGTTCTCAAAATAAATAAGATTATGTTGTATGCGATATGTATGCGCACGTCATGATATATGAACATGAAATTCTATTGTGACATATCCGAGTGGGAAAATAAATCCCTGACCGCTGTTGGAGAGTAACGAAAATTGAGTTCCTGACCGTCGTAGAAAAAGTGGTTCTTCTACTTCTGCTGGAGGTGATGAACCGGAGATGACTATGCTGGGGATTTGCCCCTTGTTTACAGCTACTCTGTCTGGGGAGAGACTCTGTTTGAGAATAACTCTGCGGGAGAATAAATCTATTGGGGATGAGCTTCCGTATTCAGAGAAATAAACTCTGCTCGGGAGAAAACTATATGAACCGCTTGCGATTACAAAATTCGGCTGGGGAATATAGACGTCGGCTCTCCGAAAGAGCTTGGTTGGGGAAAGTAACTCCTATTTTAGGGAAGCAGAGATCAAAACTTTGGTTGCCTCTACTCTGTGGGGAGTCTATATGTTACTGGGATGCATGCTGAGGATATGACAATGACTTCGTATCAAGACTTTTCTGCCCCTGTACCTGCTGGAGAAAGTGCATGCGGAGGCCTTGTGGATTGAGTGTTATCCCAACTTATAAGGTGCTTGGTAACTGCCGATCAGAATGATAAGTCTTCTACTGATAGGAAAGTGACAAGATGACGGGACATAGTCATACGCTTTAATCTCTAACTTTTTCCTGGACTGTCTTTTCATATTTTCAGTCCACCGGGATACCCTTTTTTGCCCAAGCCGCCTTTTCAGGTTTTTGACTTGCCGGGTGTACAAAATTTTCATATGTATATCCCTAACTTTTGCCCAAACTTTTTTGGTTCGCCGAGATGCCCTTATTTTTGCCTAGGCCAGTTGACCTAGCGGGTCTTTTTCATGTGTAGTCTTTTCTGACTATGTCCATGTTTACCGGGTACGGAGAATTGTCCATAGTAGTAAGTGTTGCCGCACTGCCAGAAGATGCTCGTTTGATCATACATGATTCGTTGCTGGAATTCATGTCCAATGCCCCAAGTGATTCAGATGGAGATCTGTCCCTGGCTATTTGGCATCTTTGAGAGATTCCTTGAATATTGACTTGACTGCCCCAGATGATGGACAATGATCATGTCATGCCCCTTGGTTGGAAGTGTTTTTCCACTTGAGGTGATCCTTTTTATTGAGAAGGTTTTTTTTTGTTCACTAGATATTCGTCATGCGAATCTCTATGCTGTTGAACAAATAGTCATATGCAAACAATAATATTTTAAGAATGCAAAGCTTATGTCTGTCTTGAAATTTTTGAAAATGCGTTTTTCAGTAAAACAAGCAAATTTTATAAAATCTGATGTCAATTCAGGATTTACAGCAAGTCCTACAGGAGTCAGGATACCTTTTGTAACAGTATACTTTCGAACTAACCCATGCTTCAGCTAGGACTTTTAAGGGTTATAACGTGGCCTGGTTCACGGTTCAAGAAACAAAGGATAAAGGCTCAAAATTTATTTATGCCCACCCACTCTTCGTGATGTTCTTCAGTCCTATGCTCAATTAATTGCGCGTTTAGAATCCCAGTTAAGTTCTGGAATATTGTCCTTGATGTTTCGGTGATGGTTCGGATACTGAAAGTTTACTTGAAAAAGGCAGTCATTTTGTAATCTTTTTTCTTGCCTAGGATTTGTAGTAACCTCTTTTTTTTTTTGTTTTACTATCCCTGTCTTTTGCCTGAACTGTTTCTTTTGTGATTATAGTCAGCAGGATGCCCTAGTTTTTTTTCTTAAGTCTCCTTCATAGGTTTTGACTTAGCGGGCTTTTATTTTGAGAGAAAATGATTGTCTGTCTTGACAATTATGCAGAACCATCACCGTCTTTTGATTTGGAAGGACGTCTTCGATGCCATTCATTGTGTACGAAGCGGAAGATTGCGACTGAATGCGCCTCTGAATTAACTGAGAAAACTACCCTGCCCCAGGTTATGATTAAGGGTTTTAATTAGTGTGAAAAGAAAAACTCCTACTTCTTTGTCTCAAAGGGGTTGACTAGGGATTATCTTCCTTATAACTCCACTGTTTGGGATTTGAAACAACGCCTGTACATCGTCAGCAGGGTCTGTTCAAAAGCATAATGTAGAGGTTGTGGTATCATTTTCGTCATCCTTCCTCTAAAGGCTTACAAATTTTTAGTCGAGAGTTGAAAATCACAAAAAGGAATGGAGTTTAAATATAGTGAATACGAATGAATTGATTCAGAACAGACATATGCAATGCATTGATAAAGTAACAAAGTTTGACATGAATAAATATTCGAACAATCAAAATAAAATTACAATTTGAAAATTCTAATGAACGAAAAGCCCTCTTGTTAGAACTTGTCAATTCAAATCAGGTCTTAAATTTTGTATTTCAACCTCCAACAATCGTCAGTATCATGCCCCGAACTGTTGGAGTGATATGCACACCTTGCATCAGGATTGTAGTTAGGCGAAGAAGTCTCGGGATTCAGATGAGGTCCTATCAACATAACAAGATTCATCCTCAACATGTGTTGTAAAGCTTGAGACAGCGGCATGTTGAGTTTGGTAAACTGCCTCTTGGGTGTATCTGGCTTACTCTGATTAACCCATTGTTTTTTGTGAGGTTGTTGTTGGACCCGTGAGGTAGTAGAAATTTGGAAAGGTCCACTCTTCACCAAACCAAACTCTTGTCTTCTTGGATGTTGATCAATGACTTAGTCCCCGGCCTCAACTGTTTGCTTCATACTGTTGTATCCGTCTTGATGAAGTTGGTTGATGATGGCTTTTACCTCTTCTTGCCTTTGGGCTAGGCCTTGGATAAGAGCCATCTCCCCCAGCATCTGGGTTCTCATTGCACCTACCTCAGCTTGCAGTTGTTCCAGCCGTTTGTCCTTATTTTCTTCAGGACTTTTCTTGACCAAGTTCCCAACGAGGAGTGTTTTCAACTCTTCCTGCCCCTTGGATAGGTTTAGGAATATGTCCCTGAACTGAGCTTCTTGAGTTTGAAGATCTTTGTTGTCTTGTTTGAGAGCTATTTCTGAAATAAACAGCAAGAACATGAGAGACCTGTACTGGAAGACCTGTTATGCAATGATATGTATGATATATGTTTGCAATGTTTTCAAGGATCTCGTGGGGTAAACAAGAAACTGTTAGAATTTGGTTGTAGCTTGATTCAAGAAACTTCGTGTCGTTAAGAGTCCTTCTTCAAGAGTCAAGCTTACCATATCGAGTGGGTCATAGCCACTGACTCAAGTTATCGTGTTTTGATCTCTAGACGACATTGGCTTGAGGAAAATAAATCCCCTTGCTCCTTGCTAGACGTCTGATTTACCATAATTTGCATCACAAACCCTTGAGATCCTTGAAATGGTTAAGGAAATGTTAAGGCATGATGTTATGATGTGTATGCTATGCGTTTAAGCAAATGTGCAAGGAGATGTAAGCAAGTAAACCCGGCAAGAAATCCAAGTTATTGGATAAGGACTGTAAACAAAACCCACAAGGAACTCATGTTGTCAGATAATAAAACTGTGCAAGTAGTTCAAGTTGAAAGCACACAAGTCACACAAACAGCCTTAGGTTTAGGCTTGCATGGGTTTTAAGGTAGTACCCTCTTGAAGTTTAGTTGGTTCAACCTGTCTTAAAAAGTAACTGGGTTCTAGAGGATCTCAATATCACTGACCATCCTTTATCGGCATTGTCTCAGCTCACGCAATCTTTTCTTGCGGCCGGAATATCCTGAAAGTCTGATCTCAATGAGTGTAGCATCGAGTATCAACCAGTTCTCAGCTCTACACCGAGGCTGGCTATCTCACTACTTTCTAATGGCCAAGTTGGGCAATTAAAGGTTCTAAGGTCAGTTGATGATTCACGACACCACGCGGCGGCCCCGTACTCTCCCTGATTGACTCAAGGGTTACCGATACCAACCAAAGTGCCACATCAATGTAGCTACTGCTTCAAATGTGCCGGTATACCCCAACATAGTTCCCTCATAGTTTATTGCTACTTACCTAAAAGGTGTTCCCCAGATCCAGGTGTAGGATCAAATAATCCAAACAGTTCCCATAAATATAAAGCAAGCAAGACAATTAAGAGAAAGTAATTAAATATGACCTAGATCCTAAGGTTTACCCCACTTTATATTTCCCCAACAGAGTCTCTAGTTCTGTGATACGGTGGAAGAACCGACTGTTTAATACTGGTTTGCATTTTGCGTTTTGTGTTTGCAAAATGTCGCGGTAAGCAAGAGTCACCACCGACTTTTATTTCATCCAATCATGGAAAAGGAAAAAGAACAGAAAAAACCTTTTTTCGAGATATTCTGAGTACGGGGGGTAGATTATAGAAAGGGAAGGTGTTAGCACCCTTTCTATCCATGGTTTTCCATGGGCTCTTAGGCACTTGCTCATCTTTTTAAAATTGCTTGTGTGTATGCTTGCCTTGAAAATGTTTTACTTCGTGATAACCCTTGTATCAGTCCTCAAGGGTGTGACGAAGTTGTTTTTTGAAAACTGTTTTGAAAAGGTGTTAGTGTGAAAAGATTTGTTTTGAGTAAGTACTTAAGATTCTACCTACTCGATAAAAGATTGTTCATTCTATTTCCTTTAGACAACGCTATCCAACTATTAAGGAGTAGGTAGCACCGCCGTTGGAGTTTGTAAGGGACGTTCGAAAGGGACAAATACAATCACTAAAGCAATAGTTAGAAAACTTTAGTAATAACCCTAGAGTCTTAAGATCTTTTCGAGGCAACGTTTCTGAGGCAACGTTTCCGAGGCAACATTTGAATGGGACAATTTGATCTCTTTAGACTGGAGGGCAACAACTAAAATCTCCTATGCTTACTGATTGTTTACCGAAGGCAACCGGAGTGGGGTAAACCCTAGGAGTGAACATGTGCGAGTGATTTGTTTCAGTTATTTTAATCTTTGTACATTAGGGTTTTCTAACTGATTTAATTTTCATGCATTCTTGCCATACAATCCTATTAGCCATACATCTAGACAGTTAATAATTTGCTGAAAGTAAACGCGGAAATAAACCTAGCTATTACATGGCTTTGACAGTTACACAATTGACTTGACGTAAAATAAAAAAATGCGGAATTTAAAATCCTAATTAAACTATTACAACCTTGAAACAATTACAATAATTTAAATTAAAAGAAAGTCAAGGAGCGCGCGACGAATTACGTACGAGAATAAAGTCTGAGTCATAAAAAATCTAATCAATTAAAGAGGAAATATTTTTTTGTATTTTATTGTTGCGAAAAATATTTGAAATTTTAACCTAATTTGTCTAATTAATTTTAATTATAAAAAAAGAATTTGAATTAATCTAATTAAGCTAATTAATTAATTGAAATTAAATATTTTTATAAAAATAAAAAACTAAAATCTAATTTTTTAGTGATTTTATAATTTTATGATTTTATGATTAACAAAATGATTTTTGTTGTGAAAATAATTAAAAATAACCAATAAAAAAGAATTAAAAAAGAGAGAAAGATTTGGGCCTGGAGTGATGAAGCAAACTGGGGGTGTATGTTGAACTTCTGAAACCCAGAAGGATGGCCCAGAGTTTGGCGCTTGATCCAATGAGACCATCTTCTGGGGACTCATGGTGGACCTGCGTATGCTAGCGTTGGATCTGGCTGGAGATGGATCCAGAGGATGAGATTAGAGGGCGCGTGATGATCCTCAGAAGGTGAGGTGTGCTGGATCTGGCTGGAGATTGCTCCAGAGTGTGATACGGTGGGAGAACTGACTTGAGGTTTTGCGTTTGTGTTCACAATTGTGCGGTTTAGCAAGAGTCACCACCGACTTTTTATTTTATCCAAAGGAAAGGTCAAAAAGCACAGGAAAGACCTTTGAGATGTTTTCTTGGGTTCAGGGGGTAGATCATGAAAAGGGAAGGTGCAAGCACCCTTTTCATCCATGGTTTTCCATGGGCTCTTAGTTACTTGTTTAGATCACTTGCTTTTTCTTTTCAATTGTTTGAAATGGTGCTTTGTGTGTGTGGTTTTGAAAATGCTTTGAAAAAGAGGCCATCGTTGTGGCGACCTTTGTAATGATTCTTGTTTGAATATATACAAAGGTGTTTGTCTTTTTGAAAAGATATTTCAATGTTTGAAAGTTTAATTTGGGGAATGTTTTGAATTGTGTTGTGAAGTGTGTTTGAAAATAGCAAGGATGTTTTGCAAGCTTTTGATCAAGTAACTTAAGAGTTATCTACCCTATTTTACTCAAAGATCTTTCCTATATGTTTTTAATCCTTTTGACAGTGTTGTTTTACCATTGCATTTGGTAAACAACCTTGTATTAGGATGTTAAACGGGACAGGCGCGGGTCATCGCATACAATCATTGAAAGCAACTTGTGAGATGCTCTAACAATTTTGTAAGGGACGAGATCGTTTTATTGAAGGCAACATCAAGGGTCATTGAGGGACTACGATCTTTGTTTATCGAAGGGACATTTGCTAGAGTGTCTCATATTCGAGGGACATGATTGTATTTCCGAGGCAACAAGCGAGGTTACCCTAGAGGTGCACGTGTGAATTGTGTTTGTCATTTTCATGCATTTAGGTCTTGTATTAGGTCATCTAGTGATTGATTTTGGATTTTCGCATACAAACCCTAATCTCTAATCATGGCATATTTTGAAAGCATAAAGTGCGAGAATTAAAAATCTAAACTATTACAAAAGTATCTGGGGATGGGGGTACAAATTATTACAAATGGGGATGAATCTCACAAAGATAACAATGTCCAAATATCAAGTGTTACAACCAAATCGAATTGTCGCAATTCAATGTAAAGCCATAACAAATTATAAAATAAAAATCAATCAATTATGAAATGCATGTATTTATTCAAAAAATAAACCAATAAAAATCTATAAAAAAAAAAAGAAAGATTAAAGATTATATTACTATTATTCTTTGTATGTGTTTTATTAATTAGTTAAATAAAAAGTTAAAAGAAAATTTAATTAAACAAAATTTCTATTATTCATGTATTTTTATTAATCAATAAAAAGGGTTTAAAGAAAAAAAAAATTAGATCAATGTTCTTTATTATTTTTGGTGTTTTATAAAATAAAGCAAGATTATTTAATAAAACTAAATTTTAAAAAAATCAAGTTTTTTTATTATTAGTGTTTATTATTAACAAAATAACAAATTAATTGAAATGAATTAATAGAAAAAATGTTAGCATTTGTTAATCAAAAGGAAAGAAATTAAATAGAAGAATGGGCTTAGGATGTAGAGATCAGGCCCATAACAATCATAAAAAGGAAGGGGGGGGGGGGGGGGTGGCACGCTAGTAAAAGCAAAATGGGCCTAAGGGATTGGGGCCAGAAAGGCCCAGAGGCGAGTTTGTTCACATTTTTGGTTGGGGTCTGAACAAATTAGGGTTTGTTGTGTTTGGCTTTACAGCGGCGGCGCTCTCTCGTTCTTGCTCTTCATCTTTCTCACTCTCACGCGATTCTGATTCTCCCTAAGCCCTAGCCTAAGCCACCGGAGCACCACCCCTTCCTCTCATCTCCTCACGATGGTCAAAGGCTTTGTTGTAAACGATATAGTTCGTTCTCTCTCTGAGTTTTACATTTTTTTCAGTTTGATGTTTGATTCGCATGCTTGTCCAGTTTTGTTTTTAATCTATGGTGTTTACATGCTTTGAGATGCAGTAAGGGTTTAAGAAAAAACGTACCTTGGGATTTTCTGGAAAGAAAAATGGAGAGGAGAAAAGGGTGAGACGGAGGCGCTTCCTTGGTGGCTTAGAGGCGGAGGGATGATGACGGCCTAGCGCTTTTCTGGTATCTCTTTCGTCCCTTTAGCACCTTGAATGATGAGACTTGATGGCTTCTGACTTTGTTGTTTTTGTTGATGATGTTTATCTGAAACTTTGTTTTTCTTGATTGTTTCACTTCTGAAACTTTGATTATTGTTTTTCGTTGATGATGATGTATTTCTGAAACTTGTTTGTTATGCTTCTGAAACTCTGATTTCTCTTTCTTTCTCTCTTTGGATGTTGATGATGATAATATCACTGAAACTTTTTGGTTTTTTTTAAACTCTTTTCCTCTCTTTTTGAATGTTGATGTTGATGATGAAACTTGTTCTGAAACTTATTGGTTTGGATTTGGGATGGTTGTTTATTGTTATGAACTTGTTTGCATAAGTTGTTTTGATGGTGAAAGATGCGAGCTTGTTGGCTTTCACAGGGTTCTGTGGTTATTTGCAGTTTGGCTAGGCTTGTTACAGTTTGGCCAAGCAGTTTGGCTAGTTTACAGTTTGGCCAAGGCTTGTTACAGTTTGTGATTCACTGGTTTTTTTGTGATTTGCAGTTTCAGGCTTGGTATTCTGTTTGATTGTTTACAGGGTTTTGTTTGATATGTTTGGGAATTTATTTGTAGTTGGTTAACAGGATTGGCTAGGCTTTGGCTATGCAGGTTGAGAGTTTTTTTTTGTTATAGTTTTGGCTGGCTTTTGATGACAGGGTTTGGTGGTTTGAGTTGTTGGGCTAACAGGCTTTGTGGTTAGCAGTGTTGCTAGCTTGTGCAGGTTTGAGGGTTTGCTGCAGTTTTGGCAAGCTGGTCACAATTTGGCTGTTTGTTGAGCTTGTGCAGGTTTTGCCATGGTTTTGTAGTTTGGCTATTGATTGTTATGCAGGTTGGGGTTTTTTTGTGAACCTCTTAACAGTTTGTAGTTTTGTTACAGTTTGGTCGTAACTGGTTTTTGAGAGGGCAGGTTTGGACTTCTAAGTTTTCAAGCTTGGCTCAATGTTCTCTCTCTCCTTTCAAACTACCATTTGATAGTCTTATATCTTTTTCTTGTTTGTCACTTGTGACAGCCCTCTTGCCAAACTGTACACTTCAAAAGGTGATATCCTTCTCTCTTTCTCTCTCTATGAAAAAAGCATTTTTTGCTTTTCTTATTATTCTGAAAAGTTTTCCCCTTTTGACTAGAAAATGATGAACAACTGTGACAAGTTTTGACTTGTGATTTTGGATTACCTCTTGCCTTTTACTGCCATCCTGCTGCATTTTACTGCTATCATGCTGCATTGCTACATTTGTACAATTTGCATCCAATTTGTTTTGTAACTCAGTTTGGGTAATTTGTTTTGTAGCTCAGTTTGGCACCTTGCTTATGCTGCTCGGTACATCAGGTTCCTGTCATGTAATGCATTATATATTGGGTTATGCTTGGCACCTTGCTTGTGCTGTTTGGTACAACAGGTTCCTGTCATGTAATGCATTGTATATTGGGTTATGCTTGGCACCTTGCTTGTCTTGTTTGGTTGCTGACTTTACAATGTTTCAGTTTGGCCTATGTTTGATAGTTTTGGCGCCTGTTGCATTTGAATAGTTTTTGCTTTGTTTGCATTCTTCTTTTGCACTTTTATTTTTTTTCTTTGTGAACCAAGAAGAGCAATCTTCTTGTGATTTGGAAAGAGAAAAATAAAACGTGATGAAAAATAAGCATTCTGATTCCAGACGGAAAATTTTAATGATGAATTTTTCCTTTCTTTTTCTGTTTGAAAATTCTTTTCAATTAACTGTACTAATCTTCTTTTCCTTTGTCTTTTTCATGTGAGTGCAACTTGGACGAAGACAAAGCAGTAGAAGCCGGAGACTTTGAGCATGGGAGCAATGAAGCTTAGGCTTAGACTTAGATTTTCCCTTTATTGTAATCATTTATTTTTTTAAATACTATAAGTTGTAAAAGCTTACAATATTCAAATGATAAATTATTTTTGTAACAACATTTGGAATGAATGAAGAAAACTTTTATGAGATCATCTAATAATCCAATAAAACCTTCTACTGTCAAATAATCTTGCCATTCTTTCTTCAAGTCTTCACTGATTATTTAAGATTCTCAAATCAAAATAATTGAAATTGCATTTCAACAATTCTAATCCAGATAACTTAAATTCCAAGTAATCCAAAAACTTTGCAGTCTCGTAACCTTGCAACCGCATTCCAAACGAAATACGCATTGTATATTCCAATAAACAAGCAAACACTTTACTCCATTAACAAGCAAACATTTTATCAAATGCACATTATCTGGTTAACCTGGATCAGACATAACCTGAATATTCCAAATAATAGTCTTAGCTCCTATCTCTTAACCCAGATAATCAAGCCTTGAGAACAACCAGTTAACCTTTCAGCAAACTTGAAAAAGTGTGAAAACATGTGACAGTTAATTGAATTTCTGAGAATTCAGTTTTTTTCTGAGAAATACGAGAGAAACCCTAATTCTTGATCTGCTATCAAAGAAAAGTCTGTTTGATCGATTCCTGAGCCAATCTTGAGAATCTGAGAAAACCCTAGGGTTGTGATTTCTTGTGAAAAAAGGAGGGCAAATTTTGGGGTACAACAGCTGCCCCTGTTCAATCTTCTTGAACCTGAAGAGTTAGATTGGCAAGTTTGTCGTTCGCGACTCGAAGGTAAAAGATGATTGGACACTAAAGTGCCCATAAATTTGCGCTCGTTAAAGCATAGTTGAGGGAATGGGCTTAAAGATGCCATCCAAGAATGTTTATTGAACTGTATGTTGTAGGTGAAAGAATGAGTATCAGAAAGGTATCCATGTTTGGAACGTCTCTGAGCTGGGGGTTTGAATAAGCAATAGATTAACATCCGTGTTTGGAAGCATCCGTAAACTATTTTCAATAAGCTGAATCTGAACAAGCGATAGATTAACATCCATGTTGGGAAGCACCCGTAAACTGTTTTCATGATTCTGGAGTTGAACAAGCAATAGATTAACATCCGTGTTTGGAAGCATCCGTAAACTGTTTTCAATGAGCTGAATCTGAACAAGCGATAGATTAGCATCCATGTTTGGAAGCGTCCGTAAACTGTTTTCATGACTCTGGAGTTGAACAAGCAATAGATTAACATCCGTGTTTGGAAGCATCCGTAAACTGTTTTCAATGAGCTGAATCTGAACAAGCGATAGATTAGAATCCATGTTTGGAAGCATCCGTAAACTGTTTTCATGACTCTGGAGTTGAACAAGCAATAGATTAACATCCGTGTTTGGAAGCATCCGTAAACTGTTTTCAAAAGTTGAATTTGAACAAGCGATAGATTGACATCCATGTTTGGAAGCACCCGTAAACTGTTTTCATGATCCTTGAAGTTGAATAAGCAATAGATTAGCATCCATGTTTAGAAGCGTCCGTAAACTGTTTTCAAAAGTTGAATTTGAACAAGCGATAGATTGACATCCATGTTTGGAAGCACCCGTAAACTGTTTTCATGATCCTGAATCTGAAGTTTGTTAATCTTATCCTGAAAAGGGTAAAATATTAGCTGAAACACAAAATTATGTTGCATGAAATGTATGATGCAATATATGTGTTTTGTCAATGCTCATGATTTATGAATGTAATGTATGCATATGTAAGCTGATGAGCTATCTTGCTGAGGAAGATAAATCCTGGACCATTGTTGAAGAGTATGTGTGTCTTCAAATTTTTTGACAACCTCTGCGGGGAGAAGCTATACTGCTGGGAAAAGCAGGAGTTTGGGTTGTATGCCAATCTAATGGGGATTACTGTTTTGTTGTTTGAGGAGAACTCTGCTGAGGATTATCTGAAAGCTCCGTGGGGAATTGAGAATGAGAATCTTCATTCTGCTAGGGGAATTTGTGCTGAGGAGTCAAGAACGAGAATCTTCGATCTGCATGGGATTAAAAAATATGACAAATTTATACTGAGATTAAAGAAGGCTCTGGCAACTTTACTGGAGAATCATAGATGAGAATCTTGATTTTGTTGGGGAGTAAAAACTCTGACAAATTTATACTGAGAGTAAAGAAGGCTCTGGCAACTTTACTGGAGAATCAAATATGAGAATCTTGATTTTGTTGGGGAGTAAAAACTCTGTGGGGAATAGCTATACTGTTGGGGAGTAGCTATCCTGCTGGAGAGTAAGCTCAGGACTCTGGGAAAATCTTATTCCTGCTTGGAAGAAATTCAGGAGCTTAGGTTGTATGCAACTTTGAGAATGAGAATCCTCATTCTGTCGGGAATATCAGGAGCTTGGATGTATGCCAATCTACTGGGGAAGCAAGAATGAGAAACTCCATTCTGTTGAGGATATCAGGGGAAAACTGAATGGTTTCTGCTGGGGATCGGTAGCTCAAAGTTTCCTTCCGCTGGGGGTCTTAGCGACGTGCTGATTTGATTGGCGACTTCACTGGGAAAAAAGTTTAAAAATAACTCTCTGATGAATTATCTGGTTTAAAAGCGACTCTCCGGTGAAAAGGGAGGAAACTGGATGGTCTTCACTGGTGTTCACAGGTTAAAGGTTTGACTCCGTTGGGGAAGAAAGTTTCCTTCTTACTGAGGGTTTGTAGTTCAAAGTTTTGCTCCACTGTGGATTGGGAATTTGAAAACTCAACTCTGATGGGGATCCTTGAAACTTAACTCCGCTGGGGATATGCATTTCAAAGCTTTAGTTCTGCCTAGGATCTGGGTGATGTATTGCAAGGGATTTCTCCTGGAATATCCTAAAGACACTTTCCTACACTTCCATCCTATCAATAATTATTCTTTCTCATTTCGTTTTATTTGTAAGCAGTGATTATATTCAAATGCATATGCTCATTTAATAAATCATTGGACGTTTTTTCAAATAAAACACAAGTGGAAAAAAAAGAAAGAAAAGGAAAACAGTTTTCTGTACTTTGAAGTAACTTTGTATTAACTTTATGTAAGTATTTTGTACAAAGGAGACAGACATCCCAGTAAGAGAATGTTGTCATAAAGTTGAGAAAAATTTATATAAAGAAAGATGGCTATGTGTAACAATTATATGGGGTTCCCATTCTGCTAGGGCCTTCACAACTCTGAGTATCTTGTCCATTTGTTGCTTTGTCCGCAGATGATTGGATTGATCAGTCGCTTGGAGCCTGTCCGTGAAGAGATTTTCCTTAAAGTGATCCTACGAGACACAGTCATACGCTTTAATTCCCTAACTTTTTCCTGGATCGCCCTTTCAGGTTTTCGATCCATCGGGAAACCCTTTTTTGCCCAAGTCGCCCTTTCGGGTTTTCAACTTGCCGAGTGTACAAATTTTTTTGTTTATCCCTAATTTTTGCCCGAGCCTCCCTTTCGGGTTTTCGATTCACCGGGATGCCCATTTTTGCCCAAGTCGCCCTTTCTTGTTTTCAACTTGTCGGGTTGTTTATGCATAGTATCTTTTGACTATGTCTGCGTTCGCAGGGTGTGGCAGGTCATCACCGTCCATGGTGGTCAGGATCATTGCCCCACCAGAAAAGATGTTTTTGATCACTAATGGTCCTTTGTAAGTAGGAGTCCATTTTCCCATGGGATCACTTTGCGGCAAGATAATCCGCTTGATTACAAGATCCCCGACTTGATATACCCGACGTCTGACTTTCTTGTTGAAAGCCTTGATCATCCGTTTTTGATACGTCTGACCATGACAAACAGCAGTAAGTCGCTTCTCGTCAATCAAGTTAAGTTGATCAAGCTGGGTATGAATCCAATCGTCTTCACTCAAACCAGCTTCCTTCATGATTCTCAGGGAAGGAATCTGAACTTCTATAGGTAAAATAGCTTCCATGCCGTATACCAAAGAAAAGGGTGTTTCCCTGGTTGATGTTCGCGCCGTGGTACGGTACCCGTGTAGAGCAAACGGTAACATCTCATGCCAGTTCTTGTAGGTGACTGTCATCTTTTGAATGATCTTCTTGATATTTTTGTTCGCAGCTTCGACAACACCGTTCATCTTTGGCCTATAGGGAGATGAATTGTGATGTTGAATTTTGAACTGTTCGCACAGGGCGGTGATCATAGTGTTGTTCAGGTTTGTACCGTTGTCCGTAATGATTCGGTCAGGAATACCGTACCGACAAATGAGATTCTGCTTGATGAAGCGGGAAACCACATTCTTTGTAACGGAGGCGAAGGAAGCTGCTTTGACCCACTTGGTAAAGTAATCAATGGCCACCAAGATGAAGCGGTGTCCATTGGATGTTGTAGGCTTGATCTTTCTAATCATGTCAATACCCCACATTACGAATGGCCAAGGAGCCGTCAGTACATTGAGAGGAACCGGAGGAATATGCACCTTGTCCGCATAGACTTCGCATTTGTGACAAGTGCGGGTGTATTGATGACAGTCAGCTTCCATGGTTGACCAGTAGTAGCCTGCCCTTAGGATCTTCTTAGCCATCGTATGTCCACTCAAATGGGTGCCAAATGTGCCACTATGCAGTTCAATCATGATCTGCTCGGCTTCAACCTTATCCACACAACGAAGCAGAACACAATCATGGTTGTGCTTGTATAGGATACCATTGCTCAGGAAGAACTTGGCAGCAAATCTCCTTAAGAACTTTCTGTCATTGACTGAAGCTCCTTCAGGGTATTCTTGAGTCTCGAGATACCTTTTGATTTCGTCAAACCAGGGTTGTTCCACTACTTCTTCAGTATTAATCTCATGACAATGTACATGTTCATGCATCCGTTCGATGGTAATTTGGGGAGCCTCATTATCCTAGTTAAGTTTAAACATGGAAGACATTGTGGCTAGAGCATCTGCTAGCTGATTTTCTTCTCGCGGGAAGTGCTCGAAGGTAATCTGCTCGAAATGAGGTAGCAATGTCAGGACATGTTCTTTGTATGGGATGAGATTAGGATGTTTAGTGTCCCACTCTCCTTTGATTTGACTGATAACCAAAGCTGAGTCCCCAAACACAACCACATATTTGATTCCTAAGTTAATCGCAGCCTTGAGACCAAAGATACAAGCTTCATACTCGGCCATGTTGTTGGTGCAACTGAAACAAAGTCTAGCAGTGAAAGGTGTATGGCAACCTTCTGGAGAGATAATTACTGTTCCGATACCGTTGCCAAGTGCATTTGAAGCACCATCAAAGTACATGGTCCATCGGGATCCTTGCTCAGGTCCGTCATATGGTCCGTTACCTTCAATGTTGTCCAATGTCATAATGTCCTCGTCGGGAAAATCGAATTTCATGGATTGATAATCTTCGATAGCTTGATGATCTAGATGGTCAGCTAGTACACTCCCCTTTATAGCTTTTTAGGTTGTGTACTGGATATCATACTCAGTCAGGATCATTTTCCATCTAGCGATTCTTCCAGATAAAGCGGGCTTTTCGAAGATGTACTTGATCGGATCCATTTTAGAAATCAGCAGAGTGGTGTGTGTTAGCATATAATGCCTTAGTCGACGAGCAGCCCATACCAAAGCGCAACAATTTTTCTCGAGCAGTGAGTAGCGAGTCGCACAGTCGGTAAACTTTTTGCTAAGGTAATAAATGGCATGCTCTTTTCGGCCAGACTCGTCATGTTGGCCCAGTACACACCCCATTGAATTATCCAAAACAGTCAGATACATGATTAACGACCTTCCTTCGACGGGTGGCATCAAGATAGGAGGTTTAGCAAATACTCCTTGATTTTATCAAAAGCATCTTGACAGTCATCATTCCATTCAACCACCTGATCATTCTTCAACAACTTGAAGATTGGTTCACAGGTAGATGTTAGGTGAGAAATGAACCTTGCAATGTAGTTTAGGCGTCCTAAGAAACCTCTGACCTCCTTTTCAGTGCGGGGGGCAGGCATTTCTCGTATAGCTTCGACTTTAGCAGGATCAACCTCAATGCCTTTGTTGCTAACGATGAATCCCAAGAGTTTACCAGACCTGACTCCGAAAGTGCACTTGCTAGGGTTCAGTCTGAGCTTATACTCCTTCAATCTGACAAACAACTTTTGCAGATGGTCGAGGTGTTCTTCTTCTGTTTGTGAACGGGATATCATGTCGTCTACGTAGAATTCGATCTCATGATGTATCATGTCATGAAACAAAGCTACCATGGCTCGCTGATAGGTTGCCCCGACATTCTTCAGTCTGAATGACATTACTTTATAGCATAAGGTACCCTACTGTGTAACAAAAGTAGTCTTCTCCATGTCTTCGGGGGCCATTTTGATCTGGTTGTACCCTGAAAATCCATCCATGAAAGAAAATACCTTATGTTGAGCTGTGTTGTCGACCAAAATGTCAATGTGCGGTGGTGGAAAGTCATCTTTAGGGCTAGCCCTGTTTAGGTCTCGGTAATCCACGCACATTCTCACTTTGCCGTCTTTCTTAGGCACGGGCACAATGTTAGCAACCCATTATGGATAGGAAGTAACATCAAGAAACCCGACATTGAATTGCTTCATCACTTCGGCTTTGATCTTTTCAGACATATTGGGTCTCATTCGGCGGACTTTTTGTTTTATTGGTGGATAGTCTTCTCTAGTAGGGAAACTGTGAACCACAATATCTGTGTCGAGTCCTGGCATGTCTTCATAGGACCAGGCGAAGATCTCAACATATTCATTCAACAACTGAACTAAGCGCTCTTTGAAATTCGACTTCAAGTTGGCACCCATTTTAACCTCTCTCCTGTCTTCGGCAGTACCCAAGTTGATAGTCTCTAACAACTCTTCATGGGGCAGAATAGCCCTCTCTTCCTGTTGTAGAAGTCTATCCAACTCTCCAGGCACTTCACAGTCTTAATCACCTTCGTATTCGGCATGATTGACCAGATCTTCAGAGTCACTGAAGGCCACAGCAGAATTGTTACCCATGGAATCCGAAGTGGATGGGTACCTGCATTTTGTGAGTGTGGGTGTGTGTAAGGGATAGCCACCTTTAAACAAAATAAAATGTAAAAATAAAGAAAATTAACACAAAAGTTTATAGATGAAAACGTCCATGATTCATTAAAAATGGCATATGAAAATGAAGAAATCAAGCCCTTACAAATGGACCTATATGCCCCGGGTAAGGCACAAGGCAAAAAGAGTGTACGAATTGTTTAATAGTTATTACAAACCAACTGAAAATGTTCAAAAGATAAATTACTGATTGATGAAAGTAATGGGAACAAAGTCTTTCGCCTCCCAGTTGTTCAATCCTCCTTCAATGGTTGGAAAGATCCAGTCTTCAAAATTACTCTCATCTTCAACATCTTCCAAAGCATGAACTCCGTGATGAGTGATCTTTAATGGTGGTCCTCTAGCCCGGGAGCGACGCACAACTTTCTGATTAGCAGCAGTGAAACCCAAACCGAAATTATTCGTCTTGAAAGGAAAATCTGGTAGCTGACCCCACATTGTACTTCCTCCTTCCTCGATCACAGCCTTCGCATCTTTAAGGCATGACATCCGGGACACAGGCTTGGTAACTGCAGGCACAGAAGTTATTGTTTTGGCCGTCGCAATTTCAGGAGAAACATCTTCAAAGTGTTGGAAAGGTGTTTCTATGAATTCACCATCTAACTCCACATAGCGGAAAGAGTTAAGGTGGCTTATCATATACTCCTCCTCACCATGAACTGTTATGATCTTACCCTGGACTGGGTACTTGAGCATCTGGTGTAGGGAAGAAGTGACTGCCCCAACATTGTGGATCCATGGTCTTCCCAACAAGCATGAACATGAAGGACGAATGTCCATCACATAAAATGTAGACTTGAAAATTTCTGTTCCCACCTTAATTGGGATGTCCACTTCTCCGTGAACCATCCGCTTAGAACCGTCTAAGGCTCTAACAATGATATTATTGGGCTTTAAGGTCAAACCCTCACAGTTCAATCTGTCCAATGCTTTCTTTGGTAGGACATTCAAAGACGACCCGGTATCAACCAGAACGTGAGCAAGTATGGTCCCTCTGCACTCTACCGAAACATGCAGCGCATCATTATGCTTTCTTCCCTTAGATGTTAGATCGGCATCAGAGAAACCAAGACCATTGTTGGCGGTTAGGCTGGCTACACACTCTTGAAACTGATCCGCAGAAGTTTCTTGAGGCACGTGCACCGTCTTCAGGAATTTGATTAAGGCTTTGGCATGAGCCTCAGAACAGAGCAATAGGGCCAGCATGGAGATTTTTGAAGGGGTTTGCCCCAGTTTTTCTACGACATCGTAGTCGCTCTTCTTGATTATCTTTAAAATTTCCTCCATTTCCTTTTGGGTGGTCTCGGGGATAACCAAAGGCTGAGCCCCCGTCCTGACGGGCGCTTCTTGGATCCCCTTACCTTTATCAGCCGTAATAGCAGAGGGTAAAACTTCAGGAGTAACAATTTCTTCAATCACTAGACTTCGCATAGATATCTTGACTGGCACACGAGCACTTGATGGTCCGAAGACTGCCCTTGGAGGAGCAATCTCCGGAGAGAAGATTCTTCCACTACGAGTTATCTTACTTGTCCCTGCAATATTTCCTATGTCAGGAGTTTCTTCATCGGAATCTTCTTCGAATGATTTGATCTGCTTAACACCATGGTAGAAGATCTCTCCTCCATAATTCCATGGTATTATCTTGTTGGACTTATATGGGATAGGCCCCGGCATGGTAATATTCATCGGTACAAACTTTAGATCGGGTGTAATCTTAACAGGCCTTTTGCAGGTCTTGGAAAGATTGTCGGAAATGGTGATTATAGCAACATCATTGATTGGGGTAACAGGAGTAACAGGAGTAACATGAGTTTTCTGAAAGAGGATCTCTTGATTATCCATCAGGCGTTGGATGCCTGACTTCAATAGAGGACAGTCGGATTGCAAGGTCGAACAAAGGTAATAATCTTTTTCACAGCCTGGGAAGATCCCGACTTTCAACAGATTCATCTTGATCATTGGCAACAGAGTCATCAAGTTATCAACAACAACAACATACAAATCCTCTTCAATAGCATGGACATTGTGACCACGCTTCGGCATTGGGGCAGAAATCACATTCGGCTTTTCGGGCGCATCGAATTCTACCTCCTTGGCATCTATCAAATATTGGATCTTGTTTTTGAGGGCCCAACAGTTATTGGTGTCGTGCCCTATGCTATCTGAATGATAATCACATTTTACATTGGGATGATAATGTGGAGAAGTGGTATTTGTATTCTTCGGTGCCTCCCTCAAATTAGCAAGGTTTAATTTCAGGAGATGTGGAAGGATCTGAGCGGGTGTCATGTTTATCGAGGTATATTGCCGTTGTGGCCTTTCTACCATTTGTTGATAGGTTCTGGGTTGGTCATTCCTCGGTTGACTATTTCTAGGCTGATCTGATGCGGACTTCTGAATTAATACGGCCCCCACTGTTGGCCGGCGTTCCTCTCTTTCTCGATTTCTCTGGGTGTAAACATCAGAACTTTCCTTCTTGGCTTGGAAGGCCTTCTTGATAGCGGCTGAAGCAGATGCATCCTTCTGCATTTTACCACTCTTAATACCAGCTTCGACCCTTTCTCCTGTCAGAATTAATTCAGTGAACCCTGCAGATGAGCTCCCTATTAGGTGATTAAAGAATGGACCAGACAGCGTCCCTAAAAACATATCGACAAGCTCTCTTTCAGACAATGGTGGCTGCACCCTTCCAGCCAGGTCCCTCCACTTCTGGGCATAATCTTTAAAGCCCTTGTTAGAAACCATACTCATGCTCTGTAGTTGAGTACGAGTAGGCGCTAAATATGCGTTGTATTGATATTATCGGTAGAAAGCAGCAGCCAAGTCCTCCCAGTTATGTACATCAGCCCTCTCAAGCTGGTAGAACCAGTCCAATTGTGTACCCGACAAACTATCTTGAAAAAAATGGACCCACAGATCCTTATCAGAAGAGTGAGGTTGGATCTTTCTGACATAAGAACGCATATGCATCTTTGGACAAGACAAACCGTCGTATTTAGCGAATGTAGGCACTTTGAATTTAGGGGGAATGACGATCCCAACAACCAATCCCAGCTCTTCAAAATCCAGTCCAGGTACCCTTTGTACCTCCATGGCTGCCAACCACTCTTCCAGATTATTATATTTGTCGTCCGCAGGAGGGTACTGCTGCTCGGAGTAATCTTCATCCTCTTCAACTTCTTCTTCTTCAGCCTCAGACTCGGAAGGTACTGCAGCTCCTTTTCCTTTGCCGGTCCCTTCATCAGACGTCGAGGGGAACTCCAGGACTCTCCTAGCTTCATTCTCAAATATTCTTCCCAGAGTAGCTACTCCGACTCTTTTCTTTTTCTTTTTTCCTTTTTCCTTTTCTTTCTCCTTCTCTAACAGTGCTTTAAGGTCCTCTTGACCCTTTGCCAAGGTCATGAGGAGTTGTTGGAATTGCGAATTATGTGCTTGCAGATCTTTGACCGTCTGCTCTATATCCATCTCACTGAAATAAACAGCAGAAAGATAAGGAAACCTGGTGTGAAGACTTGTTTATGCATATGATGAATGATATGTTTATTCATGTAATGCATCCAAGGATTTAGAAATTCAAAGTTGTTGCAGACAAAAAGAACACACGTCATATTAATAAGAAGAAATTTGTCAGTACATAAATACCCCATGGGCAAAATATTACAAAGTTCTTAATGTAAAAAGACGTTGCGCATCCTTTTTGGCGCGATGTAAGTGTTAAGAGTCTCCTCTTCGTGAAGTCGGCGGGTAGGTTCCAAAACCTTCTTCTCACTGGCATAGAAGCTGGCCTCAAAAGTGTTCCGCTCTTCCTTGAGCTGTATCCAACTCTTTTGCAATTCTTCCAATGATGTTGGCATGTCTGGATGTAGGAAGGCGTATGGAACCTCTCCTTCCATAACAGGCTCTTTGATCACGGGGAGAATGTGAGGGTAAGGCATCATAAGACTCTGGGCGCGGGTTTGTAC
This sequence comes from Vicia faba, assembly GCA_948472305.1. Taxonomy (NCBI): domain Eukaryota; kingdom Viridiplantae; phylum Streptophyta; class Magnoliopsida; order Fabales; family Fabaceae; genus Vicia; species Vicia faba. The sequence goes on along the minus strand of OX451741.1, from coordinate 629,507,867 downwards.
CCACTTGAGGTAAGGATCAAGGGGGATGGAATTCTTGTGCCCCAGTGTCTTAATATCCACTTTGTTGGGCATCCTCCAAGCTCGGATAAACCATTGTTGAAGTCCTTGAGCGTCGTTGTCGAAGTTAAAAACCAAGTCAGGAATCAGCATATCATGAGGACCATCCCTTTGGGCATACCCAAATTGCCTCAGAGCTAAACAGGGGTTGTAGGTAATGCCTCCCCTAATTCCAAGTAGTGGGACATTAGGGAACTCCCACAATGATCAATAATGATGACATTTTCTCTGGACCGAGAACACCAATGAACATCAGAATGTGTAAGAGTCATCAACCGTTGTGACCACCTCAAGCCTTGTTCAATCTTCAAGACTGACTGGGGAAGGTGAGAAATAAACCACCTTGCTAGAAGAGGAGTACAACACATGAGAACAACTCTTTTCCTCATTGTTCGTGTGTAAAATGAGTGTAGGATGTCCCCAAGCAATGTAGGCACAGGATTCAGAGATATGAAAATCTTGACAGCATTCACATCTATAAGCTGATCAGGGTTTGGGAACAAGACCAACCCATAGATGAGAAGTGCTACAATCTCCTCAAAAGCTTGTAGATCTAAAGAATTCCAGCAGTCTTGTGCCTTCTCAAACAGAAACTTTGCCAAGAAACCCTTGACACCACTTCTGGTTTCCCAATAACCTTTAATATCAGATGGTTGCAAGTGTAATGCTTGAGCAACATCTTCAGGCTTTGGCTCTCTTTCCGTACCGTTGTAGGGTAGTTGATGGAGAATAAGAATCCTCAGAAGTTGAGAAAATTCCTCCAAAGTAGGTACTAGTTGGTAATCAGGAAACGTAAAGCAATGGTGTAGGGGGTCAAAGAACTGGAAGAGAACTTTCACCATGTCTTCTTCAATGTTGGAGTTGACCAAGTTGATAAGTCTACCATGTCTTTCACTGAAGGGAGAATTCTCTGGAATCTTGGAAGTAAGCTCCTTGAGTAGAGGAGGGATTCTCACAAGGTTGACTTGAATTGTTTTCCTGTGAAGAGATTCCATGACCTACAAAACAGGAACAAAGATGAAGATCCAAACCCTTGAAATGTTTAGTGGATGCAAATGATGCTTCATGATGTTCATGATGCATGCACAAGTATATGTACAAGAAAATCACACAAGATCCTAGTTTCAGGCTTGCATGGGGTTTCATAGGTAAGTACCCTCTTGAAGTTTGTTGGCTCAACCTGTCCTATAAATAGTAACCGAGTTCTAAGGAGCTCAATATCACCAAATTATTTTCTGTGTTCATTGTTTCAGTTTATCCACTTTACTGGCGACCGAAATATTCCAAGAAAACAACCCTCAATGAGTGTAGTATCGAGTATCTACCAACTTCGGACTGCACCAAAGCCGGTCATCTCACTATCCCTAAAAAGGCCAAGTTGGTCAAGTAAAGGTTCTAAAAGTCCATTAGTGCTTCATGACATCACTCAGCGGCCCCGTATTCTCTTTGATTAACTCAAAGGCTACCTATACCCACAAATATGTCGCACTAATATAGCTATTGCTTCAACCATGTCGGTATACCCCACACAGTTTCCACAACGTATTATTATTTACCTATGAATGTTTCCCAAATCCGGGTAGAGGATTTCAAACCCAAACAATAGAACCAAATGTAAAGCAATCAAGGAAAACAAGATAAGCATGTAAAGGTGATCTAAAACACTAAGGTAACCCCACTTTTAGAAATTGTCCCCAACAGAGTCGCCAGTTCTGTGATACGGTGGGAGAACTGACTTGAGGTTTTGTGTTTGTGTTCGCAATTGTGCGGTTTAGCAAGAGTCGCCACCGACTTTTTATTTTATCCAAAGGAAAGGTCAAAAAGCACAGGAAAGACCTTTGAGATGTTTTCTTGGGTTCGGGGGGTAGATCATGAAAAGGGAAGGTGCAAGCATCCTTTTCATCCATGGTTTTCCATGGGCTCTTAGTTACTTGTTTAGATCACTTGCTTTTGCTTTTCAATTGTTTGAAATGGTGCTTTGTGTGTGTGGTTTTGAAAATGCTTTGAAAAAGAGGCCATCGTTGTGGCAACCTTTGTAATGATTCTTGTTTGAATATATACAAAGGTGTTTGTCTTTTTGAAAAGATATTTCAATGTTTGAAAGTTTGATTTGGGGAATGTTTTGAATTGTGTTGTGAAGTGTGTTTGAAAATAGCAAGGATGTTTTGCAAGCTTTTGATCAAGTAACTTAAGAGTTATCTATCCTATTTTACTCAAAGATCTTTCCTATATGTTTTTAACCCTTTTGAAAGTGTTGTTTTACCATTGCATTTGGTAAACAACCTTGTATTAGGATGTTAAACGGGACAGGCGCGGGTCATCGCATACAATCATTGAAAGTAACTTGTGAGATGCTCTAGAAATTTTGTAAGGGACGAGATCATTTTATCGAAGGCAACATCGAGGGTCATCGAGGGACTATGATCTTTGTTTATCGAAGGGACATTTGCTAGAGTGTCTCATATTCGAGGGACATGATTGTATTTCTGAGGCAATAAGAGAGGTTACCCTAGAGGTGCACGTGTGAATTGTGTTTGTCATTTTCATGCATTTAGGTCTTGTATTAGGTCATCTAGCGATTGATTTTAGATTTTCGCATACAAACCCTAATCTCTAATCATGGCATATTTTGAAAGCATAAAGTGCGAGAATTAAAAATCTAAACTATTACAAAAGTATCCAGGGATGGGGTACAAATTATTACAAATGGGGATGAATCTCACAAAGATAACATTATCCAAATATCAAGTGTTACAACCAAATCGAATTGTCGCAATTCAATGTAAAGCCATAACAAATTATATAAAAAAAATCAATCAATTATGAAATGCATGTATTTATTCAAAAAATAAACCAATAAAAATCTATAAAAAAAGAAAGATTAAAGATTATATTACTATTATTCTTTGTATGTGTTTTATTAATTAGTTAAATAAAAAGTTAAAAGAAAATTTAATTAAACAAAATTTATATTATTCATGTATTTTTATTAATCAATAAAAAGGGTTTAAAGAAAAAAAATTAATTAGATCAATGTTCTTTATTATTTTTGGTGTTTTATAAAATAAAGCAAGATTATTTAATAAAACTAAATTTTAAAAAAATCAAGTTTTTTTATTATTAATGTTTATTATTAACAAAATAAAACAAATTAATTGAAATGAATTAATAGAAAAAATGTTAGCATTTGTTAATCAAAAGGAAAGAAATTAAATAGAAGAATGGGCTTAGGATGTAGAGATCAGGCCCATAACAATCATAAAAAGGAAGGGGGGAAAATAGAGAGGGGGGGGGGTGGCACCCTAGTAAAAGCAAAATGGGCCTAAGGGATTGGGGCCAGAAAGGCCCAGAGGCGAGTTTGTTCACATTTTTGGTTGGGGTCTGAACAAATTAGGGTTTGTTGTGTTTGGCTTTACAGCGGCGCTGCTCTCTCGTTCTTGCTCTTCATCTTTCTCACTCTCACGCGATTCTGATTCTCCCTAAGCCCTAGCCTAAGCCACCAGACCGCCACCTCTCCCTCTCATCTCCTCATGATGGTCAAAGGCTTTGTTGTAAACGGTATAGTTCGTTCTCTCTCTGAGTTTTACATTTTTTTCAGTTTGGTGTTTGATTCGCATGCTTGTCCAATTTTGTTTTTAATCTATGGTGTTTACATGCTTTGAGATGCAGTAAGGGTTTGAGAAAAAACGTACCTCGGGATTTTCTGGAAATAAAAATGGAGAGGAGAAAAGGGTGAGACGGTGGCACTTTCTTGGTGGCTTAGAGGTGGAGGGATGATGACGGCCAAGCGCTTTTCGGGTATCTCTTTCGTCCCTTTAGCACCTTGAAAGATGAGACTTGATGGCTTTTGACTTTGTTGTTTTTGTTGATGATGTTTATCTGAAACTTTGTTGTTCTTGATTGTTTCACTTCTGAAACTTTGATTATTGTTTTTCGTTGATGATGATGTATTTCTGAAACTTGTTTGCTATGCTTCTGAAACTCTGATTTCTCTTTCTTTCTCTCTTTGGATGTTGGTGATGATAATATCTCTGAAACTTGTTGGTTTTTTTTGAAACTCTTTTCCTCTCTTTTTGAATGTTGATGTTGATGATGAAACTTGTTCTGAAACTTATTGGTTTGGATTTGGGATGGTTGTTTATTGTTCTGAACTTATTTGCATAAGTTGTTTTGATGGTGAACGATGCGAGCTTGTTGGCTTTCACAGGGTTCTGTGGTTATTTGCAGTTTGGCTAGGCTTATTATAGTTTGGCAAAGCAGTTTGGCTAGTTTACAGTTTGGCCAAGGCTTGTTACAGTTTATGATTCACTGATTTTTTTGTAATTTGCAGTTTCAGGCTTGGTATTCTGTTTGATTGTTTACAGGGTTTTGTTTGATATGTTTGGGAATTGGTTTGTAGTTGGTTAACAGGCTTGGATAGGCTTTGGCTATGCAGGTTGAGAGTTTTTTTTTTGTTATAGTTTTGGCTGGCTTTTGATGACAGGGTTTGGTGGTTTGAGTTGTTGGGCTAATAGGCTTTGTGGTTAGCAGGCTGTGCAGTTTTGGCAAGCTTTGTATTTTTTCTGGTTTTGTAAACTTTGCAGGGCTTGGAGATTTGTTTTAGAACTGTTTGTACAGGTTTGCAAGTTTGGCTGTTTGTTGCTAGCTTGTGCAGGTTTGAGGGTTTGCTGCAGTTTTGGCAAGTTGGTCACAGTTTGGCTGTTTGTTGAGCTTGTGCAGGTTTTGCCATGGTTTTGTAGTTTGGCTATTGATTGTTATGCAGGTTGGGGGTTTTTTGTGAACCTCTTAACAGTTTGCAGTTTTGTTACAGTTTGGTTGTAACTGGTTTTTGAGAGGGCAGGTTTGGACTTCTAAGTTTTCAAGCTTGGCTGAATGTTCTCTCTCTCCTTTCAAACTGTCATTTGATAGTCTTATATCTTTTTCTTGTTTGTCACTTGTGACAGTCCTCTTTCCAAACTGTACACTTCAAAAGGTGATATCCTTCTCTCTTTCTCTCTCTCTATGAAAAAAGCATTTTTTGCTTTTCTTATTATTCTGAAAAGTTTGCCCCTTTTGACTGGAAAATGATGAACAGCTGTGACAAGTTTTGACTTGTGATTTTGGATTACCTCTTGCCTTTTACTGCCATCCTGCTGCATTTTACTGCTATCATGCTGCATTGCTACATTTGTACAGTTTGCATCCAATTTGTTTTGTAACTCAGTTTGGGCAATTTGTTTTGTAGCTCAGTTTGGCACCTTGCTTGTGCTGCTTGGTACAACAGGTTCCTGTCATGTAATGCATTGTATATTGGGTTATGCTTGGCACCTTGCTTGTGTTGTTTGGTACATCAGGTTCCTGTCATGTAATGCATTGTATATTTGGTTGTGCTTGGCACCTTGCTTGTGCTGTTTGGTTGCTGACTTTACAATGTTTCAGTTTGGCCTATGTTTGATAGTTTTGGCGCCTGCTGCATTTGAATAGTTTTTGCTTTGTTTGCATTCTTCTTTTACACTTTTATTTATTTTTCTTTGCGAACCAAGAAGAGCAATATTTTTATGATTTGCAAAGAGAAAAATAAAACGTGATGAAAAATAAGCATTCTGATTCCAGACGGCAAATTTTAATGATGAATTTTTCCTTTCTTTTTCTGTTTGAAAATTCTTTTCAATTAACTGTACTAATCTTCTTTTCCTTTGTCTTTTTCATGTGAGTGCAACTTGGACGGCGACAAAGCAGTAGAAGCCGGGGACTTTGAGAATGGGAGCAATGGAGCTTAGGCTTAGACTTAGATTTTCCCTTTATTGTAATCATTTATTTTTTTAAATACTATAAGTTGTAAAAGCTTACAATATTCAAATAATAAATTATTTTTGTAACAACATTTGGAATGAATGAAAAAAACTTTCATGAGATCATCTGATAATCCAATAAAACCTTCTACTGTCAAATAATATTACCATTCTTTCTTCAAGTCTTCACTGATTATTTAAGATTCTCAAATCAAAATAATTAAAATTACATTTCAACAATTCTAATCCAGATAACTTAAATTCCAAGTAATCCAAAAACTTTGCAGTCTCGTAACCTTGCAACCGCATTCCAAACGAAATACGCATTGTATATTCCAATAAACAAGCAAACATTTTACTCCATTAACAAACAAACATTTTATCAGACGCAAATTATCTGGTTAACCTGGATCAGACATAACCTGGATATTCCAAATAATAGTCTTAGCTCCTATCTCTTAACCCAGATAATCAAGCCTTGAGAACAACCAGTTAACTTTTCAGCAAACTTGAAAAAGTGTGAAAACATGTGACAGTTAATTAAATTTTTGAGAATTCAGTTTCTTTCTGAGAAATGCGAGAGAAACCCTAATTCTTGATCTGCTATCAAAGAAAAGTCTGTTTGATCAATTCCTGAGCCAATCTTGAGAATATGAGAAAACCCTAGGGTTGTGATTTCTTGTGAAACAAGGAGGGAAAATTTTGGGGTACAACACAGAGGATGAGATCAGAGGGCGCGTGATGATCCTCAGAAGGTGAGGTGTGTTGGATATATTAGATATGGATCCAGAGGATGAGATCAGATGGTGCGTGATGATCCTCAGAAGGTGAGGTGTGCTGGATCTGGTGAAAATAATGGAGAAAATGCCAAAAGCTCACGCCTGGGATCGAACCCAGGACATGAGCTTCATACTTCCTTCCTCTGACCAACTGCGCTGGATGTCTCAATTGTTAATATAATAAAAACAATAAATCAAAAGCCAAATTAATTGCCATGCTCAGAACACGCGCGAATTTTCAAATGTCCCAATGGTTGCTTGACACGCCAGCGTCTTCTTCCTTGGACAATTGCTTTAGGTAAAACACTTTTATCTATGAACATTTGTTCGTAGCTACAACCATGTCCATCTCTAAAATCATGTACATGCAATATAAATCAATTGTAATGGTACCAATCAACTCGTCTTGGTCTCACGAGTGTCATGGTACCCCATTCATGGTCCAATTTTCCCTATATCAAAAAATCCTAAATCGAGCTCTTAAACCCTAGCAATAGTGAATCTGGATTCCGGAACTGTTAGTACAATTAAACTATATAGAAAGCTTGCAATCATGATTATGAACAAGAATATATGGATAACATGCGTTTAGGATGCGTAAAACATTGAAATCGAGTTTGAATTTTTGTGCAAACTGTGATGTTGTAACGTGATGATTTTGGATGCTTCAAGGCTGGAAAACGATGCTATTAGCTTTCTGAGATGTCCAGGAATGGTTTAGGAGACATGGAATGGTTCGAATTGACCCGTGGAAGAAGATATGTCTCACACTTTTCTTTGAATTTTTGCAGTTTTGTTCTGCCTCCTCCCACGATTCTAACCCTTGTTCTTTCCTTGGATGTGTTCCCTATATATCATAGAGTGAATTAGGGTTGCAAAAACAAATCACATCTTTGAAAGTTTTGAAGATTTGATTTGATTTTCATGGAATATGTAAATTTGCTATATTGATCCAAATTATTCCTTTCTTGTATCAATTATGCTTGATTCGTTTTGGCCTTTATAATTCAGCATATTTTGATTGCCAACCTGTCCAAAAATCAAATCAAATCATATCTTTTCTATTATTCGTCAATTATTTGATTTAATTCACTTTTTAATTAACAAAAAATCAAAATAATTGAAAAATTAAGCAAATAATATGTGGGTGAATATTTGAGTCGTGGACCACATTATAAGTGAGGTGCAAGCATAAAAAGTTAGGCCCATTTAGCAAAAAATGCATTTTTGAGCACATTTGACTTTTGACAATTTTGCAAAAAAGGTTAACTTTGCCAAGGCATATCTCCTCCAATTTTAACCCTAGAGAGGTGTTCTTTGACTTTTTAGAAAGCTTAGGGTCACCCCTAAGCAACCCTTTTGGTCTCATCTCTATTGAGTCTTCCATGTTCATGTATGAAGCTTTGACCCAAAAGGTGTTTTTGTTGACTTTTCAAAAGGACCTATAATGTCAAAATTCATATCTTTTTATGAGTGCATATTTTGAACTTGTGAGATAAGGATGAATTGTAGGTAATTGCATCCTCTTAAAAATGAGCTTTGGATGGAAAATTTCTGATAAAGCATGAAGAAGTTATGCTTGGTCAAAGTTGGGTTGACTTTTCCTAGAAAACCCTAATTTAGCAACTTTTGGGTTTTGATGAATTTGGAGTTTCCTTGAGGAATCATGATCAACCCTTGATCAAATGATGGATAACACTTCAAAATGATGATGTTCACCAAAAATCTTGAAGTTTGACTGTATGTGGGCCACAATTGACTTTTGACCTAGTATAGTTGATTCTCAAGCATCTGAGCAGTTGGCTGGGCAAACTTCTTGTGCAAGGCATGAAACTTGACATGTAGGGTCTTGAGAACATATTAAGACCATGGAGAGCATAGGAGACCTTTTTGGTCCTCTCATCTAGATGAAAAATGAAACCCTAATTTGAGGTATACTACCTTAGGAGAGAGTTGGTCTAGTCAACTCTTGGACTTCCTTGAGCAACTTGGGGACCTCAATTGACATGTATTGAGTAAAATGAGAGGGAAAATTTTAGGGTACAACAGGGGTGTACAAATTAAACAAGGATTGCAAGAATGTAAACCTAATTAGTCTATTACAACCGTATTGAATTGGTATCAATGTACAAGGAATTAAATAAACATAAAGTACAAAATGAATAAATGTATAAAAATGCAAAATGTAAAGAAAATGGATCTTTGTTTGATTTTCATGAGAAAAAGGGAAATTGTCTTAACCTAATTAATTAAAGAAAATAATTAATTAAACTTAAATTTATTAAGAAAAGATTTTAAATAAAACCCTAATTCTATTAATTGATCAAAAGAAAATCAGTTTAAGAAAAGTATTTTTTGGTATTTTTGTCTTGAAAATATTTATAGCATTATAAAATATTTTGGCCTTTTTTATATAAATAAATATATTTTAATAGGTGTAAAATAAAAATAAATACTAACCTAGTTTTAATTAAATTTACAAGACTAGTTAATAAAAATAATAAAGTATAGTTAAATAAAATATTTTTTATGAGAAAAATAAAATAAGCTAAGTAAAATTGAAAATCTAATTTTTGTGATTTTTTAATATTAGGAAAAATATTGAAGAAAATAAAAATGAAATAAATATAAATAAAAATAGAAAAATAAATAAACTTGGGTCAGGGGTGCAAACAGCCTGTAGGGGGTTAGCTAGCAAAAATAAAAACAAGCCAGGCCCAAAGAGGCGCAGCGCCTGCCAAAAAGACAAAAATCAGAAAGCAAAATGTGAAAAAATTAAAAAGGTACCACTGGGGCTCGAACCCAGGTCCCAAAGGTTACAAGCGCGCGCTTCTACCACTGGGGTGACTATACATCCGTTAACATAGCCAAATCAATAAATATATATAAGGCAAAACGCGCCCTGATGACTTCATCTTCAACCTCCGTCCAGACCAACTGTAACTTGCTCATTTCTCATAAAAAATGAAAACTGTAAACATGAAACTTGTAGCAAATTTTCTCACGGTTTCAGAAATGTAAAGCATTAAAACTATAGATCAAAGATAAGCATGAATTTTAATGGCCCTAATTTGAAACCTAAAAATCTCATAAATTTCAGTTTCAAAATTCTCTAAGCTCAAGCAAAATTAATGGAAACTATGGACATGGTTAGCTTTAGGGAAATGATATCTACATGTTTTGTTCACAAATAAATCATTGATGATGCCTGTATGAGGAGTTCAAAGTTAAGAAAACTTACCTCAAAACTGGAAATCGTGTTTTGAGTTTGAACTTGTTTCAAGTGATGGTGATGATCAGATTAGCTTCCTTGAGGTCCCAGGAAGCTAATGCAATGATTATCTTGAGCAATGGATGGCTGAAATGATCTGGAGAAGTCAATGTGCAGAACTCTGTTTTTGGAAATGGAGGATGATGTTAATGGTGTTGCAGTTTTGTAACAGGGTGTGGGATCAACTCTATATGATGTTTAGAAGCTTTGGAAACCAAAAGGCTAAGAAACGCACGAGTAGATTATGAGTTTCAAGTTTTTGTTCAGTTTGTGTGAAAATGGAAGTGTGAAGTGTGATTCTGAGTTCTAGCTCTTTTCAGTGGTCAAGCATTCGTGTGTTTTTGTCAAAATGGTTTGTGTATGTATAAACAAAAGTGTTTGAGACTTTGGACAATCAGAAGTACAAGTTTCTAGCTTTTGTCTAGGTTACTTGATTTTGAAGAAAAGAGGGAAACAAGTTTCAAGAAGAGGTACAAGCATGAGATGGGTGATTGTAAGTGTTTGAAACATTTATCCTGAGTTATAGGACTTGTTTGATCATAAGAGAACAAGTGCAAGGCTCATGAAACAAGTTTTGAATAAGTTTTGTTTCATGACCACATGTTCTTAAAATTATAACTTGAGATCCAAGCACTTTTGGGAGAAGTTATGTGATGAAAAATTGTATATTTCATGGAGATATAAAACTTTCATGTTGGAAGTTTCTCTTGAATCATCTTGCATCATGGTGAAAATTTTGCTCAAAGTTATGAAAAAATAAGAAATTTCCAACACTTAGAAAAATTTCTAAGTTTAGAAATTTTAACTTTTCAAAATGAAATCTTGAATTTTTGATTTCTTGATGAATAAGTTTCATATTTTGACATGTTTTGATGAATTGTGATCTTTGGTACTTGAATTTGACTAAAAAGTCAAAGTTTGACTTTTCAGTATACAGTTGACTTTTGATCAGTTGACTGCAAAATTGATCTATCAATCCAGTGGAATTGCAATGTTTTGAACCATGTAATTAGGTCAAAATGATGCAATTGGACTCTTGAGATCATGCCTTAAACCAATTGATCATTTGCTAGGTCAAAAATCAGAAATTGCCCTTTCCAAGTCAAAACCCTAATTTTGACCATTTTGCCCTTTTGGAGATTTGATCAAATTTCTTGAGGAGTTATGGTCCAAACTTGATCAATTGATACATATGAGTTTAAAATGTTGATGTGGATAAAAAATTATGAAGTTTGACTGTAAATTGGCCATAGTTGACTTTTTCCCTAATACATCTGATTTTTAGGTCAACTACTCAATTGACTGATCAAAAATGTGATCCAAGGCTTGAAACTTGACATGAGTAATATTGGGGGTCCATAATGATCCATGAAAATCATATGGGGCATAGAAAGTTCAAAAATCCTTGTGCAAACTCAAACCCTAATTTTGGTCATTTGTGCTTAAGGAGGTGTCTTGAGCTAATCAACCCTAATGCAGTCTTAAGCTAAGGAGATCTTGTAAGAAAATTATTGATAAGTGAGAGGGCAAATTTTGGGGGTACAACAACAGGTAACAAAAAATTTAAATGCAAAATCGTCCAATGTTTTCATGAAATGAGCATATGATATATGAAATCACAACCCTTAACAAATGGACCATTGTGCCCCGGGCAAGGCACAAGGTTTAAAGTCATTGTTTTAAAAGAAATTACAAAAAAACTTCTTAAATCAATAAAAATTGGAAATAAAAATTACTCTTGGCTGAAGGAGATTGATACAAATTCTTTGTCCTTCCAGTTGTTAAGTCCACTGTCAGTAGTTCAGAATATCCATTCTTCCAAATTTGTCTAATTTGAAGGGGATATCAGGAAGATGTCCCCAGACAGTGCAACCTCCATCTTCTACAACAGCTCGAGCATCCTTTAGAGAGGCCATTCTTGGTGTGTCCTTAGCAATCTTAGGAGTAGCAGGAGTAGCTTTAGAAACATAAATCGTTGGAGGGAGTACTTCAAATTATTGGTAGGGTTTTAATGAATTCACCGTCCATTTCAACATATTTGAAAAGAATTTAAATGACTGACCATATATTCTTCCTCTTCATAGACTGTGACAATCTTCCCTCACTGGGTATTTCAACTTTTGATGCAATGTAGAGGTAATTACACCTTCCCCATGAATCCGTGGGCGTTCGAGAAAGCATGAATAGGTCGGGTGGATACCCATTATATAAAAAGTTGAATTGAGAACTTGAGATCCCACCTTGATCGGAAGATCAACCTCTCCGTGGACTATTCTCTTCTACCCATCAAAGGCTCTTACCACAATATCGCTAGGTTTCAGCACCAACCCCTCACAGTCCAATATATCCAGAGCACCTTTTGGTAATACATCCAGGGAGGAACCTGTATCAACTAACACATGTTCCAAAGTAGTGACTTTACACTCAATAGAGATGTGTAGAGTCTTGTTATGATTATTTCCTGTCGGAGTTAAATCTGCATCAGAAAAGCCTAAACCATTATCAGCAGTTAGGCTTGAAACACAATTCTTAAATTGATCAACGGTGGTCTCTTGTGGTACATGGTAATTCTTCAGGAATTACAACAAAGCTTGGGCATGTGCTTCAGAGCATAATAACAAGGACAACATGGATATCTTGGAGGGTGTCTTCCCTAGTTGTTCAACTATTTTGTAGTCGCTTTTTCAGATAATCTTCATAATCTCTTCCATCTTTTGTCTTGAAGGGTCTTCAATTTTAACATCTTTTGAGGGTGCTTCCATCTGGGCAGGCTCAGTTACTTTCTCTTTACCTCGGGCGTCAGCAGTTGGCCTAACAGCAGGAATATGAACAAGTTTTGTAGTAGTTGTTGGAGGAGAGATCTTCGGAGAGAAGATCCTTCTTGTCCTAGTGACCTTACTAGTTCCGGAAATGTTTGTAAATTCAGGATCTTCATTTTCAATAATCCATGTCTCTTGCTTGACACCATGATAATAAACTTCTGCCCCATAGTTTCAAGGCACAACTTTGTCATAGGAATAATGGACTTGCCCCAGTGTAGTGATAATCAGGGGAGCCACTCTTGGCTCAACAGGAATACTTATAGGGCCTTTAGAGGTTATCCTAATAGGAGTATTTGAAATGGTGGTCATGGAAACATCTTCAAGTCTCAGATCTTGAGATATACTTTCAGGAAAACTCGTCATGGACGAAGTTTTCTCGAACAAAATTTCATGGATATCAATCAGGCGTTGGATACCTTTCTTCGGCCATTAGTTTGGGAAGCACAATGGTAACAGTTTTCAACGTATCCCAGAAATAATCTGGCTCTTAACATATACTTCTTAATGGTCATTAAGGGAGTAGTCCAAATCACTGATGGTGGAGACAAATGAGACATTATCAATGGCATTGACACCTTTATCATGATTGGGCATGGGTGCAGTAATCACATTAGGGGTTTGTGGAGGGTCAAACTCAATCACTATATTGTCAATCAAATCCTGGGTCTTGTTCTTCAATTCCCAACACTTATTGGTATCATGTCCAAGACTGTTTGAATGGTAAGCACATTTTGCATTGGGATTATATTTCAGAGAGGCTGTGTTAGGATTAGAAGGGGGTCCTGCAATGAAATGAGTTTAGCCTTTAACAGATGTTGCAATTCTTGATATAAAGGCATATTAATCCTATTAAATTGTCTTAACAGGGTGTTTGACCTTTGTCGGTTACTCTGTTGTCTTTGTTGCACTAGTTCAGGATTAGAAATCAATACTGCTCCTACCAACTGATAAATATCATTCTTGATACAGCTCCTTTGTCCATAAACAACATTAGTTTCCTTCTTACCAACAAATGGTTTCTTTACAGCACTAGAGGTTGAAGCCATTGGGATCTTCCCACTTTTGATTTCACTTTTAACTCGTTCGCTAGTCAAAATCAGTCCAGTAAACCCTGACCACGAACTCCCAATTAGAAAATTAAAGAACGGACCAGTTAGAGTACCCATGATCATGTCCACTAATTCTCTGTCAGTCAAAGGGGGTTGCACCCTTCTAGCCAGGTCCCTCCACTTTTGGGCATACTCCTTAAAGCCTTCGTTCGAGCCCATAGTCATACTTTCTAATTGCACACGAGTTGGTGCAAGATCAACATTATATTGGTATTGTCTGTAGAAGGCAGCATCCAGATCCTCCCATGTGTGGATATTAGTCCCCTCTAGTTGATAAAACCATTCCAACTGAGTTTTGGATAAGCTTTCTTAGAAGAAATTAACCCATAACTTCCTATTGGCGGTGTATGGTTGAATCTTGCGGACATATGACCTTAAATGGAGTTATGGACAAGAGACCCCATCATATTTGGCGAAGACAGGAACCTTGAATTTGTGGGGAATGACCACCCCAGGGACCAAACCTAAGTCTCTAAAGTACAAACCAGGCACTGCTTGGACCTCTACATCCTTAAGTCGGTTTTCCAGTTGTTTGTATTTGTCATCCGCCGAAGGGTACTGCTCTTCGGAGTAGTCTTCGTCCTCAAAAATCTTGTTATTTCACACCCAACCCTGGTGCTTCTAACATCCTTGTCTTGATTGTCGTCTTCCTCGGAGGAGACATCTTCAACTTGAGCCAGTCGGGCAGGGCCTTGAACCTCCTTCCCATGTTGATAACAACCTGTTTCTTAGTCTTCTTCTTTGTGACGAGAAGCACCATCATATCTTGTTGACCTTTGGTTAGGTTCAGGAGAGTCTCTTGGAACTGTGTGTGTTGAGTTTATAAATCTTTGATGGTTTGCTCTAGAGCCATCTTATACTGAAATAAATAGTAAAAAGATGAGGAAAGCTGTATCAGAAAACCTACTTATGATATGATGCATGATATGCGGTTGCAATGTTTTCAAGGATCTCAGGATATTTAAATTTGCTAACCAAAAGGGAAACAAAAACAACAATTGCATTAATAAGTCCAAAACTTACAATTTCCCCTTGGGCTTACAATGGATAAAAAAAAGAGTGTCAAAAGACAACAAAGTGAACTTATAAAACAAGAGACTCAAGTCTCCCACGGGCGTTTCCTTTTTGTGTCGATGTAAGTGTTCGGGCTCTGCTCCTTGTGAAGTTGCTTTGTGAGCTCCAACACTTTCTTCTCGCTTGCATAGAATCGAGCTTCAAAGGTGTATCGTTCTCCCTTGAGTTGAATCCATGATTTTTGAAATTCTTCGAGGTCATTAGGCATGTCACAGTGGAGAATAGTATAAGGAATATCCCCTTCGGTAATGGGCTCTACAACTATTGGCAGGATGGCTGGATATGGCATCATGAGGTTTTGAGCGCGAGCTTGCACCCATTTGAGATAAGGCTCTAAAGGAATAGAGTTCTTATGTCCCAAAGTCTTGCTATCAACCTTGTTTACCATGCCCTAAGCTTGTATAAACCTTTGACGATAACCTTGAACATCATTCTCGTAGTCGAACATAATACCCTGGATAAGTGCATCATGAGGACCATCTCTTCGAGCATAACCAAATTGTCGTAGACCCAGAGAAGGATTATAAGTAATACCTCCCCTAATTCCAAGGAGCGGAACATTAGGGAACTCCCCACAGCGGTTAATGATAGTGACATCTTCCAGAGATCAAGAACCCCAATAAATATCCGAATGAGAGAGCGACAACAACCGTTGAGACCACCTCAAGCCCTGTTCATTCTTCAATACTGACCGGGGAAGGTGCAAAATAAACCACCTAGATAGAAACGGTATGCATCACATAAGATCCCCTCTCTTCCTCATAGTACGAGTGTCAAGAGAATGTAGAATGTCTCCAAGCAAAGTAGGCACAGGGTTACGAGAAAGGAAATTTTTGACAACATTCACATCTATGAGTTGGTCTGGATTAGGGAACAATGTCAAACCATAGATTAGAAGAGCCAGGACTTCTTCAAAAGCTTGAAAATCCATAGCATCCCAAAATAGTTGAGCCTTTTCTAATAGAAATTTAGCTAGAAAACCCTTGACTCCACTCCTTGTTTCCCAATTAGCTACAATGTCGGACCGCTTCAAATGTAAGGCTGATGCAATCTCTTCAGGTTGCGGATATTTCTCTAAGGTGAATGGCACTTAATCAAGAACAAGTACTCCTAATAGTTGAGAGAATTTTCCATTGTGGGCACTATAATACGGTGGCAGAACCGAATGTTATACTGGTTTTGCGTTTGTATTTGCAAATGTTGCAGTAAGCAAGAGTCGTCACCGACTTTTCTTTTATCTAATAAAGAAAAGGGTGAAAAGAACAGAAAAAGTCCTTTCGTGATTATTTCTGAGTAAAGGGGTAGATTATGGAAAGGGAAGGTGTTAGCACCCTTTCCATCCGTAGTTATCTACGGGCTCTTAGATGCTTAGCTCATTTTGAAAATACTTTGTGCTCTGTGTGTTTTTAAAAAGTATTTTTGAAACGCCAATAGTAAGGCGATTTTCTTTATGATAACTCTTGTATCAGTCCCCAAGAGTGTTGATAAAGCATTTGAAAAATGATTTTGGAAGTGTTTGTGTATATGAAAAAGTGTTTTTTTAGCATAGCATTTAAGAACTATCTACTTTACTCGAAAGGTTCGTTCTTTTCCTCCTTTCCTTTAGACAGTGCTATCATACTATTAGTGAGTAGGTAATCTTAGTCGTTGGATGTATGAGGGACATTCGAATGGACGTTTTATAGTCACAAAGGCAACTGGGCAAGAAACCTTAGTAACTATCCTAGGGTTTTAAGATCATTGTTTACCGAGGCAATGTCGATAGGGTCATCGAGAGACTTATGATCTTTTTAAACCGGAGGGTAGCCACTAAAAGCTCTCACGTTTTGAGAGTTGTGACTATTTTTCCGAAGGAAACTAAAGTGGGAGTACCCTAAAGGTGCACATGTGAGAGTGTGTTATGTTCAGTTATTTATCTTGATGTTTAGGAAATCATATGATCGACAAAGCTTTCTTAGACCTAGGAGCAAGCGTAAGCTTAATGCCTTTGGCAGTCTGCAAGAGGTTAAACTTAGGAGAACTACAACCAACCAAAATGTCTTTACAACTAGAAGATAGATCTGTCAAGTACCCCACAGGGATATTAGAGGATATACCAGTTAGAATAGGTCAGTTGTATATCCCAACCGATTTCGTGGTAATGGATATTAAAGAAGATGGCGAAATCCCGATTCTCTTAGGAAGACCATTCTTGTCAACCGACAGAGCTATAATCGACGTTAAGAAAGGAAAACTTACCTTCGAAGTAGGAGATGAAAAGATACAATTTATCCTCTCTAAATTCCTTATGGCACCTGTGATAGGAGATGCATGTTATGCAATCGACATCATTGATGAATGCGTAAACGAACTTGAGCAAGATGAATCCTTAATTAAACTACCACCAACACCCATTCTAGAGGATGGTGGATATAAAGAACCTTACATTGATGACAACCTCTTTGAATGTTTAGCTCTTACACCCGATCCTATGCCGTGTCTTAAAAATCCATCTCTAGAACTCAATGAACTACCCAAGAATCTAAGATATGAGTTTTTGGACGAAGAGATGAATCGCCCAGTTATAATTAACGCCACTCTACGCCAAAACGAAACAAATCAACTCTTAGATACCTTGCGAAGATACCCTTTAGCATTAGGATATAAAATCTCTGAGTTGAAAGGGATAAGCCCGTCCGTATGCATGCATCAGATCATGCTAGAAGAAAATTCAAAACCCTCTAGAGAGCATCAGAGAAGAATAAATCCTATTATGAGTGATGTAGTTAAGAAAGAAGTTCTTAAGTTACTGGAAGCTGGTATAATATATCAGATATTGGATAGTGAGTGGGTAAGTCCTGTACATGTGGTTCCGAAGAAAGGAGGCATCATGGTTGTTGAAAATGATAAGGGAGACAAAGTAGCAAAACAAACAGAAGGAGGATGGCGTATGTGCATCGATTACAGAAAGCTAAATAAGGCGACTAGGAAAGATCATTTCCCACTTCCATTTATAGATCAGATGCTCGAACGTCTAGCTAGGCATTCGTATTTCTGTTATCTAGATGGATATTCCGGATTTTTCCAAATCCCTATTCACCTAGAGGACCAAGAAAAAACTACATTCACCTGTCCTTATGGAACGTTTGCCTATAGGAGGATGCCCTTTGGACTCTGTAATGCACCTGCCACCTTCCAACATTGTATGATGTCCATTTTCGCGGACTATCTTGACGGAATTATGGAAGTATTCATGGATGATTTTTCTGTATGTGGATTCGATTTCAAAAATTGTCTCTCGAACCTTGAGAAAACCTTAGAAAGATGTGTGGAAGTGAACCTTGTGTTGAATTGGGAGAAGTGTCACTTTATGGTCAACGAAGGAATATTTTTAGGGAATATCATCTCCGAGAGAGGGATAGAAGTTGACAAAGCCAAAATGGAAGTTATAGAGAACCTCAACCCACCTAAAACCGTTAGGGAAGTACGAAGTTTTCTAGGACATGCTGGATTCTACCGACGCTTTATAAAAGACTTCTCCAAAATAACAAAACCCTTAACTAACCTTCTTATGAAAGATGCTGGATTTGACTTTAATGAGAAGTGTCTTGAAGCCTTCAACATTCTAAAACAAGTGCTGATTTAAGCTCATGTCATTCAACCCCGTGACTGGGAGCAACCATTTGAAATCATATGCGATGCTAGTGACTATGCAGTTGGGGTTGTCTTAGGGCAAAGAAAAGACAAGAAATTACATGTCATTTACAATGCCAGTAGAACCCTAGATACCGCCCAACTTAACTACACAACTACAGAGAAGGAATTGCTAGCTGTAGTATTCGCAATCGATAAGTTCCAATATTATTTAGTAGGAGCTAAGATTGTAGTTTATACTGATCACGCAGCAATCCGATATCTGTTATAAAAAAGACGCTAAGCCGAGATTGCTCAGGTGGATTCTCTTACTCCAAGAATTTGACTTAGACATTAAGGATAAGAGAGGCACTGAGAATTTAGTAGCCGATCATCTATCTAGGCTAGAACATTTGAAACCAGATCTAATACCAATAGACGATCACTTCACTTACGACAGACTGATAGCTAGGATAAACACAATGAGCGAGGATGACTCTGAAACCTATAAAGAATTTAAACAGGAAAAAGTCTCAATGATAAGAAACGTACATTGGTACGCAGACATTATGAACTATCTAGCTGCTGACATCATACCCCCAGACTTAAGTTTTCAACAAAAGAAAAAGTTCTTCAATGACATCAAAAGCTTTTATTGGAATGAACCACTCTTGTTCAAAAGAGGAATAAACAACATCTTTAGACGATGTGTTCCAGAGGAGGAAGTGGAAAGCATCATCAAACATTGTCATGCCGTGCCTTATGGTGGACACGCAAGCACATCAAAGACATGTGCCAAAATCTTTCAAGCAGGCCTTTACTGGCCAACTTTATGGCGAGATGTCCACACTTACATCACCAAGTGTGACCGATGTCAACACACTGGGAACATTTCAAGGCGTGACGAAATGCCATTAAGAAATATTCAAGAGGTAGAACTCTTTGACGTATGGGGTATATATTTCATGGGGCCTTTTCCATCATTAATGGGAAATAAATATATTCTTGTGGCAGTTGACTACGTGTCCAAGTGGATATAAGCAATAGCGGCCCCCACAAACGACACGAGAGTAGTGATCAAATTGTTCAAGAACATCATATTCCCTAGATTTGGAACATCCCGTCTAGTCATAAGTGATGGAGGATCGCACTTTATATCCAAGATATTCAATAAACTTTTAAACAAATACGGAGTCAAACATAGAGTAGCAACACCATATCACCCTCAAACCAGTGGCCAAGTGGAGGTATCGAATAGGGAAATCAAGAAAATCCTAGAAAAAACCGTGTCAATATCCAGAAAGGATTCGTCTGGAAAGCTGAAAGATGCACTTTGGGCCTATAGAACAGCTTACAAAACCCCTATTGGAACTACCCCATATCAATTGGTCTATGGAAAATCCAGCCACTTACCTTTCGAGTTAGAACACAAAGCCTATTGGGCTATAAAATCCTTGAATTTAGACTACCTAAGAGCTGGAGAGAAACGAATTCTGGACATACATAAGTTGGAAGAACTCCGCCTAAATGCTTATGAGAATGCCATCATCTATATAGAAAGAACAAAGATATGGCACGACAAGAAAATTACTAAGAAAGAATTCAATGTAGGCGATCCTGTTCTTCTGTTTAATTCCAGATTATGACTTTTTCCTGGCAAGCTACGTTCAAGATGGACAGGTCCATTCGAGGTATCAAAAGTGTTAGTATCAAGAGTTGTAGAAATCAAGAATAACTCAAGCGCTCCTTTCGTGGTAAATGGACAACGACTGAAGTTGTATAGAGGATGTGACCTGCCTATTGACTACTCTAGTCAGACTCTGATAGACCCACCAATCCCAACGTGAAAAGTAAGATCTTATCGTCAAGCTAACGACGTTAAACAAAGCATTGTGTGGGAGGCAACCCACGATCTTTTTTCTTTATTTTTAATTTTTAAATTTTAATTTTTCTTTTATGTAATTAAATTTATAATTTTGGAATGACTCATCTATCTTTTTCAGGACCAAGTGCTCTTATATCACCTTTTTCAGATGGATTTCGTTGATGGACTCGATGTCATCTTCAAAGACGACGCTCAGAGGGAGCGATTTGCTACACTGTCTGCTCGACCGATGCTTCCGACTAGATACCTTGATTCTGCTTGCATGGATGCACTAGGCATTGAAGCCAGTATCCGTTATTTGTGCCATCAGGCCAGTTGGGATGCATATGCTGACGAGATCCACGTGACCTACAGGAACCTCACCTTAGAGTTCCTCAGCTCACTGGAGTATGAGCCCTATGTTGGCACCAGACAGGACCGTGGGCGGATTAGTTTTCGCATGTTCGGAGCAGAGTATGCTTTTACTTTGAGACAGTTTGGAGATCTGCTTGGATTCGAGACTGCACTTACTGCCATCCCTGAGCTTCCTCTAGGGTATTTCATGAGCAGTGATATAGACAGATTCTAGAGAGCTATTACCGACGGGGGCAGCCTCGACCCATCTGAGCAACTGCCTAAGAGGATTCATAACCCAGCTTTCAGGTGCTTTGAGATGATTCTTTGTCATACCTTCTTCGGGAGGAGCTATTGAGATCATTTAGTGACTGCAGAGGAGATACTATTTTTATACTGCGCTAGTCAGTCACGTCCCATTGCGAGTGGAGCTTTCTTGATAGAAAGTCTAGATATGGCTGCATCATCCTCTGAGGGATACTTGCACGCTGGTGGGAATGTGACGCTGATTGACTTCTTCTTAGACCATGGCCTTATGCGCCGAGCTTCTTTTCATCCATATCAGTACAGGCTCCTTATTGACGATCAGACTATCTACTATTTCACCCTGCCTGATCCATAGATGACCCGCGTCTCCAACCGGGCAAGCTGGAACTGCACTTTAGAGGGTTGGGGCGAGACAGTTATAGACATCATTGACTTGCCAGAGCCAGAGTATTCACCAGAGTCAGAGCCAAAGTCAGACGACCAGATCACTGAGGATCCAGTTACAGAGAATCCTACTCCATAGTACATGCCTGCACCTGAGGTTGAGCATACCGTTGTTTATACTAATAACTTGACCTTACAGGAGCCCGACATGAGAGCGCAGATGGCAGCCATGAGAACTGATATGGCTACACTTCGCCAGGAGGTGGCTGATCTCACCCTATAGGTAGAGCTAGATGGTGCCACATATGCTGGCGAGATCAACGATTTGACACACGAGATTGCTGAGCTCAGACGCCAGGTGGCTAAGCTGCGAGGACGTGACTTTGCTGATATCTGATCATGAGACGTCCACCATTGCTATTATTATTATACTATTTTTATTTTATTTCTCAGACTTCCTTTTTCTGTTTTTCAGTTCAGTTGCACTTCGTACTCACTTACATTTACATATATATTGTGTGCTCATTTTATTTTCTCTTAACTTGTTTTATTTTATTTTGCAAAAATTAGAAAATAAAATGTATGTGTATGATATACACATATATTTTACAAAAAAAAAATATATATTTTCACCTTAAAACGCTAGGTACACCCCAAGTGACAAGAGCAAGCCACCATTTTTGAAGCCCAATTGCCCAAAGAACAAAATTCGGCCCAACTAGAAATTCAACAGGCCGCGCCCGCGGAGGGAGGGACCGCGCCCGCAGACCTCCAATGGTAATAAACAGATACTTTTCGGAAAACTCACCATTTACTCCATTTTTTCCTATTTAAACCCCATTTTCTTCCTCATTTTACCCACATTTTCATACCTTACCTTCCATAATTTCTCCACTTCAACTAATTCTCTATTATATTTCTTTTCCCACTACAAACCTTCAAAATATATAAAAATCACTATTTTCTTCCTCCACCATACTATTTTTCTTTCTCCAAATCGTTCAAAACAATCAAAATGGACTTTAATGGATATGTTCTTCGAAGCGGCAAACCGGGATCCATACAAAGGAAGCTGCTCGAAAAGCTACAGTCTACGGCAATTTACTCAACCAGGTATATTGACGAAGACTGTCTCTATACTTTAGGTATTTATCATAGTGTTTTTCATTTATTAGATAAAATAGGCATGCATTATATTTTCTCTGCAAAAGAACCTACCTACCCAAGGTTGACATATGAGTTTTTAAGTTCACTTATTTATAATGTCACACCTAACACTGCTAGTACCGTAGGTGGGGTACAATTTAGAATGTTTAACCGTGAATATAGTTACTCCACCGACGGTTTAGCTGAGTTGTTAGGGATGCCTTTTAGGGAAGGTTCTATTTGTGAAGCACCCTTGGATACAGAATGGACAACCGCTGGCTATGCTTTCTGGCAAAAACTTATAAACCAAGAAGCAAATTCTTTTGATGGCCTACTAGCCTCGAGTGTCCATAATCCGGCCATCTGTGTCTTCCGATACCTTTTAGAATCCACCATCTTTGCTCGGGAAAACCCGAACAAGGTGAATGCTAAAGAGTTAATTATTATGCAGCATGCCTCACCGACACCAAAATTAACCCGATGCCCTTTATCATTGCTCACATGAGCTATGTCCGAAAAAAGAGGGCACCGATTTCTTTTGGTGGCCTGGTTACTACTATCGCTCGTGCCCTTGGCTTGGCCACCGAGCTTTCTACTTTAGAGCCACTTCCTCCTCATACTGCAGGCCTAATTTTTTTGAAAGATATGCGCCTCTGCAAAGCGAGAAGGGAAGGTGGCTATTACCTTATGATTGGTAATGCTGTTGTACCAAGTGTTGTCCTCCCCTGTACCCGTCGCACTGACGTTAGATTGGAGCATAACTGGACCTATGATTTAAGCGCTCCCGCTTTCACTGGTCCGTTACCTCCGAATGTTCCTTTAGAGGAAGGGAACAACACTGATGACGAGTATGGCTTTCAAACAGAGTCACCTCCTCGATTTACACCATCACACACTGCACCATCTTCTTCTAACCCTCCTGCAGGTACCTTCCCGAGCTTCCATGTCACTGAGGACATGTGGAGAGAGCATATGGCTAGAGAGGAGAGGCGTTATGCCCTCCTTTCTACGACCCAGCAACAGGTTACCGACAACATGGCTTTCATGCAGGCGTCTCAAATTCAAAATGCCCGCTCTCTGACTACCATCATGGAAAGTCATTTGGCATTCCAGAACCAGCAGCACCGTCAGCAGACTAGCTTCGCTACTCACTTCCAATTAATGGAGGCCACACAAACTGCAAATGCTGCTCTCACTGAGCGCATGGCACAGTTTATCCTCGATAGAGATCGCTGTCGTCGTAGTCGTAGCCACCGTTCCGGACGTTCACCTCAGGATGGCGAGGGTACTAGTGGACCTCACTAGTTTTACCAGGTATCTCCTACCTAGACTTGTTTTGGAACATTTGGAAATTGTCCAATTTAAGTGTGGGAGGAGCATTTTATCGGTTTAATTTCCTTTCTGTTATTTCTTTTTCCGTTATTTCCCTTTTCAGTACTTTATTTTTCAGTATCTTTTAGTTATTTCCCTTTTAGTAGTTTAGCCGTTAAATAAAATACATGTGATTGACGAGTCATTTTGCGCAGTGTATCCTTAAGTTCTCCACCAATTCCTAGCCTTGAGAAATTTTTTTTGCTAAAAATGAATACAACATATTTTTAGTTTTTTGAGCCATAAGTAAAGTTTTTAGGTTTAGGATAGAGTGTGATTAGTCTTAGGTACCCTTTTTGAAAAATTAACATCGTCTTTTACACCATAGACCTTGTAAATATTAGAGTTAATTCCGTCTTCTCCCCATGCTATGATTTTAATTCTACAAAACGGGTCCTAAGTAGTTTATTCTCGTAGTCGGCTCCGGCCTAAGCATGCGCTACGTGTAGGATCGATGAAAATAAGTGAATGATCTTTTTGCCTTGAAAAAATATATATATATATATATATATATATATATATATATATATATATATATATATATATATATATATATATATATATATATATATATATATATATATATATATATATATATATATATATATATATATATATATATATATATATATATATATATATATATATATATATATATATATATATAAGCAAAAATGTATGGTTACGACCATGAATTGGGTGATCCTCACACGATCATTTAATTCCACTGGTAGCGAACATCCACAAAAAATAAAAAGTGAAAAATAATAATAAAAGGCATTACCCATTATGGCTAGTTCAGAGGTATCTGGTGCTGAACTCGGTAGGGCAGATTACGATCTGATCCCCCACAACTATAATTGGGTAATAACGGGATTACACCAATTCTTGTACCAGAATCCCATTACAAAGATCAGAATCACTAACCGGTAACTACACTATGAGTATGTACGGATAACGGGCTTAATGTGATTACACCTGAATGAAAAGGACCTTACCTAGAAGAGAAGTCTTAGCATAGTGGGAGTAATAGGAATTGACTTGTGTAGGAATAAGGTTTATGTCCGCATTCTGCGGTAAAGTGTCACTTCGATGTTCTTAGTTCAAATAGTTGGTACCTGTCGAACACACTCTCACTTGAACCTTACTGCTTTAGCTCGATAACTAGAAAAAACACGTGTATCCCTTTGACTACTTCTGAGAGTTTTGCTTGAGGACAAGCAAAGGTTTAAGTGTGGGAGAATTTGATAACACCGAATCGCACTATGTTTCTGACTCAAATATCACATGTTTTCCTTAGTTTTATTATTGTTTTCCTAGTATTATGCCCTTGTTTCCTTTGTTTTCAGGTCACATGTCCTTTCAGAGCCTTCAGAGAAGAAACGAGCGAAAACGCCAGAAAAATAGGGTTTTTCCAAGAAAATACACACATGGCATCCAGCTCCGCGCCGACTACAGGGAACGCGCTGACATGGCGCACTTTCACCCAAGGGCCAACTGCCACGTTCCCACGATCTCTCCATTTTCACTCACCGCGCCCGCGGGGAGGGTGGCTGCGCCCGCGGCCTTCACAAACCATTTCCCGCTCAGAAGGAGTTGAGGGGCATGCTCGTCTTTACAGAGTTTCAGGATCTTCTATAAATAGCAAGTTCATTTCATTTTCGTTTTCATCCAAACTTAGATGCAAACTTAGATCCAGTCAAGTTACTACTTAGGCATATATTACTACTTTGTAAAGTGATAATCTTCTCACATCGAGAAGTTATCACACTTGAGTGTGCGAGTTTGTATTCAAGTTTGGAGCACTTTGGTTGAAGTTTATCATACTATCTTTTACATTTCCACGACTTGTATCAGATTCAAGACTCCGATTGGAGCAAGGTTCTAATTTAATTGCTTTCATTTATTTTATGCTCTTACCATAGTCTACATGTTTTATAGACTCTAAATGCTCTTACCATAGTCTACACGTTTTATAGACTCTAAATGCTCTTACCATAGTCTACACGTTTTATAGACTCTAAATGCTCTTACCATAATCTACATGTTTTATAGACTCTAAATGCTCTTACCGTATTCTACACGTTTTATAGACTCTAAACGCTCTTACCATAGTCTACACGTTTTATAGACTCTAAACGCTCTTACCATAGTCTACACGTTTTATAGACTTTAAACGCTCTTATCATAGTCTACATGTTGTATAGACTTTAAATGCTTACCATGTCTAGCTAAATTTATTAGGGTTAGAATGTAAGGATCGAATCATAACTATGTTCTGCATGCCATGCTTATAGAACTACCTTTGGGATGTTTTAGTTTTTAATACTGGTTTAAATGTGTTTAAAAGTTTATGGGTAAGATCGAAAGCCATCCATACTTGAGATTAAGCCAGATTAGTTCTTGACCAAACGAAAAGAGCGAAAGCAGTTCGTTTGGTTAAGTAGGATTACTTGATATAATTTTAGAAAAAGATTTTGAAACTATTTGCGGACGCGTTTGTGGGATTAAAATTTGATTCTTGGTCAAAATCCAAGGATCTCTTTAAGTTAAGTTTTCCAAATTAAAACACTTTTTCACTAAGTCAAAATAACTCGTTTCTTAAAAATAGGTTTACTTCTTTAACGCGTTAGGCACCCTTTATAAGTGACAATAAAGGAATTTAATTTAAAGAGTAAACTCGGTTCTTAGTATGCGAAAGCTACAAGTTCCTGTTAAACAGTTCTTTTCTATAAATGGAAAATATTGCCCAAAAGTAATACTATACATGCATGCTAGGACACTGTCTGATCTCGTGATTTACATTCGATCCCATTTGTTTTATCTCTTTAATTTTATTCGCTTTTATTTCCCTGTACTGAACTCAATCCCTTACTGATATGCCTTAGATAAACACCTTAACAATAGAGTCGATAGATTGACAATTGGTCTCTGTGGTTCGATAATCTTATATATTACTTCGATAGGTTGTGCACTTACAGTTATAATTTAGACTATACAGTAAAATCCTATCATATGGCTTTCTATCGAACAATTTCCGTGGCAATGTTTTTTTCTTCTTTCAATGGTTTTTCTCTCTCTTTCCGTCCTTGACACTGTATCTTTAGGTTTGTACTTATAGGGGGTAGAGTTGAATGGAAATGGAAAGGGACAACCATTAACCAGGCTTTGAAGGCAAAATCATACAAATTAAAGGATTGCCATCTTTGATTAATTCCTACCCTTTTGGGTTTTGGGATGAACCTGGACATGTTTCACTCCCTGACTCCTTAGAATGCCTCCATGCCTTGTTCTTCGATTGGCTCTGAATTTCTCCTTTCGATGGTTCTGGGATTCATTATTTTGCCCTCTTCGATTGAGCCCCTATTTTCCTTGTTCTTTGATTGGCTCTGAAAATACCCAACTGGCCCAATCGAAAACTTCATTTTGGCCAGTTGAAGCTTCTTTTGTCATGAATGTAATTGTGCAAGAGGCTTGGGCTTGGTAGCATGTAAGACTTTGGCCAGAAAGCATCTTGAACCAAGACTCATCAAAAGGCAAAACAAAACTTGTTTCCAACAACTGTGTCTTTCGAATGGACCAATGGTATGTCCTTCGAAGGCACCATTTGTGTGTCCTTCAAATGGATCAAATGTATGTCCCTCGAAGGCACCACTTATATGTTTCTTCGAATGGACCTAGGAATGTTTCTTAGAATGGACCATACTATGTGTCAAAGTGTAGAAAACTGTGTGTTGAAGGGTTTAGAGGTGGAGTCAAAGCTAGCATGAGGGAAGCCACTATTTTGTGAGTCGAAGCACACATGAAAGGAGTTCTTTCTTTGTGAATCAAAGGCAAGCATGAAGAAGAAGCCTTTGCCTTGTGCGTCGAAAGCAAGCACATAGGAGACACTTGTCTTGTGGATCAAAGCAGACACGTAAATGGACATTGCTCAATCGAAGCTTGCATGCAGGAGGCCGCTGCTTAGTGAATCAAAACAAACCTGCAGGAGGCCGCTGCTTAGTGAATCAAAACAAACCTGCAGGAGGCCACTACTTGTGAATCGAATCAGACCATATCAAAGGGATTCATTTTCCCAGTCGAAGCTAGCACAAAGGAAGCCAATGCCTTGTGGATGCTTAGCATGAGGGAGGCCAATTCTTTGTGGATTAGAGCAGGCACAAAGGAGGCCATATGCTCAATCAAAGCTTATGAATCAAGCTTGCATTGAAGGAGGCCAAATGCCCAATCGAAGCTTGTGAAACAAAGATTGCTCCAAGGATTTTAGATTCCCAATCGAAGCTTATGAATCAAGCTTGCATTGAAGGAGGCCAAATTCCCAATCAAATCTTGTGAAACAAACCTTGCTTGAAGGATTTTAGATGCTCAATCGAAGCTTATGAATCAAGGCAAACTTACTCTTCTTTAATTTGATGCCTGAAAGCCAAAAATCCAATTATACTTGTGCAAACTTGCCCTTTTGAAAATCCTTATGAGAAAATGTCTTGAGAAAATGGAGGGAAAATTTTGGGGTACAACAACTGCCCCTGTTCAATCTTCTTGAACCTGAAGATTTAGATTGGCTTGTTTGTCTTTTGTGATCTGAAGGTGGAAGATGATTGAACACTAGAGTGCCCAAAAATTTTCACTTGCATGATGTGATGGTTGATTGTGTAGGGAATGGGCTTAAAGATGCCATTTAGCGAAAATAATTGAGAGTTGTCAGAGATGGGCTTAAAGATGCCATCCAAAGTAGATGTTGACTTCATAAGAGGTCTCTTTGCGGGGATTCCTATTCCTATTGTTTGAGGAGGATTCCACTGGGGAAGGTTGATTTCTGTTGTTCTCCTGCTTGAGAAAAACCTCTGTGGGGAATATCATCTAGGAGCTTCAGTTTTCCAAGGCTCTACTGAGGAGTTATCTCTGGACTAGAGAGATGAAAGTTTGTTGTTTTCTGGTTGAAATCCAGGCTTCACAGTAACTTGCTGGGGAGAATGAAATTAACTGTTGTCTGGAAATGTATTAGAAGGAACCTGTGTAGTGCTGTTTCAGGATGAGCCCGTGTTAGACTGCATTTGGAGATATATGAGAAGGAGCCCGTGTAGGGCCTCTTTAGGATGAGTCAGTGTTAGACTGCATCTGGAAATTGAGAAGGAATCCATGTAAGATTGTTTCATCTGGTCGTGTAGATAGTCACCCCGTCTTGTTTCGGGAGTTGATCTACAATCAGTTGTTCACAGAAAGTTGTCCTATCTTGTTTCAGGTATTAATTTGGAACTTGTTTTTGTTGGTCGTTGAGATAGTTGTCTTGTCTGGTTTCAGGTATTAATATCTGACCTAAGAGAAAGAAAGATAGTTTCCCCATATGGTTTTGGGTATTAATCTTTAATCTGCTCATGCAGATAGTTGTCCTGTCTGGTTCTAGGTATTAATCTACAATCAATCGTCCACAAATAGTTTTCATGTCTTGTTTCAGGTATTAATCTGGAACTTGCTTTTGTCGGTCGTTGAGATAGTTGTCCTGTCTAGTTTCAGGTATTAATCTCTAACCTAAGCAAAAGAAAGATAGTTTTCCCGTCTGGTTTTGGGTATTAATATTTAGCCTACTCGTGTAGATAGTTTTCCTGTCTGGTCCCAGGTATTAATCTATAATCAGTCGTCCACAGATAATTGTCCTGTCGTGTTTCAGTTATTAATCTAGAACTTGCTTTTGTCGGTCGTTGAGATAGTTGTCCTATCTAGTTTTAGGTATTAATCTCTTACCTAAGCAAAAGAAAGATAGTTTTCCTGTCTGGTTTCGGGTATTAATCTTTAGTTTGCTCGTGTAGATAGTTTTCTTGTTTGGTTCCAGGTATTAATCTACAACCAGTCTTCCACAGATAGTTTTCTTGTCTTGTTTCAGGTATTAATTTGGAACTTGTTTTTGTACGGTCGTTGAGATAGTTGTCCTGTCTAGTTTAAGGTATTAATCTTTAACCTTAGAGAAAGAAAGATAGTTTTCCCATCTTGTTTAGGGTATTAATCTTTAGTCTGCTCGTGTAGATAATTTTCCTGCCTGGCAGGTATTAATCTACAACCAGTCGTCCACAAATAGTTGTCTTGTCTTGTTTTAGGTATTAATCTGGAACTTTTGAAAATTGATCTTTCGATCTTTCCTGAAAAGGTAAAGAATTCGATGCATGCAATATCATGATGCATGAAGTGAAAATGATGCTCTCAAAATAAATGAAATTGTGATATATGCATTCATGTTGCATATGCTATGACACTTGTAAAATGGTGTATGAATGCAATGTATGAATGTGTCAGTTGCTCTATTGTTGTATTGTTAAACTAGGGAAAATAAATCCATGATTGTTGCTGGGGATGAAGAGTGTGAGTCTTCAAATTTTGTTGAAGTTGAAATGTTGGGAGATAGATTTTCGTTGTTAGAGAAATAAACTCTATCGAGGAAGGTAAGCTCCATGAACTGCTTAGGGATTTTTATGAAATCCTGTTGGGGAATCCTGAAAAGCTTGTGAACCTAGTTTGGGAGTTCTTTAAGATGTCGGGGCAAAAATTGGAGATTCTTGCTTCGCCGGGGATATAAGAACACCTGACATCATTAGGCTGTATGTTGAGGATATGGCAGCGACTTTATAGTAGGATGCCCCTGCCTATGTACCTGCTGGATAAAGTATTTGCGGGGATTTTGTGGATGGCCTTTAGACATTGTCCTATTTCTTAAAGCCATTAGTAACTGTCTTTCTGGTTTTTTTTATGCGTGTATTTGTAAACAGTAATCACATTCAAATGAATATATTCAAAAATAATCACTGGACATTTTTTGCAAACAAAACAGAAAAATAAAAGCGAATAGTTTTGCACTTTCAAAGAGATAGTTTTGTATTAATTTGAATGAGTTTGGCCTATAATAGGCATTTTTGTACAAGGAGACGAACATCCTAGTAAGAGAATGTCGTCGTAAGAAGGAAAGCTATACAGAATAGTATATAAAGAAAAACAGTTATGTTAAATAATCCCATTGATTTCCCATTCTGCTATTGCCTTTATGTCTTTGAGCGTATCATCTCTCTTGCTGCTTATCTGAAGCTGTCTGGATTGATTAGTACCACTTGAGCTTGATAGTTGATACTGAAGATTGGTTGTAAGGTGATCCAACGGGACATAGTTATACGCTTTAAATCCCTAAGTTTTGCCTGGATCGTCCTTTCGAGTTTTCAATCCACCGGGATACCCTTTTTTGCCCAAGCCTCCTTTTCAGGTTTTCGACTTACCGGGTGTACAGATTTTTCCATGTGTATATCCCTAATTTTTTTCCCGAACCCTTTTGGTTCGTCGGGATGCCCTTATTTTTTCCTAGGACAATCAACCTAGCGGGTCTTTGTTCATGCGTAGTATCTTTTAACTATGTCCGCGTTTACAGGGTGTGGAAGGTCGTCACCGCCTATAGTGGTTAAGATCATGGCTCCACCAGAAAATATATTCTTGATTACAAATGGTCCTTCGTATGTGGGAGTCCATTTGCCCTTGGGATCCCCTTTCGGTAATATGATACGCTTGATTACTAGGTCACCAGCCTGATATACCCGGCGTCTGGACTTCTTGTTAAAAGCTCTAATCATACATTTTTGGTACATCTGACCATGGCAGATAGCCGCGAGCCTCTTCTCGTCAATTAGGTTAAATTGGCCAAGTCGAGTTTGAATTCATCCGCCTTCACTCAAACATGTGTCTTTCATGATTCTCAAGGAAGGGATCTGGACTTCAATGGGTAGGACAACTTCCATACTATATACCAAAGAGAAAGGGGTTGCCCTTGGTAATGTGCGCAATATGGTACGGTGACCATGGAGAGCAAATGGTAACATCTTATGCCATACTTTATATGTCACTGTCATCTTCTGTATGATATTTTTGATATTTTTATTAGCAGCTTCTACAACGCCATTCATCTTTGGTCGGTAAGGAGAATAGTTATGATGCTGGATCTTGAATTGTGTGGAGAGCTCAATGATCATAGTATTATTGAGATCGGTACCATTATCCGTGATAATTCTTTCTGGAATACCATACCGACAAATAAGGTTATGTTTGATGAATCGGGCCACAATGTTCTTGGTTACATAAGCAAATGAGGTCGCCTCGACCCATTTTGTGAAGTACTCAATGGTGACGAGGATGAAGTGGTTCCCATTAGAAGATGTAGGCATAATCTCCCCAATCATATTGATGCCCTAAATTGAGAATGGCCAGGGAGTATTCAAAACATTCAATGGAACCAGAGGCACATGTACTTTACCAACATAGATCTGGCACTTGTGACAATTTCGTGAATGCTGATAACAGTCTGCTTCCATAGTGGACCAGTATGTCCTACCCGTAGGATATTTTTAGCCATTGTGTGCCCACTAGATTGGGTGCCAAAGGTACCTTCGTGCAAATCTTCCATAATCTTTTCTGCTTCACTTTTATCCACACACCGAAGCAAAGTAGAATCGTGATAGTGCTATAGAGGATTCCGTTACTGAGGAAGGACTTGGTAGAGAATCTTCTTAGGAACTTCTTTTCATTGACTGAAGCTCCTTCAAGATACTCTTGGGCTTCGAGATATCTTTTGACTTCATGGAACCAAGATTTTATCCACTACTTATTTAGTATCAACCTCATAACAGTATGCTGGTTCATCCATTCTCTCAATAGTGATCTGAGGAGCATCATTATCCCACTTGACCTTGAACATGGATGACATAGTAGCTAGCGCGTCCGCTAGTTGATTTTCTTCTCGTGGAAAATGCTCAAAGGTAACTTCTTCAAAGTGTGGAATCAGTGTCAACACATGCTCTCTATAAGGGATGATATTAGGATGCTTCATGTCCCATTCTCCTTTGATTTGACTAATTACTAAGACTTAGTCTCCAAATACACTCAAAAATTTGATCCTTAAGTCGATAGTAGCTTTGAGACCCATGATGCATGCTTCATATTCATCCATATTGTTGGTATAATTGAAACATAGCCTGGCAGTGAAAGGAGTATGACAGCCTTCGAGAGATATGATCACAGCACCAATGCCATTGTCGAGCGCGTTAGAAGCTCCATCAAAAACCATAGTCCATCAGGATCCTTTTTTAGGTCCTTCATCTGGTCCAGGTTCTTCGCAATCAGTTACTAACATGATGTTCTCATCCGGGAACTCAAAATTCATGGATTGGTAGTCGTCCATATCTTGATGAGCCAAATGATCAGCTAATACACTCCCCTTAATTGCTTTATGGGTTGTGTATTGAATATCATATTCGGTCAGGATCATTTTCCATCTTGCTATTCTTCCAGAGAGAGCGGGCTTCTCAAAGATGTATTTAATAGGATCCATTTTAGATATCAACAAGGTAGTGTGAGTCAACATATATTATCTCAGTCGGCGAGCAGCCCATGCCAAAGCACAACAAGTTTTCTCGAGTAGTGAGTATCTTGTTTCACAGTCAGTAAACTGTTTGCTAAGGTAGTATATTGCATGCTCTTTTCGACCAGACTCGTCATGCTGCCCCAGCACACACCCCATTAAATTCTCTAATACTGTCAAGTACATGATCATCGGTCTTCCTTCAACCGGTGGCATCAATATTAAAGGCTCTTGAATATATTCCTTGATTTTATCAAAGGCATTCTGGAAATCATCATTCCACTTTACTACTTGATCTTTCTTCAGTAATTTGAAGATTGGCTCATAAGTAGCGGTTAGATGGGAAATGAATTTGGAAATGTTGTTTAGACGTCCCAAGAATCCCCTAACCTCCTTCTCAGTGCGACGAGTTGTCATTTCTTATATAGCTTTAACCTTTGCAGGGTCTACTTCAATACCTTTGTTACTGACAATGAAGCCTAAGAGCTTACATGATCTTACTCCAAAGATGCACTTGTCGGGTTCAACCTCAATTTGTACTTTTTCAGCCTTTCAAACAGCTTATGCAAGTGATCAAGGTGCTCCTATTCAGTCTGAGACCTGGCTATCATATCATCAACATAGACCTCTATCTCGTGATGGATCATATCATGAAACAAAGCTACCATGGCACACTGATAGGTTGCCCCGGCGTTCTTTAACCCAAATGGCATAACTCTGTAGCAGAAAATGCCCCAATGCGTAACGAAGGTCGTTTTCTCCATATCCTCAGGCGCCATTTTGATGTGATTGTACCTGGAGAAACCATCCATGAAGGAGAATACTTTATGTTGTGCGGTGTTGTCAACCAGAACATCAATATAGGGAAGTGGAAAGTCATCCTTGGGGCTTTCCCTATTCAGGTCTCTATAATCCACACTTATACGTACTTTACCGTCCTTCTTAGGCACCGGAACAACATTAGCAACCCATTATAGATAAGAAGTAACAGCTAAGAAACTGGAAACTGTTTCATGACTTCAACCTTAATCTTTTCTGACATCTATGGCCGCATACAACGAACCTTCTGTTTCACTGGAGGGCAGTCTTCTTTTGTCGGAAGATGATGGACCATGATATCAGTGTCAAGTCCTGACATGTCTTCGTATGACCAGGCAAAGACCTCAACATAGTCATGTAGCATTTGAATTAATGGTTCCTTGACACTATGCTCCAGATCGGCACCTGTCTTGACTTCCTTCTTATCCTTTTCAGTACCCAAGTTTACTGTCTCAACCGGCTCTTCATGAGGTTGTATTTCCCTTTCCTCTTATTGTAACAGCCTGGAAAGTTCTCCTGGTACTTCACAATCTTCCTCACCTTCGTCCTCGGCTTGCTAGATCATATTTTCAAAGTCAAAATTGGCAATAGTAGTACCGTTATCAATGGGATCCAGAGTGGATGTGGATCAACAGTTTGATATGTGGGTGTGTGTAAGAGCGTAGCTATTTTTGATAAAGTAAAAGAAGGAAAAAAATTTGTATGCAAAACATCCAATGATTTATTAATGACATATGAGGATGAAGTAATAACCCTCACAAATAGACAATTGTGCCTCGGGTAAGACACAAGGCTTTAAAGTTTCAATTTTTTTAAATATTACATATCCAAAAAAAAACTAAAAGACAATTACTCTTGAATAAAACTAGTAGGAACAAAATCCTTGGCCTCCCAATTGTTGAGTCCACCGCTGATAGTTGGGAAGATCCACTTGTCTATGTCGTAGTCGCTGTCAGCATCCTCTGTAGCGAAAACAACATTAATAGCATTGATTCCATGTTCATTCTAGGGCATTGGTGCAGTTATGACATTGGGGGTCTTAGGAGGATTGAATTCAATCTCCTTTTCCTCAATAAGATCCTGCACCTTATTTTTCAAAGCCCAACAATCATTTGTATCATGCCCCGAACTTTCGAAATGATAGGCACATCGAGCATTCAGGTTGTAGTGGGGAGATGCAATATTGGGATTCATGGGAGCTTCCTTTAGAGTCACTATATTGGACTTCAACAGGTGTGGAAAAACCTGGGATAAGGTCATGTTGATCTGGATGAACTGTCTTTTGGGTGCATCCGGTCTGCGCTGATTGTTTCGTTGTTGATTTGATGCAGGATTGTAGATCATAACAGCCCCTACCGCCGGACGACGTTCAATTTTGCTTTGATTTTTCTGGCCATAAGCAATAATGACCTCCTTCTTTCCAGTGAAGGGTTTCTTCATTGTACTTGAGGATGCATCCCTCTGAATCTTACCACTCTTAATACCGGCTTCTACTCGCTCACCCATCAAAATCAGCTCAGTAAACCCAATTGAAGAGCTTCCAATTAGATGGTTGAAAAATTGACCAAATAAAGTACCTAAGAACATGTCTACCAGCTCTCTATTAGATAGAGGAGGATGGACTCTTCCCGCAAGGTCTCTCCACTTTTGGGCATAATCTTTGAAACCCTCACCGGAACCCATAAATATACTTTGCAATTGTGTACGGGTTGGAGCGAGGTCAGCATTATATTGGTACTGCTTGTAAAAAGCAGCAACCAGGTCTTCCCAATTATGAATGTTGGTTCCCTCCAATTAATAGAACCATTCCAACTGCGTTCCTAACAAACTTTCCTAGAATAAATGTACCCACAAATTCCTATCAATAGTGTGGGGTTAAATCTTCCTGACATATGATCTTTAGTTCAACTTAGGACAGGAGACGCCGTTGTACTTAGCAAATGTAAGGACCTTGAATTTTTGTGGGATGACCACCCCTGAGACCAGTCCTAACTCTTCAAAATCTAGCCCGGGTACCCTCTGAATCTCCATAGCATTGAGACGATCCTCCAGCTGTTTGTAGTTATCATCAGCAGGAGGATACTATTCCTTAGAGTAATCAACCTCTTCTTCATCAGCTCCGGGGTTATTGTTTTCTTCTGTTGGCTTATCTTCTTGATTTTCCCCCTTATTTGACGGAGTTACGAAATCTAGAGCTCGCTTAGCCGATCCTATGAACCTTCTTCCCAAGTTCAATACACCTGCTGGTTTCTTTGCCTGCTTGGTCTTCTCCTTGATGATAAGAGCTTTCAGATCTTCTTGCCCCTTAGCCAGAGCCAGGAATATTTGTTGTAACTGAGCGTTTTGAGCTTGAAGGTCCTTTATTGTTTGTTCAAGAGCCATTTCTTTTGCCAAAATAAACAACGAAAAGAATAAGAAACCTGTCTCAAAATACCTGCTTATGTAATGACATGCATGATATGCTTATGCAATGTTTTCAAGGACTTTTAAGATTTTAAATTTGCTTAGACAAAGAGAGAACAAACATTAATTGCATTTATAAGTTTAAATGGTTACAACGATGCCTCTTGGGATTACAATGGAAGAAGAAACAAAGATAAACCAAAACTCCTAAATCAAACAGGACTCAGGCTTCCCATGAGTGCATCCTCTTTGGTGCAATGTAGGAATTCAAACTCTGTTCTTCATGAAGTTTTCTTGTAAGCTCCAAAACCTTTTTCTCGCTTGTGTAGAACTGGGTTTCAAAGGTGTCTCGTTCCTCTTTGAGTTGAATCCAAGATCTTTGCAAATCCTTGAGAGTAGTCGGCATGTCAGGATGGAGAATAGTATGAGGTACATCTGTCTCGGCAATAGGTTCCATGATGATAGGTAGGATGGCGGGGTAAGGCATCATAAGATTTTGAGTGTGTGCTTGCACCCACTTAAGATAAGGCTCCAAAGGGATGGCGATCTTATGCCCCAATGTCTTGCTATCCACTCTGTTCACCATGCCCCAAGCTCGAATGAACCTCTGACGCTACCCTTGGACATCGTTCTCATAGTCAAATGCAATTCCCTGAATCAGTGCATCATAAGGACCATCCCTCCTAGAATACCCAAACTATCACAATTCCAGACAAGGATTATAAGTGATTACTCCCCTAATTCCTAGGAGATGAACATTATGGAATTCCCCATAGCGATCAATGATGGTAACATCTTCAACAGATCGAGGGCACCAGTGAATATCCGAATGCGTGAGAGACATCAACCTATTAGACCACCTCATGCCTTGCTTTTTCTTCAACACAGATCGAGGTAGGTGCAAAATAAACCACCTATCCAACAAAGGAGTGCAACACATGAGGATTCCTCTTCTCTTTGCGATGCGAGTGTGAAAAGAGTGCAGAATGTCTCCAAGTAAAGTAGGCACCGGATTACGAGACATGAAAACTTTGACCGTATTCACGTCTATGACTTGGTCCAGATTAGGGAATAGTACCATCCCATAGATGAGAAAGGCCAATACCTCTTAAAAGGCTTGTAAGTCCAAAGTATCCCAAAAATGGTGAGCTTTCTCAAACAAAAACTTGGCTGGAAACCCTTTGACACTGCTTCTTGTTTCCCAATTTGTCACAACGTCGGACCGTTGTAAATACAGGGCTTGAGCAATCTCCTCGGGCTTTGGGTCTCTTTCCATACCATTGAAGGGTAATTGATTGATAATAGGCACCCCTAATAACTGAGAAAACTCTTCCATGTAGGCACAAACTGGTAATCGGGAAATGTAAAGCAATGATGTAAAGGGTCAAAGAACTGAAAGAGAAATTTCACCATGTCTTCATTAGGGCTTGAGGTGACCAAATTGAGGAGTCGACCATGTCTTTTAGTGAATGGGGAATTCTCAGGAACTCTTGATGCCAACTCTTTGAGTTGAGGAGGCACCCTTACGAGGTTGACTTGGATAGTATTTCTGTGAATGGGAGCCATGTGCTACAAAACAGACACAAAGATAAGTCCTAAAAGTCCTTGAAATGGTTAGTGTGACATGCCATGTTATGATGTTATGATGTTATGATGTTATGATGTTATGTACAAACAAATATATATAAGCATACAAGCAGATCCTTAGGTTTAGGCTTGCATGGATTCCATAGATAAGTACCCTTTTGAAGTTTAGTTGGCTTAACTTGTCCTATTAATAGTAACTGGGTTCTAGGGAATCTCAATATCACTGATCTTTCTTCACCAGGCATTGTTTCAGCGCAAGCCTCTTTATTGGCGACCGAAATATCCCAAAAGTTAGATCTCAATGAGTGTAGTATCGAGTATCAACCAACTTCGGACTGGACCAAAGTCGGCTATCTCGCTACTTCCTAATGGCCAAGTTGTTCAATTAAAGGTTCTAAGGTCAGTTGGTGCTTCATGACACCACACAGCAGCCCCGTATTCTCCTTGACTACACAAGGGCTACCAGTACCAACAAAAGTGTCACACCAACATAGCCATCGTTTCAATTGTGTCGGTATACCCCCTGTGATCGGTGGATCTGGAACTGACTGTTTAAAGCTGGTTCGCGAAATGTCGCGGAAGCAAGAGTCGCCACCATCTTTTATTTTCTCCAAATGGAAAGGACAAAAGCACAGAAAAATTCCTTAAAGAGATTGCTCTCGGTTCGGGAGGTAGATTATAGAAAGGGAAGGTGTTAGCACCCTTTCTATCCATGGTTATCCATGGGCTCTTAGATACTTGCTCATTTGTGTTTTCAAAATGGTTTGTTTGCTTTTCAACTGTGGGTTTTAAAAAGTTTCTTTGAAAATTTCAGTTCGACTCTTGTATCGGTCCTCAAGAGTGTTTGAAAAATTGCTTTCGAAAGCTTTTTTGAAATGTGTTGGTGTGAAAAGTATTTTTGAATTTGTTTTGAATTTAGAGCAAGTATCTAGAGTCGTCTACCTACCCTAAGGAATTCTTCTGTGTAAATGTCCTTTAAAGTAATGCCATCCCACCATTGAGAGGTAGGTAGCACCACCGTTGGAGGTGTTCGGGTCAATTCGATGTTCGGGACATGGTGATCACCAGAGCAATGGGAAGACACCTTAGAAGCTACCCTCATGCCAGGTTCCCGGATCATGAGGACTTACTAAGACATCCTCTACTCGACGATCACCTTTCGAGGCAAGGCAACAGTGAGGCGTACCCTAGGGGTGGTGTGTGCAATTCGTGTGTCGTTTTCAGATATTTTGTCTTGTCATGTTTATTGGTGTTCTACGCTTGATTTTATTATGGCCATTCATTCTTGCATGCTTTGTTTATAGTTAAAATATTGCGAGGAAAAGTAAATCTAAGCTATTACAAATGGCGCGGGTCCACATCGCCAAAATTAAACCGGACCCGATTTGACAGAAAATAAATAAAGCAAATAAAATAAAGTGCGAGAAGTAAATGTTACAAAGCTTTGGGAGAGGTACATAATTATTTAAATGACATAAAATAAATACGCGAATTTAAACCATTAAGAACATGGGCGTTGGACCCTTTTTTTGCAAAATTAAAATTACGAGGAATTAAAATTGAAATTAAAAGAAAGCAAGAATTTGTTTTTGGTGTTTTTTAGTATTTAATGAAAAATAGAATTAATTAAAATTAAAATGAAATGCAAACCCTAATTCTAATTATTTTTAAGTTATTAAGAAAAATGTTGAAAATTTTAACCTAATGAAACCCTAATTAATTTACAAGTTTATTCAGGCATATTTAATTATAAAAGTAAATAAACTAAATAATATTTTGGTAAGAAAGGAAAAAAAATTAAAAAGGAATAAAAATTAATTAAACCTAATTCTATATTTTTGTATTTTTTGTTATTAAAAGAATTAAAATTAGAACCCTAATCTAAATTAATTTATTTACATGTAATTTGTTTATGAAAATAATTAAAATAAAATATTTATTATGTT
Organism: Vicia faba; assembly: GCA_948472305.1. Classification (NCBI taxonomy): domain Eukaryota; kingdom Viridiplantae; phylum Streptophyta; class Magnoliopsida; order Fabales; family Fabaceae; genus Vicia; species Vicia faba. Next base: position 629,467,846 of record OX451741.1, on the reverse strand, counting down.
CTTTATCTTTTCTGATTTTATTGTATTTTTTGATTTATGAAAAAAAATATTAAATTGATTAAAAGAATAATTAAAGGAAAATAATAGGAAGAAATTGAGAAAATTGCAAACCAGGGGGGTGGGAGTCCCAAATGTGAGGTATGCTTTTAGAAATCTGGCCCAACAAGCTGCAGGTCCATTGACTTTTTTGAGTAGCGTGTTGGATAGTTGACCAGGCTTAGGGTGTTCATCAATCTGGAGCCTTGGATCTGAAGCAGCTAGACGCGTGGCTGGCTTGATGATGAGGGAATATGGTGCGCCTTAATGTTGTGCCTGCATAGGAATTATTGTGGAAAAATAATATTGAAATTACACAGACCTGGGGTTCGAACCCAGGTCTTGGACGTCAATGCAATCAACGTTTGCCAGCTGAGCCACTACAACGCATGTTAACACATTATAACAAATAAATAATAAAAAGAAAAACAAATGCGTTAGTGGATCCAGCGCGCGAATTTCAAACAGGCCTATCACCCCTTGCCACGACTCCATCTTCTTCGTGTGTTTTTTTTTATTTTTCTGAAACAAGAACATTAGGCAACGGTTTTAAACGTGTTCTATTAGGTTAGCTATGGGAAAATAGCGATTAGCTCTCCTTGGCACATAAATTCAGCGCGATGGTCCTATCTTCTTCGTCCAGGCTTGCTGAGTACAACCATGGTACTCTTGAAGGCTAATTTTTCCTTGGGTGAAAAACCCCAATTTAGAACCCTGTGAACCCTAGAAATCAAGCATGGTATAATCGCATACAACACAGTAAAACACAATTAAAGATATTGGTTAGCTTCAAAACTTCATAATGAACACGAATCAACCATTAAAAAATGCAAAAGATGCTTAAATCATGATGCACGATTGTGGAATTTTCTTGATGCAGTTTCGGTTCAATATACCAGTTCTTGGAGTTTTGATGAGTGTTATGGATTAGAACACGTTCAGGAACCTTCAAGGAAACTAATGAAACAAGTTTTATGCTTTGAATTGACCTCAAAAGTGCTTTTCAGTTTTGAGTTTTTAAGGAATTTTTCCAAGTTTGCAATGGCCTTTCTTGCGCAGCTTTTGGTCTCCATGCATTAGGTTTCTCATCAGGCATATGTAGTGAACAAATTAGGTCAACAAAACTCAATCAAATCCAATGCAATAATGGTTTTTGGAAATTTGATTCTTAAGGATCTTTTTTCAATCTTTTTCAAGTGTTCTTTGTTCTCAATCATGCCAATCAATCCAATTCTTTCCTAATTTGCATATGCACGAAATCTTGATGGCAAAACATGTATAAAAAGATTTGTTAGGTCAAGTTAGATATTTTTCATATATTTAAATGATTTAAATGAATTAATATAAATAATAATTCAAATAAATAAATAAAAAATTAGAAAATACTTCCCTTTGGGCCAAGTGGTCGTGCACATGCTTGGAATGATGAATCATGGAAGAAAAATGGGCCCATTAACAATTTTAGGTCATTTGAAGTAATGTTGACTTTTCAAAATATCCAAAAATTCCCCAACTTCTACAAGGCATAACTTGCTCAATTTTAAGCTTTTCTCATGTTCTTGGACATTTTGGAAAGGTCTTTGAGTCCTCTAACCAATGCCTTTGGTCCCATGTCATTTTGATTTACCAATCTCAAGTTATGGCCTTTGACTTAAAGTCCCTTTTTGTTGACTTTTGAAAATGACCTATAATGTTGAAATTGATAACTTTTTGTGGGAGCACTTCTTGGACTTGAAGTATGAAGATGAGTTGTAGGAAATGTCTTCTCTTCAAAATGAGCTTTGGATGGAATTTTTCTGATAATCCATGTGAAAGTTATGCCCTGGTCAATTTCAGTTGACTTTTTCAGCTGTCCAAATAAGGAAACTTTTGCATCTTTGATGATTTCTGAGCCAAATTTTGAGAATCATGATCAAGCATTGATCAAATGATGTTTGTGGCTTCAAAATGATATGTTGACCAAAAATTTGAACTTTTGACTGTCAAATGACCATTTTGCCCCTACAGTTGACTGTAGTGCAATTAGGGTTTTTGACTGTGCAATCTTGTGCTGAATGCCTTGAAATTTGATATGAGGATGCTTGACCATATTTGTAAGCATGTGAGACTTGATTGGACCTTTGAAAACTTCAGTTTCTTGATCAGCACACAAACCCTAGTTTTGACTGTATAGGAGACCTTTTGTGCCACCCTTGGGGAATTTTGCAGCTTGACTTGGCAATTTCTTGGAGAATATGGGAGGGCAAATTTTGGGGTACAACAGTTGCCCCTGTTCAATCTTCTTAGACCTGAGGATGCAGATTGGCTGACGTGCCTTTCGTAATCCGAAGGTGGAAGATGATTGAACACTTGAGTGCCCAGAAATTTGCGCTTACATAGTAGCAGTGTGATGGGGGAATGGGCTTATAGATGCCATTTGGAGATTGCTGGATAGGATGATGGGCTTATAGATGCCATCTGGATGTTGATCGCGTAGGAGATTCCTTAGCGAGAACCTGCATACCTGCAAAAGAACAAATGAGTACCTGACACGTTGCAGGAGCTGATTTTTAGATGCTTGGTATAGATGCGTCCTGACTGGTTACAGGAGCTGAGTCTGGAGCTTCAAACGGCGATGAATGAACCAGGGATGGTTGCTGCCTTAGTATGAACGGTAAGAGAACCTTGGATGATTACTACCCCAACAGGAACGCTGAGAGAATCTTGGGTGTCTTCTACTGGGATAAGAATCAGGGAGATCTTAGGGTCGATCTGACTGAACCAGAGGAGGCCTTTGATTGGATAAGAATCAGGAAAATCTTGGGGTCGATTTAACTGAACCGGACAAGGTCTTGAAATATCTTCAACTGGATAAGCATCAAGGAGATCTTAGGGTCGATCTGACTGAACCAGAGAAGGCCTTTGACTGGATAAGCATCAGGAAAATCTTAGGGTCGATTTAACTGAACCGGACAAGGTCTTGAAATATCTTCAACTGGATAAGCATCAGGGAGATCTTAGGGTCGATCTGACTGAACCAGAGAAGGCCTTTGACTGGATAAGCATCAGGAAAATCTTAGGGTCGATTTAACTGAACCGGTCTAGGTCTTGAAATATCTTCAACTGGATAAGTATCGGGGAGATCTTAGGGTCGATCTGACTGAACCAGAGAAGGCCTTTGACTGGATAAGCACCAGGAAAATCTTAGGGTCGATTTAACTGAACCGGTCTAGGTCTTGAAATATCTTCAACTGGATAAGTATCAGGGAGATCTTAGGGTCGATCTGACTGAACCAGAGAAGGCCTTTGACTGGATAAGCATCAGGAAAATCTTAGGATCGATTTAACTGAACCGGTCTAGGTCTTGAAATATCTTCAACTGGATAAGCATCAAGGAGATCTTAGGGTCGATCTGACTGAACCAGAGAAGGCCTTTGACTGGATAAGCATCAGGAAAATCTTAGGGTCGATTTAACTGAACCGGACAAGGTCTTGAAATATCTTCAACTGGATAAGCATCCGGGAGATCTTAGGGTCGATCTGACTGAACCAGAGAAGGCCTTTGACTGGATAAGCATCAGGAAAATCTTAGGGTCGATTTAACTGAACCGGTCTAGGTCTTGAAATATCTTCAACTGGATAAGTATCAGGGAGATCTTAGGGTCGATCTGACTGAACCAGAGAAGGCCTTTGACTGGATAAGCACCAGGAAAATCTTAGGGTCGATTTAACTGAACCGGTCTAGGTCTTGAAATATCTTCAACTGGATAAGTATCAGGGAGATCTTAGGGTCGATCTGACTGAACCAGAGAAGGCCTTTGACTGGATAAGCATCAGGAAAATCTTAGGATCGATTTAACTGAACCGGTCTAGGTCTTGAAATATCTTCAACTGGATAAGCATCAGAGAGATCTTAGGATCGATCTGACTGAACCAGAGAAGGTCTTGGAATATAGCTAAGAATTTAACTGAATCTTTCCTGAAAGGTAAAGGTCAGTCATATGCTATGCATGATATGGATCAAGCAATGATGTTCTCAACATAAATGAGATTTGTATGATATAATGCGTCTATGCATGCTGTAATGATGTATGTGATGTCTTATGTATGCTTTTGTCTAGGAGAGTAACTCCTTGACGAGTGCCGGGAAGTCGTATCCTGGGCTGATGTTGAAGAATAAGCTTTCGCTTTCGCTGGGGATGATAATTGCAAGAATACCGGTAGGAGAAGATAACTCCGTTGGGGAATAAACTTGGCGAATGGAAGATTTTGCGGGGAGAAAAGATACTCTAGCGACCATGCTGGGAAGCAATACTCTGTGGGAAGAGGGATGCCTCGCTGAATGTTGATGATAATTTGCTGGGGATAGGAAGACTTCGTTGACGACGCTCTTTCCGTGGCTTTTGGCTGAGGATAACCCAGTTATATCCTGTTAAGGGAATAACTCTTTAAATCAAGCCGGACGACGCGTTCGTGCTCTGCTAAGGGATAAGCTTCCAGAATCTACTGGGGATAAGCTTATTGTTTGGGGATATGAATTCCAACTTTCCTGGGGAACTGGATTGGATTCTCCTGGGGAAGTTTTGATATGTTGGGGAAGTGATTCCTTTGAATGTTGATATACCGCCGGGGAACAATCTCTAGACCAAGTTTGTCGGGGATGCTTGTTAAGAATATATGCTGCTGGGGAAGTATTGAGATCTACGGGAGGATGTTCAATTTCCTTGAGACTGGTAATTTTGCTTGGAGAGGAATGTACTGTTGCTGAACCACTCTCTGGGGATTTAATATGTACTTGGTCATGTTCTTTAGCGGAACCTACCTTGGTACCTTGGAGGATAGAACAATTGGATTGTTTAGACAACTCTTTTATTGCCCCTGTTTCTAGTGTCACCTGCAATTAATTCCTTTGTTTCGTATGCAAATATTTATGGGTTAGCAAATTATTGTCAATGCATATATCACAAATTGAACCTTGGACGTTCTTCGCAAAACAAAACAGAAAAAAGAAAAAACACTTGGCACGTTTAACTGAAAATATATTTGTATTGATTTTTGAATGGCCTGTGAATAGGCGTTTTGTATACAAGAGGCTGATGTCTTAGTAAGAGAACGCCGCCGAACAAAAGAGTTTATACAAATTTTGTACAAAAGAAAATAAAACAGCTGTGTGAAATGAATGATCCCACTGGGTTTCAATTCTGCTATTGCCTTTATAACTCCGAGCGTCTCATCACTTGATGACCTTAGTTGAAGGTGAAGCTGACTGATCGATGCCGTCTGACCTTGATGTAGATACCGGATTCTGGATGCAAAGTGATCAATGAGACATAGTATTACGCTTTTATCCCTAATTTTTGCCTGGACCGCCCTTTCGGGTTTTCGGTCCACCGGGATACCCATTTTTGCCCAAGCCGCCTTTTCAGGTTTTCGACTTGCCGGGTGTACAAATTTTTTCATTTTCATCCCTCCATTTTGCCCGAACCCTTTTGGTTCGACGGGAAGCCCTAATTTTTGCCTAGGCATGTCAGCCTAGCGGGTCTTTTTTCATGCGTAGTATCTTTTTACTATGTCTGCATTGGCGGGGTGAGGAAGATCGTCACCATCCATATTGGTTAATATCATTGCTCCTCCTGAGAACACATGTTTAACCACAAATGGCCCTTCGTACGTAGGGGTCCATTTGCCCCTTGGATCACTCTGAGGAAGGATGATTCTCTTGATTACCAGATCCCCAACTCGATATTCCTGTGGTCTGACTTTTTTGTTAAATGCCCTGATCATCCGTTTCTGATACGTCTGACCATGGCAGATAGCAGCAAGTCTCTTTTCGTCAATGAGGTTGAGCTGATCAAGTCGTGTCTGGATCCAATCATCTTCGTTTAGATTTGCATCCTTCATTATCCGGAGAGAGGGAATTTGTACTTCGATTGGTAAGACTGCCTCCATACCATAAACCAGAGAGAAAGGAGTTGCCCCGATTGACATCCTAGCTGAGGTACGGTACCCATGTAGAGCGAACGGTAACATCTCGTGCCAATCTTTATAAGTTACTGTCATCTTTTGCACGATTTTCTTGATGTTCTTATTTGCTGCTTCTACAGCCCCATTCATCTTCGGTCTGTAAGGAGAAGAATTGTGGTGCTGTATCTTGAACTGTTCGTAGAGCTCAACGATCATCTTATTGTTTAGATTGGTACCGTTGTATGTAATTATCCGCTCAGGGACGCCGTACCGACAGATCAGGTTGTGTCGAATAAACCGTGCCACAACAGTCTTGGTTACCGTAGCATAGGATGCTGCCTCAACCCACTTCGTAAAATAATCAATCGCCACTAGGATGAAGCGATGTCCATTGGATGCCGTAGGTTTAATCTCGCCGATCATGTCTATGCCCCACATTGCAAACGGCCAAGGCGCAGTCAAGACATTCAGAGGAACAGGAGGAACATGCACTTTGTCTGCATAAATCTGGCACTTGTGGCATGTCCTGGAGTGTTGGTAGCAGTCAGCTTCCATTGTGGACCAGTAATATCCTGCCCGTAGGATTTTCTTAGCCATAGTGTGCCCACTGGAATGTGTACCAAAGGTCCCTTCATGTAGCTCTTCCATGATTCTTTCTGCTTCAATCTTATCCACACAACGCAGTAAGGTTGAATCATGGTTTCGTTTGTACAAGATGCCGTTGCTAAGGAAGAACTTGGTTGCGAACCTCCTCAGGAATTTCTTATCATTGACAGAGGCACCTTCAGGGTATTCCTGAGCTTCCAGATATCTCTTTACTTCGTGGTACCAAGGCTTCTCAGTCACCAATTCAGTTTCGAGATCACAACAGTATGTCGGTTCGTCCAATTTCCAGATGATGATCCGGGGAGCCTCATTATCCCATTTGACCTTGAACATTGAAGACATTGTAGCTAACGCGTCCGCTAACTGATTCTCTTCTCTTGGAAAGTGCTCAAAAGTTATCTCTGTGAAGTGGGGGATCAGGGTCAACACACATTCTCTGTAAGGAATCAGGTTTTGATGTTTCGTATCCCACTCTCCCTTGATCTGATTGATCACAAGAGCGGAATCTTCGAAGACACTTAGAAATTTGATCCTTAGGTCGATCGCAGCTTGAAGACCCATGATGCACACCTCATACTCCGCCATGTTGTTGGTACAGTTGAAACACAGCCGGGCAGTGAGTGGAGTATGAGTACCTTGAGGAGATATGATTATGGCGCCGATACCATTTACCCAAAGCATTGGAGGCTCCGTCAAAGTGCATAGACCATCGGGATCCTGGTTCAGGTCCTTCATCCGGTCCAGGTACTTCACAATCAGTCACTATCATAATGCTTTCATCCGGAAACTCGAAGTTCATAGACTGATAGTCCTCTACAGCTTGATGTGCCAGGTGGTCTGCCAATACACTTCCCTTGATGGCTTTCTGGGTTGTATATTGAATGTCGTATTCCGTCAAGATCATTTGCCATCTTGCAATTCTCCCAGACAGAGCAGGCTTTTCGAATATGTACTTTATAGGATCCATCTTTGAGATCAACAAGGTAGTGTGAGTCAGCATATACTGTCTCAGCCGGCGAGCAGCCCATACCAAAGCGCAGCAAGTTTTCTCAAGCAGTGAGTATCGGGTCTCACAGTCGGTAAACTTTTTGCTAAGGTAATAAATGGCATGCTCTTTTCGGCCAGACTCGTCATGCTGCCCCAGCACACACCCCATTGAGTTGTCAAGCACTGTCAGGTATAGTATCAGAGGTCTCCCTTCAACCGGTGGCATAAGGATAGGTGGTTCTCGGAGATACTCTTTGATTTTGTCGAAGGCAGCCTGGCATTCATCGTTCCAACGTACTACCTGATCTTTCTTCAGCAGCTTGAAGATTGGCTCACAGGTAGCAGTCAGATGTGAGATGAATCGAGCGATATAGTTCAGGCGTCCTAAAAAGCCTCTGACTTCCTTCTCCGTCCTGGGAAATGGCATCTCTTGAATGGCTTTGACCTTAGCAGGGTCCACTTGAATACCTTTATCACTGACCACGAAGCCTAGCAACTTCCCAGATCTTACCCCGAAGGTGCACTTGTTCGGGTTCAATCTTAGCTTGTACAGTTTCAACCGGTCAAACAACTTCTGCAGATGATCTAAGTGCTCTTCCTCAGTTTGGGACCTTGCGATCATGTCGTCCACATATACTTCTATCTCATGATGGATCATGTCATGAAATAGAGCAACCATAGCACGTTGGTAGGTTGCCCCAGCGTTCTTCAACCCAAATGGCATGACCTTGTAACAGAAGGTGCCCCACTGAGTAACAAATGTAGTCTTTTCCATGTCTTCAGGTGCCATCTTGATCTGATTGTAACCTGAGAATCCATCCATGAAAGAGAATACTTTGTGTTGAGCTGTATTATCAACAAGGACATCAATGTGAGGTAAGGGGAAGTCATCTTTGGGGCTGGCCCTGTTCAGATCCCTGTAATCGACACACATTCTGACCTTACCGTCCTTCTTAGGTACCGGCACCACATTAGCAACCCACTGAGGGTAAGAAGTCACTGCAAGGAACCCAGCATCAAATTGTTTCATGACCTCGGCTTTAATCTTCTCAGACATCTCTGGACGCATCCGACGGACCTTTTGCTTAACCGGAGGGCAGTCTTCCTTAGTTGGCAAATGATGGACCACAATATCGGTATCCAACCCGGGCATGTCTTCGTAGGACCAGGCAAAGATCTCCATATAATCATGTAGCATTTTGGTTAACCGTTGCTTCACGCTGAGCTTTAGGTTGGCACCAATCTTTACCTCTTTCCTGTCTGCCTCAGTACCCAAGTTTATGGTTTCCACTGGCTCTTCATGGGGTTGAATTGCCCTCTCTTCCTGAAGCAACAGTCTTGCAAGCTCGCCAGGCACTTCGCAATCATCTTCACCTTCGTCTTCGGCTAAGTTGATCGGATTTTCGAAGTCATAATTGGCAGTAGCAGAGTTGTTATCAGTAAGATCCAGAGTGGATTGAAACCTGTATGAGTGAGTGTGTGTGTAAATACAGCTGTTTTGAAAATTTATGTAAAGGAAAAGAAAGACAGAAAAGGAGCACAATATTTGCAATGCGAAAAATACGTCCAAGATTTTCATTCATGATATATGAAATGACAGTCTGTATGCCCTCACAAATAGAACCACGGTGCCTCGGGTAAGACACCGGGCCATAGAGTTTATCATTGTTTATTACAAAATAACAAAACAAAGAAATTTATTACTGCGTCACAAAGGTAACAGGGGTATGGTCTTTAGCAATCCAGTTGTTCAGTCCGCCTTCGGTCGTCGGATAGATCCAGCTATTAAATTCCGCTTCGTCCACTTCATGGTCTTCCCCAACAGCATTCACTCCTGAACTTTTAATAAATACCGGAGGTCCTCCGATCTTCGCTTTCCTCATAGATTTCTGACCTTCTGTGGTAAAACCCAGCCCAAGTTTATCAGTCTCCTGTGTGAAGTCTGGAAGTCTGCCCCAGTTGGCACTTTCACTCTTCTGAACCACAGCCCGGGCATCCTTTAGGGAAGCCATCTTCAAAGGAATAAATTCTTCTGCTGTTTCTGACGCTGCTGTAATTGGAAGCACCTCCTCAAAATGCTGAAAGGGGGTTTCAATAAACTCCCCATCCATCTCAATGTATCTGAAGGAGTTCAGGTGGCTCACCATATATTCCTCCTCTCCCTGCACAGTGACGATCTTCCCTCTGACGGGGTACTTCAGCTTCTGATGCAAGGTAGAGGTCACTGCCCCAGCCTTATGTATCCAGGGTCGACCCAGTAGACAAGAGTAAGAGGGACGAATGTCCATCACATAAAAAGTGGAGTCGAACACCTGAGAGCCCACACGAATCGGAATGTCAACCTCTCCATGGACCATCCTCTTTGAACCATCAAAGGCCCTGACGATGATGTTGCTGGGTTTCAATTCCAGACCTTCAGAATCTAAACGGTCCAAAGCCTTCTTGGGTAGCACATTCAAAGAAGACCCCGTGTCCACCAGCACGTGTGCCAAGGTAGTGCCCCTGCATTCAATAGAGACATGCAGAGCATCATTATGGTCTCTTCCCTTTGCGGTCAAGTCAGCATCTGAGAAACCCAAGCCATTGTCTGCCGTCAGATTTGCTACGCAATCAGTGAACTGGACTGCAGATGTCTCATGTGGCACATGGGCCGTCTTGAGGAACGAGATTAGGGCCTTAGCATGGGCCTCGGAGCACAGCAATAAAGAGAGCATGGAGATCTTGGAGGGCGTGTGCCCCAGCTGTTCCACAACATTGAAATCGCTCTTCTTTATAATCTTCAGAATCTCCTCCATCTCTTGTTGGGAGGCCTCAGCAGTTATCGGTACAGGTGCCTCCACTTGGGCATGCTCAACTTCAACTCCTTTGCCCCGAGCATTGGATGACTCGGCAGCAGGAGAAACAATTGGATCAGCAGCGGGAACAGGTACACTTGCAGGGGTTATGAGAAGTGGTCTTCGGGCAGCAGGCGGTGCAATGTCAGGCGAGAAGAGCCTGCCACTGCGAGTAACTTTGGCTGGGCCAGTGATGTCACAAATGCGGGCGCCAGCGTTGAGCTCTTGTTTAATCCCGTTTACATATACATCTGCCCCATAATGCCAGGGGACAGCTTTGTCAGATATATAGGGCAGGGGCCCTGGAACAGTGATAATAACAGGCGCAACGGTCATGATTTGGACGGGCTTCTTCGGGAGAGCCGGGATTGGATTATTGAAGATAGTCACCATAGAAACTTCTTCCACTGGAACCAACCGAACAACAGACTTCTTGAATAGAATCTCCTTGCTATCCATTAAGCTTTGGATGCCTAACTTTAGCAAGGGACAACCAGATGGGGACACAGCACAGAACAGGCAACCCTCACTACAACCCGGAAATAAACCGGCCTGCAGTAGGTTCTTCTTGACAATCTTTAGAGGAGTGGCTAGATCATCCACAGAAACAGCATAAACGTCTTCATCAACAGCATTTACCCCATGTTAGGGCATAGGGGCAGTAACTACATTCGGCTTCGCAGGCGCTTCGAACTGTATCTCCTTTGCGTCGATAAGGTCTTGCACCTTATTTTTCAACGCCCAACAGTCATCAGTAGAATGCCCCGGGCTATCTGAATGGTAGGCACAACGAGCATTCGGGTTGTACTTGGGGGATGCAGTATTTGGGAACTTCGGCGCCTCCCTGACAGTCACTAAATTGGTTGAGAGCAACTGTGGCAGGATCTGCGACAAAGTCATGTTTAAGCGGGTGAATTCTCTCCGGGGCCTTTCAAACTTTTGAGGATTGTTTGGCCGGGGAGCGGCAGCAGGCTTAGCAATCATTACCGCACTGACAGATTGGCGGTGCTCATGCCTCTCTGATTTCCTGGAACCATATACAACACTAGACTCCTTCTTGAAGGGTTTCTTCTCAGAACTATATGATGCACCCTTCGGAATTTTTCCAGACTTCATCCCAGCTTCAATTCTCTCTCTAGTTAGAATCAAATCAGTGAACCCAGCAGAAGAATTCCCAATGAGATGGTTGAAAAACGGCCTAGATAGGGTCCCCAAGAACATGTCCACCAACTCCCGATCAGTCAACGGAGGCTGCACCCTGCCAGCCAGGTCTCTCCACTTCTGAGCGTACTCCTTAAAACCTTCGCTTGCACCTAACGACATACCCTGGAGTTGGGTACGTGTGGGGGCAAGGTCGGCATTATATTGATACTGCTTGTAGAAAGCAGTAGCCAACTCCTCCCAGTTACGAATCTTGGTCCCATCCAGCTGATAGAACCATTCGAGATGAGTCCCTGAAAGACTCTACTGGAAGAAGTGGATCCATAAATTCCTATCCGCAGAGTACGACTGAATTTTCCGAACATAGGACCTCAGATGCAGCTTGGGACAAGACGCCCCGTCGTACTTAGAGAAGGATGGTGCTTTGAATTTGTGAGGGATGATCACACCAGTCGACAAACCCAGATCTCTGAAATCCAGCCCAGGTACCTGTTGAACCTCCATAGCCTTCAATCTGTCTTCCAGTTGCTTATATCTGTCGTCTGCAGGAGGGTACTGCTCTTCATCAAAATCTGTCTCGTTGTCGGAGACCACTGGACTAGGAACCCTTGCTTCTGCCTGAGGAGAATTTTTGTCAACAGAAGAACCAGCCTCTTCCTGTTGCAGAGTATTATTAAACCTTCGGCCCGAGTTGAACATAACAGTTCTTCTCTTCTTCTTCTTCTCCTTCTTCAGGAGCATAGCCTTTAGTTCTTCTTGGCCTCGAGCCAGACCCTTGATTAATTCTTGAAACTGCGCATTCTGCGCCTGAAGAGCCTTGATTGATGTCTCAGTTGATGCAGAGTCGGTATTCATGATGCTGAAATAAACAGCGAAGAACTGTAAGCAACATGAAAAGGGGAAAAACCTGCTATGCACATGATGTATGAAATGCGTATGCAATGCATTCAAGGGTTTGAAAGTTCAAATTTGTTGTAGACAAAAAGGAACACACGTTATCATTAAGGAAATCATCGTTTAATACATCAAGGCCTCATGGGCAAAAGTACAAAAGCCAAATCAATCCCAAAATACACTGCGCATCCTCTTCGGAGCTATGTAGGTGTTGAGATTCCTCTCCTCATGCAACAGGCGGGTGAGCTCCAAGACCTTCTTTTCACTGGCATGCAGATTAGTCTCAAGAGAATTCCTTTCCTCCTTAAGCTGGATCCAGCTCTTCTGCATCTCTTCCCAGGATGTGGGCATATCAGGGTGCTGAATAGTGTAGGACACTTCCCCTTCCAAGACAGGCTCTTTGATTACCGGGAGCATATGAGGATAAGGCATCACTAATTTCTGGGAGCGGGCTCGTACCCACTTGAGATAAGGTTCCAACGGGATGGAATTCCTGTGCCCCAGTGTCTTGCTGTCTATCCTACTGGCATCCTCCAAGCTCTGATAAATCTCTGACGAAGTCCTTGAGTATCATTGTCGAAGTCAAAAACTATGTCAGGAATTAACATGTCATGAGGACCATCCCTCCAAGCATAACCAAACTGTCTCCAAGCCAGGCATGGGCTGTAAGTAATACCTCCTCTGATTCCAAGTAAAGGAACATTAGGGTACTCCCCGCAACGATCAATGATAGTGACATCTTCTCTGGACCTAGGGCACCAATGTATATCTGCATGTGTAAGAGTCATCAACCGTTATGACCATCTCAAACCCCGCTCATTCTTCAAGACCGATTGTGGAAGGTGCGAAATAAACCACCTTCCCAGGAGAGGAGTGCAACACATAAGGACACCTCTTTTTCTCATGGTTCGAGTGTAACATGAGTGAAGGATGTCCCCCAGCAATGTAGGTATAGGATTCCTGGACATAAAGATTTGAACAACATTGATATCAATAAGCTGATCTGGATTAGGGAACAACACCAAACCATAGACAAGGAGGGCCACAACTTCTTCAAAAGCTTGCAAGTCAAGGGAGTTCCAACATTCAAGGGCCTTTTCAAACAGAAACCTGGCTAAGAACCCTTTGATACCACTCCTAACTTCCCAATGTCCCTTGAGGTCAGATGACTGTAGGTGCAAGGCTTTAGCAATCTCTTCAAGCTTAGGTTCCTTTTCTGTACCGTTGAAGGGTAGCTGATCAAGGATAGGGATCTTCAGGAGTCGGGAGAACTCCTCCAATGTAGGTACCAACTGATAATCCAAGAAGGTAAAACAGTGATGCAGAGGATCAAAGAACTGGAACAGGACATTTATCATATCTTCCTCAATGTTGGTGTTGACCAAGCTGATGAGGCTTCCATGCCTTTCACTGAATGAAGAGTTCTCGGGAATCCTGGATATAAGCTCCTTAAGCTGAAGAGGGATCCTTACAAGACTGATTTGAATTGTCTTTCTACGAACAGTTTCCATGTCCTACAAAACAAGAACAAAGATGAAAATCTGAACCCCTGAAATGGTTAGTCAATGCATATGATGCTGGATGATGTCATGATGCTATGATTAAATACACCACAGATATTTACAAAGACAAACATGTAAGGCACACAAGGCACACAAGACAAGCCCTTAAGGTTTAAGGCCAGCATGGGGTCTGGGTAGTACCCTCTTGAAGTTGGTGGGTTCAACCTGTCCTAATCAAAGTAACCGGGTTCTAAGGTTCCCAATATCACGGGATTGCTTTCATTGTTCATCGTTTCGATTTAGCCACTGAACTGGCGACCGAAATATTCCAGGAAAGCAACCCTCAATTGAGTGTAGTATCGAGTATCAACCAACCTCGGACTGCACCAAAGTCAGTTATCTCACTACCCTAAAGAGGCCAAGATGGTTCAATTAAGGTTCCTAAGGTCTGTTGATGCTTCATGACACCACGCGGAGGCCCCGTACTCTCCTTGACTGAACTCAAGGGTTACCGGTACACACCAAAGTGCCACATCAACGTAGCAGACTATTTCAACCATGTCGGTATACCCCGCACAGTTCCCTCACAGCCTTGTTGCTACTTTCTAAGAAAGGTATCCCCAGATCCGGGTTAGGATCTATAGAACTCCCAAGACAGTCCCACAATTTTAAAGCACACAAGGAAAACAATTGAAAACACAGTTATGAACTAGCCCTAAGGTACACCTCACTTTAAGTTATGTCCCCAGCAGAGTCGCCAGTTCTGTGATTGGTGGATCTGGAACTGACTGTTTAAAGCTGGTTCGCGAAATGTCGCGGAAGCAAGAGTCGCCACCGTCTTTTATTTTCTCCAAATGGAAAGGACAAAAGCACAGAAAAATTCCTTAAAGAGATTGCTCTCGGTTCGGGAGGTAGATTATAGAAAGGGAAGGTGTTAGCACCCTTTCTATCCATGGTTATCCATGGGCTCTTAGATACTTGCTCATTTGTGTTTTCAAAATGGTTTGTTTGCTTTTCAACTGTGGGTTTTAAAAAGTTTCTTTGAAAATTTTAGTTCGACTCTTGTATCGGTCCTCAAGAGTGTTTGAAAAATTGCTTTCGAAAGCTTTTTTGAAATGTGTTGGTGTGAAAAGTATTTTTGAATTTGTTTTGAATTTAGAGCAAGTATCTAGAATCGTCTACCTACCCTAAGGAATTCGTCTGTGTAAATGTCCTTTAAAGTAATGCCATCCCACCATTGAGAGGTAGGTAGCACCACCGTTGGAGGTGTTCGGGTCAATTCGATGTTCGGGACATGGTGATCACCAGAGCAATGGGAAGACACCTTAGAAGCTACCCTCATGCCAGGTTCCCGGATCATGAGGACTTACTAAGACATCCTCTACTCGACGATCACCTTTCGAGGCAAGGCAACAGTGAGGCGTACCCTAGGGGTGGTGTGTGCAATTCGTGTGTCGTTTTCAGATATTTTGTCTTGTCATGTTTATTGGTGTTCTACGCTTGATTTTATTATGGCCATTCATTCTTGCATGCTTTGTTTATAGTTAAAATATTGCGAGGAAAAGTAAATCTAAGCTATTACAAATGGCGCGGGTCCACATCGCCAAAATTAAACCGGACCCGATTTGACAGAAAATAAATAAAGCAAATAAAATAAAGTGCGAGAAGTAAATGTTACAAAGCTTTGGGAGAGGTACATAATTATTTAAATGACATAAAATAAATACGCGAATTTAAACCATTAAGAACATGGGCGTTGGACCCTTTTTTTGCAAAATTAAAATTACGAGGAATTAAAATTGAAATTAAAAGAAAGCAAGAATTTGTTTTTGGTGTTTTTTAGTATTTAATGAAAAAGAGAATTAATTAAAATTAAAATGAAATGCAAACCCTAATTCTAATTATTTTTAAGTTATTAAGAAAAATGTTGAAAATTTTAACCTAATGAAACCCTAATTAATTTACAAGTTTATTCAGGCATATTTAATTATAAAAGTAAATAAACTAAATAATATTTTGGTAAGAAAGGAAAAAAAATTAAAAAGGAATAAAAATTAATTAAACCTAATTCTATATTTTTGTATTTTTTGTTATTAAAAGAATTAAAATTAGAACCCTAATCTAAATTAATTTATTTACATGTAATTTGTTTATGAAAATAATTAAAATAAAATATTTATTATGTTCTTTATCTTTTCTGATTTTATTGTATTTTTTGATTTATGAAAAAAAATATTAAATTGATTAAAAGAATAATTAAAAGAAAATAATAGGAAGAAATTGAGAAAATTGCAAACCAGGGGGGTGGGAGTCCCAAATGTGAGGTATGCTTTTAGAAATCTGGCCCAACAAGCTGCAGGTCCATTGACTTTTTTGAGTAGCGTGTTGGATAGTTGACCAGGCTTAGGGTGTTCATCAATCTGGAGCCTTGGATCTGAAGCAGCTAGACGCGTGGCTGGCTTGATGATGAGGGAATATGGTGCGCCTTAATGTTGTGCCTGCATAGGAATTATTGTGGAAAAATAATATTGAAATTACACAGACCTGGGGTTCGAACCCAGGTCTTGGACGTCAATGCAATCAACGTTTGCCAGCTGAGCCACTACAACGCATGTTAACACATTATAACAAATAAATAATAAAAAGAAAAACAAACGCGTTAGTGGATCCAGCGCGCGAATTTCAAACAGGCCTATCACCCCTTGCCACGACTCCATCTTCTTCGTGTGTTTTTTTTTATTTTTCTGAAATAAGAACATTAGGCAACGGTTTTAAACGTGTTCTATTAGGTTAGCTATGGGAAAATAGCGATTAGCTCTCCTTGGCACATAAATTCAGCGCGATGGTCATATCTTCTTCGTCCAAGCTTGCTGAGTACAACCATGGTACTCTTGAAGGCTAATTTTTCCTTGGGTGAAAAACCCCAATTTAGAACCCTGTGAACCCTAGAAATCAAGCATGGTATAATCGCATACAACACAGAAAAACACAATTAAAGATATTGGTTAGCTTCAAAACTTCATAATGAACACGAATCAACCATTAAAAAATGCAAAAGATGCTTAAATCATGATGCACGATTGTGGAATTTTCTTGATGCAGTTTCGGTTCAATATACCAGTTCTTGGAGTTTTGATGAGTGTTATGGATTAGAACACGTTCAGGAACCTTCAAGGAAACTAATGAAACAAGTTTTATGCTTTGAATCGACCTCAAAAGTGCTTTTCAGTTTTGAGTTTTTAAGGAATTTTTCCAAGTTTGCAATGGCCTTTCTTGCGCAGCTTTTGGTCTCCATGCATTAGGTTTCTCATCAGGCATATGTAGTGAACAAATTAGGTCAACAAAACTCAATCAAATCCAATGCAATAATGGTTTTTGGAAATTTGATTCTTAAGGATCTTTTTTCAATCTTTTTCAAGTGTTCTTTGTTCTCAATCATGCCAATCAATCCAATTCTTTCCTAATTTGCATATGCACGAAATCTTGATGGCAAAACATGTATAAAAAGATTTGTTAGGTCAAGTTAGATATTTTTCATATATTTAAATGATTTAAATGAATTAATATAAATAATAATTCAAATAAATAAATAAAAAATTAGAAAATACTTCCCTTTGGGCCAAGTGGTCGTGCACATGCTTGGAATGATGAATCATGGAAGAAAAATGGGCCCATTAACAATTTTAGGTCATTTGAAGTAATGTTGACTTTTCAAAATATCCAAAAATTCCCCAACTTCTACAAGGCATAACTTGCTCAATTTTAAGCTTTTCTCATGTTCTTGGACATTTTGGAAAGGTATTTGAGTCCTCTAACCAATGCCTTTGGTCCCATGTCATTTTGATTTACCAATCTCAAGTTATGGCCTTTGACTTAAAGTCCCTTTTTGTTGACTTTTGAAAATGACCTATAATGTTGAAATTGATAACTTTTTGTGGGAGCACTTCTTGGACTTGAAGTATGAAGATGAGTTGTAGGAAATGTCTTCTCTTCAAAATGAGCTTTGGATGGAATTTTTCTGATAATCCATGTGAAAGTTATGCCCTGGTCAATTTCAGTTGACTTTTTCAGCTGTCCAAATAAGGAAACTTTTGCATCTTTGATGATTTCTGAGCCAAATTTTGAGAATCATGATCAAGCATTGATCAAATGATGTTTGTGGCTTCAAAATGATATGTTGACCAAAAATTTGAACTTTTGACTGTCAAATGACCATTTTGCCCCTACAGTTGACTGTAGTGCAATTAGGGTTTTTGACTGTGCAATCTTGTGCTGAATGCCTTGAAACTTGATATGAGGATGCTTGACCATATTTGTAAGCATGTGAGACTTGATTGGACCTTTGAAAACTTCAGTTTCTTGATCAGCACACAAACCCTAGTTTTGACTGTATAGGAGACCTTTGCACTGTGCCACCCTTGGGGAATTTTGCAGCTTGACTTGGCAATTTCTTGGAGAATATGGGAGGGCTAATTTTGGGGTACAACAGTTGCCCCTGTTCAATCTTCTTAGACCTGAGGATGCAGATTGGCTGACGTGCCTTTCGTAATCCGAAGGTGGAAGATGATTGAACACTAGAGTGCCCAGAAATTTGCGCTTACATAGTAGCAGTGTGATGGGGGAATGGGCTTATAGATGCCATTTGGAGATTGCTGGATAGGATGATGGGCTTATAGATGCCATCTGGATGTTGATCGCGTAGGAGATTCCTTAGCGAGAACCTGCATACCTGCAAAAGAACAAATGAGTACCTGACACGTTGCAGGAGCTGATTTTTAGATGCTTGGTATAGATGCGTCCTGACTGGTTACAGGAGCTGAGTCTGGAGCTTCAAATGGCGATGAATGAACCAGTGATGGTTGCTGCCTTAGTATGAACGGTAAGAGAACCTTGGACGATTACTACCCCAACAGGAACGCTGAGAGAATCTTGGGTGTCTTCTACTGGGATAAGAATCAGGGAGATCTTAGGGTCGATCTGACTGAACCAGAGGAGGCCTTTGATTGGATAAGAATCAGGAAAATCTTGGGGTCGATTTAACTGAACCGGACAAGGTCTTGAAATATCTTCAACTGGATAAGCATCAAGGAGATCTTAGGGTCGATCTGACTGAACCAGAGAAGGCCTTTGACTGGATAAGCATCAGGAAAATCTTAGGGTCGATTTAACTGAACCGGACAAGGTCTTGAAATATCTTCAACTGGATAAGCATCAGGGAGATCTTAGGGTCGATCTGACTGAACCAGAGAAGGCCTTTGACTGGATAAGCATCAGGAAAATCTTAGGGTCGATTTAACTGAACCGGTCTAGGTCTTGAAATATCTTCAACTGGATAAGTATCGGGGAGATCTTAGGGTCGATCTGACTGAACCAGAGAAGGCCTTTGACTGGATAAGCACCAGGAAAATCTTAGGGTCGATTTAACTGAACCGGTCTAGGTCTTGAAATATCTTCAACTGGATAAGTATCAGGGAGATCTTAGGGTCGATCTGACTGAACCAGAGAAGGCCTTTGACTGGATAAGCATCAGGAAAATCTTAGGATCGATTTAACTGAACCGGTCTAGGTCTTGAAATATCTTCAACTGGATAAGCATCAAGGAGATCTTAGGGTCGATCTGACTAAACCAGAGAAGGCCTTTGACTGGATAAGCATCAGGAAAATCTTAGGGTCGATTTAACTGAACCGGACAAGGTCTTGAAATATCTTCAACTGGATAAGCATCAGGGAGATCTTAGGGTCGATCTGACTGAACCAGAGAAGGCCTTTGACTGGATAAGCATCAGGAAAATCTTAGGGTCGATTTAACTGAACCGGTCTAGGTCTTGAAATATCTTCAACTGGATAAGTATCAGGGAGATCTTAGGGTCGATCTGACTGAACCAGAGAAGGCCTTTGACTGGATAAGCACCAGGAAAATCTTAGGGTCGATTTAACTGAACCGGTCTAGGTCTTGAAATATCTTCAACTGGATAAGTATCAGGGAGATCTTAGGGTCGATCTGACTGAACCAGAGAAGGCCTTTGACTGGATAAGCATCAGGAAAATCTTAGGATCGATTTAACTGAACCGGTCTAGGTCTTGAAATATCTTCAACTGGATAAGCATCAGAGAGATCTTAGGATCGATCTGACTGAACCAGAGAAGGTATTGGAATATAGCTAAGAATTTAACTGAATCTTTCCTGAAAGGTAAAGGTCAGTCATATGCTATGCATGATATGGATCAAGCAATGATGTTCTCAACATAAATGAGATTTGTATGATATAATGCGTCTATGCATGCTGTAATTTTGGGGTACAACACCCCCACAATCCCAATGATTTATTTCTACTTACCTAAAAGGTGCCCCAGATCCGGGTGTAGGATCTTTACAAGTAAACCCAAGCAAACCCTCAAAGTTTAAAGCAAACAAAACACACAATGAAAGCAAATATAGCATGAATTAAACTCTAAGGTAACCCCACATTATAAGTATCCCCAGCAGAGTCACCAGCTCTGTAATATGGTGGCAGAATCGACTGTTATATTGGTTTTGCATTTGTATTTGCAAATGTTGCGGTAAGCAAGAGTCGCCACCGACTTTTCTTTTATCCAACAAAGGAAAGGGTGAAAAGAACAAAAAAAGACCTTTCGAGATTATTTATGAGTAAGGGGGTAGATTATGGAAAGGGAAGGTGTTAGCACCCTTTCCATCCGTAGTTATCTACGGGCTCTTATATGCTTAGCTCATTTTGAAAATACCTTATGCTTTGTGTGTTTTTGAAAAGAATTTTTGAAACGCCAATAGTAAGGCGATTTTCTTTATAATAACTCTTGTATCAGTCCCGAAGAGTGTTGATAAAGCATTTGAAATTTTTTTTTGAAAGTGTTTATGTATATGAAAAAGTTTTTTTTTTGAGCATAGCATCAAGGAACTATCTACTTTACTCGAAATGTTCATTCTTTTCCTCCTTTCCTTTTGAGCATAGCATCAAGGAACTGTCTACTTCACTGTGCACCATCCTCTTAGAACCGTCGAAGGCTCTAACAATGATGTTACTAGGTTTCAGCTCCAAACCCTCACAATCCAGACGATCCAATGCCTTCTTGGGCAAAACATTCAGGGAAGAACCGGTATCCACCAACACGTGTGCGAGAGTAGTGCCCCTGCACTCTATAGAGACGTGCAGGGCATCATTGTGATTTTTCCCTTTGGCGGTAAGGTCAGCATCCGAGAACCCTAAGCCATTGTCGGCTGTCAAATTAGCCACACAGTCGGTGAATTGATCTGCGGAGGTCTCTTGCGGCACATGGGCCGTTTTCAGAAATGAAATCAGGGCTTTTGCATGGGCCTCTGAGCATAGCATTAGTGATAGCATAGAGATTTTGGAGGGAGTATGCCCCAACTGTTCAACAACATTAAAGTCACTCTTTTTGATAATTTTAAGGATTTCCTCCATTTCTTGTTGGGAGGCTTCCACAGCAGTCTTTTTTGGTGCCTCCGTCCTGGCAGGCGAATCGGTAGCAACTTCTTTGCCCCGAGTATCAGAGGACTCGGCGGCAGTAGTAGACACAGGAACTTGAATTGGAACATGCACACTTGCGGGTGTGATGGTGAGAGGTTTTCAGATAACTGGTGGTGCAATGTTAGGCGAGAAGAGCCTACCACTGCGGGTAATCTTGGCGGGACCAATGATGTTACTGATACTGGTATTGGTGTCGAACTCCTGCTTCACCCCAAGCACATACACGTCGGCTCCATAATGCCATGGAACAGCTTTGTCAGACTCATACGGGAGAGGCCCCGGGACAGTAATAGTGATGGGTGCAACAGACATAATTTGGACTGGTTTCTTTACGAGAGCTTTGGCAGGATTGTAAATTGTGACAACAGATATTTCTTCAATGGAAACAGACGGAACAGCAGTTTTCTTGAACAGAATTTCCTTGCTATCCATTAGGCTTTGGATGCCTGATTTCAGCAGTGGGCAACCGGTAGGGATAACATCACACAGGAGGCAACCCTTACTACAACCCGGAAATAAACCGGCTAGTAGTAAGTTCCTCTTAATAGTCAAAAAAGGGGTAACAACTTCATTCACCGAAACAGCATACAAACTTTCCTCAATGGCATTTACTCTATGCTGGGGCATAGGAGCAGTTACAACATTCGGTCTCTCAGGCGCTTCAAACTGAATTTCCTTTGCGTCGATAAGATCTTGCACTTTGTTTCTCAAGGCCCAGCAATCATCAGTAGTGTGCCCGGGACTATCAGAATGATAAGCACACCGGGCATTTGGGTTATACTTAGGAGACGCAGTGTTGACGACCTTAGGAGCTTCTTTGGTGGTCACCAAATTGGTTGATAACAGTTGGGGTAAAATTTGAGATAAGGTCATACTCAGCCGAGTATACTGTCTCTTGGGCCTTTCACCTCTTTGTTGATTGTACTGCTGAGGAGCAGCAACAGGTTTTGAAATGACCAAAGCATTGACGGCTTGGCGACTTTCGGGCTTGACTTGTCTTCTAGGACCATAGACGACACTTGCTTCTTTCTTAAAAGGCCTTTTCTCAGTACTTGCAGCAACACCCTTCTGAATCTTTCCTGACTTGATGCCAGCTTCTATTCTTTCGCCCGTTAAGATCAAATCGGTAAACCCCGCAGAAGAGTTACCAATCAGATGATTGAAAAATGGCCCAGATAGGGTCCCTAGAAACATATCAACAAGCTCACGATCAGTTAAAGGAGGCTGCACCCTACCAGCCAAATCCCTCCATTTTTGTGCGTACTCTTTGAATCCTTCGCTTGTTCCTAATGACATACCCTGAATTTGGGTACGAGTAGGGGCAAGGTCAGAATTGTATTGGTATTATTTGTAGAAAGCGGTGGCCAAATCTTCCCAATTTCGGACACTGGTTCCTTCTAGTTGATAAAACCATTCCAACTGAGCTCCAGAAAGGCTGTCTTGAAAGAAATGAATCCAGAGGTTTTTATCTGCCGTATAGGGCTGGATCTTTCTCACGTAGGACCTAAGATGCATTTTTGGACAGGACAACCCATCATACCTTACCAACACTGGCACTTTGAATTTTGGGGGAATCACAATCTCGGCAACCAAACCTAAGTCTTCAAAGTCCAAGCCCGGTACTCTTTGTAATTCCATGGCAGCCAATCTGTCTTCTAAACCCTTGTATTTATCATCAGCTGGAGGGTATTGCTGGTCAGAATAATCTTCATCCTCTTCAACCTCTTCTTCTTCCGCATCAGACTCGGAAGGCACCGCAGCTCCATCTCTCTTACTGGTCCCTTCATCAGAAGTAGGGGGAAATTCAAGCACTCTTCGAGCTTCTCCGTCAAATCTTCTCCCCAAAGTAGCCACCCCGAGTCTCTTTTTCTTCTTTTTCACCGGGTCTTTATTCCCCAATTGAGTCTTGATATCCTCCTGACCCTTAGCCAAGGTCATCAGGAGTTGCTGGAATTGTGCATTCTGAGCCTGTAGGTCTTTGATTGTTTGCTCGAGATCCATCCTACTGAAATAAATAGCAGACAGATAAGGAAACCTGGAATGAGACCTGCTTATGCACATGATGAATGGTATGCTTATGTGTGCAATGCATTCAAGGATTTAGGACATTCAAAATTGTTTTAGACAAAGAAGAACGCACGTCATATTAATAAGAAGAAATTTGTCAGTACATAAATGCCCCATGGGCCAAATATTACAAAATAAACTTCTTAAGGCAGAAAGACATTGCGCATCCTCTTTGGTGCGATGTAGGTATTGAGGGCCTCTTGCTCGTGGAGTCGGCGGGTAAGCTCTAGAACCTTCTTTTCACTGGCGTAGTAGCTAGCTTCAAAAGTGTTCTGTTCCTCCTTGAGCTGAATCCAATTTTTCTGCATTTCCTCCCACGATGTAGGCATGTCTGGATGTAGGATGGTGTAGGGAACCTCTCCTTCCTTGACGGGCTCTTTAATCACAGGGAGTACATGAGGATAAGGCATCATCAGAATTTGGGCTCGGGCTCGTACCCACTTGAGATAAGGCTCAAGAGGGATAGAGTTCTTGTGTCCCAGAGTCTTGCTATCAACCTTGTTGAGTTTTCCCCAAGCTCTGATGAACCTTTGGCGAAGTCCTTGCGCATCGTTGTCGAAGTTAAAAACTAGGTCAGGAATCAACATGTCATGAGGGCCATCCCTCCATGCATATCCAAATTGCCTCAAAGCTAGGCAAGGGTTGTAGGTGATACCTCCTCTAATTCCAAGTAAAGGAACATTAGGAAATTCTCCACAACGATCGACAATGATGACATTTTCTCTGGACCGAGAACACCAATGCACATCAGAATGAGTAAGAGTCATCAACCGTTGGGACCACCTTGTACCTTGGTCATTCTTCAAGACAGATTGTGGAAGGTGCGAAATAAACCACCTTGCAAGGATAGGAGTACAGCACATGAGAACACCCCTCTTTCTCATTGTTCGTGTGTAAAATGAGTGAAGAATGTCCCCAAGCAATGTTGGTATTGGATTTCTGGACAAGAAAATTTTGACGGCGTTGACATCTATCAATTGGTCAGGATTTGGGAACAAGACCAACCCATAGATAAGGAGTGCCACAATCTCTTCAAAGGCTTGTAGATCCAATGAGTTCCAACATTCTTGTACCTTCTCAAACAAGAATTTTGCTAAGAATCCTTTGACGCCGCTTCTGGTTTCCCAATGCCCCTTGATGTCAGAAGGCTGTAGATGTAGTGCTCGAGCAACATCTTCATGCTTTGGTTCCTTTTCCGTACCGTTAAAAGGTAGTTGATTAAGGATAGGAATTCTCAGGAGTTGAGAAAATTCCTCCAAAGTGGGCACCAACTGATAATCAGGGAAAGTGAAACAGTGGTGAAGGGGGTCAAAGAACTGGAATAGCACTTTCATCATGTCTTCTTCAATGTTGGTGTTGACTAGGCTGAGCAGTCTACCATGTCTTTCACTGAAGGATGAATTTTCCGGAATTCTTGAAGTGATCTCCTTGAGTTGAGGAGAGATTCTCACAAGGTTGACTTGAATGGTATTTCTGCGAGGAATTTCCATGTCCTACAAAACAAGAACAAAGATGAAGATCCAAAACCCTTGAAATGGTTAGAGAATGTGTGATACGGTGGGAGAACTGACTAGTGTTTTGCGTTTGTATTCGCACTTGTGCGGTTGAGCAAGAGTCGCCACCGACTTTTTATTTTATCCTAAAGGAAAGGTTAAAAAAGCACAGCAAAAACCTTTTGAGATATTTCGTGGGTTCGGGGGGTAGATTATGAAAAGGGAAGGTATTAGCACCCTTTTCATCCATGGTTATCCATGGGCTCTTAGTTACTTGGTTTTTTAGATCACTTGCCTTGTTTTTTCAATTGCTTGAAAATGGTGTGTGTGTGGGTGCTTTTGAAAATGTTTTGGAAAAAGATGCCTTGTCTTAGGCAACTAATGTATTTGACTCGTGATTGAGTGTTTTACAAAAGTGTGGATCTTTTCGAAAAGATGTTTCAAATGTTTTTGAGAGTTTATTTTGAAAGTGTTGTGGATTGTGGTTTTTGAAAAGAAGGCAAGTATTTTTGCAAGTTTGATCTCAAGTAACTAAGAGTTTTGTCTACCCTATTGTACTCAAAGGTTTTTGTTATGTTTTAACCCCTTTTAACAATTTTGTTTCATCATTGAAATTGATGGACAATCTTGCGTTTAGGAAGTTTATTCGGGATGGGTGCGGGTCATCGTATGAACCATGAATGCAATGGTGCCAAGTGTCTTTGGCAATTTGCTTTGAAGGGACTATGATCATTCCGTTTAGGCAACACTTTGAGACTTATGATCATTTGATTTTGTTTTGCCAAAGATACTCGACGTGCAAGCATGGCCCATTTTGGAAGGCAACATGTGGGATTACCCTAGGGGGTGCAAGTGTGATTGTGTATTGATTACATGTATTTGTCTTGTATTAGGTTATCTAGCGTTTGATTTTATGTACATTCAAACCCTAGGTCTAACCATGGTATAATTGGAAAACTGTAAATTGCGGAAATGTAAAATCTACGCTATTACAAAATAGTGTCCGGGAGTGGGGGTATAAATGTACAAAAGGGGATGAGACTTATAGTATCCAATAAGTTACAATCAAATCGAATGTGCGATCAAATGTAAATATCGAATATACAAATATAAGATAAACAAATGTATAGGAGCAATATGAATGGATTTGTGTAAGTGCAAGTGTTTTATGTATATGTATTGTGTATGTGTAATTATTTACAGGTGCGATATGTGAAATTGAAGCGTATTAGGGTTTTTGACCTAGATATGTATTTTAACGAATCTTAGATTTGTATATTTAATTATGTATAAAAGAAAAATGTTTTAACTTAAATGTTCTTATTTCTAATTAAATTATGAAATGATGTTTTTTAAGAAAAGAAACTATTTCTAGGTTTTCATTATGTATAAAAAATATGTAAATGTCAAGAATTGAATTTTTTATGAAAAGGGGTGTATTTTTTTTTATATTGTTATATACAAAGATACATTTTAATTAAAAAATGTTTTCAATTTTAATTGTATGATAAAAAAAGTATTTTATGATTTTATACACAAATATATATACTTAAAAGAAAAAAGGATGTTTTAACTATATGATAAAAGAGTATGATATGTACAAAATTAATGTTTTAAAATTTATGTACAAAGTATATTAAAAAAAAGGATTAACTTAGAAAAAAGAAAGTATTTTGTTTGTAAAAAGTATTTTAATAAAAATAAAATGATAAGAATAAATCATAAAAAAGGGTTTAACATTCTAATTATCCTTTCTTGATTATATTAGTATAAGAAGTTTTTATTAATGTAAAAAAAAGGAAGTGAAGTTAGTGTAAATTATAAAAGAAGGATAGTTAATTGCAAGATGTTAATTTGTGTTAGTAGGAAATAAATGGGCTTCAGGGAGATTCAAAACGGGTCAGGCCCAATGCTGGAAACAAATTCTTAGGGTTTGAGATTTGTTATTCAATTGGGACGAAAGCGTTAGGGTTGGCAGCGACGCGTTCGTGCATTCGTTCATCGTTCTTCTGATCAATGCTCCTCCGTCCGGCCACCGGTGTTGCTCCCTCCAAATCTCTCTTCCCTCCATGGCATGAGCTCAGCGTTCTCTTGATGCAAGGTTCGTTTCAATGTTTATGTTCCTTTTTCTTTTACGAATTGCATGTTTTGTTTTGATTTGAATCTTAACTTTTATCTTTCATTATGAGATGAAGGAGAAGAGAAGAGGGAGAAGATTATACTACCTGACTTGGAGAAGGAGGAGAGACGGGGAAGTGGCGCTCAGGAGGCCGGAACGAGCGGAGGTTCGGTGATGCTTGCTCTTGGTGACCCTGGTATCTTTTATCTGGTTGCTTTTTCTCTTGCCTATGGTTTTGATGATGATTTTAACTGAAAAGCCCTATCCTGAAACAATTCACTTCTTTATCTCTTCTTTCCTACTGTGTACACGTTGCCTTTGATACTTTTGTTCTCCTTCTGTCCCTTTTGTCACTGTACGCTTGTTTATGTTGGATGCTATGATGTTAATTGCCTGAGGTTTTCCTGTGGGTTTGGACACTGAGTTGTCTTTAACATCTTTTTTGTTATCTTTCTTCTTCTCGTTTTGCCTTAGTTCTCGTATGCTTTTGAATTGTTGCCTTGCCTATGATGAAGCTTGCTTCTGAGGCTTATGAGTTGGTTGGAATGCTTGGATATGTTGGGATATGCTTGAGGCTTAACAGGTTCTTGAGGTTAATGCAGGTTGATGAGGTTTTTGGTGGTTAAGGCTTGACAGGCCTGTAGAGGCCTTTGGTCTTTTGAACTGTGTGTTCTGTATATTTGTATGTTTGTAGGTTTGTATGGCCTGGTGACTTAGGCTTTAACAGGGTGAGGCTGAGGCGAGTTATGAGTTTGGCATTTTTGAATGGTTTTTGTGCTTTTGTAAGTTTGATGCAGGTTTTCTTCTTAGTATGTATGATGCTGGTTTTTGCATTTTGGTTTAGAGCTTGGTGTTTGAGGCATTTGACAGGATGATGGTTAGGCTTCTGGTTTATGTGGTATATATTTTTTGTGATGTTGGTCTTTTTTGGCTCAATCAGGTTTTAAGCTCAGTATGTTTTCTTTTTGTTTTTTGTTGTTTTGCCTCTTGGTCTTTGGCACCCAATACTTATTCAAACCTTGGTATTTTTCTCGATCCAAGTTACTGGTTAATTTTACAAAGTTTCTTGGCACTTTTCTATTTTTGGTAATTGCCTCTGCTGTGTACTTCTGCCCAGTTTTGAGTAATGCTGAATTGATGCTTCTTTTAACTTTTGCCTTACTGTCTAAGCCTGAAAAACCTGCTTCTATCTCTCTTCTCTTTCTCTCCATAGTACAGTTTTAAGAATTTAATATGATTTTATTTCTGTACTTTCTGAAGGGGCCTATTCTGATGGGAAATGATGAGAAAAAATTAATTTGCTTTGCATAAAAGATTTTCTTTGCATCCTTCTCTTTCTTTGACAGCTTGCTACACTTTATCTTTTCTTTGATATCTTTTCCAAATCCCTTTTGACAGCTTTGGTACTTTGACAGTAAAATGCACTTTTTGGCCTTTGATAGAAAGTTGGAATTGGATTTTAGTTTGACTTGGATTTGAACTATGCAGTTTGAACTTTGGATTTTATGCATTTGACATTTTGCATTTATGAATAAAAATGAAATTCTTCCCTCTTTGTGAACCGGGAGAAATCCCGTGATTTGCAGAGAGGGTTAACTGATTCCAATCAGTGGCCCCTAATGATGAGCAAATTTTATCAGTCTTCTTTAATTCAAATGCTTTCTGACTTTCTTCTTCTTTTTGCAGATAAAAAATGGAGCACCGGAGCGAAGTGAAGACTGAAGAATTAGAAATAGGATAAAAAAATTTTATTTTCAATTTAATTTTTGTACACTATTATTATTTTAAATACTTTGTAATAAATACTCGTATCCAAATAATAACAATTGTAACAACTATTAAATATGAAATAAAAATTCCATTGACATTTAATTCTTTTCAATTCCTTTTCTTTATTTACTTGTTATTTATAATTCCTTAAATTAAATAAAATGAAAGTTAAATTTCAAGTATTTAATTTTTAGAACCATAAATAATCAACTAAACCTTGCTTGATCAAAATAAATGAACTGGACGTCTCCATTATTCAAAGCAACGCGCAGTCGATCACAAAAACTTGATCAGATGCAATCCTTTCTTACTGATTCTTTGCCAAGCACTGTAATTCCCAACTGCACATATCTTTTGACTGGTGAATTCAAACCAACTGCCTCCTCTTACTGATTAAATCAAGATAACGCGAATTTTAACCCGAATCTCGGAATAAACTGCAAAGTACTGTGGAATTTAAATTCTTCTGAGAATATGCCCATAAAACCTTAACTCCTGATTAAATGCCAAATAACGCTCGCCTGATCAAAATTGAACCAAAAATCATCCAAACCCTAAGCCAACTGTGAAACAATCCAGAGTCCTAAAAATCAGTAAAAACCCTAATTTTGCTTGACTGTCAAGAAAAGTCCGTTTGTCCGATTCTTGAGCCAGTTTGAAAAGTCAGGAAATGTCTGAGGCTGAGATTGCTTGGGGAAAAATGCGAGGGCAAATTTTGGGGTACAACAGAATGCATATGATGTTTCATGATGTTTATGATGTATGCACAAAACATATGTACAAGCAAATCACACCAAACCCTAGTTTCAGGCTTGCATGGGGTTTCATAGGTAAGTACCCTCTTGAGTGTAGTTGGCTTAAAAACCTGTCCTATAAATAGTAACCGGGTTCTAAGGGGCTCAATATCACTGGATTGTTTTCATTGTTCATTGTTTTGGTTTAGCCACTTAACTAGCGACCAAAATATTCCAAGAACACAACCCTCAATGAGTGTAGTATCGAGTATCTACCAACTTTGGACTGCACCAAAGCCGGTCATCTCACTACCCCTAATAAAAGGCCAAGATGGTCAAGTAAGGTTCTAGGTCATTAGTGCTTAGTGACATCACTCAGCGGCCCCGTACTCTCCTTGATTGAACTCAAGGGTTACCGGTACTCACAAATATGTCGCACTAATATAGCTATTGCTTCGACCGTGTCGGTATACCCCGCACAGTTTCCACAACGTATTGCTATCTATGAATGTTTCCCAAAATCCGGGTCTAGGATTGCAAACCCAAACAAATAGAGCCAAAGTATAAAGCAAACAATTCAAACAATTAGTCATGCAAGAGGGTGATCTAAGCCCTAAGGTTACTCCACTTTTAAAAATGTCCCCAGCAGAGTCGCCAGTTCTGGGATACGGTGGGAGAACTGACTTGAGTTTTGCGTTTGTTTTCGCAAATGTTTCGGTTGAGCAAGAGTCGCCACCGACTTTTTATTTTATCCTAAGGAAAGGTTTAAAAAGCACAGCAAAAACCTTTGAGATTTTTCTTGGGTTCGGGGAGTAGATTATAGAAAGGGAAGGTATTAACACCCTTTCTATCCATGGTTATCCATGGGCTCTTAGTTACTTGCTTAGATCACTTGCCTTTTATTTTCAATTATTTGAAATGGTGCTTGTGTGTGTGGATTTGAAAAATGTTTTGAAAAGAAGCCAATGTGGTGGCAACCTTTGTAATGATCCATGTTGGGATGTATACAAAGGTGTATGTCTTTTGAAAAGGTTTTCATTTGTTTTTGAAGATTGTTTTGAAAGTGTTGTGAGGTGTGTTTTTAGAAAATAGGCAAGTGTTTTTGTATTGCAAGTTTGATTCAAGTAACTAAGAGGTTATCTACTCCTAAATTTCTCAAAGTTTATTGCTATGTTTTAACCCTTTTAATAAGTTTGTTCCACCATTGTATTTGGTGGACAATCTCATGTTAGGATGTGAAAGGGACGGGCGCGGGTCATCGTTTAGACCATAATTGCAATGGTGCCAAGTATCTTTGGGCATTTTCTTTAAGGGACTTGATCATTTGTTTAGGAAACATTTTGAAAGCGTCATCGAGGGACTATGATCATTTGATTTTGTTTTATTTTGCCCAAAGAGACCTAACATGCAATATGGCCCATTTATTTGAAGGCAGCAAGTGGAATACCCTAGGGGGTGCAAGTGTGATTTGTGTGTCCATTTTCATGCTTGTTTGTCTTGAGATTAGGTCATAACTATTTTATTCGCATATAAACCCTAATTCTAGCATTGTATATTTAGAAAGCGATAAAGTGCGAAATTTAAACTCCTACGCTATTACAACACAATAATATAGGGAGGGGGTACAATGTTTCAAATGGGGATTTTGACAAGGAATTTAAACCTAGACTATTACATCAATTTTGAATTATTTACAAGATAATTTAATTGCATAAATAAAATAGAAATAGAACAAATATGCAAGAATGCAAAAAAGGTTTTTTTATATGTATGAAAAAAAAGTATTATTTATGTAAAATAAAAAGAAAATAAAAAGATATTATTTTTTTGGAGTATTTTCATATTTAGGGTAAAACCCTAATTTTATTAAATAAAATGTATTATTATTCACTATATATAATATTTATTATTTGTGTATAAAAATAAAATAAAAATAAAGTATATTTGTAAAAAAATGATTTTTTAGTGTTTAATAATAATAAAATAAAATATGTGTATTTTGGTATTTTATTCTAAGTATATTAATATATATATGTATTTATTTGTATTATTCACAAATTGTTTTAAATATGCACAAAAATAATAATATTTAATCTTTGTAAAAAAGGTATATTTCACATAAAATATTTTCAGAATATAAAATGAAATAAAATAAAAATAAAAATGTATTTACACCATTTTAGCATTTTTTTAAATAAAAGTATATTTATTTACCTATTTATGTTCAAATAACTAATCTAACTAAATAAATATCTAATAAATAGGAAAATGGTATAAAAAAATATTTTTGTGTTTTATATATGATGAGGAAAAATAATTAAATCAGGCCAAAAAAGAAAAGTAAAAAAAAAAACATTAAAATGAATGAAATGGGCTTGGGGGTGCAAAGCCAAAAAACATGGTGTGAAAAGGAATAACAAACAGGCCCAGCCCAGAAAATGGTTGTCTTCAACCTTCAGACCAAACAAATTCAAAAAATACGCGCCTTTCTTCACCAATTCTTAACTCCTGATTCTTTGATCTTTTGCCAAATCTTCCAACATGAAACCTGTAGAGCTTGAAACCACGATTCTAGACATATAAAGAAGTCAATCTAACTCTCAGAAATGAGAGAGAATTTCTTCTCTCCCAAATCCTGACCTAATTTTTTATCAATGTTCAGACATAAAATTCTCTAAGCACACATAATATAAATGAAATCTAATCATATGGGCATGTTCAGGGCTATGATTGTGACATGTTTTCTTCACAAACCTAAAGCTAACAATGCCTAATAAGAGAGATACGAATCCATGAACTTACCTGTTCAGTTGAAGTTCTATCTGGCTATGGAGAAGCTTTCAGTGCAAAGTGATGATTGGTATAGCTTCCTTGAGGTCCAGGGATGCTATTCCAGGTGTTACTTTGCTTTGAAACCTCTTGAATCGAACTATAGCACTTCACCTGCAAATCAGAAAAGTGAAAATGGTGGAACCAGTTAGAGGGATTACAGGTCGTGTTTTTGCTTTTGGTTAGCTTGCATAGATGTTAGGGGATGTATGTGAACTGGTTTGGGCAAGAATGCTTGAAGGGATTGAGAGATGATACTCAAACTGCAGGCCTTGCCCTGTTTTTACAGTTTTAGAGTGATTCTGAGATTGAGGGTGTTTTGAAGGCTAAGGGCTCGTGTATTAGCTTGGTTGTGTTGTGTGGAATGTGTTTGATAAGTTTGTCTAAGTGTTCTTGAGCTGATATGGTAGTTGGTATGTGTTATGGCACTTTTCTTCAACTTTAAGCCACAAATGCCAACTTGTGTTTCTAGGCATGTAGAGGGCCCCTAATGTTCTGCATAATCCCTCCTTGATCAGTGTGTTATGATCATAATCTTGTGCCAATCAGATTTGCAATGTACTTGTTGGATTTTCAATTTGACATAAAGTGCAACTTTTCAAGAATGGATATTATGCTTTATCTATAAATGGATTAATCTTGCATACAATGTCCAAACTCATAGAACAACACCTTGGCACAAAGGATTGGCATTAACTTATGGAGTGTAGATGAGATAAAAGACCTGTAATCTAGCTTAAGGCATGCTGAGTTCAAATTGCAAGGTTATGGACATGTAACTTGGTCATGAACAAAGTGAGTTTTTGCCATTTTGCAAAATTCGATTCTCCCTAACCATGAGGTTGTTTGAGAATTTCTTGGACATTTTGGAAAGCTTGGAATGTGTACTACAATCTATCTTTGAAGTGCAAATTGAAATTCCAAGTGGAAGTGTATGGAAAAGGGCCTTGAAGTTAGGTAGAAAACCTTGTCAAAATAGGTCAAATTTTCACTAAGTTAAGAATGGTTTAGTACCCTTATTCCAAAAATTGTAACTTGAGATACAAGCCTCATTTGGGAAAACTTTGTGAATCAAAGTTGTAGATTATGCAACAAGCTACAACTTTCATGTTTTGACTTTTGTTTGAGTCCAAATGAATCTTGGTGAAAAAGTGGGGCAAAGTTGGGAAAAAATTAGGGTTTTCCATAACTTAGAAAAAATTCTAAGTTATGAAAAATTCCATTTCAAACCCTAATTTGCATTTCTTGGTTTCTTGGTGAACAAGTTTCATGATTTGGCATGTTTTGATGAAAAATGAATCTTGACTCTTGATTTTTACCAAAAAGTCAAAGTTTGACTTTTCAGTATACAGTCAAAATTGATCAATTGTCTGGGAAATTCAACTATCAATCTTGTGTACTTGGGATCATTTGAGCTTGTTGAGAATGTCAAGACAATCCCATGGGGTCCTTGAGTCCATATGTGATCTTGGTTTGCCATTGGCTAGGTCAAACAGTCAAAAATTGCCTTTGTGCAGTCAAAACCCTAAAAATGACCATTTTGCCCTTTTGGTGATCTGATCAAATTTCTTGTGGAATTGTGATCCAAACTTGATCAAATGGTCCATATGAGTTCATAATGTTGATGTGGGTCAATTTTCATGAGATTTGACTGTCAATTGGTCACAGTTGACTTTTTCCCCAATACAGCTGATTTCTAGGTCAACTATCCAATTGACTGGGTAAAACTTGGAATCAAGACTTGAAACTTGGTATGGATAAACTTGGGAGTCCAACATGAAGCATGAAAGTTATCTTAGGTATTTTAGGTCAAAACATCTTTGTTCAAACACAAACCCTAATTTGGGTCCATAGTGCAAGGAGAAGTCCTGAGCAGAGCAAACCCTAACTGAATCTTGATCTTCAAAGGTCTGGTGATAAGAAAATGTTGAGGAAATGGGAGGGCAAATTTTGGGGTACAACACCTACTATTAGTGAGTAGGTATCTTTAGTCTTTGGATGTATGAGGGACATTCGAAGGGACGTTTTATAATTACAAAGGCAACTGGGCAAGAAACCTTAGTAACTACCCTAGGGTTTTAAGATCATTGTTTATTGAGGCAACATTGAGAGGATCATCGAGGGACTTATGATCTTTTTAAACCGAAGGGTAGCCACTAAAATATCTCATGTTTCAAGAGTTGTGACTATTTTTCCGATGGAAACCAAAGTGGGAGTATCCTAAAGGTGCGCATGTAAGAGTTGTTATGTTCAGTTATTTGTCTTGATGTTTAGGTTTGCTAGTGTTTGATTATTAATCTTGTCATGAAATCCTATTAACATACATCTAACAGTTAATATCTGTACAAGAATTTAAAGTGCGGAAATTAAAGCTACGTTATTACATGGCTTCGGGGAGGGGGATTGTTGTACCCCAAAATTTGCCCTCGCATTTTTCCACAAGAAATCACAGCTTCAGGCGTTTCCTGATTTTTCAGATTGGCTCAAGAATCGGTCAAACAGACTTTTCTCGTCAGCCAAGCAAAAATTAGGGTTTTATTGATTTTCAGGGCTCTGGAATGTTTCAAACAGTTGGTTTAGGGTTTTTGTTGATTTTGGCTCAACTTTGATCAAGCGAACGCTCTTTGGAATTTAATCAGGAATTAGGGTTTTTGTGGGCACATTCTCAGAAGGATTTAAATTCTACATCACTTTGCAAGTTATTCCGAGATTTGGTTTGAATACGCATTGTTTGATTTAATTAGTAAAGGAAGGCATTTGGATTGAATTTACGTTTGTTTGATTGAACCAATCAAAGGATACATTCAGTTTGGATTTACAAGTGTTTGGTAAGAAATCAGTGAAAAGGGAATGCGCCTGATTAGCTGTTTTGGTTAACTGTTGCTTTGCTTTGGATATTGGAAAGGCCAGGTTTAACTGAGTAAATTGCTAAAGCATTGTTTATTTAAATTATTTATTATTCTGAGGTTAAGTGATTGGAATTTATTTTTCAATTATTTTAATTCAAAGAATTTTAAATAATAAATAAACCATAAAAGAGGAAATAGAATTAATTGGATAATAAAAACTTTTATTTATTTTTAAATTATTCGTACAATTATTGTTTACAATTTATTTACAACAATAATTTTACATTAATTTAAATTTAAATAAAAAAAATGAAACTATCCTATTTTTTCTAATTCTTCATTCTTCATTTAATACCCCTCACCATCCAAATATTCATCTGCAAAAAGAAAAGAAGAAAAGTCAAATAGCAGATAAATAAATAATGACAGATAAATAAAAGACAGTTCATCATTTAGGGCCACTGATTGGGATCAGTTAACCCTCTCTGCAAATCACGGGATTTCTCCCGGTTCACAAAGAGGGACGAGTTTTTTATTTGCTAAAATATGAATGCACAAAAGTCAAATTGCACAATTCAAAAATTGTCAAACTGCCAAGTGCAAATCAAACTACAAAGTCCAAACTGAAAAATTCAAACTTGCTGTCAAAATGTCAAAAGGTACCCAAGCTGTCAATAAAGGAGATTTGAAAAGATACAAAGCATAAAATCTGGAAGAAGGGACAAATATGCAGAGGAAAATTGTTATGCAAGCAATAAAACTCATTTTCATCATTTCCCAAAGAAGGGGCCCTTTCAGAAAGTACAGTACAAACATTATCTTAATGCCTAAAGTGTACTGGAGAGAGAGAAGAAAGAAGAAGTGTCTAGGCTTACTGGCTTTGAGGCTTTAGGCAACAAAATATACAACAAAACTGCAATAGCACAGTGGATAAAAGGGGGGAAAGAAAATATAAAGTTCCTGGTCAACAAAACAGTAGGGGGATATATAACAGAAGAAGGATATCAAACAGAAGGGGGAGGAGATCAGAACAAAAAGGCCTTAAACACAAAGCCATTCAAAAACCAAAAAAAACACAAAAAAGATATCAAAGCCTTACCATTTTCAAAAACCTGAAGTATCAAAACCTGCTAAACCTCAAGCATTAAACCTGTTAAAGCCTTATCCCTTTCCAAAAACACATAACCATCAAGCTACTGTAAACAAACAAATACCCAGAGCCATAACAAAAACCAGTTGACCCTGCCTGTTAAAGAACCAAAATCACAAACCCAAGGAACTCAGAACTGTCAAACCTGCCTGAAGCAAGTAAGGCCAAGCCTCAAACACAAAAAATCATAAACAAGCATAAGAACCAAAAGCCTTGAACCTGCATTGACTGAAACTTCCAGCCTTAAACCAAAAACAAGCACAAGATAACCTGTCAAAGGCCATAACCAAAAACCTGTACCATTCAACTCACATACAAGCATAAACATCACAAGCCATACCAGCATATACCTAAAACCTGTGAAACCTGAACCAAGTCCAAGCCATACCAGCATATACCTAAAACCTTGTCAACTTTCAAAGCCAATAAACTTACCCAGGAAACCTGTAATCCTCAAGCCCTCAAAGAGCACTATCATTGGGCAAAAGGGATAATGAAACAAGTATTCAAAAGGCAACAAGATGGTTGAAGCTAAGGAAGCATATTCAGAAGCATACTCAAGCATTCAGGTCAACCCTAAGCCCTCAGAACTCTAGTTTCATACTTGGGCAAAGAAGAAAAAAGGCAACAAGGTCAAGGCAACTCAGAGAAGGGACGAAAGGCAACAAAGTCAAGGCAACTCAGAGAAGGGACATAGAAGCACATTCAAGACAGGCCCTCAGAGGAGTACTCATCACAGGGCATCATACAAAGCAAATCAAAAGGGCAACAAACGTTCAAAGGCATTCAAAGGCAACATAAGCAGAAACATGCAGTAGAAGAGAAGAAGAAAGAATATATAAGGTTTTTCAGGGTAAACATCATAAAACCTAACCAGGGTCATCAAGAAGCTAGCTTCATCGTGCAATCCCCTTCGCCACTAAGCCTCCGAGCGCCTCCGCGCTCGACTCCTTCCTCAAACGAAAGGTAGTAAGTCCTCTTCTTTTCCCTTTTTAACCTCGTTAAAACAAACAAAATCAAAATGCTCAATCAAAGAAAGAAGTAATCCATAACATGTAAAAGGAATCAAACCCTAAACACGAAAATCAAAGAAAGAGGATTACCCTTTTTGCGCTTCACTGAGCCAAGGAAGAAGGAAGGGCGAAGGAGGCGGAGGCGCTGATGGCTGGGCAAAAGGGAGAGTAGATGTCCATGGCGAAAGATGAACGAAGACGAAGAGAATAGAACACGAACGACGCGCCTCACAAACCCTAAGCGTAATCCCAATTGAAACAAACAATCCAACCCTAAAGAATTGTCTCAGCTTGCTGGGCCTCGCCCTGTTCTCACTGCACCTAAGCCCATTGCGTTCTGGATAGCACCCCCCCCCCTCATTTCTTTTCTATTTGGGCCAATACCTCCCCAAGGCCCGTCCTAAAACTTAACCTTTTTTGATATAAACCAGATTTTTTACATAACTTAACCTTAACCTTTTATTTTTGTTAATAAATTAACATAATTTTTTACATCAAACCTTTTTATAACATAAATTTGAACAATATATTTTTTCCTCTAACTTAAATGTTTTTGCATTAATATCTTAATATATAAAATACATAAAAAATACTTTTTTTTAATATACATAATTTAAATTTAAAACATTTGATTAAAATACTTTCTTTGTATATAATCAAGACGAATACATTTTTTATACATAATTCTTAACATTTAATTGAAATATTCTTTTGCATATATAAAACATAAAATATAAAGATACTTTTTTATATCAAATGTAGAATGACAATTTTCAAACTTAGAACACTTCCTTTTCTTAAAAGTTCTTTTTTGTACATATTAAAGAAAACACAAGAACACAAATAAAAGATTAATAAATATTTAATTCTTTTCGTTTAAGTTAAAACGATACTTAATAATACGCATTAATTCACATTTTCCTAACCTGTAAATAATTACATATACAAATATACATACACGTATCCACGTACACTTACACAATACATTTACATTGCTCATATACACATTTGCTTATCTTATACATTGATATTCGTTACATTTACATTTGATCGCAAATTCGATTTGGTTGTAATCTATTGGACACTACGTTCCTAAGTCTCATCCCCATTCGTAAATTTGTACCCCCACACCCGGATACTTATTTTGTAATAGCGTAGATTTTACAGTTTTCGCAATTTACCGCTTTCAATTATACCATGGTTAGACCTAGGGTTTGCATGTACATAAAACCAAACGCTAGATAACCTAATACAAGACAAATACATGAAATCAATATACAATCACACTTCCACCCTCTAGGGTAAACCCACATGTTGCCTTCTAAAATGGGCCATGCTTGCACGTCGAGTATCTTTGGCAAAACAAATTCAAATGATCATAAGTCCCTCGATGACGCTTTCGAATGTTGCCTAAAACGGAATGATCATAGTCCCTTCAAAGTAAATTGCCAAAGACACTTGGCACCATTGCATTCATGGTCCATACGATGACCCGCACCCGTCCCGAATAAACTTCCTAAACGCAAGATTGTCCACCAAATTCAATGGTGGAACAAAATTGTTAAAAAGGGTTGAAAACATAGAGAAAACCTTTGAGTACAATAGGGTAGACAAAACTCTTAGTTACTTGAGATCGACTTGCAAAAACGCTTGCCTTCTTTTCAAAAACCACACTCCATACATATTTTCAAACAAACTCTCAAAAACATTTGAAACATCTTTTCGAAAAGATACACACTTTTGTAAAACACTCAAACACGAGTCGAATACATTGGTCGCCTAAGACAAGGCATCTCTTCAAAATATTTTCAAAACACACACACATACACACCATTTTCAAAGCAATTGAAAATCAAGGCAAGTGATCTAAAAACCAAGTAACTAAGAGCCCATGGATAACCATGGATGAAAAGGGTGCTAATACCTTCCCTTTTCATAATCTACCCCCCGGACCCACGAAATATCTCAAAAGGTTTTTGCTGTGCTTTTTTAACCTTTCCTTTAGGATAAAATAAAAAGTCGGTGGCGACTCTTGCTCAACCCAACAAGTGCGAATACAAACGCAAAACTCATAGTCAGTTCTCCCACCGTATCACAGGGATTATTACATTTCCAAAAATTGGGGGAGAAATAAAAAGTAGAAAATAAAGTCCTAATTTTAACTATTACAACCCATAGTCAGATACAATAATGATAAGAATAACAAATGCTAAAGTAATAAACGCGCACGAATTGAAAGGACTTCTAAATCCTAAAAATGAAATATTGTTGTTATTTTGTTTTGTTTCATGAAGAAAATTGAATTCAAATAAATCCTAATTATATTAACTTTTAAAATTAATAAAATGGTTTAAATAAATATTAGTTAATTTGCAGATTTAGTTTAATTAACAAAAAATACTAACCTAACATTTTTTTTTTGTGATTTTATTTGTTTTTACTGATTAAACAAATTAAAATAAAATTAAAAGAAGTAAATAATAAAGATAAAACAAAAATATAAATGGGCCTAATAGAAAAATAAATAGGGGGTATGAAGTGAAATTCGTTGGGCCCAAGTGAGAGAAATTAGATCTGCCCTTGGATTCATTGGGGAGATCCCCAGGAAAGTCCATGGTGAGGCTGTGTGCTCAGGGCATTGGATCCGGATCAGTTGTGCCTCTAATGGCATGGACTCGATGGTGTATGGTGAGCGTGCGTAGCCAAGAAGCATTGAACCTGCATAAAATGTTAGAAAAAAATAAGATTTGCAAAAAGGGCTGGATCAAACCCAACTCCCTTGAGACTAACAACCCATTACACTTGCCTTCACCAACTGAGCTAACTGTTTCAACTGTTATTATGATAAAATGACAGTATCTGGATTATGCCCTAAACATGGAAAATCCTTATTTGAGCACCTATCCCTTCATGTAACACGTTAGAAACAAGCAAATAGATGACATAACATGAAAATGTAAATTGGAAACATTTATATTACATGAATCAAAAGATTCGATTATTTGAATTTTACCAAACGAAGACGATTTGGTTAGCCGATTTCAGGAAGCTTCAAATGTATACGAGGGATGATTTTTCCTTCTGGGAACCTCAGGAGGAAAGCTTGACCCTTTGTTTGGATTGAAAAGGGCTAGAAACCTGGATGCAGCTTATGACAACTTTATAGATTTTTTTGAGAAATTTGATATGGCTTTCTATCAAACAATTTCCGTGGCAATGTTTTTTTTTTCTTTCAATGTTTTTTTCTCTTTTTCCATCCTTGACAATGTATCTTTAGGCCTGTACTTATAGGGGTAGAGGTGAATGGAAATGGAAAGAGACAGCCATTAACCAGGCTTTGAAGGAAAAATTAGACAAATTAAAGGATTGCCATCTTTGATAAATTTCTACCCTTTTGGGTTTTGGGATGAACCTGGACATGTTTCACTCCCTGGCTCCTTTGAATGCCTCCACGCCTTGTTCTTCGATTGGCTCTAAATTGCTCCTTTCGATGGCTCTGGGCTTTATTATTGTGGCATCTTTGATTGAGCTCCTATTTGGCTTGTCCTTCGATTGGCTCTAAAAATACCCAATTGGACCAATCGAAAACTTCATTCTGGCCAGTTGAAGCTTCTTTTGTCATGAATGTAATTATGCAGGAGGCTTGGGCTTGGCAACATGTAGGACTTTGTCCAGCAAGCATCTTGAACCAAGACCCATCAAAAGGAAAAACAAAACTTATTTCCAACAATTGTGTGTCTTTCAAATGGACCAATAGTATGTCCTTCGAAGGCACCATTTGCATGTCCTTCGAATGGACCAAATGTATGTCCTTCGAAGGCACCACTTGTATGTTTCTTCGAATTGACCTTTGGAATGTTTCTTCGAATGGACCATACTATGTGTCAAAGTTTAGTAAATTGTGTGTTGAAGGGTTTAGAGGTGGAGTCAAAGCTAGCATAAGGGAAGCCACTATTTTGTGAGTCGAAGCACACATGAAAGGAGTTCTTGCTTTGTGAATCAAAGGAAAGCATGAAGACGAAGCCTTTTCCTTGTGCGTCAAAAGAAAGCATAGAGGAGACACTTGTCTTGTGGATCAAAGCAGACACGTAAGAGGCGAATTCTCAATCGAGGCTTGCATGCAGGAGGCCACTACTTTGTGAATCAAAACAAACATGCAGGAGGCTACTACTTGTGAATCGAAGCAGACCATTTCAAAGGGAGTCATTTTCCCAGTCGAAGCTAGCAAAAAGGAAGCTAATGCCTTGTGGATTCTTAGCATGAGGGAGGCCATTTCTTTATGGATCAAAGCAGGCAAAAAGGAGGCCATATGCTTAATTGAAGCTTGTGAATAAAGCTTGCATCGAAGGAAGCCAAATGCCCAATCAAAGCTTGTGAAACAAACCTTGCTCGAAGGATTTTAGATGCCCAATCGAAGCTTATGAATCAAGCTTGCATCTAAGGAGGCCAAATGCCCAATCGAAGCTTGTGAAACAAACCTTGCTCGAAGGATTTTAAATGCCCAATCGAAGCTTATGAATCAAGGCAAACTTGCTCTTCTTCAATTTGATGTCTGAAAGCCAAAAATCCAATTGTACTTGTGCAAACTTTCCCTTTTTAAAATCCTTTTGAGAAAATGTCTTGAGAAAAAGGAGGGCAAATTTTGGGATGCAACAGGCACCAATTGATAATCGGGAAAGGTGAAATAATGATGTACATGATAAAAGATCTGAAAGAGCACACACATCATGTCTTCTACAAAACTTGAGGTAACCATATTGAGAAGTCGACCATATCTTTTGGTAAACGAAGAATTTTCAGGAACCCTTGATGCTAACTCTTTGAGTTGAGGAGGCGCCCTTACAAAGCTGATTCAGATGATATTTCTGCGAGCGGAAGCCATATCCTACAAAATAGAACAAAGATAAATTCGTAGGTCCTTGAAATGGTTAGTGAAAATGATATGGCATGATGTCATGATGTTTATGATGTCATGAATAATTAATCACAAACAAAACACACAAGACCTTAGGTTTAAGCTTGCATGGGGTTTATAGGTAAGTACCCTCTTGAAGTTTTAGTTGGTTCAACCTGTCCTAAAAAGTAAACAGGTTCTAAGGAATCTTAATATCATTAATCTTTCTTCATCGGGCATTGTTTCAGCACAAGCATCGATATGCAACCGAAATATCCCGAAAGTCTGATCTCAATGAGTGTAGTATCAAGTATCAACCAAATTCAGTCTGCACCAAAGCCAGATATCTCACTACTTTCTAATGGCCAAGTTGTTCAACTAAGGTTCTACAGTCAATTAATGCTTCATGACACCACACAGTGGCCCCATATTCTCTTGATTCAACACAAGGGACACCGATATCAACAAATGTATCACACTAACACTGTCGTCGCTTCAACCATACCGGTCTACGTCATACAGTTTCCATGATCTATTGCTACTTACTTAATATGCCTTAGATCCAGGTATAGGATCTTTACAAGAAATAAACCCAAACATAACCCAAAATGTAAAGCATACAAATCAGGCAAGTAAAGCAATAAAGGTGATCTATTTCTTAAGGTAACCACACTTTTAGTAACTCTCTAGAAGAGTCTCTAGTTCTGTAATACGGTGGGAGAACTGACTTGGGTGTTTTGTATTTTATCGCAAATGTTGCGTATAGCAAGAGTCGCCACCGACTTTTCTTTTATCTAATAAAGGAAAGGGTGAAAAGAACAGGAAAGACCTTTTGAGAATTTTCTTGAGTTCGAGGGGTAGGTTATGAAAAGGGAAGGTGTTAGCACCCTTTTCATCCGTAGTTCTGTAACACGGTGGGAGAACTGACTTGGTTTTTTTGCGTTTAATCGCAAATGTTGCGGTTAGCAAGAGTCGCCGCCGAATTTTCTTTTATCCAAAAGGAAAGGCTGAAAAGAACAGGAAAGACCTTTGAGATATTTTCTTAAGTTCGGGGGGTAGATTATGAAAAGGGAATGTATTAGCACCCTTTTCATCCGTAGTTATCTACGGGCTCTTAGTTGCTTGCTAGATTACTTGCTTTTGTTTGAAAATGTGCTTTGTGTTGTGGGTTTTGAAAGTATTTTGAAAAGGAATGTCTTTGTAATGGTTCTCGT
This sequence comes from Vicia faba, assembly GCA_948472305.1. Classification (NCBI taxonomy): domain Eukaryota; kingdom Viridiplantae; phylum Streptophyta; class Magnoliopsida; order Fabales; family Fabaceae; genus Vicia; species Vicia faba. The sequence goes on along the minus strand of OX451741.1, from coordinate 629,424,243 downwards.
CTCTATAAGAACGCGTACAAAGTGTTTTTTCTTTTGAAAAATGTTTCAAGATGAAAGTATTGGTGTATAAATGTTTTTGTTGTGAGCAAGCGAGCAACTAGGAGCGAATCTACCTACTCAATAGGTCTTTAGATGTTCTTTTCCTCCTCCTTTAGATGTGGCTATCTTGCCATTATTTTGGTAATAAGCCCCATCGTTGGATGTGGATGGACGGGCGTGGGACATTTGTATAGTCATAGAAGTCAACCTATGGGATGTTTTAGCAATGTCATTTAGGGACTAGATCATTTATCGAAGGCAACATCAAGGGACATCGAGGGACTACGATCTTTTATCGAGGGTCTTTGCTAAACACCCATATTCGAGGGACATGACTATTTTCTGAAAGGAAACAAGGTGGGATTACCCTAATGGTGCTAGTGTGCAAGTGTGTTTTATTTACATGCATTTAGTCTTGATTTAGGGTTATCTATCTATTGATTTCATCTCTTGCGATATACACCCTAATTACTAGAATTTACATTTGGAAGCGATAAATTGCGGAAATGTAAAGTCCTATGCTATGACAACATGTAGGGATGGGAGTACAAATTTACCAATGGGGGTTTGCAAGAATTTAAATCCTAATTAACTATTACAACTATATTAAAACGTACAATGCAAGACAGAAAAAGGACTTGTTTAGAAAATGGTTTTTTGTCTTAATGAATTAAGAAAAGAAATAAATTAATTAATAAAAAGAAAATAATTTTATGTATTTTTTATATTAATAAAAAGGGTATTAATATTGAAAATGATAAAAAGGGAAATAATTAGAGATAGAATTAGCATGCTGCTGAAAGCAAAACAAAGGGGATCAAAAGTTTTGATGTCGGGCGCGTTGTGGTTAAGAAAGAAGCGTCAGAAGTTCTGGATTGATACACTCTGAGGTTCTGCAATAAATGTTAGAGGGAAAACACAGAAGTTCTGGGTTGCTATGCACTAAACTTATGAGTGTTAGAACAGTGAGAAAGTCGTAGAAGTTCTGTGTATTAAAACAGTGAAGAGAACTCAGAAGTTCAATATGTGCTAAGACAGTGAGTGAACATCAGAAGTTCAGTGTGTGTTAACAGCGAGTGAACATTAGAAGTTCAGTGTGTTTAAACAGTGAGAAAATAATAGAAGTTTTGTGTGTTAAAACAGTGAGGATAACTCAGAAGTTTTGTGTTGTGCTAAAACCGTGAGTGAAAATCAGAAGTTCTATGCTACATTTCAACTCTTTCCTCATATTAATCAGCACATCAGCAATTTATTTGGTTCTTAACAAACAGCAAATAAAAAGGATAAAAGCACAACAGTTTATAGAAGTTCTAATCCTAATTCTGAGCCTAGCCTTAATCAAGAAGTTCTGATCCACACTTTTTCTACTTATGCAATAATATGGACAACATCAATACTATGATATTTACATATTTAATGATGTTCTAAATTAAAAGATGCAAAGTCAGAAAGACTTACCTTGAATCTGGAGCGTGTGCTTGGAACTTGAACTATTGCCTTCAGATGTTCTGGAGTCAGTAGGAACAACGGAAGATAAAATTCTAAGTTCTTTGATTCAAAGGGGAGAACAAAATTTTGGTTTTCTATTTGGGAATTTTGGATTTTTGCGAAGCTTTCACAGTTTTCTTTTCTCTCTTTTGACAACTCTCTTTCTCCAAAAGCCAGCCTCTTGAAAGTGTGATGGAGTAACTTATTTATAGGTGAGTTTGTTGTGGTTTAGGGGGAAAACAAATGGGATTTTAAACCTTTTTGGCATACTATTCCATTTCTTTTTAAACACATTTTCGTATGCTAGTTTGGTGAAATTATGGGGTTTGAAAAAAAAACCAGGCGTGGACTGGATCAACAACACCTTGGAGTGTTGTGGCAGCTGGTGGCAGGATTGTGCTATAGCAGTGCAGCAGGTTGTTTAAATGAGGTTTTGGGATTTGGTGATGTTATGATCGCAGAAGACCAGAGTGAGACTCGAAGGGTGATGTTCTGACTGAAGTGTTGAACATAGTCTTCATATGCTGAAGAAACATGTTCTGATCGAAGAGCATCGCTTCCACATGTTCTGATTGAAGCATCATGCTCTGAACCGTGTTTGCAAATTCTGACTGCACTTGCGTGGAGGCTGGCTCAGAAGTTCTGAAGTACCATATTCTCTTAACACTTAGGAAAATTTCTAAATGTTTAGAAATTTGGATTTTTTTCAAAGTAACTTCTGACTTCTGATTTTTTATGAACCAATTTCATGTCTTGATGAAATATAATTGTTGAAACTTGATTTTTTGATCTAAAAGTCAAAGTTTGACTTTTCAGTGTGCTTTTGACCATTTTGCCCTTGTGAATGATTTTCTTGGAAAATTGTAATTCAAGACTTGAAGCTTGATAGAAGCAAACCTGAGGGTTCGGGATGATCCTTTGGGAAATGAGAGGGAAAATTTTGGGGTACAACAGTTATCTACAGGATCTTAGTTGCTAGCTCACTTTTTTTGAAATGCTTTTGTGATTGTGTTTGTTTGAAAATATTTTGGAAAAGATGCCTTCGTTGGGAAAACTTTGTATTGATTCTCGCATCGTTGAGAACTCATACAAAGTGTTTGTCTTTGAAAATATTTCATGAAAGTGTTTGTATGTAGAAAGATGTTTGTTTTGAAAAGTTTGTGAGCAAGCGACTACGAGCGTTCTACCTACTCAAAAGAAGTATTTGTTCTTTTCTTCCTCCTTTAAATAATGTTATCCTACCATTAGTTAGTAGGAAGCCTTATCATTGAATATGAAGGGATAGGTGTGGGTCATTATACAGTCATAGAAGACAACTTGTAAGATACTTTAGCAATTAGTCGTAAGGGACTAAGATCGGTTATCGAAGGCGATATCAAAGGGTCATCGAGGGACTACGATCTTTTAATCAAGGGTCTTTGCTAAAACATCCCACATTTGAGGGACATGAATGTTTATATCTGAGGCAACAAGTGAGGTTAACTCTAGAGGTGCATATGTGTAAAGTATGTTTGATTCAATTATTTTATCTTGAATTAGGGTTGTCTAATGTTTGATTTTAGTCTTGTCATGCAAATCCTAATTACTAACAATAAGAAGGAAAGCTATAAATTGCGGAATTTAAATGTCCTACGCTATTACAACGATTTGGGGATGGGGGTTACAAGTTTGTGAAATGGGGAGGAAAGAAATAAACCTAATTACCTATTACAAACCATTGAATATGAATAATAATAAAATACACAAAATGTAAAGGTGAAGAAGAAAAAAGAAGTTATTTTTGTGGGATTTTGAATAGAAAAGGTTTGATAATTATCCTAATACTAATTGACTTTAATTAGAAAAAGGAGTTAATTAACAAAAACTCTAAAATCTATGTTACTTTAATTAAGAGGAGAACTAAATAAAACCTAAGTCTAATTATTTTTAATTCTAAAAAGAATGACTAATTAGTTAAGAAAAATATTTTTGGTGTTTTATTTATAAAAATAATAATAAAAACTTAATTCTACATTTTTATTATTTTTTATGATATAAATAAAAAAAAAAGAAAATAAATAAAAGGGGAAAAAATGAGTCAATGGTGTAAAAGAAAATCGGAGGTGAAAAAGGAAAAAGGTTAGGCCCAAAATGAAAACAACTTTTTTGTTTGAATTAAAAATAAAATAAAAAGAAGAAATGGGCTTGTGCTGAAAAGTAAAATGGGGGTGAGAAAACAGAAAAAATAAAAAGAAAGAGGCCCAAGTCAGGGAGGCCCAGTGCTTGTTTATGGTTTAGTGTTGTTGGCTTTTGAGAATGCATCATGGTCACACGCTTTGGGGCATTGGATATGATTGCTTGCAGATCTGATGGTGTTGATGTGAGGCTCAGGATAGGTGCACTAAGCTTGCTTGCACTGGACCTGTGAAAAACAAATATGAAAAGAAAAATGTCCCACGCCTGGCTCGAACCCGTGACCAGTAATAGGAATGACTTATACACGCGCCCTCTACCACTAGGGTGGCTATTACATCTGGTGCTAAAACAAGTTGCAATAAATTTAAAATAAACTCAACCCTGGATATGACTTCATCTTCTTCCCCGCGCCAACAACTTCAATAACATTTTTGAATTTTCAAACTTGCTCATTTATCAACCATTTTCAAAAGTGTAAACATGAAAGTTGTTCCAAATTTCATTATGAATTCAGCCATGTAAATAACTAAAGCTATAAATCAAAGATGAACATGAATTTTGTTTGGTACCAAATAAAACCATAATTTTTCTGAAACTTCAACCTCAAAATTCTCCACGTACAATTAACATAAATGAAAACTAAAGGCATGGTTAGCTTCAGGGAAATGATGTCTACATTTTTTATTCACAATGTAACCATTAATGATGCTTGTATAAGGAGTTCAAAGTTGAGAAAACTTACCTCAAAACTGGAAATCGTGTTTGGATTTTGAGCACTCTTGGAGTTGTTGTGATGATCTGGATAGCTTCACTGAACTCCTGGGAAGCTATTGCAATGCTTACTTTATGCTGAAAGTGCCTGAATCTTTCTGGAGAAGTCAAGTTGCAGATGGCTGTTTTTGGAAATGGAGGATGGTGCAAATGGTGTTACAGTTGTGTATCAAGTGTTTGGATAGCCTCTATATGAGTTATAGAAGCTTTGTAATTGATTAAAAGTGAAAACACACTAGTGGATTGTGTATTAGGAATTCAAAGTTAGAAATGGAAAGTAATGGAGTTCTTGGTGCAAGTTCCAGTTTGAGGGAGTATGAGGGGGTTAAAGGGATATTGAATTCGTGTGTTAGATTGAAAATACTTCCTCTATTTATATGCAAGAGGTTTTAAAGGTTCAAACAACTAGATTTGTAAGATGACAAGTTGTGGTTTTGAAACATAGTTTTGAAGCAACTTGAAATACATTGTTCCAATGCATAGTACTAGCACGGTCTGAAATGGCTAGAGACTTTAGATATGTTGCTGCTAGATTTTGACATTGTGTATGTTCAAAATAAACAATTGCAAGGCTCAAGGAGAGTGGACTTTGTGATTAAAGTCATTTTCCAAAATGGAAGTGTGAACTTTGTTCCATTAATGGAATGATCACTTGTACAATGGCTAAAGCACTTGGATAATGTCTCAATCAGTTGTGTAAACATTAAATTATGGAGTGATTTGCAAGTTAGAAGCCTACAATGCAAGATTATGCAACATAGGTTTGAGATTTGATCAAGTGTTCTTCATGAAAATGCCTTGTAATTCAAGAATGAATACTCAAATTCATCCCTTTGAATCTCTTAGCTCAAGTATGATCTCTTCAAGTTCTTGGACATTTTGGAAAGCTTGAAATATTGTATACAACCTTCATGTTGACCACCTTGGCTAAATCAACTTTGAATTTGGTGAAACATTGCCAAGAAGTTAGGACAAAAATCTGACCAAACTTGTTGAAAATTTCACTAAGTGTTTTGTTAAAAACGTCATGACTTCATGGGCCTATATCTCTTAATCTAAGCATTTTTTGGACATCAACCCTCAAGGACAAAGTTGTAGAATTTATCAAGATCTACAACTTTCATGTTGAAAGTTTCCCTTGAATCATCTTGCATCTTGGTGAAAATTTGTCATGAAGTAGTGAAATTATCAAGGTCAAAAAACACTTAGAATTTTTCCAAGTGTTGGAAATTTTGACTTTTTGTTGACCTTTCTTAATTTTATTGATTCTTGATGATCAAGTTTGATATTTTTGAATGTATTAATGATTCTTCATCTTTGAAACTAAATGTTGACCAAAAAGTCAAAGTTTAACTTTTGTGTGTCAGTTGACTTTTTATCAGTTTATCCAAATTTCAACTATCAATCACTTAATCTTTGAGGATTTTTTGAACCATGAAATTAGGTAAAGATGTCATGTTTGATTCCTTAAGATCATGCTTTAATTCATTACGCCATGTACTAGGTCAAAAGTCAATGATCAGTCATTCTTAGTAAAAACCCTAATTTTGACAATTTTGACCCTTTGATGATTTGAATGCTTTCCTTGAGGAATTATGATCAACTATTGATAAATTTATGAATATGACTTAAAAATGTTGATGTTGGCCAAAAATCTTAAATTTTGACTGTAGGTTGACCACATTTGACTTTTTTACCCAATACAGTTGATTTTCAATCATCTGAGCAATTGACTGGGCAATTTTGAGATGCAAGACTTGAAACTTGGTATGAGTATTCTTGGAGACCTATGTTGAAACATGAAAGTCATTTGAGGCATTAGAAGTCCAATTTTCCCTGTGAAAACCAAAACCCTAATTTGTGGTCTCAATGCTTAGGAGGTGAGTTTGTCTAATCAACTCTTTGATAATCCTTGAGCATTTGAGATATTTTGTGAGAAATGTCTTGAAGAAAAGGGAGGGAAAATTTTGGGGTACAACAGACACGTTATATAATTGTTTTATCAAAAAAATCATTTCATGTCCTCTTCGTTTCCTTATCCCTCTTTGTTCTCTCTTCTTTCTCCAAAACAACAGAAATAACACAACAACCCCAACCTCCCAACGTAACCCTAACGACGGCTCAATCCCGATCCCAGCGTACCACAACCCTAAATCCCCAAATCAAAATATGACATACATCGAGTATCATCAAGCTAAGTTAGAGATTACCTTCTGTCGCCTCGAGTTCTTTCCGTTGTTTGTTTTTCTTCCCCTTCTAAACTCTTTTACGATTCGCAGGTGGGAAATGGTGATGACGACTATAGCAGCGATTTAAGGATGGCATCTTGGTGGAAGCTACCGACATCAATTTAAGGTTTCGAATATTGTAACCTTAAACCCTTCTTCCTTCAACAGAGCTTCTATGCTCTTCTCTCTGTAGCTTCTTCTGTAACTTTTTTCTTTTCGATCTTCTTTTCTTCTGTCTCTTTCTTTTTTTTGTTCCTCCTTCTTGTTCTTAGTTCTAGGTTTTTATAGTGTTTAGGTGTAGAACAATTTAGGAAATTTATTAGTGATTAGTGTTACTTTTTAGTGATTGAGAAGAATTTGTGTAAATTAGTCTGTAGATTGATTCAGTTTTGATTGTAATTAATTTGTAATATATTGATTCATATTCGATTTTGTAATATCAATTTGATTTTGTTTTGCATATTTTGATTTAGTTTTGCTCGTAAGACGATTCAAAGTGTAAATGTAATATTTGATCTATTTTGGTTTCAGATTTTAACACTAATTAATCGTGCATTATTGATTTCCTGGGCTTGACATCTTCTGGGCTTGATGAAAATTTAGGGTAAAAAGATGAGGATGATGAACATAGAAACCGCACTGTTGGGTTAGGTTTAGGGTTGAAAACTCAAACTTTGACCCGGTCAAATGTTTAGAATAATATTTAACTTACTAAAACTATAATAATTATAATAATAATGATATGTAATTTAAAAATAATTTTGATAATAATAATAATAATATATGTAATACTACGTTAACAATAATATTTAATAATTTTAATAATATTTTTTTACCATAATTAGATATTGATTAAGACAAAAAATAGTAATAATAATCTAGTTATTATAATAGAATTGATAAAAAAATATGGTAATATTTAATAGGATAAAAATACATCATGGCAGATCAGTACAAAAACGGAAGTGGCTTATGGTTAAGAAGAGAAACGAGCCTTCAAAAACATGACCATATATGGGCCTACCTGATGAAAGAAACATACACCCCATTATTGAAACATAGCCAAAAAACCTTAATGGGCTATTAAGTCTTAATCTCATTGAGCTTCAAAAAATGAACTATTTTTTATATTACAATAAAAAGAAAGAAGCTTTAATGGGTCTTTCATTTGCACCTCCTTAATTAAAACCATACCCCTCCTTTGAAATGAATTTCTATTCTAGAACCTAATGGACCATCAGATGTTGATGGCTCATTTTAAATTGACACACCATCATTTTATTTTTTACCCCTCCCATATTACGATTTATTTTAAAAACTTAAACATAAAAGGTAGGGCAATTTTGGGGTATGGAATTTGTACCTATTTAATTATCTTTCAATTGAATAGTGCGAGAATACGCAGGTCTCGCACGTTCTGATCAGAAGTTTATTAAATATTAGAAGACCCCAAAATTTGTCCAAAGGTTGGCTAGATAAGAATACGTTGATATAACATACCCCAAGAGTTTTGAAAAAATAGGCAAAGATGATGATGTATCATCCTACCAGAGTTTGAACCAAAATTTCGTTGACTTAGATACGACGACGCGGATAACTCGTCAGTATCTAAGAGAGATTGCAGATTTTCTTTTGTATATTTACCATGAACTAGGAGGTAAATGATACAAGTTTTGAAAAAGCTGATTTACTAATGCTTAGAGACTGATATAGTAAGTTTTGATTTGATTTGATTTTGTCTATTCATCACAACCTAGGGGATAAATATTTGAAAAGTAATTTGATAACAACATCGTTGCATGGAGACTGAGGCAATGAGTTATACTGCGGATTTCGCACATTGTTTCATGGAGCCTGAGGCAATGAACTATATCGTAAAGAAGGAAACATATTGCTGCATGGAGCCTTAGGCAATGAGTTAAATTACAGATTTTTCACACTACTGCATGGAGTCTTAGGTAATGATCTATATCACAAGAGAAGGAAAACATATTACTGCATGGAGTCTTAGGCAATGGGCTATATTTGGATTTTGAACATTGCTGCATGGAGTCTTAGGTAATGAATTCAATCGCAAGAGGAAGAAAACAACATTGCTACATGGAGCCTTAGGCAATGGGTTAAAATTTGGATTTAGAACACTACTACATGGAGCCTTAGGCAATGAACTAAATTGCAAAAGGAGGAAAACACATTGTTGCATGGAGCCTTAAGCAATGAGATATATTTGGATTTCGAACATTGCTGCATGGAGTCTTAGGCAATGAAATAAGTCGCAAAAGTAAAAAACACATTGATGCATGGAGCCTTAGGCAATGAGTTACATTTGTAGAGGAAGTTTGTTATGATGATCAAATCCTAGATAACTAAATCAAATATGAGATTGGATATTTTCTAGTTTTTTATTTTCAACTAAAGTGAAAATTTGTTGGGGGGCCAATAGATATTGATTCTGCCCAAGGTATGTTTTGAGAAATGCCATGTATGATGCATGTGTAGGATGTCTTTTCTCAGTATGGAACCCAGAGTATATAGTGAGTGTATGTGTATGCCCCATATGTGAAAAAATGTTTTCGTATAGTTGTACCCCAAAATTTCCCCTCCAATTTTATTCAAGGCATGCTCATTAAGGTCCCCAATTGCTCAAGGTTGACCAAGAATTGATCAGATAAATTCTCCTCCTAAGCAATGGCCTTTCAAATAATTTCCCTTTTCACCAAGATGTGTGAGTTCCAAAGCTTCAAATGATTTCCATGACACCTTATATGCCTCAGCATAATGGCATAGCTGAAAGAAAGAAAAGAAGGGTGCATGACAAAGTGTAGGTCGAAGGCTGAATATGCCTAAGGGCTTTTGGGTCGAAGCAGCTTCGATAGCAGTGTGATGCCCATCGAAGCGCTAACATCTAAGGAAGGATAGCTCGTAAGAAAGCGTGATGAGGCTTTTTCTAAACTCTTCGATTGGAAGAGCCAGTAAAGTCATCAGAGGGTTTTTGTTTTCGCATCAGGGAAATATAAGCTATTTGAAGCACTACAAGGAAGGACCTTTCGACTGGAACGTTGTTTGAATGGGAACTTTGAAAAGAAGAATATTTTGGAATCGAAAGGCTTTATTTTATCCAAAGAAAACATGTGGAAGGCTCATGATTCGAAGGACAAGCCATCTTCAAGCATGGAATGATCGAAGGACAATTTGAGATGAATCATCCAAGTATAAGTCACCTCAGAACTTCTGGCATGTACCTGAACAGGTGTTGGATGTTTGAAGAGAGGTTCTGATGCTCTTAGGTTACCTTTCGATTGGTGCATACAAGTTGTATCCGTCAACCGAGGGTGAACTAATAATCAATAAAGATGGCCTTGTGAACGGAAGCAAAAAGGTGGAAGTAGAGTCAAAACTATGATTCGAAGGGGGTGAGCGGCACAAACCTTCGACACAGTCACCACATCCAAAACTTTGATTTGAAGGAGGTGAGCAGCACAAATCTTCGACACAGTCACCACAGCTAAAACTGCGATTTGAAGGAGGTGAGCATCACAAACCTTCGACACAGTCACAACAGTCAAAACTGTGTTCGAAGGAGGTGAACAGAATGAAACCTCAAGAAAAGGAAATCGAAAGGAATAAGAATGGAGTTCAACAAGGCTGTTTGAATATCAGAATTTTCCAGGTCAAAATAACTAATGCAGATGGACTCAATCGAAGAAGCCATGGGGATGAAACTGTAAGCAAATTGAAGCCCAAAGCCATCGAAAGGAACAATTTAGAGCCATCAAAAAGAACAAAGGCATCCCAAGCTTTCGATTCCCATCAAGTTGGAGGCCCAAAACAACTCAAAGCCAATCAAAGAATAAGGTTTGAGAGCATTCAAAAGAGTCAAGATGTGAAACCTGTCAAGGTTCACTCAAAACCCAAAATAGTAGAAAATCATCAAAAATGGCAACTTTTTAAAGACTTTCGACTCTTCCTTCAAAGCCATGGTTAATTACTGATTCTTGCCATTTTCGTTCACCACAGAGCCCCTATAAATAGGGACACACACTCATTAGCCAGACACACACATTTCCCTATAAGAGCTCCACAAAATTCCAAAATTTCAACAAAAGTTGCCAAAATTGAAACACGTTTTGCAGGCGTCCTCAATTAAAACTAGTGATCATATATTGCTCCTGAAATTCCCAGGGACCTGTTCCAACCATTCTCAAGGCTTGAAACATCCTAGATCACCATATCCAAGTCATCACCGTTTTGGTATAATCTCTCAAACTTCAATCTTTATTTTTATGAATTGTTGAATGTTTTAACATGTGTGTATAAGTTTATGGGCATCCTTAGAGCATGTTAAGAGCATTACAGGGAATGCATGACATCTAGATTGTGAGATGCCATTTTCAAACCGTGTTAGGGTTTTTGATTCGTAACTCAAAATACAGGAATTTTCTGGCCAATCTAAGGCCAGATTCGTGATCAGGGCGAAATTTTAAGTGATATAGGGTCTTTGTTTGGTCTTGAAACTAACGATTTTGTAGGATTAAATTTTTGGTGCACCGGAGAAGACGACCGGAGTTTGGCTCGGGCGTCCCTCCGGTTGTTTGACTCAAGCGTGTGTTACGTGGCAAGGAAACGTGTCCTGATTGGTCCAGTTGAATGTAGGGGGGCCCATCAGTGTGCGTTTTATTTTTTAAAATATTGATTTGTTTCATTTTTTGATATAATGTTATGATGTTGTTTATATAAATGAATGAACAAGTGGCTGAGTGGTAAGGCAAGTGATTGTGCAAGGAGGAAACCTGGGTTCGATACCCAAGTGATGTATTTTGTTTTTCCTAACAAAATTGTTACACATCCAATGCGCTACCAAGCACCTACCATGTGCCTTCACATCTGGTCCATCAAATACCAACAGATAGAGATCCAACACCTCAAGCACGCTGTACATGATGAACCCTTAAAGGGCCAACCACATGGGATCAGGCACAAAGTCTGGATTAATTTGGTTTGGGCCCAGCGAATTTCAAATCCTATACTCCCCCGATTTCTTTTGCTATCACATCTGGTCCATCAAATACCAACAGATAGAGATCCAACACCTCAAGCACGCTGTACATGATGAACCCTTAAAGGGCCAACCACATGGGATCAGGCACAAAGTCTGGGTTAATTTGGTTTGGGCCCAGCGAATTTCAAATCCTATATTTATTTTTTTAAATATTGATTTGTTTCATTTTTTGATATAATGTTATGATGTTGTTTATATAAATGAATGAACAAGTGGTTGAGTGGTAAGGCAAGTGATTGTGCAAGGAGGAAACCTGGGTTCGATACCCAAGTGATGTATTTTGTTTTTCCTAACAAAATTGTTACACATCCAATGCGCTACCAAGCACCTACCATGTGCCTTCACATCTGGTCCATCAAATACCAACAGATAGAGATCCAACACCTCAAGCATGTTGTACATGATGAACCCTTAAAGGGCCAATCACATGGGATCAGGCACAAAGTCTGGGTTAATTTGGTTTGGGCCCAGCGAATTTCAAATCCTATACTCCCCCGATTTCTTTTGCTATCAGGCCCATGTGCATTTTCATTTTTATTTTATTTATTTGTTTTATTGTTTATCTCTTTTAATAATTTTTTTAGGAGAATATAAAAATCAGATAAAGTCACAAAAAATATAGTTTTTAGGTTTTTTTTATTAAACTAATTTTGTAAATTAATTAATTAATTATTTTAACCTTATTTCTTAATTAAAATTAATTAGACCTAGTTTTTTTATTCATTTTTATTTCTTCTTTCCATAATAAAAATACAAAAAAAATAGAATTATTTCCCTTTTATTAGTTTCATTTTTCTTCAATTATTTATATTTTCCTTTAAATTTAGGTTTAGGTCAATTAATCTTAATTTAATTTAACCATTTTTTAAATTAAAACAAAAACAAGAAAAAATATCTTAGGATTAGACGTCATTTCAGTTCACGCGCGTTATTACCTTTCGCATTTTATTTTCATATTATTGTACTTGCTTACGGAATGTAATAGAATTAATTAAGACTCTTTACTTCTCTGCTTTCTTTATTTTTTTCCACAAGTTTTGGGTTTGTAATAATCCACCTCCCCGAAGCCTTGTAATAGCTAGATTTACATCTCCGTATTTTTAATTACTATAAACTATTTAACTGTTTAGATGTATGTTAATAGGATTGTATGGCAAGAATAAAATAGAACGCTAGTAAACCTAATGCAAAGATCAGAATAACTGAATACAACACAATTGCACATACACACCTCTAGGGTATCCCTACTTTGGTTGCCTTTGGAAAACAGTCACAACTCTCGAAACGTGAGAGATTTTAGTGGCTACCCTCCGGTTTAAAATATCATAAGTTCCTCGATGACCCTCTCAACATTGCCTCGGTAAAAATGATCTTAAAACCCTAGGGTAGTTACTAAGTTTTCTTGCCCATTTGCCTTTGTGACTATAAAATGTCCCTTCGGATGTCCCTCAAACATCCAATGATAGGGCTACAAACTCACTAATAGTAGGATAACACTGTCTAAAGGAAAAGAGGAAAAGAACAACCCTTTCGAGTAAAAGTAGATAGCTGTTAGATGCTTGCTCAAAAAGAAACTTTTACACATACACAAAACACTTTCAAAAACATTTTCAAAACGCTTTATCAACACTCTTGAGGACTGATAAAAAAGTTATCATAAAGAAAATCGCCTTACTATTGACATTTCAAATACTTTTTTTTCAAAAACACACAAAGCACAAGGTGTTTTCAAATGAGCTAGCATCTAAGAGCCGGTAGATAACTACGGATGGAAAGGGTGCTAACACCTCCCCTTTCCATAATCTACCCCCCTTACTCAGAAAACTCTCGGAATGTATTTTTCTATTCTTTTCACCCTTTCCTTTGTTGGATAAAAGAAAAGTCGGTGGCGACTCTTGCTTACCGCAACATTTGCGAATACAAACACAAAACTAGTATAAACTGTCGGTTCTATCACCGTATTACATGTATTATCTCCTTTAAACCATTGGTTTTGAGTTGCCAACTCCCTGATGTTACATGTTACATTACTGTAATACGGTGGGAGAAATGACTTGGGTGTTTTGCGTTTTATCGCAATAGTTGCGGATAGCAAGAGTCGCCACTGACTTTTCTTTTATCCAATAAAGGAAAGGGTGAAAAGAACAGAAAATACCTTTTGAGAATTTTCTTGAGTTCGGGGGGTAGGTTATGAAAAGGGGAGGTGTTAGCACCATTTTCATCTATAGTTATCTACGGGCTCTTAGTTGCTAGCTCACTTTGAAAATGCTTTATAAATGTGCTTGTATTTGTTTGAAAGTATTTTTGAAAAGTGCCTTTGTTTAGGCAAACTTTGTAATGATTCTCGTCTCTATAAGAATGTATACAAAATGTTGACTTTCAAAAATATTTCACTAAAAGTGTTGGTGTGTTTGAAAAGATGTTTTGTTTTGAAATATTTGTGAGCAAACAACTACGAGCGTTCTACCTACTCAAAAGAAAGTCTTTGTTCTTTTCCTCCTCCTTTAGATAGTGTTATCTTACCATTAATTAGTAAGAAACCTTATCATTGGATGTGAAGGGACAGGTGTGGGTCATCGTACAGTCATATAAGGAAACATTTTAGGATACCTTAGCAATTTATTGTGAGGGTCTAAGATCGTTTATCGAAGGTAACATCGAAAGGTCATCGAGGGACTACGATCTTGTAATCGAGGGTCTTTGCTAAAGTATCTGACGTTCGAGGGACATGACTGTTTTAAATCTAAGGTAACAAGTGTGGGTTAATCCTAGAGGTGCATATGTGCAAAGTGTATTGTTTTAATTTAATTTGTCTTGAATTAGGGTTATCTATTTGTTTGATTTTAAGTCTTGCCATACAAACCCTAATTACTAGCAATAATATGGAAAGCGATAAATTGCGGAATTTAAAAGTCCTAAGCTATTACAATACTTTTGGGGATGGGGAATACAAATTATAAATAGGGATGACAAGTAAAGTAAATCCTAATTACTATTACAAGGCTTTGACAATTACATAATTGTAGTGAGAAATAATAAAATATTCAAAGATGTAAAGAGAGATAAAAGAAAATTGTTTTTGTGGATTTTTCTAGAAAAGGTTTTAATTAATCTAATTAAATAGAAAAGAAGTTAATTAACTAAATTCCTAAAGTATAAGTTAATTTAATTAAAAGATAAAATTAAAATAAAACAAAACCTAATTCTAAATTTGTTTAATTAATTAAGAAAGAAAATGTTTTTTAGGGTTTTTGTTATTTATAAAATAAAATAAGGTAGAAATTAAATAAAAAAGTCTTTTTATTTAATTATATATGAAAATATATTTAGTGTATTTTGGTTAAAAATAATAATAATAAAATAAAATGAAATGACAAAAGAAATAAAAAATAAAAATAAAAATTAAAGAGTCAAGGGGGTTTGAAAAGAAATTAGGAGGTTAGAAAATGACGTTTTTGAATTCAGGCCCAAAACTGTTTTTGAAATCAGAAAACAAAATAAAAAAGAAATGTAATAGGTTGTGTGTTGTTAGGAAGCATGGGGGGTGGTAGTGAGAAAAATGAACATGCCCAAAGTTGATAGGGCCCAAGCGCATTTGTGAGTGAGAAGGAAAACAAGGAAAATATGAAGAAAAAAAAAGGAATAAAAGGGGACGCTGGGGCTCGAACCCAGGACCCTATACAATAATGCCTTATGCGCGCGCTCTCTGCCACTGGGGTGGCTGTTTCATCCGTTATTGAAACAACTTGTAAGAAATATAAAATAAACTTCTTCTTGAATGCCACTTCATCCCTAACCTCGCGCCAAAAGCCATTAACATATTTTTGAATTTTGTAACTTGCTCGTTTCTCAACCAAATCAGAAAGTGTAAACATGAAACTTGTTAGAAATTTCCCCATGATTTCAAATATGTAAATAACTTAAACAATGGATCAAAGCTAAGCAATAATTTCATCTGTTACCAAATCTGACCTAGTTTTTTTCAGAAAGTTCAAACTTTAAATTCTCCATGCTCAGGCAATATAAATGAATTCTAAGGACATAGTTAGTTTTAGAGTTATGATGTATATATTTTATCTTTTAAAATGAAAGTCAAATGATGCTTGTATGAAGAGATAGAAGTTCAGAAAACTCACCTTGCAGATGGAGATCGTGTTTTGAGTTTGAGCCTACTTCAAGGTGTTGTAATGATCTGGTTAGCTTCATTGGACCTCCAGGAAGCTATTGCAATGCTTACTTTGGATTGACAGTGCTTGAATCGTGTTGGAGAAGTCAGTGTGCAAGATGTTGTTTTTGAAAATGGAGAATGGTGATGGAGGTATTACAGTTATGTAACAGTTGTTTGGATTGCTTATATATATATATATATATATATATATATATATATATATATATATATATATATATATATATATATATATATATATATATATATATATATATATATATATATATATATATATATATATATATATATATATATATATATATATATATATATATATATATATATATATATGTTATAGAAGCTTGGTGATTGGTAAGTATGGAAAACGCACGAGTGGTTTGTGAGATGGATATTAAAAATAAATAAATGGCACAAAATGAGGTTTTGATGCAATTCTGAGTTTGAGAGAGTTTGAGGGAGTTTAAGGGAGTTTTAATGCTTGTAATTTCGTGTCCTTGGCTTGTAATTAATGCTTCTACTTATAGGAAAATGTTTGGAAGCTTGGAGTGATCAGAATCACAAGATCACAAGTTATGGATTTTTGACTTGTTTTTGAAGCAAGCTTGACAAACATCTTTCCAAGGCATGGTCAAAGTCTATCTAGAGTGGTTAGAATATTTAAACATGTCTATCTGACTTTGTATGTTGAGTGTGTGCAGAACAAACAAGTTAGAGGCTCAAGACAAGTTGACTTTGTGATTAAAGCAACTTTACAAGAATAGTAATGTTACTTTGTGCCAAAAATAGATGAATCTCTTGGACAACGGCTCAAATGCTTGGATCAAAGCTCTAACAGTTGTGTAATCAATTAATTATGGAGTGAAATGAAAGTTAGAAGCCTGCAAAGTGAAATTATGCAGCATAGGCTAGGGTTTTGGTTATGTGTTCATAACCAAAATGACTTGTAATTCAAGAATGGATGCCCAACTTCTTCTCTTCGATTATCTTAGCTCAAAAATGATATTTTCAAGTTCTTGGACATTTTGGAAATCTTGAAACATTGTCTACAACTTTCATTTTTTCACTTTGGCTAAATCAAATTGGAACTATGTGAAAAATGGCCAAGAAGTTGGGACAAAAATCTGCCTAAACTAGGTGAAAATTTCACTAAGTGTTTTAGAAAAAGGTCATGACTTTATGAACTTATAATTCAAAATTAAAGCATTTCTAGGACTTGATAAGAAAATAAAAGTTGTAGATTTCATCAAGATCTACAACTTTCATGTTGAAAGTTTTCTTTGAATCATCTTGCATCTTGGTGGAAATTTTCCATGAAGTAGTGAAATTATCATGTTCAAAACACTTAGAAAAATTTCTAATTATTGAGTTTGACTTTTTGGTGACTTTTTGACTTTCTTGATTCTTGATGATCAAGCTTAATATTTTTGAATGTCTTGATAAATTTTGATCTTTGAAACTCAATGTTGACCAAAAAGTCAAATTTTGACTTTTGGTGTATCAGTTGACTTTTTCAACTGTTGACCAAATTTCAACTATCAATGGTTTGATCTTGAGAAATGATTTGAACCATGAAATTAGGTCAAGATATTTTCCTTGAATCCTTGAGATCATACTTCAAACCATTAGGGCATGTATTAGGTCAAAAGTTAAAAATCGGTCATTCTCAATCAAAACCCTAATTTTGATCATTTTGCCCCTTTGATGATTTGAACACTTTTATTGAGGAATTATGATCCAAGATTCATCAATTGATGAATATTACTTCAAAATATTGATATTGGTCAAAAATATTGAAGTTTGGCTGTAAGTTGACCATAGTTGACTTTTTACCCAATATAGTTGATTTTCAGTCATATGATCAATTGACTAAGCAAAATTGTGATCCAAGACTTGAAACTTGGCATGGGTATTCTTGGAAATCTATAATGAACCATGAAAGTCATTTGAAGCATTAGAACTCCAATTGTACTTGGGAAAATCAAAATCCTAATTTGAGGCCTAAGTGCTTAGGAGATGATTTGACCTAGTCAATACTTGTGCAAACTTGAGTCATTGGTGATCTTTGTGAGAAATGTCTTGAGAAAAGAGAGGCAAAATTTTGGGGTACAACAATTTCCATGGTATTTTCTTGAATCGTTTTGAACATGCTAAAAAAGTGTCAGCGAGATATTTGTCGTGTGTGTAAGCGTAGGTGTGGACGTAGGATCCATCTTTGGTCAAGATAATTTGCCATCTTTCTACTCGTCTGGAGAGAGCTGGCTTCTCGAAGGTGTACTTGATAGGATCCATCTTAGAAATCAAGAGAGTAGTATGAGTCAACATATACTATCTTAGTCGGCGAGCAGCCCATGCCAAAGTGCATCAAGTTTTCTCAGGCAGTGAATATCTTGTTTCACAGTCGGTAAACTTTTTACTAAGGTAGTATATTGCATGCTCTTTTCGACTGTAATCGTCATGTTGGCCCAACGCACACCTCATTGAATTCTCTAATACGGTCAAGTACATAATCAAAGGTCTTCCTTCAACTGGAGGCATTAGGATTGGGGTTCTTACAAGTATTCCTTGATCTTGTCAAAAGCTACCTGACAGTCATCATTTGATCTGACTACTTGATCTTTCTTCAATAGTTTGAAGATTGTCTTACGAGTAGCAGTGAAGTGAGAGATGAATCAGGCGATAAAATTGAGTCGACCTAAGAAATCTCTGACCCCCTTCTCAGTACAGGGAGCTGGCATCTCTTGTATGACTTTGAATTTTGCAGGATCAACTTCAATACCTTTTCCATTGATGATGAAGCCTAGGAGTTTTCCAGACCTCAACCCGAAGGTGTATTTGTTGGGATTCAGCCTCAGCTTGTGTTTCTTCAACCTTTCAAATAGCTTGTGCAAATGATCAAGGTGTTCTTCCTCAGTTTGTAATCTTGCAATCATGTCATCAACATAGACTTCTATCTCATGATGAATCAAGTAGTAAAATAGATCTACCCTAGCCCGTTTATAAGTTGCGCCTGCATTCTTAAAAACGAAAGGCATGACCTTATAGCATAAGGTGCCCCACTATGTAAAAAAGTGGTTTTCTCCATGTCTTCAGGCGCCATTTTGATCTGGTTGTACCCGGAGAAGCCATCCATGAAGGAAAACACCTTATGTTGAGCAGTATTGAAGAAGTGAAAAACACAAGAAGGGGGGTTGAATTGTAAAAACTGGAAATCAATTGCAATGAACACGATATTTTTATCCTGGTTCGTTTGAACTCAAACTACTCCAGTCCACCAGTTAAGGTGATTTTGCCTCTCTCCAACGAGGTCGTAATCCACTATATTCAACTGAATATTAAAATCTGCTTTAACAACTGCTAAAGCCTTCTTGATGCAAACCACAGACCGGTTTGTCAAGGAATTACTTTCTTACAAAGAATTGAAATCTAGGTGTGTGAATGTTTTCTACAAAACTGTTTATCACAACTGTGATACTACACAACTTAAGCTTAAGAGAACTAGATTGCTAAAATAATTGAGTAAGGAATTTTGGAGCTTTTAGCAAACTGAGAGTGAGGATGATGAATAGCTTTTAGGCGTGTAGGTTTTGTAGATCATTAGCCAATTCAATCTTCATTGACTTGTTTATATAGCATTGGAAATAGTGTACGTTGGAGCAATAATTCTGTTTCAATGCCAATAACAAACTTTCCTTATTAAGCAGATCTTGTCTGGAATGATGCCGTTGGTAATAACTCATCTTGAATGCACAGTATCGTTGCCACTTAAGCGTGTTCTGGCTTTGGCTCATTCTGACGCTGCTTAGGTGTTGATGAACTGTTGTTGTCTTTATCAGAGTTTAGAGTGTTGAGCGCAGATCTGTTCATCAAGCTTCAGCATAAGTGCAAGTTGATCTTCTGATTCTGGTATCTGATATAGCATCTTCTGATGCTGATGTTGATATCCAATTTTCTGATGCTGATGAGGATGTTCTCATGCTGATACCTATCAGAGTTTATGTAAAACAGAGTGTAATTTTTAGGTAGCAAATAGTTCTTACATGAATCATACAATTAATATATCTTAGCATTTTGTTATCATCAAAACTTAAACTTAGGGTAGTAGATTCAAACTTTGTTCTAACAATCTCCCCCTTTTTGATGATGACAAAAACTAGATATTTTTTAATTGAAAATAAACGAAAAGTATCAGAGATAACTAAATAATAAGTTGTATTAGAATTAATTAGGAAGTTATCAAAGATAAGGGATAAAGAGATATCAGAGTTTAGATCGGAGACACTCCCCATGAATTTATTACTTCCCTTTTTAATTCCAAGAGTTCTTCAAGATCAGATCTTTATTGATTTGAACATCAGAATATCAGAGCTTCAGATCAGAGTATCAGAGCTCATCAGAATATCAGAGCTTCAAGCTTCAGTGTATCAGAGGTGATTAACTTCTTGTACCTGTAGACTTATGCAAAAACAGAAAACATTCAAGTATATCAGAGTGTTAGAATGTTTGAGACTTTTTGTCTCAGTAATCCGTTATTGAAAAATATCATTCTTGTTCTCCCCCTTTTTGTCAGCAATCAAAAAGTGTAAGTGATGTGCTAAAACAATCAGAGCAGAAAAACTTGTTATATTAAAATTCAGAGCCAGACAAAACAGTACAGATGATATGCAAAGAAAACATTGAAAATATCATGAATGAAAAACTAAGGTTGGGGTGGGAAGCGTGTGAACAGAGTCTCCAGCATTGCCTTAATCTGATCAGCAGTTTCAGTCTGCTTGTGCACCATGCTGACTACTGTATCTATCTTGCTGTCTTGCACATCCATCCTTTCCTTCATCTTCTGATCATTTTCATCCATTCTTTGCTGCAGACGAATATCATTCAGCTTCAGCTCTTCCAGAGTCTGCCTGTCCAAGGCAGCTTGAGAAACATCAGAAGCGGGAAGCTTCTGAGAGCTTTCTGCAACATCTTCAGCTTGTCTAACCTCTTCAGCTTGAATAGTCTGATCTTCTTCTGGCTGCACTTTTGAAGCTGGACGCTTCTCAGACCATGGCTCGCTATCCAGAAAGAGCACTTCGTCTCGTGGCAGCTGACTTTCAACTTCCTTCAGCAGCTTGCTGAAGTTCTGTCGTGCCTGCTCATAATTGATGTCTTGCAATTTGAGGGATTCAGTACGTACCCATATTCTGAATCGTGTCCAGAGTTGGTCTGAGGCAGCAGGATCAATCATTCCAGGGCAAACTTGCTTTAGAGAAGCAATCCACTACTGCAAGCCTGTTTCAAAATTCTCAATGCCAGAGCCAACATCTGGGTGTTTTGGTTTTGGAATGGCTATTTTATTTTTGAGATCAGCAAGACGGCCAAGGATTGTTAAATCGATGAAGGTCCTGCTGTGGTCTTCTGTAGTTTATTTGGGAGATGGAGTGGGAGAATCAGAAATAATAATTGGACTGTTTGGAGTATTTGGAGGGGTAGTTTCTGGCGAGGATGGCAGTTGGGCCATGGTTACAGTTGTTCCACATGGCAGCTGAATTGCCAAGGGTTGTGGCTCAGAGGATTGAGGAGAATGAGGTTCAGGTGATGGAGTTTCAGAGTGATGAAACTCAGGTTGTGGAGGTGATGGTTGAGGTGATGGTGGATGAATTTCTTGTTGAGGAGAGGGAGGAGGAATTGCTGCTTGTGGAGAGGGAGATGGAATTTCTGGTTGAATTTCTGGTTGTTGTGGAATTTGTGGTTCTTCTGGTATGGGTGAGAGAGGTTGTTCTGGTTGAGGAGAGTGGGCAATTTCTGGTTCAGTGTTTGGATTTGTTGAGAGGTGATCAGAAACACATTGATCAATTTCAGACAGAACTTTGTCAAGTTCTGATGCTGTTGATGTTGTGGGTTTTGGAGTTTGGGATTTGGTACGGGGTCTCCTGAGAGTCAGTGACTCAGAAGGGTCATCTTATGGTTCGGTTTCATCAATAGTTGGTATGGGGATTAGAAGTTCGTGTGAAGTTGGGGTTGGGATTGATGTTGGAATAGCAGAAGAATTTAAAACAGAAGCAGCAGATAAATTACCTCTTTTCTTAGGTGTCTGCTGGGATGGTCCTTCTGAAGTTGCCTTTCTTTTCTTCGTTTTCTTCATAGTAACTTCTGGTTGTTGTTGGTGCAGATATTTGATATTCAGTTTGGGATCTGTACCATCAGCCTTGCAAGCGTCCAAGTATCTAAGAACCACAACTGGTTTTGATTCAATCTCAGAGAATAGTGGAAAGTCGTTCAGTGGGACTCTTCTGCTGGTGATGTCAACAAGAGGAGTAACGCTAGGCTCCTTTCTGATATTCTCTATCAGTTTCATTTTCTTCAGATTCTTGGCGTTCAGAGGCTTGCCAACAGTTGGTTCAATAGAACTTAATTCCTGAGCTTCTGTGAGGTGTTCTATCAGCCTATTCTCAGTCAGAATGTCTGGTATTAACCTGCCAAAGGGTATCCAATCCCTCTTTGTCCTTTCTTCTTCCCTTGTCTCCTTGACGCTGGTCCTGAGGTGATTAAACAGAAGATGAGCCAAGTTGATTTTTACCTTCTGATTAATAAAATAGATCAGAAACTGCTGATCTATATTTATATAATCAGGGGAGCTTGTTGGCTTCCTATGATTAAAGCACCCCAGAATGATCTTCGCCCATATTCTGTCTTGATCCTTTAAGTCTCTGATCTTGCTGCTGGGAACCCCATGGGTGAAAATCTGCCTTGCAATGACAGCAACGTCAGAGCATCTTTCAGCCATGTCGATACAGCGGATACCACCACCACTGTATCCAATCAATTATGCTATGTGATCCTCAGTGATCACAATCTTCTTTCCCATTATGTAGGAGGTGACTTGATGCGTTGATGAGTACGCATGAATCCAGAACTCCTTGACCAAGACTGGGAACGTTGGTCCAACCAACCTATCAAAATATCTCTCCCATCCCTGTGCCCTAACTTCTTCTGTCAAGTCAAATCCATTTTCTTTCAGACTTGAGAAGTCAAAAATCAGTTCAGACAGCACTTCCAAATTCTTCACTGGTGTAAGGAGTGTTCTGAAGGGAACTTGATATTGTTCAGAAGAAGCTTCCTTCTGAGAACCTGCAGAAACATTGCTGGAGGTTGCCATGTTCACACTTAGGATTTTTTCTGAGAAAACTGAAAAATGGGTTTCTTTTGAGAGAGATGAACACACAAGGAAAATGCAGAAAATATTTTGTAAGATTGTAAGAACGGTAAAAGATTAATGTGAGATGTTAATGTGCTTAAATAGATTTCAAAATAATTTTTGAAAGTGTAAACGGTTTCAAGAAAGAGAAATAATTCATGATTACGTTTTAAAACATGATTACTTTTATTTAATGCTTGCTGATTTTGGGGGATTTGAGAAAGATACTTGAAACGGTTACCAGACATGTGTCTCAATGCACCCAATCAGCGTTTTGCCTTCTCAGAAGCATGCACGGGTTCTGCTTCAGAGATTTGCTGATGATTGGATGACACTTGTTTGATTTAGTGAGCAGCATGTCTATCCTTTAGCTGAAACGCTCAGATCTTTAAGAATAGCATATGATACAATCTGCATGTCTATCTTTCTGAAAAGAGATTGATCAGAAGTTCATAGTAAAACAAATACATTCTGAAAGTTAATATATAAAATTAAAACATTTTCACTATGGGCAGATTTTCATGCTGAGATGTTTCAGAATGAAATTGAACCTATCTTCAGAAAGGGGTTTAGTGAAGATATCAGCCTATTGATGGTCTGTATCAATAAATTTTAAGTTCAAAATTCCTTTCTGAATATAGTCCCTAATGAAATGATGTTTTATTTCTATATGCTTAGCCCTAGAATGTAAAATAGGATTCTTACTTAAGCAAATAGCAGAAGTATTGTCAGAGTATAGGGATATTACTCTCAAAAATCTGGAAGTCTTCAAGCTGACTTTTCATCCAGAGCATTTGTGTGCTACATCCTGCTGCTGCTATGTACTCAGCTTCTGCTGTTGATAGCGCAATTGTGGATTGCCTTTTGCTGGACCAAGAGATCAGATTTTCTCCCAGAAACTGGCAGCTTCCAGAAGTACTTTTACGCTCTACTCTGTCTCCAGCAAAGTCAGCATCGCAGTAGCCTACTAAGCCGTAATCACTAGATTTTCTATAAAATAAACCCAGATTAGTAGTACCTTTCAGATACTTGAAAATTCTCTTAACAGCTGTTAAGTGAGATTCTCTAGGATCTGATTGGAATCTAGCACAAATACATACGCTGAATAAGATATCAGGCCTTGAAGCTGTCAGATAAAGGAGAGAACCAATCATACCTCTGTAGACCTTCTGTTCTACCTTTTTGCTTACCTCTTCTCTTTCCAGAATGCACGTGGGATGCATTGGAATCTTTGATGGCTTACATTCTGAGAGGTCAAATTTCTTTAGAAGATCTCTGACATATTTGCTCTGATGAATGTAAGTTCCCTCTGGAGTTTGATTGATCTGAATTCCTAGAAAGAATTTCAGTTCCCCCATGAGGCTCATCTCAAATTCTGCCTGCATACACTTAGCAAATTTTCTTCCAAGAGAAGGATTAGTAGATCCAAAAATAATATCATCAACATAAATTTGACAGACTAAGATGTCATTCTTAACTGACTTACAGAATAAGGTAGTGTCCACCTTCCCTATGGTGAATTCATTTTCTAACAGAAAGTTACTTAATCTTTCATACCAAGCTCTGGGAGCTTGTTTCAGACCATATAGTGACTTCTTTAGTTTGAAAACATGTTCTGGATGTTTTGTATTTTCAAAACCAGGGGGTTGGTGCACATAAACCTCTTCTTCTATATAACCATTTAAGAATGCACTCTTAACATCCATCTGATACAGAGTGATGCCTCTATTAACAGCAAATGAAATTAAAAGTCTGATAGATTCTAACCTGGCGACTGGAGCAAAGGTTTATGTATAGTCTATCCCCTCTTGCTGACTATAACCTTGTGCTACCAGTCGTGCTTTGTTTCTGATGACTTCACCTTGTTCATTTAGCTTGTTTCTGAACACCCATCTTGTTCCAATGATGTTGAATCCTTTTGGTCTGTGAACAAGATCCCATACGTCATTTCTGGTGAATTGATTCAGCTCTTCTTGCATTGCTAGAATCCAGTCGTTGTCCAGAAGTGCTTCATTAATAGAAGAAGGTTCAATCAGAGACACAAGTCCCATGAGGGTTTCTTCAGAGTTTCTGAAGCTTGCTCTTGTTCTGATTGGATCTTCCTTTCTTCCTAGGATAGTTTCTTCTGGGTGATCCAAGCTGCTTCTGGGTAGTCTCTTCTGAGGTTGATCAGCAACTGTTGTAGGATTGCTAGCAGTGCTCCTTCCAGATGTTGAAGGAGTGTCTGTGTTGAGAGCTTCTGATGACTTGTCTTCAGAACCTGTAAATTCAATTTCCATACTTGCAAAAACTTCATTCTGCTTTGACTTTTCAGAGTCAAGCTTATCATCAAAATGAACACTGATTGATTCTTCAACAATCTGTGTTTCTGTATTGTATACTCTGTACCCTCTTAAGCGTTCAGAGTATCCTAAC
Source organism: Vicia faba (assembly GCA_948472305.1). Classification (NCBI taxonomy): domain Eukaryota; kingdom Viridiplantae; phylum Streptophyta; class Magnoliopsida; order Fabales; family Fabaceae; genus Vicia; species Vicia faba. The sequence continues at coordinate 629,398,705 of OX451741.1, read as the reverse complement.
ATAATACACTTTTGTGCTTTAGAGTCAAACTTGTTCAAATAATTTTTTGTATTTAACATAAAACAAGTACATCCAAATGGATGAAAATATGAAATGTCGGGCTTTCTGTTCTTCCACAATTCATATAGAGTCTTTTCCAGAATAGGTCTTATTGAGATTCTATTCTGAATGTAGCACGCTGTGTTTATTGCCTCTGCCCAGAAGATCTTAGCAACGTTTGTCTCATTGATCATGGTTCTGGTCATTTCTTGCAATGTTCTGTTCTTTCGTTCTACAACTCCATTTTGTTGGGGAGTTCTAGGACAAGAGAAATCATGCAGAATGCCTCTGTCATTAAAGAATGACTCAAAATCTTTGTTTTCAAACTCTCTACCATGATCACTTCTGACTTTAACGATTCTAAGATCCTTTTCATTCTGATCTTGGTTACAGAAGGTAACAAACACAGAGTGTGACTCGTCCTTGTGTCTTAAGAACTTTACCCATGTCCATCTGCTATAGTTATCTACGATTACTAACCCATACTTCTTGCCACTAACTGAAGCGGTTTTAACTGGTCCAAATAAGTCAAGGTGCAGAAGTTCTAATGGCTTAGAGGTAGAAACAACATTTTTAGATTTGAAAGAAGGTTTTGCAAACTTGCCTTTCTGACATGCTTCACACAGAGCATCTGAATTGAACTTCAAATTGGGAAGTCCTCTGACCAGATTGAGTTTGTTAATCTGAGATATTCTTCTCATACTAACATGCCCCAATCTTCTGTGCCAGATCCACTGCTCGTTGTTAACAGACAGAAGACACTTTACATTCTGACTTTTCAGTTCAGAAAGTTTGATTTTATAGATGTTGTTTTTCCTCTTTCCATTAAACAGGATAGTCCCATCTTTCTGACTAACAGCTTTACATGATTTTTGATTAAAGATTATATCATAACCGTTATCACTTAATTGACTTATGGATAAAAGATTATGCATTAATCCATCTACTAGCAGAACATTATTTATAGAGGGAAGATTTCCATTACCTATAGTTCCAGAGCCAATTATCTTCCCCTCTGATTGCCTCCAAAGCCAACGTGGCCTCCAGGATTAAGTTCCAGGCTTTGGAACATATGCCTTCTTACCGTCATGTGTCACGAGCAGCCAGAGTCCAGGTACCATGACTGATGTTTCTGATTTGCTTCTAAAGATATCTACAACATGTATTATTTTATCCTTAGGTACCCAGATTTTCTTGGGTCCTGATTTGTTAGATTTACCAAAACTCTGGTTGAATTTTGGTTTCACAGAATACTTACTGCTAGTGTATTTAATATCATGTGTGTGACCATACACAAAATGTGAGTTCAGAGGAGTGTGTTTAATGGTTAAATCCATGACATTCTTTGGTGTAGGAACCTTACCTTGGTATCCTATTCCCTTCCTGCCGTTTTTGCTAACTCCATAGATCATTGAAGCCATTTTGCTTCTATCTATGCTTTTAGCAAGGAACTTCTGGAAACTGTGATCATACTCCTTGATGATCTCATCAGCGCTGCTGGGAGTTTCAGAAATTGGTTCCTTCTGAGAGTTTTGTAAAACATTTTCTAATTTTGAAATTTTATTTCTCAGCTCAGAATTTTCCAATTTAAGACTCTCAGTCTTATCAGAGTCAGATTCAAGATTCCTTTTCAGGTTTCTGAATTTAACTCTAATCTGCTGGTACCTTTCCGGAATTTTGTTAAGGCTTTCAGCAAGTTCAGCCTTGGTAAAATTAACTGCAAAGTCAGGAAATACCTCTTCAGTATCTGATTCTGAGTCTGATTCAGAAGCTTCACTTTCTTCTGAAATGTTGGCCATGAGAGCTATGTTTGCTCTCTCATCATCTGATTCTGAGTCAGCTTCAGACGAGTCAGAGTCATCCCATGTAGCCATGAGACTTTTCTTCTTTTCTCTTTAAAACTTCTTTTTGGGCTTTTCCCTCTGAAGCTTTGGGCAGTCACTCTTGTAGTGTCCTTGCTCATTGCACTCATAGCAGATGATGTCCTTGGTGTTTGGCTTTCTGCTTCCTGAGGAGCCTTCAAATCTTCTGTATCCAGAGGAAGAATCTGTCCTTCTGTATCTGGAAGAAGACTCGTTCTGATCAGATCTTCTGGGATTCCTGAACTTCCTTTGCCTCTGCTTCCACAGTTGGTTCACTCTTCTGGAGAGGAGAGAAAGTTCGTCTTCTTCTGATGAGGATCCATCAGATGTTTCTTCAACTGCCTGCAAAACTTTAGACTCATATTTTTTGTTAGATTTTAATGCTAAAGGCTTACCTTGCTTCTGAGGTTCATCAGCTTCTAGCTCTATCTCATGACTTCTGAGGGAGCTGATAAGTTCCTCCAGAGAGATTTTGTTGAGATCTTTTGCTAGCTTTAGAGCTGTAACCATTGGCCTCCACTGCTTTGGTAAGCTTCTGATGATCTTCTTGACGTGATCAGCAGTAGAGTATCCTTTGTCCAGAACCTTGAGACCAGCCACCAGAATTTGGAATCTTGAGAACATTGTTTCAATGGATTCACTTTCTTCCATTTTGAATGCCTCATACTTCTGAATGAGCGCAAGAGCTTTAGTTTCTTTGACCTGAACGTTGCCTTCATGCGTCATTCTGAGTGAGTCAAACATGTTCTTTGATGTGTCTCTGTTAGAGATCTTTTCATATTCAGCATAAGAGATGGCGCTGAGAAGGATGGTTCTGGCCTTGTGGTGATTTTTGAAGTCACGCTTTTGTTGATCAGACATTGCGTTCCTATCAATCTTCTGACTGCTTGCATTCACAGGGTACGTGTATCCATCTGTCACCATGTCCCACAGATCAGCACCATGTGCCAGAAAGAAGCTTTCAATTCTGTCTTTCCAGTAATCAAAATTTTCTCCATCAAAGACTGGAGGTTTGCCGCTGAATCTGTCTCTGTCTTCATTGTTGTCATTGCTGATGTGTTGATAAGTTCCTGCCATTGTGTTTTTCTGACGCTGGATCTTGTACTGACACGGTTAAGTGTTTTAGCTCAGAACCAGGCGCTCTGATGCCAATTGAAGAAGTGAAAAACACAAGAAGGGGGGTTGAATTGTAAAAACTGGAAATCAATTGCAATGAACACGATATTTTTATCCTGGTTCGTTTGATCTCAAACTACTCCAGTCCACCCGTCAAGGTGATTTCGCCTCTCTCCAACGAGGTCGTAATCCACTATATTCAACTGAATATTACAATATGCTTTAACAACTGCTAAAGCCTTCTTGATGCAAACCACAGACCGGTTTGTCAAGGAATTACTTTCTTACAAAGAATTGAAATCTAGGTGTGTGAATGTTTTCTACAAAACTGTTTATCACAACTGTGATACTACACAACTTAAGCTTAAGAGAACTGGATTGCTAAAATAATTGAGTAAGGAATTTTGGAGCTTTTAGAAAACTGAGAGTGAGGATGATGAATAGCTTTTAGGCGTGTAGATTGTTGTAGAGCATTAGCCAATTCAATCTTCATTGACTTGTTTATATAGCATTGGAAATAGTGTACGTTGGAGCAATAATTCTGTTTCAATGCCAATAACAAACTTTCCTTATTAAGCAGATCTTTTCTGGAATGATGCCGTTGGTAATAACTCATCTTGAATGCACAGTACCGTTTCCACTTAAGCGTGTTCTGGCTTTGGCTCATTCTGACGCTGCTTAGGTGCTGATGAACTGTTGTTATCTTTATCAGAGTTCAGAGTGTTAAGCGCAGATCTGTTCATCAAGCTTCAGCATAAGCGCAAGTTGATCTTCTGATTCTGGTATCTGATATAGCATCTTCTGATGCTGATGTTGATATCCAATTTTCTGATGTTGATGAGGATGTTCTCATGCTGATACCTATCAGAGTTTCTGTAAAACAGAGTGTAATTTTTAGGTAGCAAATATTTCTTACATGAATCATACAATTAATATATCTTAGCATTTTGTTATCATCAAAACTTAAACTTAGGGTAGTAGATTCAAACTTTGTTCTAACAAGTATTGTCAACCAAGACGTTAATATATAGTAGTGGGAAATCATCTTTGGGGCTTTCCCTATTTAAATCCATGTAGTCTATGCACATACAGACCTTTCCGTCTTTCTTTGGTACTGGGACAACATTTGCAACCCATTATGAATACGATTTCATTGCCAAGAAACCTGCATTGAACTGTTTCATTACCGCTGCCTTGATCTTTTCAGACATATATGGGCGCATGCGATGAACCTTTTGCTTGATTGGAGAACAACCTTTCTTCATTGGAAAACGATGAACTACAATATCAGTATCCAGCCCCGACATATCTTTGTATGACCAAGAGAAGACCTTGACCTAGTCATGCAATATCTGAACCAATATGCCCTTGACATTATCTTCCAAGTTGGCGCCAATCTTGACTTCTTTCTTATCTGCCTCGGTACCCATGTTTATCACTTCAACTGTTCTTTGTGCGTTTGAATGGCTTTTTACTCTTGTATCAGAAGTCTGGCAAATTCCCCAGGTATTTCACAATCTTCTTCGCCTTCGTCTTCAGCTTGATAGATTGGAATTTCAAAGTCATAGATGGCAATAGCAGAATCGCTGTCACTGAGATCTGGAGTGGATGTGGATCTGCAAATTTATGTGTGTGCATGTAAGGTCACATGGCTATTTGAAAATGCAGTAAAGTAAAATAAAGACAAGGAGCGCAAAATTTGAATGCAAAATAGTCCAATACTTTCATTAAAATAAGCATATGGCATATTAAAATGACAAACCCTTAACAAATGGACCATTGTGCCCCGGGCAAGGCACTTGGTTTAAAGTCATTGTTTTAATGGAAATTACAAACAAATTTCTCAAATTAATAAAAATAGGAAATGGAAATTACTCTTGGCTGAAAGAGATTGAAATGAAGTCCTTGGTCTGCCAGTTGTTGAGTCCTCCATCAGCAGTTGGGTAGATCCAGTTGTCCCAGTCACTATCGCTGTCAGAGTCTCCAAGAGCATTAACTTCATTGTTGCTAATACGGAGAGGTGGTTTCTGAGCATGAACATGCCAAACCACTTTTTGAGCCTTGGAGGTGAAGCCCAACCCAAGTTTGTCTGTCTTGAAAGGGATATCAGGAAGTTGTCCCCAAATGGTGCAACCTCCGTCTTCAACAATAACACAGACATCATTGAGGGAGGCCATCCTTGGTGTATCTTTAGCAGCTTTGGGAGTGGCAGGAGTGGCCTTGGAAACAACAATCATTAGATAGACCACTTCAAAGGCTTGACATGGAGTTTCAATGAATTCGCCACCCATTTCAACATATTTAAATGAATTCAAATGACTGATCATAAAATCTTCCTCCCCACAGATGGTGACAATTTTTCCTTTTACAGGGTACTTCAGCTTTTGATGTAATATGGAGGTAACTGCGCCTGCCCCATGTATCCATGGGTGTTCGAGTAGGCAAGAATAATCCGGGCGGATATCCATTACATAGAATGTTGAGTTGAAGACTTGAGACCCAACCTTGATAGGGAGATCAACCTCTCCATGGACCATTGTTTTTGACCCATCAAAAGCTCTCACCATGATGTCACTGGGTTTCAACACAAACCCCTCACAGTCCAATCTATCCAAAGCCCCTTTTCGTAAAACATTAAGGGAGGACTCAATATCCACTAATACATGTGCTAAAGTGGTGCCTTTACACTCTATGGAAACATGCAGAGCTTTGTTGTGATTCTTCCTCGCCAGCGTTAAATCTGCATCTGAAAATCCCAAACCATTGTCAGCAGTCAGGCTTGCTACACAGTTTTCAAATTGGTTAGCGGTAGTTTCTTGTGGGACATGTGCATTTTTCAGGAATTTTAACAGGGCTTGGGCATGTGCCTCAGAGCATAGCAACAAAGACAACATGGATATTTTCGAGGGTGTCTTCCCCAACTGTTCGACTATCTTGTAGTCACTTTTTTGGATAATTTTTAAAATTTCCTCCATCTCTTGGGTAGATGGGTCCCCAACTGCAATATATTTTGTGGGCACCTCCGTCTGGGCAGGATCAGTCATTTTTTCCTTTCCTCGAGTATCAGTAACAGGTTTAACAACAATAATATAAATGGATGTAGTAGTGGTTGTCAGAGGAGAGATCTTCGGAGAGAGGATCCTTCCCGTCCTAGTAACTTTACTTTATCATCAATGTTTGTAACTTCAGCAGTTTCATCTTCAGCAATCCATGGATCTTGTTTGATACCATGATAATACACTTCCGCCCCATAGTTCCAGGACACAGCCTTGTCAAAGGAGTAGGGGACTAGCCCTGGTGTGGTGATAATTAGTGAAGCTATTCTTGGTTCAGCGAGAATCCTAATAGGACCTTTGGAGGTGATCCTAATAGGAGTGTTTGAGATGGTAATAATGGACACGTCTTCAAACTCTTGAGATACACTTTTGGTCAAACTTTTCACATATGGGGTATTATCAAATAGAATTTCATGGTTATCCATCAGGTGTTCGACACCTTTCTTTATCCATATGCAACCATTAATTTGTGTAGCACAATGGTAACAACCTGGAAATATCCCGGCTTTCAAAAAAATCTTTTTAACAGTCTTCAAAGGAGTGGTCAAATCATTGATGGAGGAAACAAAAGAGGCATCATCAATAGCATTGACACCCTTACCATGACTGGGCATGGGTGGGGTGATCACATTGGGAGTTTGTGAAGGGTCGAATTCAATTGTCTTGTTATCAATTAGAACTTGGATTTTATTCTTTAGTGCCCAACAATCATAGGTATCATGTCTGGGACTATTTGAATGGTAAGCACATTTGGCATTGGGGTTATATTTTGGAGAAGTTTTGTTAGGATTAGAGGGGGGATCTCGCAAGGTCACCAAATCAGCTTTCAATAGGTGTTGCAGAGCTTGAGATAATTGCATATTGATTCTGGTAAATTGTCTTCTCTGGGCATTCGATCTTTGTTGGATGTTTTGTTGACGCGGTCGTTGAGTTGGAGTTGGATTGGAAATCAATATTGCCCCTATTGAATGATGACGATCATTATTTGTAGGACTTCTTGATCCATATACAACATTAGTCTCTTTTTACCAATAAATGGTTTTTTCACAGCATTTGAGGTGGAGGCCATGGGTATCTTCCCTCTTTTAATCCCGCTTTCAACCCTCTCTCCAATTAAGATTAATTCAGTAAATCCAGATGGTGAACTTCCAATCAGCAAGTTGAAGAAAGGACCAGTCAGTATTCTCATAAACATGTCTACCAACTCTCTATCAGTTAAAGGTGGCTGCACTCTGCCATCCAAGTCTCTCCATTTTTTAGCATATTCTTTGAAGCCCTCATTTGAACCCATGGTCATGCCTTATAGTTACACCCGAGTTGGTGCAAGATCAACGTTATATCGATATTGGCGATAAAAGGCAGCAGTCAAATCCTCCCAAGTATGAATATTGGTCCCTTCCAATTGGTAAAACCACTCCAACTGTGTTCCAGATAGAATTTCTTGAAAAGGTGCACCTATAGTTTCCTATCAACGGTGTGCGGCTGAATATTACAGACATACGATCTTAGATGAAGCTTCGGACAGAAGACCCCATCATACTTGGCAAAGGCATGGATCTTGAATTTGTGGAGAATGACTACCCCAGGTGCCAAACCCAAGTCTCCAAAGTCCAAGCCAGGAACATCTTGGATCTCTACAGCCTTTAGTCTGTCTTCTCGCTGCTTATATTTATCATCGGCCGATGGGTATTTCTCATCAGAATAATCCTCATCCTCAGAGATTTGATTGTTTCCACCCCTAGCACGGGTGCTTCTAGCATCTTCATCTTGATTATCATCCTCTTCAGAGGAGTTCTCTTCAATTTGAGCTTGTCAGACAGGGCCTTTGAATCTCTTCCCCATGTTGATAATAGCTTTCTTCTTAGTCTTCTTCTTCGTGACAAGAAGCGCCATCATTTCTTGCTGACCCTTTGCTAAGTTGAGCAGAGTCTCTTAAAATTGAGAGTGTTGAGTCTTCAAGTCCTTGACGGTTTGCTCGAGATCCATCTTATAGTGAAATAAATAGTAGAAAGATGAGGAAACCTATGTCAGAAAACCTGCTTATGATATGATGCATGTTATGTGAATGCAATGTTTTCAAGGACCTTTAAGAGATTTAAATTTGTTTAGCCAAAGAGGAAACAAAACAACGATTGTATTAATAAGTTCAAAGGTTACAAATTGCCTCTTGGGCTTACATTGAAAGAAAGACAACAAAAAGAAATTATAAAATAAAAGATTCAGGTCTCCCATGGACGCTTCCTCTTTGGGATGATGTATGCATTTAAGCTTCGCTCCTTGTGAAGTCGCCTTGTGATCTCCAACACCTTCTTCTCGCTTTCATAGAATTGGGCTTCAAAGGTGTCTCGTTCTCCCTTGAGTTGAATTCACGACCTTTGCAATTCCTCGAGAGTTGTAGGCGTGTCAGGATGAAGAATGGTGTAAGAAACGTCTCCTTCAGTAATAAGCTCTATAATCATTGGTAGGATAGCTTGATACGTCATCACGAGGTTTTGAGCGCGAGCTCGCATCCATGAGATAAGGCTCCAAAGGAATAGAGTTCTTAAGCCACAAATTTTTTCTATCAACCTTGTTTACCATGCCCCAAGCTCGTACAAATCTTTGACAATAACCTTGGACATTTTTCTCGTAGTCAAATATAATACCTTGGATTAATGCATCATGAGGACCACCCCTTCAAGCGTAACCAAACTGTCGTAAAGCCAAAGAAGGGTTGCAAGTGATACCTCCCCTAATGTCGAGGAGTTGGACATTAAGGAATTCCCCACAACGGTCAATGATGGTAATATCCTCCAAAGATCGGGAACACCAATGAATATCCGAATGTGAAAGCGACATCATCCTTTGAGACCACCATAAGCCTTGTTCGTTCTTCAAAACTGATCGAGGAAGGTGCAGAATAAACCACCTAGATAGAAATGGTGTGAAACATATAAGAATCTCTCTTCTCTTCATGGTACGAGTGTGAAGAGAATGCAAAATGTCTCTGAGCAAGGTAGGCACTGGGTTACGAGAGAGAAAAACTTTGATCGCACTCACATCCATAAATTGGTCTGGGTTAGGAAACAATACCAAACCATATATTAAAAGAGCTAAAAAAATTTAAAAAGCTTGCAAATCCAGAGCATCCCAGAACAATTGAGCCTTCTCTAATAGAAACTTAGCTAGAAAACCTTTGACACCACTCCTTGTTTACCAATTAGCCACAACGTCGGACCATTGCAAATGTAAGGCTGATGCAATCTCCTCAGGTTGTGGATCTTTCTTAATACCGGTGAAGGGTACTTGATCAAGAATATGTACTCCCAATAGTTAAGAGAAATCTTCCTTGGTGGGAACCAATTGATAATCAGGAAATGTAAAACAATAATGTTTAGGATCAAAGAATTGAAAAAGCACATGTACCATGTCTTCTTCAAAGTTTAGTTGGTTCAACATATCCTAAAAAGTAACCGGGTTCTAGGGAATCTCAATATCATTGATCTTTCTTCATCGGGCATTGTCTCAGCATAATCAATATTTTTTTGTGGCCGAAATATCTCGAAAGTCTGATCTCAATGAGTATAGTATTGAGTATCAACCAATCTCCAGTTTTCCACCGAAGCCGGCTATCTCACTACTTCCTAATGACCAAGTTGTTCAACTAAAGGTTCTACGGTCAGTTAGTGCTTCATGACACCACACAGCGGCCCCTTATTCTCCTTGATTCAACACAAAGGATACTGGTACCAACAAATGTATCACACTAAAGTAGCCATCGCTTTAACCATTTCGATATATATTGTACAGTCTCCACGATCTATTTCTACTTACCTAATAATGCCCCCAAATTCGGGTAGAGGATCTATATAAAACCCAAACAACCCTTTTAAGAGTAAAGTAAGCAATTCAAACAATGAAAGCAATTAAATGTGAACTAATCTCTAAGGTAACCCCACTTTTAAGTTACTCCCCAACAGAGTCTCCAGTTCTGTAATACGGTGGGAGAACTGACTTGGGTGTTTTGCGTTTTATCATAATCGTTGCGGATAGCAAGAGTCGTCACTGACTTTTCTATTATCTAATAAAGGAAAGGGTGAAAAGAACAGGAAAGACCTTTTTAGAATTTTCTTGAGTTCGGGGGATAGGTTATGAAACGGGAAGGTGTTAGCACCCTTTTCATCCGTAGTTATCTACGGGTCTTAGTTGCTAGCTCACTTTGAAAATGCTTTGTAAATGTACTTGTGTTTGTATGAAAGTATTTTTGAAAAGTTTCTTTGTTTAGGCAAACTTTGTAATGATTCTCATCTCTATAAGAATGTATACAAAGTGTTGAATTTTGAAAATATTTCATTGAAAGTGTTGGTGTGTTTGAAAATATGTTTTGTTTTGAAATGTTTGTGAGCAAGCAACTACGAGCATTCTACCTACTCAAAATAAAGTCTTTGTTCTTTTCCTCCTCCTTTAGATAGTGATATCTTACCATTAGTTAGTAAGAAATCTTATCATTGGATGTGAAGGGACAGACGTGGGTCATCGTACAGTCATAGAAGGTAACATTGTAGGATACCTTAGCAATTTATTGTAAGGGTCTAAGATCGTTTACCAAAGGCAACATTGAAGGGTTATCGAGGGACTACGATCTTGTAATCAAGGGTCTTTATTAAAGTATCCCAGGTTCGAGGGACATGACTGTTTTAAATCTAAGGTAACAAGTGTGGGTTAACCATAGAGGTGCATGTGTGCAAAGTGTATTGTTTTTATTTAATTTGTCTTGAATTAGGGTTATCTATTTGTTAGATTTTAAGTCTTGTCATACAAACCCTAATTACTAGCAATAATATGGAAAGCGATAAATTATGGAATTTAAAATTCCTATGCTATTACAATACTTTAGGGGATGGGAGATACAAATTACAAATCGAGATGACAAGTAAAGTAAATCCTAATTACTATTACAAAGCTTTGACAATTACATAATTGTAGTGCGAAATAATAAAATATACAAAGATGTAAAGAGAGATAAAAGAAAATTGTTTTTGTGGCTTTTTCTAGAAAAGGTTTTAATTAATCTAATTAAATGGAAAATAAGTTAATTAACTAACTTTCTAAATTCTAAGTTAATTTAATTAAAAGAAAAAATTAAAATAAAACAAAACCTAAGTCTAAACTAGTTTAATTAATTAAGAAAGAAAATGTTTTTTAGGTTTTTTGTTATTTATAAAATAAAATAAGGTAGAGATAAAATAAAAAAAAGTCATTTTATTTAATTTTATACGAAAATATATTTAGTGTATTTTGGTTAAAAATAATAATAATAAGAAAATAAAATGAAAGAAGAAAAGAAAATAAAAATAAAAATAAAAATTAAAGAGTCGGGGGGGGGGTTGAAAAAAAATTAGGAGGTCAGAAAATAGCATTTTTGAATTCAGACCCAAAACTATTTTTGAAATCAGAAAACAAAATAAAAAAAGAAATGTAATGGGTTGCGTGTTGTTAGGAAGCAGGGGGGTGGTAGTGAGAAAAATGAACAGGCCCAAAGCTGAGAGGGCCCAAGCGCGTTTGTGAGTGAGAAGGAAAATAACGAAAATATGAAGAAAAAAATGAACAAAAGGGGACGTTGGGGCTCGAACCCAGGACCCTATACAATAATGCCTTACGCGCGCGCACTCTGTCACTGGGGTGGTTGTTTTATCCGTTATTGAAACAACTTGTAATAAATATAAAATAAACTTTTTCCTGAATTCCACTTCGTCCCTAACCTCGCAATAGAAGCCATTAACATATTTTTGAATTTTGTAACTTGCTCATTTCTCAATCAAATTAGAAAGTGTAAACATCAAACTTGTTAGAAATTTCACCACGATTTCAAATATGTAAATAACTTAAACAATGGATCAAAGATAAGCACGAATTTCATATGATACCAAATTTGACATAGTTTTTTTCAGAAAGTTCAAACTTAAAATTCTCCATGCTCAGACAATATAAATGAATTCTAAGGACATGGTTAGATTCAGGGTTATGATGTCTATTTTTTATCTTTTAAAATGAAAGCCAGATGATGCTTGTATGAAGAGATAGAAGTTCAGAAAACTCACCTTGCATATGGAGATCATGTTTTGAGTTTGAGCAATTTTCAAGGTGTTGTAATGATCTAGTTAGCTTCACTGGACCTCCGGGAAGCTATTGCAATGCTTACTTTGGGTTGAGGGTGCTTGAATCGTGCTGGAGAAGTCAATATGCAAGATGTTGTTTTTAAAAATGGTGAATGGTGATGGAGGTGTCATAGTTATGTAACATGTATTTGTATTGCTTCTATATATGTTATAGAAGCTTGGTGATTGATAAAAATTGAAAACGCACTAGTGGTTTGTGAGATGGATGTTAAAAATAAAAAATGGCACAAAATGAGGTTTTGATGCAATTCTGAGTTTGAGAAAGTTTGAGGGAATTTGAATGCTTATAATTTCGTGTCATTTGCTTGTAAATGATGCTTCTATGACTTTGTATGTTGAGTGTGTGCAGAACAAACAAGTTAGAGGCTCAAGACAAGTCGACTTTGTGATTAAAGCAACTTTACAAGAATAGCAATGTTACTTTATGCCAAAAATGGATGAATCTCCTGGACAATGGCTCAAATGCTTGGATCAAAGCTCTAACAGTTGTGTAATCTATTAACTATTGATTGAAATGCAAGTTAGAAGCATGCAAAGTGAAATTATATAGCATAGGCTAGGGTTTTAGTTATGTGTTCATCACCAAAATGACTTGTAATTCAAGAATGGATGTCCAACTTCTTCTCTTCGATTCTCTTAGCTCAAAAATGATCTCTTCAAATTCTTGGACATTTTGGAAATATTGAAACATTGTTTAAAATTTTCATGTTTCCCACTTTGGCTAAATCAAATTGGAACTATGTGAAAAATGGCCAAGAAGTTGGGACAAAAATATGCCTAAACTAGGTGAAAATTTCACTGTGTTTTAGAAAAAGGTCATGAATTTATGAACTTATAATTCAAAATCCAAGCATTTATAAGACTTTATCAGCAAAGCAAAGTTGTAGATTTTATCAATATCTACAACTTTCATGTTGAAAGTTTTCTATGAACCATCTTGCATCTTGGTGGAAAATTGCCATGAAGTAGTGAAATTATCAGGTTCAAAACACTTAGAAAAATTTCTAAGTATTGAAAAGTTTGACTTTTTGATGACTTTTTGACTTTCTTGATTCTTGCTGATCAAGATTCATATTTTTGAATTCCTTGATAAGTTTTGATCTTTGAAACTCAATGTTGACCAAATATTCAAAGTTTGACTTTTGGTGTATTAGTTGACTTTTTCAGTAGTTAACCAAATTTCAACTATCAATGGTTTGATCTTGAGAAATGATTTGAACCATGAAATAAGGTCAAGATATTGTACCTGAATCCTTGAGATCATACTTCAAACCATTAGGTCATGTATTAGGTCAAAAGTCAAAAATCTGTCATTCTCAATCAAAACCCTAATTTTGACCATTTTGCCCCTTTGATGATTTGAACACTTTTCTTGTGGAATTGTGATCCAAGCTTGATCAATTGATGAATATTACTTCAAAATATTGATATTGGTCAAAAATCTTGAAGTTTGATTGTAAGTTGACCATAGTTGACTTCTTACCTAATACAATTGATTTTCAGCCATCTGATGAATTGACTGAGCAAAATTGTGATCCAAGACTTTAAACTTGGAATGAGTATTCTTAGAAGTCTATAATGAACCATGAAAGTCATTTGACGCATTATAAGTCCAATTGTCCTTGTGAAAATCAAAACCCTAATTTGAGGCCTCGATGCTTAGGAGATGATTTGACCTAGTCAATACTTGTGCAAACTTGAGTCATTGATGATCTTTGTGAGAAATGTCTTGAGAAAAGAGAGGGCAAATTTTGGGATACAACAATTGCCATGGTATTTTCTTGAATCGTTTTGAACATGCTAAAACATGTGTCAACCAGATATTTGTAACCTGTGTGTAAGCGTAGGTGTGGACGTAGGCATGGATTTTCTTTCGATATCTCTCTAACTAAAGTGCTTTTCGATGTTTTATCAAGTGCTTTTATTTTTATGTCGATTCCCCAAAATTATTTCAAACAATATTCACGAAAAATAATAGTATTATTTTGCAAACAAGTCTAAAAGGAAAAAATTGAATTTGCAAGATTCGAAGAAAACTTCAATGTTTTTATTGATAAATATGCCTCTGGATGGGCGAACGTACAAGATGTAATCCCTAGAAAGAGGTAATTACAGAAATTTTTGAAAGTTTGAAATCGAAATGAAAGTGATAATTGCTACTACTGTTTTCCCCCAATATCCTTTTGATAGCTTCAATCTTCCTTGCTTCCGAGTCCCATGATTTGAACCCCTCTCTCCCTTTTATGGTTGTAGTCGTGGTTTGTAGATCGCAGTTCTTAGATCGTAGTATTTTTGTTCTTTATTTATTTAAATGAGATCCCTAATTTTTACCTGGATCGCCTTTTCAGGTTTTCAATCCACCGGGATAGTTTTTTTTGTATGTCCCTATTTTTTCCTAGATCGCCCTTTAGGGTTTTCAATTCACTGGAACGTTCCTTTTTGACTAAGTCGCTTGTTTAGGGTCCGAGCTTAGCGAGCTTTTTATATATAGTATTTTTTACTACGTATAAATTTTCCGGATGCGGTAGTTCTTCCCTATCCATTGTTGTGAGGATAAGACCACCACCGAAGAATGATGTTTTTACTATGTATGGACCTTCATAGTTGAGTGTCCATTTACCACGTGAATTGAGGCGAGGTAACATAATCTTCTTGAGTACCAAATCCCCTTCTTTGAATATTCGAGGTCAAACTTTCTTGTCGAAGGCCCTCTTGATCCGCTTCTGATGTAACTGACTATGGCACAAAGCTGTCAAGCACTTCTCTTCGATGAGGTTGAGCCGATCGAGTCGCGTATAAACCCACTCTGCTTCTTCAAGCTTTATTTCCATTAAAACTCAAAGTGATGGTATCTCTATTTTAACTGGAAGTACTGCCTTTATGCCATATACTAGAGAGAAAGGAGTCACACATGTTGACGTGTGTACGGAGGTGTGATAGCCATGTAGAGAAAAGGGAAGCATTTTGTGCCAATCTTTGTATGTCTTCACCATTTTCTGAATAATCTTCTTGATATTTTTATTGGCTTCCTCGACAGCCCCGTTCATCTTGGGTCGATATGGCAAGGAATTATGCTGCTCGATTTTAAAATTATCACATAACTCCTTCATCATCTTATTGTTTAGATTAGACCCATTGTCTATAATGATCCTGCTTGGAATCCCATATCTACATATGAGATTTTGCTTGATGAACCGAGTAACACTTGACTTATCACATTGGCGTAGGATGCCGCTTTTACCCATTTGGTGAAGTAATCGATGGCTACTAGTATGAAATGGTGTTTGTTGGTTGCTTTCGGCTCGATCATGCCAATCATACCAATTACCACATTGAAAACGACCAAGGAGAGCTCATGACATTTAGAGGAGTTGGTGGCATATTTATTTTATCGGTATAGATTTGACATTTGTAACACGTTTTTATGTAATGGTAGTGTTGTACCCCAAAATGTTCCATGTGATACGGTGGAAGAACTGACTTGAGTGTTTTGCGTTTGATTGCAAATAATGCGGTTAGCAAGAGTCGCCACCGACTTTCCTTTTATCCAAAAGGAAAGGTGAAAAAGCACAGGAAAGACCTTTGAGATTATTTCTTAAGTTTGGGGGGTAGATTATGAAAAGAGAAGGTATTAGCACCCTTTTCATCCATGGTTTTCCATGGGCTCTTAGTTACTTGCTAGATCACTTGATTTTTGTTTAAAATTGTGCTTGATGTGGTTTTTGAAAGTATTTTGTAAAAGAGGCCATTGTTTAGGCAATCTTTATAATGATTCTTGCTCGTAAGAATGTATAAAAAGATGTTGATCTTTTGAAAATGTTTTCAAGTTTTGTAAGATGTTTTGAAAGTGTAGGTGTTTGTTTTTGAAAATAGAAAGGATGTTTGTTTTTAAATGGAGCAAGTAATTAGGAGCAATCTACCTACTCAAATGTCTTTCTTGTTCATTTTCTTTTCCTTTGACATTGTTGTTTTACCATTGATTTGGTAAGCAACCCTATCTTTGGATGTAAACGGGACGGGCGTGGGTCATCGTATAACCATGATTAGCAATGTTGCAAGGTATCTTAGCATTCTTTTTGAGGGACTAAGATCATTTGTAAGGCAACTTTAGATAGCGTCATCGAGGGACTATGATCTTGTATTTTGCTTGTTTTTGCTAAGATACCTTACGTGCGTAATATGGCCATTTTGTATAAGGAAACCAAGTGGAATAACCCTAGGGGTGCTTGTGTACAAGTGTATTGTTTTCATGCTTGCTTTTGTCTTGAATTAGGGTTTTCTAAGTATTGGTTTTAGTCTTTCCATAAAACCCCTAATTACTAGCATGTTATATATGAAGCGATAAATTACAGAATTTAAAGTTACTACACTATTACAATATTTGTGGGAGGGGGTATACAAATTCATGAGTGGGGATTGCAAGAATTTAAACCTAATTAGTCTATTACAACCATATTGAATTGGATATAAATGTACAAGGATTTAAATGAATATAATGTACAAAAATGAACAAGTATGCAATAATGTGAAGGTGAAGAAAAATGAGTATTTGTTTGATTTTTTTAGAGAAAAGGATTTTTGTCTTAATATAACTAAATTAAAGAAAAATAATTAATAAAAAAAAGAATTTGTTTAATGAATGATTTTGAATAAAACCCTAGTTCTATTAATCAAAAGAAAATAGTTTAAAAAGGTATATTTTTAGTCTTTTTATTATATAAAAAATAATGTATTTAAATGAATATGAAAGAAAATAACAAATAATCTAATTTTATTTATACTTACAAGATAATATGTAAAAAATAAATAAAGTATAATTAATGAAAATATTTTTTGTGAGAAAAATAAAATGAAATAAATCAAAATATAAATCTATCATTTTTGTATTTTATGATTTTTTTTTAGTATTCAGAAAATATATTTAAGAAAAATAAAAATAAAAATAAAAAATAAAATAAATAAATTTGGGCAAGGGGTGTCAATGGGAAACAGGGAGGTCAACTAGCAAAAATAAAAAATGAGCCAGGCCCAGCGCCCTGCAAACAAAAAAAAGTCAGAATTTGTAAAACATGTAAAAATGAAAAAGGGTACCACTAGTGCTCGAACCCATGTCTCATAGGTTACAGGCGCGCGCTTCTACCACTGGGGTGGATATACATCCGTTAATACAAATAAAACAATAAATATGTAAGGCAAAATGCGCCCTAAAGACTTCATCTTCAACCTCTAGCCAGACCAACTGTAACTTGCTCATTTCTCATCAAAAATGAAAACTGTAAACATGAAACTTGTAGCAAATTTTCTCATGATTCCAAAAATGTAAAGTATTAAAACTATAGATCAAAGAAAAGCATGAATTTTAATGGCCCTAATCTGAACCATAAAAATTTCAGAGATTTCAGTTTCAAAATTCTCTAAGCTCAAGTAAAATTAATGGAAACTATGGACATGGTTAGCTTCAGGGCAATGGTATCTACATGTTTTGTTCACAAATAAACTATTGATGATGCATGTATGAAGAGTTCCAAGTTTAGAAAACTTACCTAAAAACTGGAAATCGTGTTTGGAGTTTGAGCTTGTTTCAAGCAGTGGTGATGATCAGGTTAGCTTCCTTGAGGTCCTAGGAAGCTAATGCAATGGGTTGCTTGAGTTTAGAGTGGCTGAAATGACTTGGAGAAGTCAATGTGCAATTCTCTATTTTTGGTTATGGAGGATATGGTAAATGATGTTACAATAATGAAACAGGGACAGGGATAGGTTACACTTGATGTAAGGAAGCTTTAGAAACTAAAAGTCCAAGAAACGCACGAGGGAAATGTGAGTTTGATGTTCAAGGTCAGAAACTGTGCAACAATGGAGTTTTTGGGCAATTTATGATTTGAGAGAGTTTTGGTGTGTTTCAGGGTGTTCAAGCTCGTCCTCTAGCTCACAAATAGTGACTCTATTTATAAGCAACAAGTTTGGAGTGCTCTAGTTGATCAGAATTCAAATTTACATGTTTAAGTTAAACATGTGATTTTTTTGACAAAACAAGTTTCCATGCCTTGTACTTGTTAAGATAGAGTGGTTATGCTTTAAACAAGCTTTCTTCTGACTTTGTGGATGGAGTGTGATCATAGGGAACAAGTTAGAGGCTCAATGTGAACTTTATGCAAAAATCTTGCTTTACAAGAATGACATTGTTAACTTTGTGCCATAAATGGAAATGCAACTTGGACAATAGCTCAATTGCTTGGATCAAAGCCCTAACAGCTGTGTAAACATTTAATTATGGAGTGACAAACAATTTTGAGGCCTGCAAAGCAAATATTATGCATCCTAGCATGGATTTGGTTCATGTGTTCATCAAAAATGACTTGTAATTCAAGTGACAAAACCCTAATTTCATCTCTTTGATTCACCCTACTCAAGAATGATCTCAAGGAGTTCTTGGACATTTTGGAAAGCTTGCAATGTGCTATATAACCTATCTTTGAATTTCTTTTGAATATTCCCTTGGAACTATATGAAAAAGTGTCATGAAGTTGGGTCAAAATCCTGACCAAATTAGGGCAAAATTTCACTAAGTGTTTAGTTTCATGACCACATGTTCATAAAATTATAGCTTGAGATCCAAGCATTCTTGGAAGGAGTTGTGTAAAGAAAAGTTTTATATTTCATGGATATATACAAATTTCATGTTGAAAGTTTCTCTTGAATCATCTTGCATCATGGTGAAAATGTTGTCCAAAGTTATGAAAAAAACATGAAATTTCCAACACTTAGAAAAATTTCTAAGTTTAGAAATTTTGACTTTTCAAAATGAAATCTTGACTTTTTTATTTCTTGATGAAAAAGATTCATATTTTGACATGTTTTGATGAATTATGATCTTTGGCACTTGAATTTGACCAAAAAGTCAAAGTTTGAATTTTCAGTGTATAGTTGACTTTTGATCAGTTGACTGCAAAATTCATCTGTCAATCTAATTGACTTGCAATTTTTTGAACCATTCCATTAGGTAAAAGTGATGCAATTGGACTCTTGAGATCATTCCTTAAACCAATTGACCATTTTCTAGGTCAAAAATCAGAAATTGCCCTTTCCCAGTCAAAACCCTAATTTTGACCATTTTTCCCTTTTGATGATTTGATCAAATTTCTTGGGGAATTGTGGTCCAAACTTGATCAAATGATACATATGAGTCTAAAATATTGATGTGGATAAAAAATTATGAAGTTTGACTGTAAATTGGCCATGGTTGACTTTTTCCCCAATATAGTTGATTTTTAGGTCAACTGCTCAATTGACTGAGCCAAAATGTGATTCAAGGCTTGAAACTTGACATGATTGATCTTGGGGGTCCATAATGATCCATAAAAGTCATATAGGGCATTGGAAGTTCAAATGTCCTTGTACAAAACTCAAACCTTAGTTTTGATCATCAGTGCTTAAGGAGGTGTCTTGAGTTGATCAAACCCTAGTGCAGTCTTGAGCCCAAGGAGATCTTGTGAGAAAATTCTTGATAAGTGAGAGGGAATGGAAGATGATTGGACACTAGAGTGCCCAAAAATTTGCACTCGGTGATGTGATGGTAGAGGGAATGGGCTTAAAGATGCCATTTGGAGAAGTGTTAAAAAGTTGTTGGAGACGGGCTTCTAGATTCCATCCAAAAGTGATTGTTGAATTGTAATTTGTAAGCTTAACTATATCTGAAAGTTGGATCTGAATGAGTATCAGAATGGCATCCATGTCTGGAGAGTATCTGAACTGTATCTGAGAAGTTGAATCTGAATGAGTATCAGAATGGCATCCGTGTCTGGAGCGTATCTGAAATGCATCTGAAAGTTGGATCTGAATGAGTATCAGAATGGCATCCATGTCTGGAGCATATCTGAATTGTATCTGAAAGTTGGATCTGAATGAGTATCAGAATGGCATCCGTGTCTGGAGCGTATCTGAACTGTATCTGAAAGTTGGATCTGAATGAGTATCAGAATGGCATCCGTGTCTGGAGCGTATCTGAACTATATCTGAAAGTTGGATCTGAATGAGTATCAGAATGGCATCCGTGTATGGAGCGTATCTGAACTATATATGAAAGTTGGATCTGAATGAGTATCAGAATGGCATCCGTGTCTGGAGCATATCTGAACTGTATCTGAAGACTTTGAACATTGTTAATGGTAGCTGTTTGATTAATCTTATCCTGAAAAAAAATAAAATGTTAGCTAATATGCAATGTTATGTTGTATGAAATGCATAGTATAATGCATTCGCGTTATCAATGTTTATGATATATGGATGCAATGTATGCGTATGTGAGCTAGTTTGTTGCACTGCTGTTGGATTGGGGAGAATAAATCCCTGACTACTGTTGAGGAATATGGAGTATATGTCTTCATGTTGTGAAGTCTAAGCGTTGATGAATTTCTGCTTGGAAAAATAAACTCTGTTGTAAGGGAAATGTCGTGTATTGCTCTGAAAATCCTACCTGGGGAATTCGGAGGATTTTGACGACCTCTACTGGGGAATGATAACTTAAAGCTTTGTTCTGCTGGGGATTAAACTGCACACTATGGGAAATTTTATGGAGATAAACTTAGATATATTTCTCTATCCCTTAAAGCCACCAGCGATTGTCTTTTATTTTGTTTATTTGTAAACAGTAATTATGTTCAAATGCATATATTCAACAATGAATCATTGGACGTTTTTGTAAACAAAACACAAGCAAAAAGAAAAAATAGATAGTGTTTGAACTTTCAAAGGGATATCTTTGGATTGACTTTGAGTAAGTATTTTTGTACAATGAGACAAACATTCTAGTAAGAGAATTCCGTCGTAAAAATGAAAGTTTTAATACAAAGAAAAGATAGCTATGTGTAATAATCCCATGGGGTTCTCATTCTACTATAGCCTTTGTATCTCTGAGAATCTTGTCTATTTGTTGCTCTGTCTGAAGATGATTGAATTGATAAGAACCTCTGAGTCTGTCAGTGGAAGCCAAAGGTTGTCAGTACGGTGATCCAACGGGACATAGTCATACGCTTTAATTACCTAACTTTTTCCTGGACCGCCCTTTCGGGTTTTCAGTCCACCTGGATTCCCTTTTTTGCCCAAGCCGCCCTTTCAGGTTTTCAGCTTGCCGGGTGTACAGATTTTTTGTTTTATCCCTAATTTTTTCCCGAACCTTCTTGGCTCGCCAGGATGCCCTTGTTTTGCCTAGGTGTGTCAACCTAGCGGGTCTCTTATGCGTAGTATCTTTTGACTATGTCTGCATTCGCAGGGTGCGGCAGGTCGTCGCCATCCATGGTGGTCAAGATCATTGCTCCACCAGAGAATATGTTTTTGATTACAACCGGTCCTTCGTATGTAGGAGTCCATTTTCCCATGGGATCACCTTGCGGTAGTATGATACGTTTGATCACCAGATCCCCAACTTGATACACTTGGTGTCTGACCTTTTTTTGAAAGCCTTGATCATCCCTTTTTGATACATTTGACCATGGAAGACAGCAGCAAGCCTTTTCTCATCAATCAAGTTTAGTTGATCAATTCGAGTCTGGATCCAATCTTCTTCACTCATCCCTGCATTCTTCATAATTCTCAAAGAGGGGATCTGGACCTCGATAGGCAAGACAGCCTCCATGCCGTATACCAGAGAATAGGGTGTTGCTCCGGTTGATGTGCGAGCTGTGGTACGATATCCATGGAGAGCGAATGGTAGCATCTCATTCCAGTATTTGTATGTGACTATCATTTTCTGTATGATTTTTTAATGTTCTTATTCGTGGCTTCAACAACACCATTCATCTTTGGCCGGTAAGAGGAAGAATTGTGATGCTGGATCTTGAATTATTCGCACAAGGAGGTGATCATAGTATTGTTCAAGTTTGTACCATTGTCTGTAATGACCCTCTCTGGGATACCGTACCGATAGATGAGATTCTACTTGATGAACCGGGCGACAACATTCTTGGTGACGGAAGCGAAAGAAGCTGCCTCCACCCACTTTGTAAAATAGTCAATGGCCACTAAGATGAAGTGGTGTCCATTGGAGGTTGTTGGCTTGATTTCCCCAATCATATCAATTCCCCACATAGCAAAGGGCCAGGGAGCCATCAAGACATTCAGAGAAACCGGAGGTACGTGCACCTTGTCAGCATAAATCTGACACTTGTGGCAAGTTCGAGAGTGTTGATAGCAATCTGCTTCCATGGTAGACCAGTAATATCCTGCCCGTAGGATTTTCTTTTCTATGGTATGCCCACTGGAATGGGTGCCAAAAGTGCCTTCATGTAATTCAGACATGATCTTTTCAGCTTCAACCTTGTCTACACCCCGAAGTAACACAGAGTCATGGTTGCGTTTGTAAAGAATGCCATTACTAAGGAATAATTTAGCAGAGAATCTCCTTAAGAACTTCTTATCATTGACTGAAGCTCCTTCTGGGTATTCTTGGGTTTCAAGATACCTCTTGATTTCGTGAAACCAAGGATGGTCCACTACTTCTTCAGTATTAATCTCGTGACATTGTGTTGGTTCCTCCATTCGTTCAATGGTGATCTGGGGAACCTCGTTATCCCATTTAAGTTTAAACATAGATGACTGTGATACGGTGGGAGAACTGACTTGAGGTTTTGCGTTTGTTTTCGCAAATGTTTCGGTTGAGCAAGAGTCGCCACCAACTTTTTATTTTATCCTAAGGAAAGGTTAAAAAGCACAGCAAAAACCTTTGAGATGTTTTCTTGGGTTCGGGGAGTAGATTATAGAAAGGGAAGGTATTAGCACCCTTTCTATCCATGGTTATCCATGGGCTCTTAGTTACTTGCTTAGATCAACTTGCCTTGATTTTCAATTGTTTGAAATGGTGCTTTGTGTGTGGGTTTGAAATTGTTTTTGAAAAGAGGCCAATGTGGTGGCAACCTTTGTAATGATCCATGTTGGGATGTATGCAAAGGTGTATGTCTTTTGAAAAGTTTACAATGTTTTTGAAAGTTGTTTTGAAAGTATGTTGTGATGTGTGGTTTTGAAAAATAGGCAAGTGTTTTTGTTTTGCAAGTTGGCAAGTAACCAAGAGTTGTCTACTCCTAAATTTACTCAAAGATCTTTGCTATGTTTTTAACCCTTTTAACAATTTTGTTCCACCATTGTATTTGGTGGACAATCTTGTGTTAGGATGTGAACGGGACAGGCGCGGGTCATCGTTTAGACCATGATTGCAATGGTGCCAAGTATCTTTGGGCAATTTTTCTTTTAAGGGACTTTGATCATTTTTAGGCAACTTTTGAAAGCGTCATCGAGGGACTATGATCATTTGAATTTGTTTTGTTTTTCCAAAGAAACTCAACATGCAACATGGCCCATTATTGAAGGCAACAAGTGGAGTAACCCTAGGGGGGGTGCAAGTGTGATTAGTGTTGTCCATTTTCATGCTTGTTTATCTTGAAATTAGGTCAAACTATTTGGTTGATTTTTTTACATACAAAACCCTAAGTCTATCATGGTATAATTAGAAAGCTTTAAAGTGCGAAATTTAAAGGTCCTAAATTATTACAACACAATCATGGGATGGGGGGTACAAATGTTCAAATGGGGATATTTTAGCAAGAAATTAAAACTAAACTATTACATCCAAATTGAATTATACAAATTATTTAATATACAACAATTAAATAAAAATACAATAAATATGCAAGATGCAAAAAAAAATGATTTTTTATATGTATGTAAAAGTGTTTTTTATGTGACAAACAAACAAAAATAAAAAGGTTTAATTTTTGGATTTTTTAGGGTTTAGGGCAAAAACCCTAATTTACTAAATAAAAATGTGTTTATTATGCAATATTTATTAATTATGTATAAAAATAAATAAAAAGAAAGTATATTGTAAAAAAAAGTAATCTCAGGCCCAACCCAAGAGAGATTGTCTTCAACCTCCAGACAAATGTTTGAAAATGCGCGCGCTCCCTTGCTTCAACCACAACTCCTGATTCTTTGATTTTCAGCACAAACTCATAACATAAAAAATGTCAAGCATCAAACCACGAATCCATACATATACAGAACTTGACCTAACTCTCAGAAATGAGAGAGAATTTCTCCATCCCTAATTCTTGACCTAAGTTTTTTCTAATGTTCAGGTTCCAAATTCTCTCAGCACATGCAATATAAATGGAAAGTAATTATATGTGTAGCTTCAGGGCCATGAGTAGATCATTTTTCATTCATAAACCTAAAGCTAACTCTTCCTAGATTGATAAATAGAAGTCCATGAACTTACCTGTTCAGCTTGGATCGTGTCTGACAATGGAGGCACTTTCAAGGCAATGTGAAGACTTGTACTGCTTGCTTGAAGTTCAGGGATGCTTCTCCAATCTTTAGCTTTCCTTGAAACTAAATGAATCAAGCTATGGAAGTCAATCTGCAAAACAGAAAAAGTGAAAATGGTGAAGTTGGTTAGGGGTGTTACAGTTCGTGTCCAATGCTTGGGATAATTTGTATAGGTGGTATGGAGTGTGTATGAACTGGTTTTGGCCAAGGCGCACGAATGGATTGAGTTATGGATCTCAAACTGCAGGGATGCCCTGTTTTTGTGCAGTACAATGGTGTTTTGAGGTTTAGGGAGGTATGGAAGGTAGTTAGCTCGTACCTTAGCTCAGGTTTGATGTATGGAATATGTTCAACAAGTTTGTCTAGGCTTGTGGTTGCAGCAATGTGAGTTGTGTTAAGTTATGAAATGTTTCTTCTCATGTAAGCAAAATTTGTCAACTTGGTTTCTAGACTTATGCAGGCCCCCTAAACATGCTGCCTCAATCCCTCTTGATCAGTGTGTTATGTCCCTGAACTTGTGCCAAAAAGATTTGCATTGTACTTCTTGATTTGCAAACTTGACATAAAGCCATACTTTTCAAAAATGGATAAAGTGCTTTTTCTAATTAAGGCTTAATTCTTCATACAATGACCAAATGCACAAAATAATGCCTTGGCACAATGGATTGGAATTTAATTATTGAGTAAGAAAGGGATTAGAGGCCTGTAACTAGCTTGCTCATGCTGATTTGAAAAATTGCACAAGTTATGAACATGGAAATGGCTCATGAACAAAGTGACTTTTGCCCATATTGCCAAATTCGATTCTCCCTAACCACAAGGGTGTTTGATGAGTTCTTGGACATTTTGGAAAGCTTGGAATGTGTACTACAATCCATATTTGTAATTCAAGTTGAGATTCCAAGTGGAAGCATGTGAAAAGTGGCCATGAATTTAGGCAAAAATCCTGCCTAGAATAGGTCAAAATTTTTCTAAGTTAAGAATGTTTTGCACCCTTGTTCCAAAAATCATAACTTGAGCTACAAGCTTTTTTTGAAGAAACTTTGTGAATCAAAGTTGTAGATTTTGCAATGAACTACAACTTTCATGTTTTGAGTTTTCCTTGAATCCAAATGCATCTTGATGAAAAAATGGGACAAAGTTAGGAAAAAATTAGGGATTTTTATAACTTAGAAAAATTCTAAGTTATGAAAATTCTTCATTTCAAACCCTAATTTGTGATTTTTGATTTTTTGATGAACAAGTTTCATAATTTGACATGTTTTTATGAAAAATGAATCTTGACACTTGATTTTGACCAAAAAGTCAAAGTTTGACTTTTCAGTATACAGTCAAAAATTGATCAATTGACTGGAAAATTCATCTGTCAATCTTGTGCATTTGGGATCTTTTGAATTTGTTGAACATGTCAAGACAATTCCATTGGTTCCTTGAGTCCATACATGAGCTTGGTTTGCCATTGGTTAGGTCAAACAGTCAAAAATTGCCTTTGTGCAGTCAAAACCCTAAAAATGACCATTTTGCCCTTTTGGTGATCTGATCAAATTTCTTGTGGAATTGTGATCCAAACTTGACCAAATGGTTTATATGAGTTCAATATGTTGATGTGGGTCAAAAATCACGAGGTTTGACTGTCAATTGACCACAGTTGACATTTTCCCCAATACAGCTGATTTCTAGGTCAACTGTCCAATTGACTGGGCAAAGATTGGAATCAAGGCTTGAAACTTGGTATGGATAAACTTGTGAGTCCAACATGAAGCATGAAAGTCACTTTAGGCATTTTAGGTCAAAACATCTTTGTGCAAACACAAACCCTAATTTGGGTCAACAATGCAAGGAGGAGTCTTGAGCAGAGCAAACCCTAACTTGATCTTGAGCTCCAAAAGTCTTGTGATGACAAATGTTGAGGAAATGGGAGGGAAAATTTTGGGGTACAACAGTTTCCCCTGTTCAATCTTCTTGAACCTGAAGAGTTATATTGGCAAGTTTGCCTTTCGCGACTCGAGGGTAAAAAGAGATTGGACACTAGAGTGCCCGGAAATTTGCACTCGCATGCTGAAGTATCAGCAATGTGATGGCGGGAATGGGCTTATAGATGCCATTTGGAGATAGGATGTATAGGAGAATGGGCTTATAGATGCCATCTGAAGGTGTGACAGAACCTTGTCGGGAATGGGCTTATAGATGCCATCTGAAGGTGTTGATCGCGTAGGAGATTCCTTAGCAAGAACTTGCGTTCTTTGAGAAAGAAAGATGTTTTCCTGGCTTGTTACAGGTGTTGATCTTCAAACTCTTCATGCAGATGTGCCCTGGCTAGATACAGGAGTCGAATCCATAATTAGTCGTTCACAGATGTGCCCTGGCTAGATACAGGAATCGAATCTGGAAATTGTTGTCTACAGATATGCCCTGGCTGGATACAGGTATCGAATCTGGGATTAGTTGCTCACAGATATGCCCTGGCTAGATACAGGTATCGAATTTGGAAATTGTTGCCTACAGATATGCCCTGGCTGGATACAGGAATCAAATCTGGAATTTGCAAAAGGTTGTTTACAGACGTGCCCTGGCTGGATACAGGTATCGAATCTCTAAATTGTTCATGTAGACGTGCCCTGGCTAGATACAGGTGTCGAATCCTCAATCAAATACTCACAGATATGCCCTGGCTGGATACAGGAATCGAATCCGGAATTAGTTGTCTACAGATGTGCCCTGGCTGGATACAGGTATCGAATCTGGAATTGCGATAGTGGATAGTAATCATCCTTGGATTGACTTTCCCTGAAAAGGCAAAACATTAGTTGTATGCAATGTCATGATGTGCATGATGTCATGATGCTCAAAATGAGATAGTGTTGTATGCACTTTATCACGTATGTAAGCAGGATGTATGAAATGTGAAATGTCTATGAGTGTATTTTTGTCTAGGAAAATAAATCCTTGACGACTTGGCCGGGGAATCAAATCTTGGGCCGATATTGAAGAGTAGAGTTCTTCGCTTCCGCTGGGGATGATGGTTGCAAAAATAAACCGGTAGAAGAAGATGACTCCGTTGGGGAATAAACTTGTTGGAGAGATTACTCTGAGGGGAATAAAATAGGTGAAGAGATTACTCTGCGGGGTATTACTCTGTGGGAAGAGATACTTCGCCGAGGTTTTGATGAGAGCTTCATTGGGGATTCCACTGATGAGTTATGTTGGGGAATTTGATGAACTCCGCTGAGGGTAGGAAGAACTTCGCCGAGGATGGACTTTCCGTGGTAATTAGCTGAGGATAACCCAGTTATAAGCTCTGGTGAGGAATAACTTTTGAAATGAAACCGGGGAGGGACGTATGTACTCTGCAGGGGATAAGCTTCCAGAATCTACTGGGGATAAGCTTCAAGACCTGCTGAGGATATGGACTCCACTTTCCTGGGGAAACTTTTCAGACTGTACTGGGGTGTTGGTATTCCGTCGGGGAACAATCTTATATTAAGACTGTCGGGGATGCTTGCTGAGGAATATCTATGCTCCGCTGGGGGAACGTTGAGATCTTCTGGGGATGCCCAACTTCCTTTAGGCTGACAGACTAACTCTGCTTGAGGAGAGTACCGCTGACTTGCTAGGGGAATAAAAAATGTGCCTTTTCAGGGCTGATGGGAAACCAACTCTACTTGAGGAGAGTATTGTTAAATCTGGTCTTACTCTGTGGGGAGTTGAGGTAACTTGGTTACGTTCTTCAGCCGAACCTACCTTGGTACCTTGGTGGACAGAGCAACTAGACTGCTTGGTCAATTCTACATTGCCCCTTGTTTCTGATGTCACCTGTAATCAGTCCTTTGTTTCGCATGCAAATATTCATGGTTAGCAATTAATGTCAAATGCATATATCAAGAATGAACATTGGACGTTCTTTGCAAAACAAAACAGAAAAAGGAAAAATAATGGATAATTTGTTTGAAAAATTGAACTTGTATTGATTTTGAAATTTGCCCGTAAATAGGCGTTTTTGTACAAGAGGCTGACGTCCTAGTAAGAGGATGCCGCTGAGCAAAATAGAGTTTATACAATTTGAAAAGGAAACAAAACAGCTATGTGAAAAATAATCCCACTGGGTTCCAACTCTGCTATCGCCTTTATGTCTTCAAACATCTCATCACTTTGCTGCTTAGTTGAAGATGAAGCTGATTGATTGTAGCCGAATTCTGGATGCAAGGTGATCCAATGAGACATAGTATTACGCTCTATCCCTAACTTTTGCCTGGACCGCCCTTTCGGGTTTTCAGTCCACCGGGATACCCATTTTTGCCCAAGCCGCCTTTTCAGGTTTTCGACTTGCCGGGTGTACAGATTTTTTCATTTTTATCCTTTATTTTTGCCCGAACCCTTTTGGTTCGCCGGGAAGCCCTTATTTTTGCCTAGGTGTGTCAACCTAGCGGGTCTTTGATTCATGCGTAGTATCTTTTTACTATGTCTGCATTAGCGGGGTGAGGAAGGTCGTCACCATCCATGGTGGTTAGGATCATAGCTCCTCCTGAGAAGATGTGCTTAACCATAAATGGCCCTTCGTACGTAGGGGTCCATTTGCCCCTGGGATCACTTTGAGGAAGAATGATGCGCTTGATTACCAGGTCTCCGACTTGATACTCCTATCGTCTGACCTTCTTGTTAAATGCCCTGATCATCCGTTTTTGATACGTCTGACCATGACAAATAGCGGTGAGTCTCTTTTCGTCGATTAGGTTTAACTGATCAAGCCGAGTCTGGATCCAGTCATCTTCGCTCAAGTCTGCATCCTTCATTATCCAGAGAGAGGGTATCTGGACTTCAATAGGCAAGACTGCCTCCATGCCATATACCAAGGAAAAGGGAGTTGCCCCTGTCGACGTCCGTGCTGAGGTACGGTACCCATGAAGAGCAAACGGTAACATTTCGTGCCAATGTTTGTAGGTCACTGTCATCTTCTGCACAATCTTCTTGATGTTCTTATTCGCTGCTTCTACAACCCCGTTCATCTTCGGCCGGTAAGGTGAAGAATTGTGGTGCTGTATCTTGAATTGCTCGCAGAGCTCAGTGATCATCTTGTTGTTAATATTGGTACCATTATCCGTAATGATCCTTTCAGGTTTACCGTATCCACAGATCAGGTTGTGCCGAATGAACCGTGCCACGACGCTCTTGGTTACGGTGGCGTAGGAAGCTGCTTCAACCCACTTCGTAAAGTAATCAATTGCTACTAGGATGAAGCGATGCCCGTTGGATGCCGTAGGTCGGATCTCGCCGATCATATCAATGCCCCACATTGCAAAAGGCCAAGGTGCTGTCAAGACGTTCAGAGGCACCGGAGGAATGTGCACCTTATCAGCATAGATTTGGCATTTATGACACGTCCGAGAATGCTGATAACAATCGGCTTCCATTGTGGACCAGAAATATCCTGCCCGAAGAATTTTCTTTGCCATGGTATGTCCACTAGAATGTGTTCCGAATGTACCTTCATGTAGTTCTGCCATGATCTTTTCTGCTTCAGACTTATCCACACAACGCAGTAAAGTTGAATCATGGTTTCGCTTGTAGATAATGCCATTGCTGAGGAAGAACTTTGCCGCAAACCTTCTCAGGAATTTCTTGTCATTAACGGATGCACCCTCGGGGTATTCTTGAGCTTCCAAGTACCTCTTCACTTCATGATACCAGGGTTTTTCTGCTACCTCTTCAGTCTCAAGATCGCAGCAATATGCAGGTTCGTCCAATTTCTAGATAATGATCCAGGGATCCTCGTTGTCCCATTTGACTTTGAACATAGAAGACATTGTAGCCAACGCGTCCGCCAACTGATTCTCCTCTCTTGGGAAGTGTTCAAAAGTTATCTCTTCGAAGTGGGGAAGCAATGTCAGCATACACTCCTTGTAAGGAATAAGATTTGGGTGTTTCGTATCCCACTTGCCTTTGACCTGATTGATCACGAGAGCGGAATCTCCGAAGACACTCAGAAACTTGATCCTTAAGTCATTTGCAGCTTGAAGACCCATGATACATGCCTCATAATCCGCCATGTTGTTGGTGCAGTTGAAACATAATCGGGCAGTGAGTGGAGTATGAGTGCCTTTAGGGGATATGATCACAACGCCGATACCATTACCCAAAGCGTTCGAGACTCCGTCAAAGTGCATAGACCATCGGGATACTTCCTCAGGTCCTTCATCCGGTCCAGGTACTTCACAATCAGTCACTACCATGATATCCTCGTCTGGAAATTCAAAGTTCATTGACTGGTAATCATCCACTGCCTGGTGTGCCAAATGGTCTGCCAATACACTTCCCTTGATTGCTTTCTGAGTCGTGTACTGGATGTCATATTCTGTCAAGATCATCTGCCATCTTGCTATTCTTCCGGACAAGGCAGGCTTTTCGAATATGTACTTGATTGGATCCATTTTTGAAATCAACAGAGTAGTGTGAGTCAACATATACTGTCTCAGCCGGCGAGCAGCCCATACCAGAGCGCAGCAAGTTTTCTCGAGCAGTGAGTACCGGGTCTCACAGTCGGTAAACTTTTTACTCAGGTAATAAATGGCGTGTTCTTTTCGGCCAGACTCGTCATGCTGCCTCAGCACACACCCCATTGAGTTGTCAAGTACTGTCAAGTATAGTATTAGAGGTCTCCCTTCAACCGGTGGCATAAGAATGGGTGGTTCTTAGA
Organism: Vicia faba; assembly: GCA_948472305.1. NCBI lineage: Eukaryota > Viridiplantae > Streptophyta > Magnoliopsida > Fabales > Fabaceae > Vicia > Vicia faba. Next base: position 629,367,468 of record OX451741.1, on the reverse strand, counting down.
GATACTCTTTGATCTTTTCGAAAGTGGCCTGACATTCATCATTCCAACGTACTACTTTATCTTTCTTCAGCAGTTTGAAGATTGGTTCACAGGTAGCAGTTAGATGTGAGATGAATCGGGCAATGTAATTCAAACGTCCTAGAAAGCCTCTGACTTCTTTCTCTGTCTTGGGAGTTGGCATCTCTTGTATGGCTTTCACCTTAGCAGGGTCCACTTGAATACCTTTGTCGCTTACGATGAAGCCTAGCAATTTTCCAGATCTCACCCCAAAGGTGCATTTGTTTGGGTTCAACCTTAGCTTGTACAATTTCAGACGGTCAAACAGTTTTCGTAGATGGTCAAGGTGTTCCTCCTTAGTTTGGGACCTTGCAATTATATCATCGACATACACTTCTATCTCGTGGTGGATCATATCATGAAATAAAGCAACCATGGCACGTTTGTAAGTTGCCCCAGCATTTTTCAACCCAAATGGCATGACCTTGTAGCAAAAGGTGCCCCACTGAGTAACGAAAGTGGTCTTCTCCATGTCTTCAGGAGCCATCTTGATCTGATTATAACCGGAGAAGCCGTCCATGAAGGAGAAAACTTTATGCTGAGCAGTGTTGTCAACCAGAACGTCGATATGAGATAGAGGGAAGTCATCTTTGGGGATGGCCCTATTCAAATCCCTGTAATCAACACACATTCGGACCTTACCATCCTTCTTCGGCACTGGAACCACATTGGCAATCCACTGAGGGTAAGAAGTCACTGCCAGAAACCCGGCATAAAATTGTTTCATAACCTCAGCTTTGATTTTCTCGGACATTTCTGGACGCATACGGCGGACCTTTTGCTTAACCGGAGGGAAATCTTCCTTGGTAGGCAGGTGATGAACCACAATGTCGGTATCCAACCCAGGCATGTCTTCGTAAGACCAGGCAAAGATTTCCACGTAGTCATGCAGCATCTGAACCAACCGTTGTTTCACACTGAGCTCTAGGTTGGCACCAATCTTGACTTCCTTTCTGTCTATCTCAGTACCCAGATTTACCGTTTCCACTGGCTCTTCATGTGGCTGAATGGCCCTCTCTTCCTGGAGTAGCAGTCTTGCAAGTTCAGCAGGCACTTCGCAATCATCTTCACCTTCGTCTTCGGCTAAGTTGATCGGATTTTCGAAGTCATAACTGGCAGTAGCAGAGTCGTTACCCGTGAGATCCAGAGTGGATTGGAACCTGTATAAGTGAGTGTGTGTAAATATAGTTGTTTTGCAATATAATAAAGAAAGAAAAGGAGCACAAGATTTTGAAATGCAACAAACGTCCAACGTTTTGATTAATGATATATGAAAATGACATACAAAAGCCCTCACAAATGAAGCCACGGTGCCCCGGGTAGGACACCGAGCCATAAAAGTTTCAACATATTGTTTGTTACAAATTGAAAACAAAAGAGTTCATTACTGAGTGACAAAAGTAATAGGTGTAAAGTCTTTGGCAGTACAGTTGCTTGGTCCACTGTCGGTTGTTGGGTAGATCCAGCTGTCAAATTCAGATTCCTCCACGTCGTCTTCAATAGCATTCACTCCTGGGTTGGTGATGAACACAGGAGGTCTTCCAATCCTTGCTTTGCGAACAACCCTCTGAGCCTCTGCAGTGAAGCCCAAACCAAACTTGTCGGTCTTTGGAGTGAAATCAGGAAGCCGGCCCCAGTTTGCACACTCACCCTTCTCAATCACAGCCCGGACATCCTTTAAGGAAGCCATCTTCAAAGTAGGGTCTTCAATCGCAGTTTCAGCTGATGCCAATGTCTGAGGCACCTCTTCAAAGTGTTGAAAGGGGGTTTCAATGAATTCCCCATCCATCTCTATGTACCGGAACGAGTTTAAGTGGCTGACCATATATTCTTCTTCCCCTTGAACTGTAACAATTTTCCCTCTGACTGGGTATTTAAGCTTTTGATGTAGTGTGGAGGTCACCTCTCCAGCCTTATGGATCCATGGACGATCCAACAAACAGGAATAGGATGGTCGGATATCCATCACATAGAAAGTAGAATCAAACACTTGAGAACCAACCCTGATTGGAATGTCAACTTCCCCGTGTACCATCCTTTTCGAACCGTCAAAGGCTCGGACAATAATGTTACTAGGCTTGAGCTCCAGACCCTCACAATCCAATCTGTCTAGGGCCTTCTTGGGCAATACATTCAATGAAGAGCCGGTGTCTACCAACACATGGGCAAGAGTAGTGCCCCTGCATTCAATGGAGACATGCAGGGCTCCGTTATGGTTCTTCCCTTTGGCAGTCAGATCGGCATCAGAGAAGCCCAAACCATTATCGGCAGTCAAGTTGGCCACACAGTTGGTAAACTGATCAGCAGACGTTTCTTGCGGCACATGGGCAGTCTTCAGGAAGGAAATCAGGGCCTTGGCATAGGCCTCTGAACACAATAACAGCGATAGCATAGAAATTTTTGATGGGGTGTGCCCCAGTTGCTCAACGACATTGAAATCACTTTTCTTGATAATCTTGAGGATTTCCTCCATCTCTTGCTGGGAGGCTTCAACAGTGGTTGTCTTCGGTGCCTCTGTCAGGGCAGGTAAATCAGTAGCAATCCCTTTGCCCCGAGCATCAGAGGACTCGGCAGCAGGGGTAGAAACAGGAACTTGATTAGGAAGGGGAACATGCACACTTGCAGGTGTGATGATAAGAGGTTTCTGAATAGCTGGTGGCGCAATATCTGGTGAGAACAGCCTACCACTGTGAGTAATTTTGGCAGGCCCGATGATGTTACTGACGCCGGTATTTGTATCAAACTCTTGTTTAACTCCAAGCACATAAACGTATGCCCCATAGTGCCATGGGACAACTTTGTCGGATGTATAAGGGAGAGGTCTCGGAACGGTGATGATGATGGGAGCAACCTTCTGAGTGGACATGTTTGACAGGCTTCTTTGAAGGAGCCTTGGGAGGTTTGTTGAAAATAGTGACAATGGAAATTTCTTCAGCAGGGACAGCAGGAACAACAACCTTCTCGAACAAGATCTCTTTGCTATCCATCAGGCTTTGGATACCTGATTTCAGCAACGGACAAACAACAGGCGAAACAGCACATAGAAGGCAATCTTCACCACATCCCGGAAATAAACCGGCTAGCAACATATTCCTTTTAACAGTCAACAACGGAGTAACAATCTCTTCCACGGAGGCTACATACCGGTCTTCTTCCACAACGTTCACTCCATGCTGGGGCATAGGAGCAGTCACAACATTGGGTCTTTCGGGCGCCTCAAACTGTATTTCCTTAGCATCAATAAGGTCTTGAACCTTATTCCTCAGAGCCCAGCAATCGTCTGTAGTATGCCCGGGGCTATCAGAGTGATAAGCGCAACGGGCGTTGGGGTTGTACTTTGGAGAAGCTGTGTTCACCACCTTCGGAGCTTCCTTGATAGTTACCAGATTGGTTGACAGTAGTTGCGGCAAAATCTGAGACAGGGTCATGCTGAGCCGAGTGTACTGCCTTTTGGGTCTCTCACCCCTTTGTTGGTTGTACTGCTGAGGAGCAGCAGCAGGCTTTGAAATTACCAATGCATTGACAGCTTGGCAGAGTTCCGGCTTAACTTGTCTTCTAGGACCATAAACAGCACTAGCTTCCTTCTTGAAAGGCTTCTTCTCAGTACTCGCGGAGGCACCTTTATGTATCTTCCCCGACTTGATACCAGCTTCTATCCTCTCATCGGTCAAGATCAAATCTGTAAACCCAGCAGAAGAATTACCAATCAGATGATTGAAGAATGGACCAGACAGGGTCCCTAGGAACATGTCAACAAGTTCACGGTCAGTCAAAGGAGGCTGCACCCTGCCAGCCAGGTCTCTCCACTTTTGCGCATACTCCTTGAATCCTTCGCCCGTTCCCAGTGACATACCCTGGAGTTGGGTACGCGTAGGAGCGAGGTCAGAATTGTACTGATACTGTTTATAAAATGCGGTAGCCAAGTCTTCCCAGTTTCGAATCTTGGCTCCATCTAGCTGATAGAACATTCGAGTTGAGACCCCGAAAGGCTATCCTGAAAGAAATGAATCCATAGGTTCTTGTCTGCAGTGTAAGGTTGGATCTTCCTTACATGTGATCTGAGATGCAGCTTAGGACAGGAAGCCCCGTCGTACTTCACAAAGGCAGGTGCCTTGAACTTGTGTGGGATCACCACCCCAGAAGATAAACCTAGATCTCCGAAATCCAACCCCGGAACATTTTGAATCTCCATGGCACTTAAACGGTCCTCTAGTTGCTTGTATCTGTCTGCAGCAGGAGGGTACTGTTCATCATTGTAATCTGTCTCGTTGTCGGAGACTGCAGGACTAGGAGCCCTTCCCCCTTGGGGACTGTCTTTCTCTGCAGAGGAAGTAGCCTGATCAGCCTCATTATGTAGTGTATTCCCAAACCTCCGTCCAGTGTTAAACAACGCAGTCCTCTTCTTCTTCTTCTTCAAGAGCAGAGTCTTCAACTCTTATTGACCTTGGGATAAGCTCATGACCAGCCCTTGAAACTGGGCGTTCTGGGCCTGGAGGGCCTTGATAGCTTGTTCATTGGATGATTCAGGATTCATGATGACTGTTCAAATAAACAGCGAAGAAGATTAAGCAACCTGTAGAAAAAGGGTACCTGTTATGCATATGATGCAATGAGATGCGTATGTTTTATGTTTTCAAAGACAATCGGGATTCAACTTTGTAGACAAAAAGAAACACACTTCATTAAATTCAAACTTTAAATTGTTCAACAACTTGCCCTTAGGCATTACAAAAAATGAAAATACTGAAAAGGAAATAAAAGCTGTAAAAGAAACATCCTAAGCTCAACAGTGCTCCCATGGCCTCCTCTTCTCAGTACAGATATAGTCATTCAGGATCCGCTCTTCCTCCAATTGCTTAGTCAGCTTCTGGATCTTCCGTTCTTGTTCGTTGAACCTTTCCCGATAAAAATCCCGTTCTTCCTGTAGCTGCGCCCAAGATCTCTTTAGTGTGTCAACATCAGTGGGTACTAGAGGAGGGAGGACAGTTGGAGGAACCCCGTCTTCATCAGGAGATTCAAGAATGATAGGCCTGACAGCTTCGTATGGCATACCTAACTTCTGAGCACGGATGCGGACCCATCTGCAATAGGGTTCCAATGGTAGAGAAGTCTTCGGTCCCAACTCATGTGGGTCAGCTTTGTGAATTCTGTCCCAAGCCTTAATGAATCCATGACGCAGTTTGTCACTGCCTACCTGAAATTCAAAACTGAAGTGAGGAACCAACATCTCATGAGGCCCCACTCTTCTGGCTCTTCCAAACTGACGGAGAGCTAAACATGGATTATAAGAGATTCCTCCCTGGGTACCGATCAATGGAACATTAGGGTATTCTCCGCAACGATCAATAACAACTACCTCATCCAAACCTCTGAGAGTCCAAGTGATGTCATTATCAGTGAGAGACATTAACCTATGAGCCCAGCCCTTTCCTTCTTCATTCTTCAGCACGAACTTAGGAAGGTGCGAAATAAACCACCTCACTAACAAAGGAGCACAACACCATGGAGTTCCCCGTCTTCGGGCAGTACGAGCATAGAGCTGTTGCAGGATATCACCCAAAAGAGTGGGTACAGGGTTCCGAGACATGAAGATCCTTATGGCATAGATATTGATAAAGGTATCAGGATTTGGAAACAATACCAGACCATAGATTAAAAGAGCCAGAATGTCTTCGTACGCCTTGAAGTCTAAGTCATCCCAGAAACTATTAGCTTTGCCAACCAGAAATTTAACTAAGAAGCCCTTAACTCCACTTCTAGTTTCCCAGTTAGCCATTACCTCTTCTTTGGTCAAGGGAAGAACTGCAGCAATCTCTTCAGGCCTAAGAGTCTTCTCCCAACCAGTGAATGGAGTCTGCTCCAAAATAGGGATACCAAGCAAATCAGAGAATTCTTCCAGGGTAGGGACCAGCTGGAAGTCTTGAAAGGTGAAGCAATGATACAGGGGATCATAAAACTGGGCCAGGACACTTATCAGTTGTTGGTCCCACTTTGAAGTAATCAAACCAAGGAGAGAACCATGCCTCTTGATGAAGGAAGTAGTGTTTGGAACCCTATCAACCAAATCCTTGAGCAAAGTAGGTGGTTGAACAAAGTTGAGCCGGATAGTATTCCTACGCACGGGCATCATGATGTCCTACAAAATAGAGCAAATATGAAACCCTCTTGTCTTTGAAATGGGTCAGTCCTTATGCAGGATGCATGCAATGGTATGATGGTATGATGCTATGATGAAGCACACCACAAGTATTCACAAAGGCAAGCATGATAAGGCACACAAGTCACACAAGACAACCCTTAGGGTTTAGGCCAGCATGAAGTTTAGGTATTACCCTCTTTTAGTTTCGTTGGTTAAAACCTGTCCTATCAAAAGTAACCGGGTTCTAGAGGATCTCAATATCATTGACTACCCTCAATCGGTCATAACTCCAGCATCGCAATCTTTTCTTGCGGCCAGAACCATCGCAAGAGTTTAGCCTCAATGAGTGTAGCATACTGCTACTGTTCTATGGCCAAGTTGGGTCAATTTAGGGTTCTAAGGTCGGTTGGTGCTTAATGACTCCTTAGAAGACCCATATTCTCCTCGTTGCAACACAAGGGATATCGGTACAGACCAAGGTGTCACACCAACGTAGCCACTGCTTCACCCATGTTGGTCTACGCCGGACAGGTCCCTCACAGATTATGCTACCTAAAAGGGTATTCCCCAGATCCGGGTTAGGATCTATGAAACTCTGATGCAAAGCCCACAAATATAAAAGCAAACAAATTGAAAACAAGAGTGATCTAAGCCCTAAGGTTACTCCACTTTTAAGTTGTCCTCGACAGAGTCGCCAGTTCTGTGATACGGTGGGAGAACTGACTTGAGGTTTTGCGTTTGTTTTCGCAAATGTTTCGGTTGAGCAAGAGTCGCCACTGACTTTTTATTTTATCCTAAGGAAAGGTTAAAAAGCACAGCAAAAACCTTTGAGATGTTTTCTTGGGTTCGGGGAGTAGATTATAGAAAGGGAAGGTATTAGCACCCTTTCTATCCATGGTTATCCTTGGGCTCTTAGTTACTTGCTTAGATCAACTTGCCTTGATTTTCAATTGTTTGAAATGGTGCTTTGTGTGTGGGTTTGAAATTGTTTTTGAAAAGAGGCCAATATGGTGGCAACCTTTGTAATGATCCATGTTGGGATGTATGCAAAGGTGTATGTTTTTTGAAAAGTTTTCAATGTTTTTGAAAGTTGTTTTGAAAGTATGTTGTGATGTGTGGTTTTGAAAAATAGGCAAGTGTTTTTGTTTTGCAAGTTGGCAAGTAACCAAGAGTTGTCTACTCCTAAATTTACTCAAAGATCTTTGCTATGTTTTTAACCCTTTTAACAATTTTGTTCCACCATTGTATTTGGTGGACAATCTTGTGTTAGGATGTGAACGGGACAGGCGCGGGTCATCGTTTAGACCATGATTGCAATGGTGCCAAGTATCTTTGGGCAATTTTTCTTTTAAGGGACTTTGATCATTTTTAGGCAACTTTTGAAAGCGTCATCGAGGGACTATGATCATTTGAATTTGTTTTGTTTTGCCAAAGAAACTCAACATGCAACATGGCCCATTATTGAAGACAACAAGTGGAGTAACCCTAGGGGGGTGCAAGTGTGATTAGTGTTGTCCATTTTCATGCTTGTTTATCTTGAAATTAGGTCAAACTATTTGGTTGATTTTTTTACATACAAAACCCTAAGTCTATCATGGTATAATTAGAAAGCTTTAAAGTGTGAAATTTAAAGGTCCTAAATTATTACAACACAATCATGGGATGAGGGGTACAAATGTTCAAATGGGGATATTTTAGCAAGAAATTAAAACTAAACTATTACATCCAAATTGAATTATACAAATTATTTAATATACAACAATTAAATAAAAATACAATAAATATGCAAGATGCAAAAAAATGATTTTTTATATGTATGTAAAAGTGTTTTTTATGTGACAAACAAACAAAAATCAAAAGGTTTAATTTTTGGATTTTTTAGGGTTTAGGGCAAAAACCCTAATTTACTAAATAAAAATGTGTTTATTATGCAATATTTATTAATTATGTATAAAAAATAAATAAAAAGAAAGTATATTGTAAAAAAAAGTATTTTTGAGGTTAAATATTAATAAAAATAAAAAAATGTATTATTTTGTATTTTAACCTAAATAGACTAATAAATATATAAGTATTTATATTATTTATTAAATATATTAAATATGTACAAAAATAAAATATTTAATATTTACAAAAAAAAAGTATATTTTTTATAAAATGTTTTCAAAGGTAAAATAAAATAAAAATCAGAAAATAAAAGTGTTTGTATTATTTTTTGTATTTTTAAATAAAAGGTATTATGTATTTATTTACATATAAGACTAAATGAAACCAAATAAATATCAAATAAAATGTAAAAAATGTGAGAAAAATATTTTTAATATTTTTAATATTTTAATAAAAAATAACAAATCAGAATCAAAAAGAAAAAGTTAAAAAATGACAAATAAAACTCAAAATGGGCCAGGGGGTGCATGTGAAATGCAGTGGTGCAAATAGAAAAAGCAATCTCAGGCCCAGCCCAAGAGAGGTTGTCTTCAACCTCCAGACAAATGTTTGAAAATGCGCGCGCTCCCTTGCTTCAACCACAACTCCTGATTCTTTGATTTTCAGCACAAAATCATAACATAAAAAATGTCAAGCATCAAACCACGAATCCATACATATAAAGAACTTGACCTAACTCTCAGAAATGAGAGAGAATTTCTCCATCCCTAATTCTTGACCTAAGTTTTTTCTAATGTTCAGGTTCCAAATTCTCTCAGCACATGCAATATAAATGGAAAGTAATTATATGTGTAGCTTCAGGGCCATGAGTAGAGCATTTTTCATTCATAAACCTAAAGCTAACTCTTCCTAGATTGAGAGATAGAAGTCCATGAACTTACCTGTTCAGCTTGGATCGTGTCTGACAATGGAGGCACTTTCAAGGCAATGCGAGGACTTGTACTGCTTGCTTGAAGTTCAGGGATGCTTCTTCAATCTTTAGCTTGCCTTGAAACTAAATGAATCAAGCTATGGAAGTCAATCTGCAAAATAGAAAAAGTGAAAATGGTGAAGTTGGTTAGGGGTGTTATAGTTCGTGTCCAATGCTTGGGATAGTTTGTATAGGTGGTATGGAGTGTGTATGAACTGGTTTTGGCCAAGGCGCACGAATGGATTGAGTTATGGATCTCAAACTGCAGGGATGCCCTGTTTTTGTGCAGTACAATGGTGTTTTGAGGTTTAGGGAGGTATGGAAGGTAGTTAACTCGTGCCTTAGCTCAGGTTTGATGTATGGAATGTGTTCAACAAGTTTGTCTAGGCTTGTGGTTGCAGCAATGTGAGTTGTGTTAAGTTATGCAATGTTTCTTCTCATGTAAGCAAAATTTGTCAACTTGGTTTCTAGACTTATGCAGGCCCCCTAAACATGCTGCCTCAATCCCTCTTGATCAGTGTGTTATGTCCCTGAACTTGTTCTAAAAAGATTTACATTGTACTTCTTGATTTGCAAACTTGACATAAAGCCATACTTTTCAAAAATGGATAAAGTGCTTTTTCTAATTAAGGCTTAATTCTTCATACAATGACCAAATGCACAAAATAATGCCTTGGCACAATGGATTGGCATTTAATTATTGAGTAAGAAAGGGATTAGAGGCCTGTAACTAGCTTGCTCATGCTGATTTGAAAAATTGCACAAGTTATGAACATGGAAATGGCTCATGAACAAAGTGACTTTTGCCCATATTGCCAAATTCGATTCTCCCTAACCACAAGGGTGTTTGATGAGTTCTTGGACATTTTGGAAAGCTTGGAATGTGTACTACAATCCATCTTTGTAATGCAAGTTGATATTCCAAGTGGAAGCATGTGAAAAGTGGCCATGAAGTTATCTAAAAATCCTGCCTAGAATAGGTCAAAATTTTTCTAAGTTAAGAATGTTTTGCACCCTTGTTCCAAAAATCATAACTTGAGCTACAAGCTTCTTTTGAAGAAACTTTGTGAATCAAAGTTGTATATTTTGAAATGTAATACAACTTTCATTTTTTGAGTTTTCCTTGAATCCAAATGCATCTTGATGAAACAATGGGACAAAGTTAGGAAAAAATTAGGGATTTTTATAACTTAGAAAAATTCTAAGTTATGAAAATTCTTCATTTCAAACCCTAATTTGTGATTTTTGATTTCTTGATGAACAAGTTTCATAATTTTACATGTTTTGATGAAAAATGAATCTTGACACTTGATTTTGACCAAAAAGTCAAAGTTTGACTTTTCTGTATACAGTCAAAAATTGATCAATTGACTGGAAAATCCATCTGTCAATCTTGTGCATTTGGGATCTTTTGAATTTGTTGAACATGTCAAGACAATTCCATTGGTTCCTTGAGTCCATACATGAGCTTGGTTTGCCATTGGTTAGGTCAAACAGTCAAAAATTGCCTTTGTGCAGTCAAAACCCTAAAAATGACCATTTTGCCCTTTTGGTGATCTGATCAAATTTCTTCTAGAATTGTGATCCAAACTTGACCAAATGGTTTATATGAGTTCAATATGTTGATGTGGGTCAAAAATCATGAGGTTTGACTGTCAATTGACCACAGTTGACATTTTCCCCAATACAGCTGATTTCTAGGTCAACTGTCCAATTGACTGGGCAAAGATTTGAATCAAGGCTTGAAACTTGGTATGGATAAACTTGTGAGTCCAACATGAAGCATGAAAGTCACTTTAGGCATTTTAGGTCAAAACATCTTTGTGCAAACACAAACCCTAATTTGGGTCAACAGTGCAAGGAGGAGTCTTGAGCAGAGCAAACCCTAACTTGATCTTGAGCTCCAAAAGTCTTGTGATGACAAATGTTGAGGAAATGGGAGGGAAAGTTTTGGGGTACAACAATGACATTGTGGCTAGTGCGTCTACTAGCTGATTTTCTTCTCGCGGGAAGTGCTCGAAGGTAACCTTCTCAAAATGTGGGAGTAATGTCAAAACATGTTATTTGTAAGGGATAAGGTTAGGGTGTTTGGTGTCCCATTCCCCTTTGATCTGGCTGATAACCAAAGCTGAATCTCTGAATACATTCAAAGATTTGATCCCCAAGTCTATGGCAGCTTTAAGACCAAAGATGCACGCTTCGTATTCTGCCATGTTGTTTGTACAATTGAAGCAGAGTCTTGCATTAAAAGGAGTATGACACCCTTCAGGAGATATGAGTGCAACACCGATACCGTTGTCGAGTGCGTTAGATGCCCCATCAAAAACCAGGGTCCATCGGGATCCTTGTTCAGGTCCATTATATGGCATGAATTCTTCACAGTTGTTTACCATCATGATGTCTTCATCCAGGAATTCGAACTTCATAGACTGGTAGTCTTCCACAACTTGGTGAGCAAGGTGATCAGCTAGTACACTGTCCTTTATTACTTTTTGGGTAGTATACTGTATGTCATATTTTGTCAGGATCATCTGCCATCTCGCTATTCTCCCAGAGAGAGTAGGTTTCTCAAAGATGTATTTTATTGGATCCATTTTGGATATCAACAAGGTAGTATGGGTCAGCATATATTATCTTAGCTGGCGAGCAGCCCATGCCAGAGTGCAACAAGTTTTCTCGAGCAGTGAATATCTTGTTTCATAGTCGGTAAAATTTTTGATCAGGTAATAAATGGCGTGCTCTTTTTGGCCAGACTCGTCATGCTGCCCCAGCACACACCCCATTGAATTTTCCAAAACGGTCAGATGCATGATCAATGGTCTTCCCTCAACTGGTGGCATCAAAACAGGAGGCTCTTGCAGGTACTCTTTGATCTTGTCAAAGGCAGTTTGGAACTCATCATTCCATTTGACTACCTAGTCTTTCTTCAGTAGTTTGAATATTGGTTCACAGGCAGCTGTCAGGTGAGAAATGAATTTGGCAATGTAGTTCAAGCGTCCCAAGAATCCTCTGACTTCTTTCTCAGTATGAGGAGCAGGCATCTCTTATATAGCTTTCACCTTGGTATGATCTACTTCAATACCTTTATTATTGACGACAAAGCTTAGGAGTTTACCAGACCTTACTCCAAATGTGCACTTATTTGGGTTCAACCTCATCTTGTACATCTTTAATCTCTCAAATAGTTTATGTAAATGATCAAGATGCTCTTCTTCTGTTTGAGATCTAGCTATCATTTCGTCCATATAGACCTCTATTTCGTGATGTATCATGTCGTGAAATAGAGCTACCATGGCACGCTAATAGGTTGCTCCAGCATTCTTCAGTACGAATGGCATCACCTTATAGCAGAATGTGCCCCATTGCGTGACAAAGGTTGTCTTCTCCATGTCCTCAGGCGCCATTTTGATTTGGTTGTAACCTGAGAAACCGTCCATGAAGGAAAACACTTTGTGTTGTGTCGTATTGTCAACCAGGATGTCAATATAGGGAAGTGGGAAATCATCCTTAGGGATTGCCCTATTCAAATCTCTGTAGTCCACGCAGATTCGTACCTTTCCGTCCTTTTGGGACACTGGAACAACATTGGCGGCCCATTACAGATAGGAGGTGACGACCAAGAATCCAGCATTGAATAGTTTCATGACTTATGTTTTAATCTTCTCTGACATATCTGATCGCATTCGATAGACCTTTTATTTTACTGGTGGGCAATCCTCTTTTGTGAGTAGATGGTGTACCACAATATCTGCATCAAGTCCTGGCATGTCTTCATAAGACCAGGAAAAGACTTCATCATATTCGTGTAGCAACTGAATCAGATGCTCTTTGACACTGGGTTCCAGATTGGCACCCACCTTGACTTCTCTTTTGTTTTCCTCGGTACCTAGGTTGATGGTGTCCACCAGTTCCTCGTGGGGCTGAATGGTTCTCTCTTCTTGTTGTAATAGACTGGCAAGTTCCCCTGGTACTTCACAATCTTCCTCACCCTCTTCTTCGGCTTGGTATATTAGATTTTCAGAGTCACAAAAATCCATAGCAGAACCGTTATCCATGGGATCCCGAATGGATGTAGACCTGCATTGTGAGTGTGAGTGTGTGTAAGGGTATAACTATCTTTGAAAGAAATGAAAATGTAAAAAGAAAAACAATGAGCAAAAAGTTTGTATGAAAAAAACATCCATGATTCATTGATGTCATATGGAAATGAGATAATAACCCTTACAAATGGACCCGTGCCTCGGGTAAGACACAAGGTTTTAAGAGTCTGAATTGTTTTAATATTAAAGATCCAACAAAATGTAAAGACAAATTACTGTGGGATAAAAGTGATCGGGACAAAATCTCTAGCCTCCCAGTTGTTGAGCCCTCCACTGACAGTAGGGAAGATCCAATCCTCCAGGTTACAGCCATCTTCATCATCCTCTACCGTGTTGACTTCACTGTTGCTGATCTTCAAGGGTGGTCCTCCAACACGAGCGCGGCGTACAACCTTCTGAGTACCTGAAGTGAAACCTAGGCCAAACTTGTCAGACTTGTATGGGATATCTAGGAGTTGTCCCCAAATAGTGCACCCACCTTCTTCTATCACTGCTTTTGCATCCTTCAAAGATGACATCCTGAGTGGAGGCCTTATGATCTTGGGAACAACCCTGGTTACTGCCACATCTTGCGGGACTTCTTCAAAGTGTTGGAATGGATTTTCAATAAATTCACCATCTAATTTCACATATCTGAAGGAATTGAGATGGTTGATCATATACTCTTCTTCTCCATGAACGGTGATAATCTTCCCTTGAATCGAATACTTCAGCATTTGGTGCAACGTAGAAGTAACAGCGCCAGCATTGTGAATCCATGGTCGACCTAGCAAGTAGGAATATGAAGGGCAGATATCCATTACATAGAAAGTTGAATCAAATTTTTGGGTTCCCACCTTTATGGGGATATCCACTTCCCCATGCACCATCCTTTTTGAGCCGTCAAAGCCCTTACTACTATGTTGCTTGGCTTCAATGTCAATCCCTCACAATCAAGCCTATCAAGAGCCTTTTTAGATAATACATTCAGAGATGAGCCAGTGTCCACCAAAACATGAGCCAAGGTTGTGCCCCTATATTAAACTGAGACATGCAATGCCTCATTATGCTTCTTTCCTCTTGGCGTTAAACCAGCATCCGAAAAACCTAGACCATTATCTGCAGTCAAGCTGGCTATGCAGTCTTGGAACTGATCGACAGATGTTTCTTGAGGTACATGAGCAGTTTTCAGGAATTTTACCAAGGCTTTTGCATACGCCTCGAAACATAGTAGTAAAGCCAGCATGGAAATTTTAGATGGAGTTTTCCCCAATTGCTCAACTACATCGTAGTCGCTTCTTTTTATGATCTTTAGAATTTCCTCCATCTCTTTCCGGGAGGTCTCAGGGATAGCCAACGATTGTGCCTTCGTCCGGACAGGCTCAATCAGAATATTTTTACCTCGAGTCTCAGTTGACTTGGCTGTAGGAATGTTAGTAGGAGTGATAACAGGGGTTGTATCATCTTTGTCAGTTGGAGTATTAGTGGAGATGATTGTAGGACCGGGTGTGATCGGTGGGAATAGAACTGACTGTTTTTTAATGCTGGCTCGCGTTTGTGTTTGTTTTCGCAAAATGTCGCGGTAAGCAAGAGTCGCCACTGTCTTTTATTTTATCCAACAAGGAAAGGACAAAAGCACAAAAAAATTCCTTTTCGAGATGTTTCTCGGGTTCGGGAGGTAGATTATAGAAAGGGAAGGTGTTAGCACCCTTTCTATCTGTGGTTATCCACGGGCTCTTAGGTACTTGCTCACTATGTTTTCAAAAGTTTGCTTTTCTTTGTGTTTGTGAGTTTTGAAAAGAGTTTTGTTTTTTTGAAGAGAGTGTAAGTGCGAAAAGTTTTGTTTTGTTTTTAAAAGGAGCAAGTACCTAAGAACCTCTACCTACTCAAAAAGGAATTAAACTGTGCAAATGTCCTTTAGACAGTGCTATCCCACTATTGAGGAGTAGGTAGCACCGTCGTTGGAGTTTTCGGGTCAATTCGGTTTAAGGGACGTGTGGTCACTAAAGCAATGTTAGGATGCTTTAGCGGTAACCCTAATGTCTTAGATCATTTTTATCGAGGCAACCATTTTGAGGCAACTTTGATCTTTGGACAGGAGGGCGACCTCTAAGACTTCCTATACTCAATGACCACGTTCGAGGCAACCAAGTGAGGCGTACCCTAAGAGTGACATGTGCGAGTGTGTCAATTTTCAGTTTATATTATCTTTACATGTCATGGTGAGCTACTGTTGATTTTAAGTTAAGAGTTAATCTTGTCATGCATAGCCTAGTTAGCATACATCTAAACAGTTAATATATGTACAGGAATTTAAAACACGGGAATTGTAAATCCTACGCTATTACAAGGTTTCGGGGAGGAGGATTATTTACATGTCCAAAATTGGGGAATAAAGCAGTAAAATGTAAAAATCTTAGCTAAGCTATTACAAACCAGTAGGCAGTTACAATAAAATAAGCGCGCGCGAATCTGAAAATAACCTCTAAAAATCTAAGAATAAAATCTTTTTGTTGTTTTATTTTAATTAAGGAAAATGATCTAAATCTACTTAATTTTAATTTTGAGAAAATGTTAAGATAATTAAAAGATTAATTAACAAAGTTAATTTAATAGAAAAAACTAGCCTAATGTTTTTTTGTGGTTTTTCTTTAATTGATTTTATGTTAATTAAAAAGATAAAAAGATGTCCATGAAAACAAAAATAAAATACAAGGGGGATCCTTCGATCCAGGAAAAAAGGAGCTTAGAGCCAAGGAGGGAATGGAAGCTTCGATCCAAACAGGGTTATGGTTCTTTCGATTGGGCCAGGACGTGGGCATGAACAACCTTCGATCCAGGGAAGGGGATTTCCCTTCGATCCTGGGAAAAATGCCTTCTTCGATCCAGGAGGACTATGGGAAGCTTCGATCCAGAGAAGGTGTCTCCTTCGATCTGGGATGATATACCTACAAAAGTATGTTGGCAAAATAAAACTCAGGGCCTGGTATCGAACCCTAGGCCCTTCAATCCTGCGTGCACTGAGTCTTTCCAGGCTAAATCTGTAGCAAATGTTAGCAAACGAAGAACATGACCTGGGGCCAAACCCAGGCCCTTGAATCCTGTCTAGGATGGCAAATCGAATGGGATAGAAAATATGGAGGTGTTATGCAAAATGAAAAGTTTTGACAATTTACCCTCTCTTACCAGCAGATTGAATCTTCGATTTGGGTACTGGCTGGATGGGAGCACTTTCAATCTGAGGGCTTCTGGGCATGGGCACTTTTGTTGAAGGGTACTTTGGCCTGTATTACTTATGAAAATGTTGATGACTTTTGGCAGCGTAACTCCAATGGTTTTTGTTCTCCTGTTGTGTGTTTTTTCGTGTGTTCTGCACTGCATGCTTGCCCCTGTATTTATAGGAGTGTGAGGGTCTTGTAACGGCAAGAGACGGCCATTTAACCAGGCCATTAAAGCAATGAGACAAGAATCAGACACATTAAAAGTTTTCCTTTTTTTGAAATATTCATGTCTCTTGAATGAACCTGGACACTTTTAATTTGAGTGCCCTCTTGATGACCTCCTTCGAATGGCCCTTGTCCAAAGATAAATTGAAGGGTACTAATTGAAATTCCAATCGAAAGGCTTTGTTAACAGGCCAATCGAAAGGTGCTGTTTTATGCTAATCGAAGTGCTCCTTCAGAATACCAATCGAAGGGTCTTTCAGAAGGCCAATCGAAGTGCTCCTTCAGAATACCAATCGAAGGGTCTTTCAGAATGCCAATCGAAGTGCTTGTCCATAATGCCAATCGAAAGGCTCCTTCAAAGTACCAATCGAAGGGCCTTTCAGAATTCTAATCGAAAGGTACTTAAAGCACCACTTAAAAATTTTCTTTTTCCTTAGGCAAGGTGTTGTACCCCAAAATTTGCCCTCCCATATTCTTCAAGATTTGCAAAGAGCATGCTTCAAAATCTCCCCAAGGGTTGCACAGTTCAAAGGCCTCCTAACAGTCAAAAACTAGGGTTTTGGTTCTGGCAAAGAAATTGAAGTTTCCAAGGGTCCAATCAAGTTCCACATGCCTATAAACATGGTCAAGCATCCACATGTCAAGTTTCAAGACTTACAGCACAAAATTGCACAGTCAAAAACCCTAATTGCTCAACAGTCAACTGCAGGGGCAAAATGGTCATTTGACAGTCAAAAGTTCAAATTTTTGGTCAACATCTTATTTTGAAGCCACAAACATCATTTGGTCAATTCTTGATCATGATTCTCAAGGCATGGCTCAAAAGGTCTCAAGATGCAAAAGTTTCCATATTTGGATAGTTGAAAAAGTCAACTGTAACTTGACCAAACATAACTTCCACATGGTTCATCAGAAAAATTCCATCCAAAGCTCATTTTGAAGAGAAAGACATTTCCTACAACTCCTCTTCACACTTCAAGTCCAAGAAATGCTCTCACAAAAAGTTATCAATTTCAACATTATAGGTCATTTTCAAAAGTCAACAAAAAGGGACTTTAAGTCAAAGGCCATAACTTGCGATTGGTAAAACAAAATGACATGGGACCAAAGGCATTGGTTATAGGACTTCAAGAACTTTCCAAAATGTCCAAGAACATGATCAAAGCTTAAAAATTGAGCAAGATATGCCTTGTGGAAGTTGGGAAATTTTTGGGAATTTTGAAAAGTCAACTTTACTTCAAATGCCTCAAAATTGCTAATGGGCCACATTTTCTTCCAAGATTCATCATCCAAAGACTATGCACGACCATTTGGCCCAAAGGGGATTTATTTCATCATTTTTTATTATTTATTTGAATTTTTTATCAACATTAATTCATTTAATTAATTAAAATATGAAAAAAATACTAAACAAATGTGTGTGAATCTTTTTATGCAGTATAATCACTCATGATTCACTCAAGATTCGTGCACATCAAAAAAAGGAAGGATTTGGTCATGATTGGCATCAAAACACATGGAAAAGATTTGAAGAAATATGCCATTAAAATCAAATATTGGATTCATCAAAACATGGATCTTTTGGCTCAAATTGTTACTCTAATTCATCCCTCATATAAGTCAGAAGCAAAACCTAATGCACACAACCTTCAAGCTGCGCCTAAGAACCAAAACAAACTTTGCAATTTTTGTGAAAAAAGTGAAAACTGAAAACTGCCTTAGAGTACGTTTCAAAGCAAGATAACTATTCCATTGCACTCCCAAGGCATCAAAGAACATTTCTGGATCAAAACCACTGCTTCTAACACCAGGAATTGGTAACACGATGCCGCCCTGTTCTTAAATTTTTCCATATTCATGCTTTGATTTATACGCCATGTTCATACATTTTAATGATCGTTTTGTACTCATATGCCTTTCCTGAAACTAATGGTATACTTTAATTGAGTTTTCATAGCCTATATGCAAAGTTGCCATTGAAGCTTGCTAGGTTTTCAGAGGTCACGAATTAGGGGTTTCCTCTTCAGGAAAAATTGAGACACAAGACCCACGCCATTGAAACCAGAAGCTTATGACTAATTGATTCCATACCTCGCGATAAATTTATGATTAACAGAATTCTATTCGCTATTTTTGTATGCATCATTTAGTGGGGGTTTAAAACCCCCGCTATCCAGTTTGTTTTTTCAGGCAAAATAAAGAAGAGAGGAAGAAGACGCTTATGTGTCATGACGTGAAAGGGCAGTTCAAAGTTGGCGCGTTTTATTGATTCAAACCACTAATTCTTGTTTTTTCTTATAATAATTTCATTCCATTAATATTACAAAGAAAGCAAATGGAACAAGTGGTAGATGCGCTGTCCTCTGAACATTGGGACCTGGGTTCGATTCCCAGGTCCCCTCACCTTCTTAATATATTTTGTTTTCACTTGATCTCATGCAGGATACTCCCGGGGGTTCATCATACACCCACCATCCAGGCTTGCCACATGGCCAATAATCTCAATCCAATGGCCATGACCTAAGGAGCACCCTATGCATTGGTCAATGGAGTCATACGTGATTACCAGAAGTCAAACAGGCCTCCAGTGATTGGGCCTAATTGCTGGCCAAATACCTCCAAATTGGGGTCAACACCCCCCAAATGTTTGTATTTCTTTTCTTTTTCTACTTTTTTTTATTATTTGTTTTAATTTGATTATTTCCTTTTAATTCATAAATTAATATTTTCCCAACATAAAAAATAATAAAAAATCAGAAAGTCACAAAATAAAAATATATTTTATTTAAATGTTATTTTGTAAATAAATTTTATTAATTAATTTAGTTTTAATTCTAGGTTTAAATTTTAATATTTTTTGTAATAAACTAAAAAAATGTAGAATTAGGGTTTTATACTTTTATCCTTTTTGTTTTCTTTTTCACCATATTTAATTATTAATTTAATTAATTTGTAAATAAAATTTGCCATGTAAATAATTAATGTAAATTAGGTCTAATTTAAATATTTTCTTAATAAATTAAAAATAGTTAGAACTAGGGTTAATTAACTTTTCTTTTTTAATTCCAATTTAATTTTCTTACTAAAAATCCATAAATACAAAAAACTCAAAAAATAACTTCTCTTTTCTCATTAAATTTAATTAATTTCATAATTGTAATTTAATTTCCTTAAAAGGGTCCAACGCCCTCGCATTCCCGATTTTACTTATTCTCGCATTTTATTTGTATTTCCTCCTTTTGTGAATATAATGTAATTCTCTCAAAGCCATGTAATAGATTAATTAGACATTTATCTTTTCCGCATTTTTATTTTATTTCAAATCGGGTGTCGGATTAATTTGGCGATGTAGACCCGCGCCTTTGTAATAGCGTAGGACTTTTAATTCTCGCATCTTTTAACTATTAATTAATTTGCATGAAAGAATGAATGCCAAAATAAAAGCAACGCGTAGATCACCAATGTATGAACAAGATAAACATAAATGAACATGACACATAAATCACACACCACCCCTAGGGTACGCCTCATTGTTGCCTTGCCCCTCGAAAGGTGGTCGTCGAGTAGAGGATGTTTTAGTAAGTCCTCATGTCCATGAACATGGCATGAGGGTAGCTTCTAAGGTGTCTTCCTATTGCTCCGGTGATCACCATGTCCCGAACCCTCGAATTGACCCGAACACCTCCAACGGTGGTGCTACTTACCTCTCAATGGTGGGATGGCACTAATTTAAGGACATTTACACAGACGAATTCCTTAGGGTAGGTAGAGAACTCGTAGATACTTGCTCTATTCAAAAACAAATCAAAACTCTTTTCACACCGACACTTTTCAAAAAGCTTTCAAAACAATTTTTCAAACACTCTTGAGGACTGATACAAGAGTCGATCTGAAATCTTTAAACGAAACTTTTTCAAACCCACTCACACTTTTGAAAAGCAAACATTTTGAAAACATAAGAGCAAGTATCTAAGAGCCCATGGATAACCATGGATAGAAAGGGTGCTAACACCTTCCCTTTCTATAATCTACCTCCCGAACCGAGAGCAATCTCTATAAGGAATTTTTCTGTGCTTTTGTCCTTTCCATTTGGAGAAAATAAAAGACGGTGGCGACTCTTGCTTCCGCGACATTTCGCGAACCAGCGTTAAACAGTCAGTTCCAGATCCACCGATCACAGAACTGGCGACTCTGCTGGGGACCTAAACTTAAAGTGAGGTGTACCTTAGGATAGTTCATAACTGTGTTTTCAATTGTATTGACTTGCTTGCTTTAAATTGTGGGTTGCATGGGAGTTACATAGATCATAACCCGGATCTGGGGATACCCTGTTTAGGTAGCATAAGCTGTGAGGGACCTGTCCGGCGTAGACCGACACGGGTGAAACAGTGGCTACGTTGGTGTGGCACCTTGGTCTGTACCGATATCCCTTGTGTCGCAACGAGGAGAATATGGGTCTTATGAGGAGTCATTAAGCACCAACAACCTTAGAACCTTAAAAGACACAACTTGGCCATTAGAACAGTAGCAGTATGCTACGCCCATTGAGGCTAAACTCTCGTGATGGTTCTGGCCGCAAGAAAAGATTGCGATGCTGGAGTTATGACCGATTGAGGGTAGTCAATGATATTGGGATCCCCTAAGAACCCGGTTACTTTGATAGGACAGGTATGAACCAACAAACTGAAAGAGGGTAATACCTAGACCTCATGTTGGCCTAAACTTTAGGGGCTTGTCTTGTGTGACTTGTGTGCCTTACCATGTTTGCCTTGTAAATATTTGTGGTGTGCTTTATCATAACATCATAACATCATGAGCATTGCATGTATCCTGCATAAGGACTGACCATTTCAAAGACAATAGGGTTTCACCTTTGCTCTATTTTGTAGGATATCATGATGCCTATGCGAAGGAATACTATCCGGTTCAACTTTGTTCACCCCCCTGAGTTGCTTGAAGAGTTGGTTAGCAGAATTCCAAATACCACTTCCTTCATCCAGAGGCATGGTTCTCTTCTCAGTTTAGTCACTGCAAAGCGGGATCAACAGTTGATGAGTGTCCTGACCCAGTTCTATGACCCTCTATACCAGTGCTTCACCTTTCAAGACTTCCAGCTGGTCCCTACCCTGGAAGAGTTCTCTGATTTGCTTGGCATTCCTATCTTGGATCAGACTCCCTTTACTGGTTGGGAAAAGACCCTCAAGCTTGAGGAGGTTGCTGCAGCTCTTCCTTTGACCCATCAAGAAGTAATGGACAACTAGGTGACTAGAAGCGGAGTTAAGGGTTTCTTGGCCAAGTTTCTGATTGGTAAAGCTAACAATTTCTGGAATGACTTGGACTTTAGGGCATATGAAGACATCCTAGCTCTCTTAATCTATGGGCTAGTCTTGTTTCCTAATCCTGACAACTTCATCAATGTCACTGCCATAAGGATCTTTATGTCTCAGAACCCTGTGCCCACTCTCTTGGGTGACATCCTGCAACAACTTTATGCTCGTACTGCCCGAAGACGAGGAACCCTGTGGTGTTGTATCCCTTTGTTGGTGAGGTGGTTTATTTCGCACCTCCCTAAGTTCGTGCTGAAGAACCAAGAAGGAAGAGGTTGGGCTCATAGGTTAATGTCTCTCACTGATAAAGACATCGTTTGGACTTTCAGAGGTTTGGATGAGATGGCTGTTATTGATCGCTGCGGGGAATACCCTAATGTTCCTTTGATTGGTACTCAAGGAGGGATCTCTTACAATCCATGTCTAGCGCTCCGTCAGTTTGGAAGAGCCAGAAGAGCAGGGCCTCATGAGATGTTGGTGCCTCACATCAGTTTTGAGTTTCAGGTGGATAGTGACGAGATGCGTCGTAGGTTCATCAAGGCTTGGGACAAAGTTCATAAAGCTGACCCACAAGAGTTGGGGCCAAAGACTTCTCTACCTATGGAAGCCTACTACAAATGGGTTCGCATCCGTGCTCAGAAGTTAGGTATGCCATATGAAGCTGTCAGACCCATCATTCTTGAGTATCCTGACAAAGATGGAGCTCCTCCAACTGTCCTCCCTCCTCAGATACCTACTGATTATGAGACATTAAAGAGGTCTTGGTCGCAACTGCGAGAAGAACGGGATTCGTATCGAGAAAAGTTCAATGAGCAGGAATTGAAGATCCAGAAGCTGACAAAGCAGTTGGAGAATGAGCGAGCTCTGAACGACTACATCCGTACTGAGAAGAGGAGACCCTGGGATCAATGAGGAGCTCTGGATGTTCTTTTACAGTTTTATTTCCCTTTTCAGTATTTCCATTTCTTTGTAACGCCTAAGGGCGACCTGTTGAACAATTTAAGTTTCAAAGTTGAATCTAATGAAGTGTGTTCCTTTTTTGTTTACAAAGTTGATTCCCGATTGTCTTTGAAAACATAAATCATACGCATTCCATTCATCATGTGCATAGCAGGTTTTCTTCTTTTCAGGTTGCTTACTGTTCTTCGCTGTTTATTTCAGCATCATGAACCCTGACTCATCATCAACCGAGATGTCTATCAAGGCTCTTCAGGCGCAAAACGCGCAATTTCAGGAACTGATCATGGGTTTGGCTCAGGGCCAAGAAGAGCTGAAGGCTTTGCTCCTGAAGAAGGAGAAGAAGAAGAAGAAGAGAACTGTTCTTTTCAACTCGGGCCGAAGGTTTGGCAACACTCTGTAGAATGAAGAGGCTGGTTCTTCTATAGTCAAGAGCAGTCCCCAAGGGGGAAAAGGTCTTAGTCCAGTAGTCTCTGACAACGAGACTGACTTCAATGAGGAACAGTATCCTTCGGCAGAAGACCGGTATAAGCAGTTGGAAGACAGACTGAATGCAATGGAGATCCAACAAGTGCCTGGGCTGGATTTTGGAGACTTGGGCTTATCTACTGGTGTGATTATTCCTCACAAGTTCAAAGCAACATCCTTCACCAAGTATGACGGGGCATCTTGTCCCAAGCTACACCTCAGATCTTATGTGCGGAAGATTCAACCGTACTCAGTGGACAAGAATTTGTGGATCCACTTCTTCCAGGAGAGTCTTTCAGGGACTCATCTCGAATGGTTCTATCAGCTGGATGGGACCAAGGTTCGTAATTGGGAGGAGTTGGCTACTGCTTTCTATAAGCAGTATCAATATAATGCCGACCTTGCCCCTACACGTACCCAACTCCAGGGTATGTCGCTAGGGTCAAGCGAAGGTTTCAAAGAGTATGCACAGAAGTGGAGGGATCTGGCTGGCAGGGTGCAGCCTCCGTTAACTGACCGAGAGTTGGTAGACATGTTCTTGGGGACCCTATCTGGGCCATTTTTCAATCATCTTATCGGTAATTCATCTGCAGGGTTTACTAATCTTATTCTGACTGGAGAGAGAATAGAGGCTGGAATGAAGTCTGAAAAGATTCAGAAGGGTACATCTGCAAGTTCTGAAAAGAAGCCTTTTAAGAAGGAGGCCAGTGTTGTATATGGGTCTAGAAGACAAGAGAAACCGGAGCGCCGCCAATCTGTCAATGCGGTGATGATTGCTAAGCCTGCTGCCGCTCCTCGGCAAACCAATCCTCCAAGGGCTGAAAGACCCAGAAGAGAGTTCACCCGTCTGAGTATGACTCTATCACAAATCTTGCCGCAGTTGCTGTCCACCAACTTGGTGACTGTCAGGGAGGCCCCGAAAGTGGTGAATATTGCCTCTCCGAAATACAATCCAAATGCCCGCTGTGCTTATCACTCCGATAGCCCGGGGCATTCCACTGATGACTGTTGGGCCTTAAGGAATAAGGTGCAAGACCTTATTGACGCAAAAGAGATACAGTTTGAAGCGCCTGAGAGGCCGAATGTGGTGACTGCTCCTATGCCCCAGCATGGAGTAAATGCCGTTGATGAAGAGGTATACGCCGTTTCTGTGAATGATGTAGCTACTCCCTTGATGACTGTTAAGAGGAACCTAATGTTGGCCGGTTTATTTCCGGGTTGCAGTGAAGGTTGCCTTTTCTGTGCTGTTTCCCTTTCTGGTTGTCCTTTGCTGAAGTTGGGTATCCAAAGCCTGATGGACAGCAAAGAGATCCTGTTCAAGAAGACTGCTGTTCAGGTTGTTCCGATGGAAGAAGTTTCTGTTGTTACAATCTTTAATAATCCGATCAAGGCTCTCCCAAGGAAGCCGGTTAAAATCATGACTGTCGCACCCATGGTTATTACTGTTCCGGGGCCTCTCCCCTATGAATCTGATAAGGCTGTCCCCTGGCACTATGGGGCAGACGTGTATGTACATGGAATAAAGCAAGAGTTCAACACTGGCACCAACATCAGCAATATCACTGGTCCAGCAAAAGTTACCCGCAGTGGCAGGCTCTTCTCGCCTGACATTGCGCCACCAGCTATTCGAAGACCCCTCACTATAACACCTGCAAGTGTACCTGTTCCCAGTTCTGATCAAGTTGTTTCCCCTGCTGTCGAGTCATCTAATGCTCGGGGCAAAGGGATTGAAGATGAGCCTTCCCGGATGGAGGCGCCAAAATCTGTAAATGCTGAGGCCTCCCAACAAGAGATGGAGGAAATTCTGAAAATAATCAAGAAGAGTGACTTTAATGTTGTTGAGCAGCTGGGGCATACCCCCTCCAAGATCTCTATGCTCTCCTTGCTACTGTGCTCAGAGGCCCATGCTAAGGCCTTGATTTCATTCATCAAGATGGCCCATGTGCCACAGGAGACATCTGCAGTCCAGTTTACTGATTGCGTAGCCAATTTGACAGCGGACAATGGTTTGGGTTTCTCGGATGCTGACCTTACTGCTAAGGGAAAGGACCACAATGACGCCCTGCATGTCTCTATTGAATGCAGGGGCACTACTCTTGCACACGTGTTGGTGGACACTGGTTCTTCCCTAAATGTGCTACCCAAGAAGGCCTTAGACCGCTTGGATTGTGAAGGCCTGGAGCTGAAACCTAGCAATATCATCGTCAGAGCCTTTGACGGTTCTAAGAGGATGGTTCATGGAGAGGTAGACATTCCTATCCGGGTGGGTTCTCAAGTATTCGACTCTACTTTCTATGTGATGGATATCCGTCCATCGTATTCTTGTCTACTGGGTCGACCTTGGATCCACAAAGCTGGGGCAGTGACCTCTACCCTACACCAGAAACTCAAGTATCCCGTCAGGGGGAAGATTGTCACTGTGCAGGGAGAGGAGGAGTATATGGTGAGCCATTTGAATTCCTTCAGGTATATTGAGATGGACAGGGAGTTTATTGAAACCCCCTTTCAGCATTTCGAAGAGGTACCTCCAACATTGGCAGCAGCGGAAACAGTGGTCGAAGAGGATGTTCCTTTGAAGATGGCTTCCTTGAAGGATGCTCGGGCTGTGATCAAGAAAGGTGATTGTGCTAACTGGGGCAGGCTCCCTGATTTTACACAAAAAACTGACAAGTTTGGACTGGGTTTTACTGCAGAGGGTCAGAAGGCTATGCGCAAGGCAAAGACCAGAAGACCTCCTGTGCTCATTACCAATCCAGGAGTGAATGCTGTTGGGGACGAAGATGAAGTGGAAGAGTCAGAGTTTGAAAGTTGGATCTACCCGACGACTGATGGTGGATTGACCAATTGGACTGCTAAAGATCATACTCCTGTTACTTTTGTTACGCAGTAATAAACTCCTATGTTTTGTTATTTGTAATAAACAATTAAAACTCTATGGCCCGGTGTCTTACCCGAGGCACCGTGGCTTCATTTATGAGGGTATATTAATTGTCATTTCATATATCATGAATAAAGACCTTGGACGTTTTCTCTCATTTCAAATCTTATGCTCCTTTTCTTTCTTTCCTTCCTTTATATATATTACAAAACAACTGTATTTACACACACTCACTCATACAGGTTTCAATCCACTCTGGATCTCACTGGTAACGACTCTGCTACTGCCAGTTATGACTTCGAAAATCCGATCAACTTAGCCGAAGACGAAGGTGAAGATGATTGCGAAGTGTCTGGCGAGCTTGCAAGACTGTTACTCCAGGAAGAGAGGGCAATTCAACCACATGAAGAGCCGGTGGAAACAATAAATCTGGGTACTGAGATGGACAGGAAGGAAGTTAAGATTGGTGCCAACCTAGAGCTCAGCGTGAAGCAATGGTTGACTCAGATGCTACATGATTATGTGGAGATCTTTGCCTGGTCCTACGAAGACATGCCCGGTTTGGATACTGATATTGTGGTCCATCATTTGCCTACTAAGGAAGACTGCCCTCCGGTCAAGCAAAAGGTCCGCCGTATGCGTCCAGAGATGTCTGAGAAGATCAAAGTCGAGGTTATGAAGCAATTTGACGCCGGTTTTCTTGCAGTGACTTCTTACCCTCAGTGGATTGCTAATGTGGTGCCAGTACCAAAGAAAGATGGGAAAGTCAGAATGTGTGTCGACTATAGGGATCTGAACAGGGCCAGCCCCAAGGATGACTTTCCCCTACCTCACATTGATGTCCTTATTGACAATACTGCTCAGCACAAAGTGTTCTCTTTCATGGATGGTTTTTCAGGTTACAATCAGATCAAGATGGCTCCTGAAGACATGGAAAAGACTACCTTTGTTACTCAGTGGGGCACCTTCTGTTACAAGGTCATGCCTTTTGGACTGAAGAATGTTGGGGCAACCTACCAACGGGCCATGGTTGCTTTATTTCATGACATGATCCATCATGAGATAGAAGTGTATGTTGACGACATGATCGCAAGGTCCCAGACTGAGGAAGAATACCTAGATCATCTGTAGAAATTGTTTGACCGTCTGAAGTTATACAAGCTGAGGTTGAACCCGAACAAGTGCACCTTCGGGGTAAGATCTGGAAAGTTGCTAGGCTTCGTTGTAAGTGACAAGGGTATTCAAGTGGACCCTGCCAAGGTTAAAGCTATTCAGGAGATGCCAGTTCCTAAGACAGAGAAAGAGGTCAGAGGCTTTTTAGGACGCCTGAATTACATTGCTCGATTCATCTCGCACCTAACCGCTACCTGTGAACCAATCTTCAAGCTGCTGAAGAAAGATCAGGTAGTACGTTGGAATGATGAGTGTCAGGCTGCTTTTGACAGAATCAAGGAGTATCTCCAAGAACCACCCATCCTTATGCCACCGGTTGAAGGGAGACCTCTGATATTATACCTGACAGTACTTGACAACTCAATGGGGTGTGTACTGGGGCAGCATGACGAGTCTGGCCGAAAAGAGCATGCCATTTATTACCTTAGCAAAAAGTTTACCGACTGTAAGACCCGATACTCACTGCTTGAGAAAACTTGCTGCGCTTTGGTATGGGCTGCTCGCCGGCTGAGACAGTATAAGCTGACTCACACTACTCTGTTGATCTCAAAAATGGATCCTATAAAGTACATATTTGAAAAGCCTGCTCTGTCTGGGAGAATAGCAAGATGGCAAATGATCTTGACAGAATACGACATTCAGTACACGACCCAGAAAGCCATCAAGGAAAGTGTATTAGCAGATCACTTGGCACATCAAGCAGTAGACGACTATCAATCAATGAACTTCGAGTTTCCAGACGAGAGTATCATGATAGTGACTGATTGTGAAGTACCTGGACCGGATGAAGGACCTGAGGAAGGATCCCGATGGTCTATGCACTTTGACGGAGCCTCCAACGCTTTGGGTAACGGCATTGGCGCTGTGATCATATCCCCCCAAGGCACTCATACTCCACTTACTGCCCGGCTATGTTTCAACTGTACCAACAACATGGCGGAGTATGAGGCGTGCATCATGGGTCTTCAAGTTGCGATCGACCTAAGGATCAAGTTTCTGAGTGTCTTCGGAGATTCCACTCTAGTGATCAATCAGATCAAAGGAGAGTGGGATATGAAACATCCGAATCTTATTCCTTACAGAGAATGTGTGTTGACATTGATCCCCCACTTCACAGAGATAACCTTTGAACACTTTCCGAGAGATGAGAATCAGCTGGCGGACGCGTTAGCTACAATGTCTTCTATGTTCAAAGTCAAATGGGACAATGAGGCTCCCCGGGTCACTATCTGGAAAATGGATGAACCGGCGTACTGTTGTGATATTGAAACTGAATTGGTGACCGAGAAGCCTTGGTACCATGAAGTGAAGAGATACTTGGAAGCTCAGGAATACCCTGAAGGTGCATCTGTCAACGATAATAAGTTTCTGAGAAGGTTCGCAGCGAAGTTCTTTCTTAGCAACGACATCCTGTTAAACGAAACCATGATTCGACCTTACTGCGTTGTGTGGACAAGACTGAAGCAGAAAGGATCATGGAAGAGCTACATGAAGGGACCTTCGGAACACATTCCAGTGGACACACTATGGCTAAGGAAATCCTTCGGGCAGGGTATTTCTAGTCCACAATGGAAGCTGACTGCTATCAACATTCTCGGACATGCCATAAATGCCAGATATATGCAGACAAGGTGCACGTTCCTCCAGTTCCTCTAAATGTTCTGACTGCGCCCTGGCCGTTTGCAATGTGGGGCATGGACATGATCGGTGAGATTAAACCAACGGCATCCAATGGGCATCGCTTCATCCTGGTGGCAATTGATTACTTCACGAAGTGGGTTGAGGCAGCTTCCTACGCTACGGTAACCAAGACTGTTGTGGCACGGTTCATTCGGCA
The DNA here is from genome assembly GCA_948472305.1 of Vicia faba. NCBI lineage: Eukaryota > Viridiplantae > Streptophyta > Magnoliopsida > Fabales > Fabaceae > Vicia > Vicia faba. Next base: position 629,338,250 of record OX451741.1, on the reverse strand, counting down.
TAATCTGATATGTCGATACGGTGTCCCAGAAAGGATCATTACAGACAACGGTACCAATCTCAATAACAAGATGATCACTGAGCTCTGCGAGCAGTTTAAAATACAGCACCACAACTCTTCTCCTTACAGACCAAAGATGAATGGGGCTGTAGAAGCAGCAAATAAGAATATTAAGAAAATCGTGTAGAAGATGACAGTGACTTATAAAGATTGGCACGAGATGTTACCGTTCGCTCTACATGGGTACCGTACCTCAGCCAGGACGTCAACCGAGGCAACTCCTTTCTCCTTGGTCTACGGTATGGAGGCAGTCTTACCGATCGAAGTACAGATACCCTCTCTCCGGATAATGAAGGATGCAGATCTGAACGAAGATGATTGGATCCAGACACGACTTGACCAGCTAAATCTTATTGATGAAAAGAGACTTGCTGCTATTTGTCATGGTCAGACGTATCAGAAACGGATGATCAGGGCATTTAACAAAAAGGTCAGACCACAAGAATACCAAGTTGGGGATCTGGTAATCAAGCGAATCATCCTTCCTCAGAGTGATCCAATGGGCAAATGGACCCCTACGTACGAAGGGCCATTTGTGGTTAAACATGTGTTCTCAGGAGGAGCCATGATTCTAACCAACATGGATGGTGACGACCTTCCTCACCCCGCTAATGCAGACATAGTAAAAAGATACTACGCATGAAAAAGACCTGCTAGGTTGACATACCTAGGCAAAAATTAGGGCTTCCCGGCGAACCAAAAGGGTTCGGGCAAAATGAAGGGATGAAATGAAAAAAAATTTGTACACCCGGCAAGTCGAAAACCTGAAAAGGCGGCTTGGGCAAAAATGGGTATCCCGGTGGACTGAAAACCCGAAAGGGCGGTCCAGGCAAAAGTTAGGGATAAAGCGTAATACTATGTCTCATTGGATCACCTTGCATCCAGAATCTGATATCAGCATCAAGTTCAAACGGCATCGATCAGTCAGATTCATCTTCAACTAAGGTCATCAAGTGATGAGACGCTCGGAGATATAAAGGCGATAGCAGAGTTGAAACCCAGTGGATCATTGCTTTTCACACAGCTGTTTTATTTTCATTTGTACAAATCTGTATAAACTCTTTTGTTCGGCGGCGTTCTCTTACTAGGACGTCATCATCTTGTACGTAAACGCCTATTTACAGGAAAATTCAAAAATCAATACAAATACACTTTTCAGCTCAAATTGCCATTTGTCTTTTCTTTTTCTTTTCTGTTTTGTTTTACGAAGAACGTCCAAAGTTCAATTTGTGATATATGCATTGACAATAATTTGCTAACTCATGAATATTTGCATACGAAACAAAGGATTAATTACAGGTAACATTAGAAACAGGGGCAATAAAGAGTTGTCTAAACGATCTAATTGCTCAATCCGCCAAGGTACCAAGGTGAGTTCGGCTGAAGAACATAACCAGTACATCTTAATTCCCCAGAGAGTGAGCCAGCAAGTCAGTGCACTCTCCCCAAGCAAAGCTATAATATCAACTTTAAGGAAGTTGGGTATCCTCCAGCAGATCTCAACATTCCCCAACGCAGTATACATGTATTCTTAACAAGCATCCCCGGCAGTCTTGACCTAAAGATTTTTCCCCGGCGGTATATCAAACACTCAATGGAGTCACTTCCCCGTTACAGTTCAAGACTTCCCCAGGAGAGTCCAATCCAGTTTCCCCAGGAAAGTTGGAATCCATCTCCCCAAGCAGTAAGCTTATCCCTAGTAGATTCTGGAAGCTTATCCTCGCAGAGCACGAACGCGTCTCCCGGCTTTATTCAAAGAGTTATTTCCCTACCAGGATATAACTGGGTTATCCTCAGCCAAAAGCCATGAGAAGATCGTCCTCGTCAAAGTCTTCTTATCCCCAGCGAAGTCTATTAATACTTCCAATACAACAATGGTATCCCCAGCGAAGTTACCATCAACATCCTAGCAAAGTACCTCTCTCCCCACAGAGTATTACTCCCCAGCAAGATCGTTAGAGTATGTTTCTCCCCGCAGAGTAATCCATTCGCCAAGTTTATTCCCCAACGGAGTTATCTTCTCCTACCGGTATTCTTGCAACTATCATCCCCAGCAGAAGCAAAGATCTATTCTTCAACATCAGCCCAGGAGTGACTTCCCGGCACCCGTCAAGGATTTATTTTCCTAAAACGAAAAGATACATTCATAAACATCGCATTTTCATACATTATAGCATGCATATACGCATCACATCTTACAAATCTCATTTATGTTGAGAACATCATCGCTTGATTCATATCATGCCTTGCATATGACTGACCTTTACCTTTCAGGAAAGATCTACTTAAGTTCTCAGCTATATTTCAAGACTTTAGTCTGGTTCAGTTAAATCGACCCTAAGATTTTCCTGATTCTTATCCAGTCAAAGGCCTTCTCTGGTTCAGTCAGATCGACCCTAAGATCTCCCTGATTCTTATCCAGTTGAAGATATTCCAAGACCTAGACCGGTTCAGTTAAATCGACCCTAAGATTTTCCTGATGCTTATCCGGTCAAAGGCCTTCTCTGGTTCAGTCAGATCGACCCTAAGATCTCCCTGATTCTTATCCAGTTGAAGATATTCCAAGACCTAGACCGGTTCAGTTAAATCGACCCTAAGATTTTCCTGATGCTTATCCTGTCAAAGGCCTTCTCTGGTTCAGTCAGATCGACCCTAAGATCTCCCTGTTTCTTATCCAGTTGAAGATTCCAAGACCTTGCTTGGTTCAGTTAAGTCGACCCTAAGATTTTCCTGTTTCTTATCCAATCAAAGGCCTTCTCTAGTCCAGTTAAATCGATCCCTAAAAAGATTTTTCCTGATAAAGACTCAGTAGAAGACACCCAAGATTCTCTCAGCGTTACTGTTGAGGTTGAAGTCGCCTATGATTCTCTCAGCGTTACTGTTGAGGTTGAAGTCGCCCAAGATTCTCTCAGCGTTACTGTTGAGGTTGAAGTCGCCCAAGATTCTCTCAGCGTTACTGTTGAGGTTGAAGTCGCCCAAGATTCTCTTAGCGTTACTGTTGAGGTTGAAGTCGCCCAAGATTCTCTCAGCGTTACTGTTGAGGTTGAAGTAGCCCAAGATTATCTCAGCGTTACTGTTGAGGTTGAAGTCGCCCCAGATTCTCTCCCCGTTACTGTGGAGGTAGTAATCACCCCAGGTTCTCTCAGCGTTCCTGTTGAGGTAGTAATCATCCAAGGTTTTCTCACCGTCCCGTTGAGGTAGTAACCATCCCTGGTCCATTCATTACCCTTTGAAGTTCCAGACCCAAATTCAGCTCCTGTAACCCGTCAGGGCACATCTACACAAAGAGTTTGAAGACCAACTCCTGTCACAGGCCAGGTAATCATTTTCTTTTTTTTCAGGTACGCAAACTCTCGCTAAGGAATATCTTACGCGATCGACACCCAGATGGCATCTATAAGCCCATCCACCTTCCATCATCTCTTAGCATGGCATCTATAAGCCCATCATCCTACCCATCAATCTCCAAATGGCATCTATAAGCCCATTCCCACCATCACACTACTATGTGAGCGCAAATTTCTGGGCACTCTAGTGTTCAATCATCTTCCACCTTCGGATTCCGAAAGGCACGTCAGCCAATCTGCATCCTCAGGTCTAAGAAGATTGAACAGGGGCAACTGTTGTACCCCAAAATTTGCCCTCCCATATTCTTCAATATTTGCAAAGAGCATGCTTCAAAATCTCCCCAAGGGTTGCACAGTTCAAAGGCCTCCTAACAGTCAAAAACTAGGGTTTTGGTTCTGGCAAAGAAATTGAAGTTTCCAAGGGTCCAATCAAGTCCCACATGCCTATAAACATGGTCAAGCATCCACATGTCAAGTTTCAAGACTTACAGCACAAAATTGCACAGTCAAAAACCCTAATTGCTCAACAGTCAACTGCAGGGGCAAAATGGTCATTTGACAGTCAAAAGTTCAAATTTTTGGTCAACATCTTATTTTGAAGCCACAAACATCATTTGGTCAATTCTTGATCATGATTCTCAAGGCATGGCTCAAAAGGTCTCAAGATGCAAAAGTTTCCATATTTGGATAGTTGAAAAAGTCAACTGTAACTTGACCAAACATAACTTCCACATGGTTCATCAGAAAAATTCCATCCAAAGCTCATTTTGAAGAGAAATACATTTCCTACAACTCCTCTTCACACTTCAAGTCCAAGAAATGCTCTCACAAAAAGTTATCAATTTCAACATTATAGGTCATTTTCAAAAGTCAACAAAAAGGGACTTTAAGTCAAAGGCCATAACTTGCGATTGGTAAAACAAAATGACATGGGACCAAAGGCATTGGTTATAGGACTTCAAGAACTTTCCAAAATGTCCAAGAACATGATCAAAGCTTAAAAATTGAGCAAGATATGCCTTGTGGAAGTTGGGAAATTTTTGGGAATTTTGAAAAGTCAACTTTACTTCAAATGCCTCAAAATTGCTAATGGGCCACATTTTCTTCCAAGATTCATCATCCAAAGACTATGCACGACCATTTGGCCCAAAGGGGATTTATTTCATCATTTTTTATTATTTATTTGAATTTTTTATCAACATTAATTCATTTAATTAATTAAAATATGAAAAAAATACTAAACAAATGTGTGTGAATCTTTTTATGTAGTATAATCACTCATGATTCACTCAAGATTCGTGCACATCAAAAAAAGGAAGGATTTGGTCATGATTGGCATCAAAACACATGGAAAAGATTTGAAGAAATATGCCATTAAAATCAAATATTGGATTCATCAAAACATGGATCTTTTGGCTCAAATTGTTACTCTAATTCATCCCTCATATAAGTCAGAAGCAAAACCTAATGCACACAACCTTCAAGCTGCGCCTAAGAACCAAAACAAACTTTGCAATTTTTGTGAAAAAAGTGAAAACTGAAAACTGCCTTAGAGTACGTTGCAAAGCAAGATAACTATTCCATTGCACTCCCAAGGCATCAAAGAACGTTTCTGGATCAAAACCACTGCTTCTAACACCAGGAATTGGTAACACGATGCCGCCCTGTTCTTAAATTTTTCCATATTCATGCTTTGATTTATACGCCATGTTCATACATTTTAATGATCATTTTGTACTCATATGCCTTTCCTGAAACTAATGGTATACTTTAATTGAGTTTTCATAGCCTATATGCAAAGTTGCCATTGAAGCTTGCTAGGTTTTCAGAGGTCACGAATTAGGGGTTTCCTCTTCAGGAAAAATTGAGACACAAGACCCACGCCATTGAAACCAGAAGCTTATGACTAATTGATTCCATACCTCGCGATAAATTTATGATTAACAGAATTCTATTCGCTATTTTTGTATGCATCATTTAGTGGGGGTTTAAAACCCCCGCTATCCAGTTTGTTTTTTCAGGCAAAATAAAGAAGAGAGGAAGAAGACGCTTATGTGTCATGACGTGAAAGGGCAGTTCAAAGTTGGCGCGTTTTATTGATTCAAACCACTAATTCTTGTTTTTTCTTATAATAATTTCATTCCATTAATATTACAAAGAAAGCAAATGGCACAAGTGGTAGATGCGCTGTCCTCTGAACATTGGGACCTGGGTTCGATTCCCAGGTCCCCTCACCTTCTTAATATATTTTGTTTTCACTTGATCTCATGCAGGATACTCCCGGGGGTTCATCATACACCCACCATCCAGGCTTGCCACATGGCCAATAATCTCAATCCAATGGCCATGACCTAAGGAGCACCCTATGCATTGGTCAATGGAGCCATACGTGATTACCAGAAGTCAAACAGGCCTCCAGTGATTGGGCCTAATTGCTGGCCAAATACCTCCAAATTGGGGTCAACACCCCCCAAATGTTTGTATTTCTTTTCTTTTTCTACTTTTTTTTATTATTTGTTTTAATTTGATTATTTCCTTTTAATTCATAAATTAATATTTTCCCAACATAAAAAATAATAAAAAATCAGAAAGTCACAAAATAAAAATATATTTTATTTAAATGTTATTTTGTAAATAAATTTTATTAATTAATTTAGTTTTAATTCTAGGTTTAAATTTTAATATTTTTTGTAATAAACTAAAAAAATGTAGAATTAGGGTTTTATACTTTTATCCTTTTTGTTTTCTTTTTCACCATATTTAATTATTAATTTAATTAATTTGTAAATAAAATTTGCCATGTAAATAATTAATGTAAATTAGGCTAATTTAAATATTTTCTTAATAAATTAAAAATAGTTAGAACTAGGGTTAATTAACTTTTCTTTTTTAATTCCAATTTAATTTTCTTACTAAAAATCCATAAATACAAAAAACTCAAAAAATACTTTCTCTTTTCTCATTAAATTTAATTAATTTCATAATTGTAATTTAATTTCCTTAAAAGGGTCCAACGCCCTCGCATTCCCGATTTTACTTATTCTCGCATTTTATTTTTATTTCCTCCTTTTGTGAATATAATGTAATTCTCTCAAAGCCATGTAATAGATTAATTAGACATTTATTTTTTCCGCATTTTTATTTTATTTCAAATCGGGTCTCGGATTAATTTGGCGATGTAGACCCGCGCCTTTGTAATAGCGTAGGACTTTTAATTCTCGCATCTTTTAACTATTAATTAATTTGCATGAAAGAATGAATGCCAAAATAAAAGCAACGCGTAGATCACCAATGTATGAACAAGATAAACATAAATGAACATGACACACAAATCACACACCACCCCTAGGGTACGCCTCACTGTTGCCTTGCCCCTCGAAAGGTGGTCGTCGAGTAGAGGATGTTTTAGTAAGTCCTCATGTCCATGAACATGGCATGAGGGTAGCTTCTAAGGTGTCTTCCTATTGCTCCGGTGATCACCATGTCCCGAACCCTCGAATTGACCCGAACACCTCCAACGGTGGTGCTACTTACCTCTCAATAGTGGGATGGCACTACTTTAAGGACATTTACACAGACGAATTCCTTAGGGTAGGTAGAGAACTCGTAGATACTTGCTCTATTCAAAAACAAATCAAAACTCTTTTCACACCGACACTTTTCAAAAAGCTTTCAAAACAGTTTTTCAAACACTCTTGAGGACTGATACAAGAGTCGATCTGAAATCTTTAAACGAAACTTTTTTAAACCCACTCACACTTTTGAAAAGCAAACATTTTGAAAACATAAGAGAAAATATCTAAGAGCCCATGGATAACCATGGATAGAAAGGGTGCTAACACCTTCCCTTTCTATAATCTACCTCCCGAACCGAGAGCAATCTCTATAAGGAATTTTTTTGTGCTTTTGTCCTTTCCATTTGGAGAAAATAAAAGACGGTGGCGACTCTTGCTTCCACGACATTTCGCGAACCAGCGTTAAACAGTCAGTTCCAGATCCACCGATCACACAAGGGTTTCTGGTCAACCATGCAGGGGGAAGACTTTTGGAAAACATGAGAGGGCAAATTTTGGGGTGCAACAGTTGCCCCTGTTCAATTTTCTTAAACCTGAGGATATAGATTGGCTTTCGAGCCTTTCGTGATCTGAAGGTGGAAGATAATTGAACACTAGAGTGCCCAGAAATTTGCACTCGCATGGTGTAGTATCAGCATTGTGACATCGGGAATGGGCTTACAGATGCCATTTGGAGAATGTTGGTAGGAGGATGGGCTTATATATGCCATCTGCAGGAGTGATTGCTGGACTGTATTTGAATGAGTGACAGAATTACATCCGAATCTGGATCATATTTGGACTGTTATTTAAAGGTCTCTGATTGCCTGTCATTAACTGGAAGAAATAAATCTAACCAGAGGAGGTCTTTAGTTGCCTGTTTTAACTGGAAGAAATAAATCTAACCAGAGAAGGTCTTTTCTGATAATGATGTGTGATGAAGGAATCTGAGACGATTGCTACTCCAAACAGATGATGAAGGAATCTTGGACGATTACTACCTTAGCAGGATGATAAAGGATTCTTGGATGACTTATACCTCAGCAGGATGATGAAGGAATCTTGGACGATTACTACCTCAGCAAGATGATGAAAGAATCTTGGATGACTTCTACCTCAGCAGGATGATGAAGGAATCTTGGACGACTTTTACCTCAGCAGGATGATGAAGGAATCTTGGATGATTACTACCTCAGCAGGATGATGAAGGAATCTTGGATGACTTCTACTTCAGCAGGATGATGAAGGAATCTGGGATGACTTCTACCTCAGCAGGATGATGAAGGAATTTTGGACGATTACTACCTCAGCAGGATGATGAAGGAATCTTGGACGATTACTACCTCAGCTGGATGATGAAGGAATCTGGGATGACTTCTACCTCAGCAGGATGATGAAGGAATCTTGGACGATTACTACCTCAGCAGGATGGTGAAGGAATCTTGGACGATTACTACCTCAACGGGATGATGAAGGAATCTTGGATGATTACTACCTCAGCAGGATGATAAAGGAATCTTGGATGATTACTACCTCAATGGGATGATGAAGGAATCTTAGATGATTACTACCTCAGCAGGGTGATGAAGGAATCTTGCACGATTACTACGTCAGCAGGATGATGAAGGAATCTTGGACGATTACTACCTCAGCAGGATGATGAAGGAATCTTGGATGATTACTACCTCAGCTGGATGATGAAGGAATCTTGGATGACTTCTACCTCAGCAGGATGATGAAGGAATCTGGGATGACTTCTACCTCAGCAGGATGATGAAGGAATCTTGGACGATTACTACCTCAGCAGGATGATGAAGGAATCTTGGACGATTACTACCTCAGCAGGATGATGAAGGAATATGGGATGACTTCTATCTCAGCGGGATGATGAAGGAATCTTGGACGATTACTACCTCAGCAGAATGGTGAAGGAATCTTGGACGATTACTACCTCAACGGGATGATGAAGGAATCTTGGATGATTACTACCTCAACGGGGTGATGAAGGAATCTTGGATGATTACTACCTCAGCAGGGTGATGAAGGAATCTTGGACTATTACTACCTCAGCAGGATGATGAAGGAATCTTGGACGATTACTACCTCAGTAGGATAATGAAGGAATCTTGGACGATTACTACCTCAGCAGGATGATGAAGGAATCTTGGACGATTACTACCTCAGCAGGATGACGAAAGGAATCTTAGACGATTACTACCTCAGCAGGATGATGAAGGAATCTTGGACGATTACTACCTCAGCAGGATGATGAAGGAATCTTAGATGACTTCTACCTCAGCAGGATGATGAAGGAATCTGGGATGACTTCTACCTCAGCAGGATGATGAAGGAATCTTGGACGATTACTACCTCAGCAGGATGATGAAGGAATCTTGGACGATTACTACCTCAGCATGATGATGAAGGAATCTGGGATGACTTCTACCTCAGCAGGATGATGAAGGAATCTTGGACGATTACTACCTCAGCAGGATGGTGAAGGAATCTTGGATGATCACTACCTCAACGGGATGATGAAGGAATCTTGGATGATTACTACCTCAGCAGGATGATGAAGGAATCTTGGACGATTACTACCTCAACGGGATGATGAAGGAATCTTGGATGATTACTACCTCAGTAGGGTGATGAAGGAATCTTGGACGATTACTACCTCAAAAGGAAATGAAGGAATCTTTGACGACTGCTACTCCAAATGGTAATGACTTTTATCTGTCGATCAATCTTTCCTGAAAAGGTAAAGAGTGAGTTGTGTGCAATCTCATGATGTATGCATTGTGTAATGATGTTCTCAAAATAAATGAGATTTATGTTATATGTATTTTGTATGCATATGCTATGAATGTAATTTTGTCTTGGAGAATAAATTCTTGACAAGTGTTGGGGAGTTATTAAATCCTGGGCTACTGTTGAAGAGTAGGTATGTCTTCAAACTTTGCTTAGAATGTTTCCACTGAGGATCCTTGTTTTGTTGAGGAGAACTCCGTTGGGGAAAGTTGTGAACTATGTGGAGAGTATTGATTCATTCTCGGGGAACAAGTTCAGGAGTCTCGGTTGTCTGTTGCTCTACTGGAGAGTCAAAGTTAAACTGACATCTGGCCGAGTCCAGGTTTCACAGTAACTTGTTGGGGATTGTAGAGTAGTCTAATGGGGAAGAGGAGTTGTGGTCCTTTGATTTGTAGTAGCCGGAGAGGCAAACCCAAGCTGGGGAATCCTGGTGTTGTTGGGGAAATAAACCCTGTCGTCAGTCCGCTAGAGAGGTGACGTCTTTGTTGGGGGAAGTCCTCGAGGATTCTTGAGGTTGATTCAGCTGGGGAAAGGTTTTCAGAGATTAAACCCTTGCTGGGAGTCATCCTAGGAGAAGGATTTGGGGAGATTTGTCATTGCCCCTAGTAGCAAGTGTTTGTGACATTGCCAGAAAATGTTTAATTGTACGTAACCCTTCACTGAAATCGATGTTCAATGCCCTAAGTGACGGAGATGGAGACTTGCCCCTGGTTACTCTGCACTTCTTCATAGGTTTCTTGAAATCTTGACTGGACTGCCCCAGGTGATGGACAACGATCATGCCATGCCCCTTGATTGGAAGGAGATTTGTCAATGGAAGTGTCATCCTTTTTGAAGTGATTTTGTTCACTAAGAGGGCTTTCGTTCATCGGATATTCGCTGTGTGAATTTCTCTGCTGTCAAACAAATAGCCAAATGCAAACAGTGATATTCAAATAATGCAAACTTTATGATTGTCTTGAAGTTTTGAAAAATGCATTTTTTAGCAGAAAACTTTTTATAAGACAAATTCAACACAAGATTTAGGGCAACGCCTTACAGGAGTCAGGATACCTTTTGTAACAGTATGCTTTTGAACTAACCCATGCTTCAGTTAGGACTTTTGAAGGGTTGTAACGTGGCTTAATTCACGGTTTATGAAACAAATGATAAAGGCTCAAAGTATATTTGTACCCACCCGCTCTTCGTGATGTTCTCCAATCCTAAACATCAGTTAATTGTGCGTCAAACTCTATTCGAATTTGGAACGACGTTTTGGTGATGGTTCACACAAGTTGGATTTTTGAAGGCAATCATCATTTTTGCAACATTTTTCATGTTGTTGAGGATTTGTAATGACCTCGTTCTTTTGATTTATTATCCCTAACTTTTCCTGACTGTTTCTGTTTTCGAGATTATAGTCAGCGGGATGCCCCAGCTTTCTTAAGCCTCCTTTATAGGTTCTGGTTCAGTGGGTTTTTTTTTCTTTTGAGAGATTGACTGCCTGTGAGATAAGGAACCACCATTGTCTTTTGATTCCATAGGAATGCTTTTGATGTCGTTCGTTGTATTATGAACTGAGAGTTTTGCGACTTCAACACGCATCTTTTTGAATCAACTGAGAGACTACCCTGCCCCAGGTTTAAATTAAAGGTTTCAATTTGTGTTTAAAACAGAAAACTCCTACTTCTTTGGCTTGAAGGGGTTGACTAGGGATTATCTTCCTTATAACTCCAGTGTTTAGGATTTGAAAGAAATGCCTGTACATTGTCAGCAAGGTCTGTCCAAAAGCATACTGTATGAGATTATGGCATTGTTTCGTCATCCTCCCTCTAAAGGCTTATAACTTTTAGCAAGAGTTGAATGTCATAAAGTGAGTAGAAAGCATAGTTTAAATGTAATGAAAGGATGAATTCAAGACAAACATATGCAATGCATTAATGAAACAGAGTTTGACATTAATAGATAATTGTTTGAATAACAAAAGAAATTACAACTTGAAAATTCAAATGAAACAAAGACATTCTCAATGATTTGGCGTAGGATCAGTGATCAAACTTGATCTCCTTGGCATCAATCAAGTCTTGGATCTTGTTCTTCAAAGTCCAACAGTCGTCGGTGTCATGTCCAGGACTGTCAGAATGGTAGGCACATCTCACACTCGGGTTATACTTAGAAGAGGAAGTATTAGCATTTTGAGGAGGATCCTTTAGCGTGATTAGCTTCAACTTCAGCAAATGTTGTAACGCTTGAGACAAAGGCATGTTGATGTTAGTATACTGCCTTTCTTGATATCTTACCATACGCCTATTGCTCTGTCTTTGTTGAACAGGCGTGGGATCGGAGATCAGGGTTGCCCCTACATGTTGATCATGACGACTCTTTTGACCATACACATCATTGGACTCTTTCTTCCCATTGCAGAGCTTTTTCTGAGCATCAGAAGGTGTAGCTTCTTGAATCTTCCCACTTTTGATGCCAGCTTCGACCCTTTCGCCGGTCAGTATTAGCTCGGTGAACCCGGCTGAAGAGCTTCCGATCAAGTGTTTGAAATAGGGACCGGACAAAGTCCCAAGAAACATGTCCACCAACTCCCTATCAGACAGAGGGGGTTGGACTCTTCCGGCAAGATCTCTCCACTTCTGAGCGTAGTCCTTAAAGCCTTCGCCTGTACCCATATACATACCCTGAAGCTGAGTACGCTTGGGAGCAAGGTCGGCATTATACTGGTATTGCTTGTAAAAGGCAGCAACAAGGTCCTCCCAGTTGTGGATGTTAGCTCCTTCCAGTTGACAGAACCATTCAAGTTGAGTCCCTGACAGACTATCATGAAAGAAATGAACCCAGAGATTTCTATCAGCAGTATAGGGTTGAATCTTCCTCACATATGACCGGAGGTGTAGCTTTGGAATGGAAGCTTCGTCGTACTTGGCAAAGGCAGGTGCCTTGAATTTATGGGGAATCACCACCCCATATGATAGACCCAGATCTCCGAAGTCCAGACCGGGCACCTTCGGTATTTCCATAGCGTTCAAACGGTCTTCCAATTGTTTGTACTTATCCTCAGCAGGAGGATACTGTTCTTCATCATAGTCCGTCTCGTTGTCGGAGGCTTCAGGGCTAGGAGCCCTCCTTTCTTGTGGATTGTATTTCCCTCCAGATGAGGTGGTATGGTCAACTTCATTCTGCAGCCCGTTTCCAAACCTGCGTCCAATGTTGAACAGGATGGTCCTCTTTTTCTTCTTCTTCCTCTCTTTCAGAATCAGGGTCTTCAGGTCCTACTGACCCTTAGCTAGGCTCATGACCAACTCTTGAAATTGGGCATTCTGGGCCTGGAGGGCCTTGATATTTTGCTCAGTGGAAGGTTCAGTAGACATGATGATTGCTGAAATAAACAGCGAAGAAGATAAGAGACCTGTACTGGGAGACCTATTATGCAATGATATGTATGATATATGTATGCAATGTTTTCAAGGATCTCGTGGGGTAAACAAGAAACTGTTTGAATCTGAATCTGGTAGCTTGATTGTAGGAACTTCATGTTGCTGAGAGTCCTTCTTTAAGAGTCAAGCTCACAATATCGAGTGGGTCATAGCCCCTGACTCAAGTTATCATGCTTGGATTTCTAGACAACCTTGGCTAGAGGAAAATAAATCCCCTTTGCCCCATGGTTAAAGAAATGCTAAGGCATTATGTTATGATGTGTATGCTATGTGTTTAAGCACAAGTGTGAATGTAATTAAGCCCTGAAATAAATCTAGATATTGGATAAGGACTGTAAACAAAACCTCCAAGGAAACCATGTTGTCAGATAACAAGAATGTGCAAGTAGTTCAAGTTTGAAGGCACACAAGTCACACAATAGAGCCCTTAGATTTCAGGCTGGCATGGAGTTTAGGCATTACCCTCTTTCAGTTCAGTTGGTTTAAACCTGTCCTAAAAATAGTAACCGGGTTCTAGAGGATCTCAATATCATTGACTACCCTCAATCGGTCATAATTCCAGTTTAGCAACCTTTTCTTGCAGCCGGAATCATCGCGAGAGTTTAGTCTCAATGAGTGTAGCATACTGCTACTGTTCTATGGCCAAGTTGGTCAATTTAAGGTTCTAAGGTCAGTTGGTGCTTAATGACTCCTTAGAAGACCCATATTCTCCTCGTTTCAACACAAGGGATATCGATACAGACTAAGGTGCCACACCAACGTAGCTACTGCTTCATCTGTGTCGGTCTACGCCAGACAGATCCCTCACAGTTTATTGCTACTTACCTAAAAAGGATACCCCCAGATCCGGGTTAGGATCTATAGAACTCCGATACAAGCCCACAAAATTAAAGCATACAATTGAAAACACAACTGATCTAATCCTAAGATACACCTCAATTATAAAATCGTCCCCAGCAGAGTCGCCAGTTCTGTGATCGGTGGGAATAGAACTGACTGTTTTTTAATGCTGGTTCGCGTTTGCGTTTGTTTTCGCAAAATGTCGCGGTAAGCAAGAGTCGCCACCGTATTTTATTTTATCCAACAAGGAAAGGACAAAAGCACAGAAAAATTCTTTTTCGAGATGTTTCTCGAGTTCGGGAGGTAGATTATAGAAAGGGAAGGTGTTAGCACCCTTTCTATCAGTGGTTATCCACGGGCTCTTAGGTACTTGCTCACTATGTTTTCAAAAGTTTGCTTTTCTTTGTGTTTGTGAGTTTTGAAAAGAGTTTTGTTTTTTTGAAGAGAGTGTAAGTGCGAAAAGTTTTGTTTTGTTTTTAAAAGGAGCAAGTACCTAAGAACCTCTACCTACTCAAAAAGGAATTAAACTGTGCAAATGTCCTTTAGACAGTGCTATCCCACTATTGAGGAGTAGGTAGCACCGTCGTTGGAGTTTTCGGGTCAATTCGGTTTAAGGGACGTGTGGTCACTAAAGCAATGTTAGGATGCTTTAGCGGTAACCCTAATGTCTTAGATCATTTTTATCGAGGCAACCATTTCGAGGCAACTTTGATCTTTGGACAGGAGGGCGACCTCTAAGACTTCTTATACTCAATGACCACGTTCGAGGCAACCAAGTGAGGCGTACCCTAAGAGTGACATGTGCGAGTGTGTCAATTTTCAGTTTATATTATCTTTACATGTCATGGTGAGCTACTGTTGATTTTAAGTTAAGAGTTAATCTTGTCATGCATAGCCTAGTTAGCATACATCTAAACAGTTAATATATGTACAGGAATTTAAAATGTGGGAATTGTAAATCCTACGCTATTACAAGTCTTCGGGGAGGGGGATTATTTACATGTCCAAAATTGGGGGATAAAGCAGTAAAATGTAAAAATCTTAGCTAAGCTATTACAAACCAGTAGGCAGTTACAATAAAATAAGCGCGCGCGAATCTGAAAATAACCTCTAAAAATCTAAGAATAAAATCTTTTTGTTGTTTTATTTTAATTAAGGAAAATGATCTAAATCTACTTAATTTTAATTTTGAGAAAATGTTAAGATAATTAAAAGATTAATTAACAAAGTTAATTTAATAGAAAAAACTAGCCTAATGTTTTTTTTGTGGTTTTTCTTTAATTGATTTTATGTTAATTAAAAAGATAAAAAGATGTCCATGAAAACAAAAATAAAATACAAGGGGGATCCTTCAATCCAGGAAAAAAGGAGCTTAGAGCCAAGGAGGGAATGGAATCTTTGATCCAAACAGGGTCATGGTTCTTTCGATTGGGCCAGGACGTGGGCATGAACAGCCTTCGATCCAGGGAAGGGGATTTCCCTTCGATCCTGGGAAAAATGCCTTCTTCGATCCAGGAGAACTATGGGAAGCTTCGATCCAGAGAAGGTGTCTCCTTCGATCTGGGATGCTATACCTGTAAAAGTATGTTAGCAAAATAAAACTCAGGGCCTGGTATCGAACCCCATGCCCTTCGATCCTGCGTGCGCTGAGTCTTTCCAGGCTAAATCTGCAGCAAATGTTAGCAAACGAAGAACATGACCTGGGGCCAAACCCATGCCCTTGAATTCTGTCTAGGATGGCAAATCGAATGGGATAGAAAATATGGAGGTGTTATGCAAAATGAAAAGTTTTGACAATTTACCCTCTCTTACCAGCAGATTGAATCTTCGATTTGGGTACTGGCTGGATGGGAGCACTTTCAATCTGAGGGCTTCTGGGCGTGGGCACTTTTGTTGAAGGGTACTTTGGCCTGGATTACTTATGAAAATGCTGATGACTTTTGGCAGCATAACTCCAATGTTTTTTGTTCTCCTGTTGTGTGTTTTTTCGTGTGTTCTGCACTGCATGCTTGCCCTATATTTATAGGAGTGTGAGGGTCTTGTAACGGCAAGAGACAACCATTTAACCAGGCCATTAAAGCCATGAGACAAGAATCAGACACATTAAAAGTTTTCCTTTTTTTGAAATATTCATGTCTCTTGAATGCACCTGGACACTTTTGATTTGAGTGCCCTCTTGATGTCCTCCTTCGAATGGCCCTTGTCCAAAGATAAATCGAAGGGTACTAATTGAAATTCCAATCGAAAGGCTTTGTTAACAGGCCAATCGAAAGGTGTTGTTTTATGCTAATCGAAGTGCTCCTTCAGAATACCAATCGAAGGGTCTTTCAGAAA
This sequence comes from Vicia faba, assembly GCA_948472305.1. Taxonomy (NCBI): domain Eukaryota; kingdom Viridiplantae; phylum Streptophyta; class Magnoliopsida; order Fabales; family Fabaceae; genus Vicia; species Vicia faba. The sequence goes on along the minus strand of OX451741.1, from coordinate 629,321,885 downwards.
GCCAATCGAAGGCCTTGACATAATGCCAATCGAAGTGCTCCTTTAGAATACCAATCGAAGGGTATTTCAGAATGCCAATCGAAGTGCTTGTCCATAATGCCAATCGAAAGACTCCTTCAAAGTACCAATCGAAGGGCCTTTCAGAATGCCAATCGAAAGGTACTTAAAGCACCACTCAAAAATTTTCTTTTTCCTTAGGCAAGGGTTTCTGGTCAACCATGCAGGGGGAAGAATTTTGGAAAACATGAGAGGGAAAATTTTGGGGTGCAACACCGGGAATAGCCTTCAGAGGAGCAACAATAACATGAATGATTACGGGTCCAGAAATAACCTTTGGGGGAGCAATTTCTGGAGAGAAAATCCTTCCGCTTCGGGTAATCTTGCTAGTCCCTGCAATATTACTGATATTGGAGTCAACTTTATTAGAATTTGAATCTTCGGCAGCTGTCCAATCTTGCTTGATACCATGATAATAGACATCCCCTCCATAATTCCATGGTACGGTTTTGTCTGACGAATACGGGACTGGTCCAGGAATTGTGATTATTAAAGGAGCTACTTTTGGAACTGATGTAATTCTAACGGGTCTTTTGGTGGAGACCCTGGAAGAATTGTCAGAAATGGTCACGATGGAAACATCACTATAAGAAACAGTTGGAACAGAAGTCTTTTCGAACAAAATTTCCTTGTTATCTATTAGGCATTAAACGCTTGCTTTCAACAAAGGACAGCTGGTTGGTGAGGACAAACAGAAATGGCAGCTTTCATCACAGCCTGGGAATACACTGGCATTCAATAAGTTCTTTTTGATAATCAGGAGTGGGGTCATAAGTTCATCAATTGAAGTAACAAACATATCTTCTTCAATGGCGTTGCCATTGTGGCCATTGTTGGGCATAGGGGAAAATTGACATTTGGCTTTTCGGGAGAATCAAATTCAATCTCTTTGGCTTCAAGGAGGTCTTGTACTTTGTTCTTTAGAGCCCAACAGTTATTTGTGTCATGGTCGGGACTCTCGGAGTGGTATGCACAACGGGAATTAGGATGATAGTGAGGAGTTGTTTTGTTAGGGTTCTTTGGAGCTTCTTTCAAGGTCACTATGTTGGATATTAATAGATGTGGAAATACTTGAGATAACGTCATATTAATTCTAGTGAATTATCTGGCTGGTCTTTCCATTCTTGGTTGGTTGTTTCTTTGTTGATCAGACACAGGTTTAGGAATCACGACAGCCCCCACCATTGGATGGTGTTCAACCCTATCTTGATTTCTCTGAGGATACACAGCAACCACTTCTTTCTTTCCGATGAATGGCTTCCTTATAGCAGTGGAGGATGCATCTTTTTGAATCATTCCATTTTTTATCTCGGCTTCTACTCTTTCTCCGGTCAATATCAATTTAGTAAAACCCGTCGATGAACTCCCAATTAAGTGATTGAAGAAGGGACCAAACAAGGTGCCCAAAAACATGTCTACCAATACTCTTTCAGATAGAGGAGGTTGAACTCTTCTGGCCAAGTCTCTCCATTTTTGCGCATAGTCCTTGAAGCCTTCATTTGAAACCATTACCATACTCTAGAGTTGAGTACGGGTAGGCACAATATCAGCATTATATTTGTATTATTTGTAAAAGGCTGCAGTAAGATCTTCCCAGTTATGAACATTGGTCCTTTCTAACTGATAAAACCAATCAAGTTGAGTTCCAGACAGATTGTCTTGGAAGAAGTGTACCCATAAATCTTTATCAGCGGTATGGAGCTGAATCTTCCTTACATAGGACCGGAGATGCATTTTGGGACATGAGACTCCATCATATTTGGCGAACGCGGGTGCTTTGAATTTCGGATGAATGACAATCCCCGACACTAAGGCCAACTCCTCAAAGTCCAAGCCAGGCACTTTATGGATTTCCATTACACTCAACCATTCTTCTAGATGCTTATACTTGTCGTTGGCTGGAGGGTATTGTTCTTCAGATTAGTCTTCTTCTTCCTCTTCTGAATCAGACTGAACAACTGTTTCTTTGCCTTTCCCATCTTGATTGTCTTTCTCACCAGATGTCGTTGCAAAGTCTAAGGCCCTTTTTATCTTCCCTTGGAATCTTCTTCCCATGTTCAGAATTCCGGTTATCTTCTTCGTCTTCTTTTTCTTCTCCTCAACCAGCAAGGTCTTCAACTCTTCTTGTCCTTTGGCCAGAGTTAAGAACAATTGTTGAAACTGTGCATTATGAGCTTGAAGGTCTTTCACCGTTTGCTCGAGATCTATCTTACTGAAATAAACAGTAGAGAGATTAGGAGACTTGTTGCAAGAAACATTCTTATGTTATGATGAATGATAAATGCGTATGCAATGATTTCAAGGATTTTAAGATTCAAGTTCGTTTTTAGACAAAAAGGAAACACATGTTATATTAATAAATTAAAGCTTTGAGTACATTAATGCCTTATGGGCAAAACAAATACAAGAAACTCTAAGATAGAAAGGTAGTACGCATCCTCTTTGGTGCAATGTAGGCATTAAGATTCTGCACCTCGTGAAGTAGCCTAGTGAGTTCCAAAACCTTCTTCTCGCTTGCGTAGAATTGGGCTTCGAAAGTATCTCGCTCTCCCTTGAGTTGTATCCAATATCTTTATAGGTCTTCAAGAGAGGTGGGCATGTCAGGATGTAGGATAATGTATGGAACATCTCCTTCTATGACAAGCTCAATGATTACCGGGAGAATGGAGGGGTAAGGCATCATAAGACTCTGAGCACGAGTTCGTACCCATTTGAGGTAAGGTTCAAGAGAGATGGAATTTTTATGCCCTAAAGTCTTGCTATCTACCTTGTTTAACATCCTCCAAGCTCGGATAAATCCCTGGCGAAGACCTTGATCTTCATTGTCATAGTCAAATACCAAACCTTAAATCACCATCTCATGCGGACCATCCCTTCGGGCGTAACCAAACTGTCTTAAGGCTAAGCAAGGATTGTAGGTGATACCTCCCCTAATGCCAAGTAAAGGGACATTAGGAAATTCCCCACAATGGTCTACAATAGTAACATTCTCCATGGATCAGGAGCACCAATGAATGTCTGAATGTTTGAGTGTCATCAACCTTTGTGACCACCTTGAACCTTGCTCGTTCTTTAATACAGATTAGGGAAGATGCGAACTAAACCATCTTTCCAAGAGAGGAGTGCAACATATAAGGACACCTTTTTTCCTCATAGTGCGAGTGCGAAAGAGTGTAGGATTTCCCCTAGCAATGTAGGCACCGGGTTGCGGGATATGAAGATTTTGACGGTGTTCACATCTATGAGTTGGTCAGGATTTAGAAACAAAACCATCCCATAGATGAGGAGAGCCACAATTTCCTCAAAGGCTTGCAAATATAAGGAATTCCAACAGTTTTGGGCTTTCTCAAACAAGAACTTTTCTAGGAAACCCTTGACACCACTCCTTGTTTCCCAATGAGTTGTGACATCAGATGAGTGCAAGTGTAGAGCTTGAGCAATCTCTTCTGGCTTTGGATCTCTTTCCGTACCGTTGAAAGGTAGTTAGTTGAGAATGGGAATCCTCAAGAGTCGGGAGAATTCTTCCAAAGTAGGCACAAGTTGATAGTAGGGAAATGTGAAGCAATGGTGTAAAGGATCAAAGAACTGAAAGAGCACCTTCATGATGTCCTCATCTGTGTTAGAGGTGACCAAGTTGAGTAGGCGACCATGTCTCTCAGTGAATGGAGAGTTTTCAGGAATCCTTGAGGCTAGCTCCTTAAGTTGTGGAGGGATCCTTACAAGGTTGACTTGAATTGTTTTCCTGCAAAGAGAATCCATATCCTACAAAACAAGAACAAAGATGAATCCCAAAATCCTTGAAATGGTTAGTGAATGGTGTATGATGTTATGATGTTCATGATGTTATGTACAAGTATGTATATACAAACAAAGCAAACAAGTCCTTAGGTTTAGGCTTGCATGGATTTTTATAGGTAAGTACCCTCTTGAAGTTTAGTTGGCTCAACCTGTCCTAATAATAGTAATTGGGTTCTAAGGAGCTCAATATCACTTATTTCCTTGGTCATTGTTTCAGCACAAGCCTTTTTAATGGCGACCGAAATATCCCAAGAAACCAAACCTCAATGAGTGTAGTATCGAGTATCTACCAACTTAGGACTTCACCAAAGTCGGTCATCTCACTACATCCTAAAGGCCAAGTTGGTCAAGTAAAGGTTCTAGAAGTTCATTAGTGCTTTATGACATCACTCAGTGGCCCCGTATTCTCTTTGATTAACTTAAAGGCTACCAGTACCCACAAATATGCCGCACTAACATAGCTATTGCTTAGACCATGTCGGTATACCCTGCACAGTTTCCACAACATATTGCTACTTACCTATAAGCTACTTGCTTACATTGTTTGACTTGTTTGCTTTACATTATGGTTCTTTGTTTGGGTTTGAATCCTCTACCCGGATTTGGGATACCTTATAGGTATGTAGCAATACATTGTGGAAACTGTGCGGGGTATACCGACATGGTCTAAGCAATAGCTACGTTAGTGCGACATATTTGTGGGTACCGGTAGCCCTTGAGTTAATAAAGGAGAATACGGGGCCGCTGAGTGATGTCATGAAGCACTAATGAACTTTTAGAACCTTTACTTGACCAACTTGGCCTTTAGGACATAGTGAGATGACCGACTTTGGTGCAGTCCGAAGTTGGTAGATACTCGATATTACACTCATTGAGGTTTGGTTTTTTGAGATATTTTGGTCGCCATTAAAGAGGCTTGTGCTGAGATAATGCTCAAGGAAACAAACCAGTAATATTGAGCTCCTTAGAACCCAGTTACTATTGCTAGGACAGGTTTGAGCCAACTAAACTTCAAGAGGGTACTTACCTATAAGACTACATGCAAGCCTAAACCTAAGGACTTGTTTGCTTTGTTTGTGTATATTTACTTTTACATAACATCATGAACATCATAACATCATACTCATTCACTAACCATTTCAAGGATTTTGGGATTTATCTTTGTTCTATTTTGTAGGACATGGATTCTATTCGCAGGAAAACCATTCAAGTCAATCTTGTAAGGATCCCTCCACAACTTAAGGAGCTAGCTTCAAGGATTCCTGAAAATTCTCCTTTCATCAAAAGACATGGTCTCCTACTAAACTTGGTCACCTCCAACACTGATGAAGACATGATGAAGGTGCTCTTTTAGTTCTTTGATCCATTACACCATTGCTTCACATTTCCCGATTATCAACTTGTGCTAAATTTGGAATAATTCTCCCAACTCTTGAGTATTCCCATTCTCAATCAACTACCTTTCAACAGTATGAAAAGAGACCCAAAGCCAGAAGAGATTGCTCAAGCTCTACAGTTGCAGTCATCTGATGTCACAACTAATTTGGAAACAAGGAGTGGTGTCAAGGGTTTCCTAGCAAAGTTCTTGTTTGAGAAAGCCCGAAATTGTTGGAACTCTTTGGATTTGCAAGCCTTTGAGGAAATTGTGGCTCTCCTCATCTATGGGATGGTTTTGTTTCTAAATCTTGACCAACTCATAGATGTGAATGCCGTCAAAATCTTCATATCCCGCAACCCGGTGCCTACTTTGCTAGGGGACATTCTACATTCTTTTCACACTCGCACTATGAGGAAAAGAGGTGTCTTTATGTGTTGGACTCCTCTCTTGGTAAGATGGTTTATTTTGCATCTTCCCCAATCTGTATTAAAGAACGAACAAGGTTCAAGGTGGTCATAAAGGTCGATGACACTCAAACATTCAGACATTCGTTGGTGTTCTTGATCCCTAGAGAATGTTACTATTGTCGACCGTTGTGGAGAATTCCCTAATGTCCCCTTACTTGGAATTAGGGGAGCTATCACCTATAACCCCTGCTTAGCCTTAAGACAGTTTGGTTATGCCCGAAGGGATGGCCCACATGAGATGCTCCAAGGTTTGGTATTTGACTACGAGAACGATGATCAAGGTCTTCGCCAGAGGTTTATCCGAGCTTGGAGGATGTTGAACAAGGTAGATATCAAGACATTGGGGCACAAGAATTCCATCCCTCTTGAGCCTTACCTCAAATGGGTACGAACTCGTGCTCAGAGTTTTATGATGCCTTATCACTCCATTCTCCCGGTAATCATTGAACCTGTTATGGAAGGAGATGTTCCATACACTATTCTACATCTTGACATGCCCGCCTCTCTTGAAGACTTACAAAGAGATTAGATACAACTCAAGGGGGAGCGAGACACCTTCGAAGCCCAATTCTACGCTAGCGAGAAGAAGGTTTTGGATCTCACTAAGAAAATTCATGAGGAGCGGACTCTGAATGCCTACATTCCACCAAAGAGGATGTGTACTACCTTTTTATCTTAGAGTTTTTGTATTATTTTTCCCAAAGAGGCATTGATGTACTCAAGCTTTAATTTATTAATATAACGTGTGTTTCCTTTTTTGTCTAAAACAAATTTGAATCTTTAAAATCCTTGAAATCATTGCATATGCATTTACCATTCATCATAACATAAGCATGTTTCTTGCAACAAGTATCCTCATCTTTCTACTGTTTATTTCAGTAAGATAGATCTCGATCAAACGATGAAGGACCTCCAAGCACAAAATGCTCAGTTTCAATAGATGTTCTTAACTCTAGCCAAAGGACAAGAAGAGCTGAAGACTTTGCTGGTAGAAGAGAAAAAGAAGAAAAAGAAAATAATCGGAGTTCTAAACATGGGAAGAAGATTCCAAGGACAAGCAAGAAGGACTTTAGACTTTGCTACGTCATCTGGTGAGAAAGACAATCAATATGGGAAAGGCAAGGAAGAAGTTGTTCATCCAGATTCATAAGAGGAAGAGGAAGAAGAAGATTATTCTGAAGAACAATATCCTCCAGCAGACGACAAGTATAAGCATCTAGAAGAACAGTTAAGTGCAATGGAAATCCAAAAAGTGTCTGGATTGGACTTTGAGGAGTTGGGGTTAGTACCTGGGATATTCATTCCTCCAAAATTAAAAGCACTGGTGTTCGCCAAATACGATGGAGTTTCGTGTCCCCAAATGCATCTCCGGTCCTATGTAAGGAAAATCCAGCCTCATACCGCTAACAAGGATTTATGGGTACACTTCTTCCAAGACAGTCTGTCTGGAACTCAACTTGATTGGTTTTATCAGTTAGAAAGAGCCAATGTTCATAACTGGGAAGATTTGGCTGCTGCCTTTTACAAACAATACCAATACAACACTGATCTTGCACCCACCCGTACTCAACTCAAGAGTATGGCCAATGTTTCAAGTGAAGGCTTAAAAGACTATGCGCAAAAATGGAGGGACTTAGCAGGAAGAGTCCATCCTCCCCTATCTGAAAAAGAATTAGTAGACATGTTCTTGGGCACCTTGTCCAGTCCTTTCTTCAACCACTTAATTAGGAATTCATCGGCAGGTTTTACTGAGTTGATATTGACCGGAGAAAGGGTGGAATTCGGGATAAAGAATGGGAAGATTCAAAAAGATGAATCCTCTGAGGCTGTAAGGAAACCATTCATCGGAAAGAAAGAAGTTGTTGTTGTATATCCTCAGAGAAATCAAGATAGGGTTGAACGCCATCCAATGGTGGGGACTGTCATGATCCCTAAACCAGCACCTGCTCAGCAAAGAAGCAACCAGTCAAGAATGGAAAGACCAGTCAGACAGTTCACCCGAATTAATATGACACTATCTCAAGTATTGCCGCATTTTTTAAGATCCAATCTGAAGGGGTGAAAAACACAAGAAGGGGGGGTTGAATTGTAAAACTGAAATCTTAAAGCAATTGACAAGATATTTTTATCCTGGTTCGTTTGATCTCAAACTACTCCAGTCCACCCGTCAAGGTGATTTCGCCTCTCTCCAACGAGGTCTTAATTCACTATATTCAACTGAATATTACAGACTGCTTTAACAACTGCTAAAGCCTTCTTGATTCAAACCACAATCCGGTTTGTCAAGGCAACACTTTCTTACAAAGGTACAAAACAAATGTGTGTGAATGTTTTCTACAAAACTTTATCACAACTGTGATGTATACACAAATGAAGCTTAGAAACTTAGATTGCTAAACACTAATGGAGTATCAGAGTTTGTGGTTTAGCAAAACTGGTAGATGAAGATTATTGTTCAGCTTTGTGCGTGTAGAGAATTGGAGAGCATTAGCCATTATAATCTTCGAAGCCTTGTTTATATAGCACTTGAGAAGATGAACGTTGAATGCAATATTCTTGATTCAATGCTAATAACAAGCTTTCCTTTTTGAGCAGATCTTGTCTAGAATGATGCCGTTGGAATTAATTAGCGTTCAATGCACAGTACCGTTGCTTCTTCAATGCACGTTCTGGCTTGGCTCATTCTGATTCTGCTTCGCTGCTGATGAACTATTGTTTTTGTATCAGAGTGTTTACGCGCAGTTCTGTTCATCAAGCTTCAGCATGTACGTGAGTTGATCATCTGATCTTGACGTTCTGATTCAGCAACTTCTGATGCTGGTGTATGAAATCAAATTCTGATGCTGAAGAAGTGATCTTGCTTATTTTAATCAGCGTATCTGCAAGTCAGAGCATAGTAACTTTAGGCAGCATATAGTTCAAACATGACACATATAAATACTATATCTTTTCACTTTGTTATCATCAAAACTCAAATATAGGGTAGTAGATTCAAACATTGTTCTAACAATCTCCCCCTTTTTGATGATGACAAAAACTAGATATTTTAAATGAAAAATAACGTGAAAAGGTGTCTGGGAAATGTATCAGAATAAGAAGTACGGAAAAAATCAGAGTTAAGAGATACTCCCCCTGAGTTGATTACTTCCCTTTGATGATACGTGTTCTTCAGGATCAGATCTTTGTCTTTCTTTGAACATCAGATTAAGAGTCTTTGACTTATCAGGGAGCAGAGCTTCAGAGCTTTTCCTGTCAGAGCTTTGCTTTGGATCAGAGTATTTGGTCGATCAGAACTTCATATTTGATCAGAGCAACATTGATCAGAGCTTCTACATTTTGATCAGAGCTTCTAGTCTTCATAGTGTTCAGGAGCTTCCTTGTGCCTGTAGACTTTAAACAAAAACAGAAAAACATTTCAAGTAATAGAGTTAGAATGTTTGAGAATTTCTGTCTAGTTAGCCGTTATTGATTTTAAATATCATTCTTGTTCTCCCCCTTTTTGTCAGCAATCAAAAAGTGTTGGTGATGTGCTAAAACAATTTAGATCAGAAAAACAAATTATATTAAAATAGTTCATAATCAGAGCAAAAGAACATTACAAAACATAGTCAAAACAGTACATCAGAAAATGAAGAAAACATAGAGAATGTCATGCATGAAAAAAAATTTAAGGTTGTGGGGGCATGCGTGAGAACAGGCTTTCCAGCATTGCTTGAATCTTTTCAGAAGTTTCATTCTGCTTCTGAACCATGTTGACAACAATGTCAATTTTGCTGTCCTGTACATCCATTCTTGCTTTCATCTTCTGATCATTCTCTTCCATCCGCTGCTGGAGACGCAAGTCATTCAGCCTTAATTCTTCCAGAGCCTGCCTGTCCAAGGCAGCTTGAGAAGGGTCAGAAGGAGGAAGCTTCTCAGAACTTTCAGCGACATCTTCTGCTGGATTTTCTTCAGCCTGAATGGTCTTGTCTTCTTCTGATGGTTGCACCTGTGCAGCTTGCTCTTTCTCAGACCAAGATTCACTGTCCAGAGGAAGCACAACTTCTTGAGGCAGCTGACTTTCAACTTCCTTCAGCAGCTTGCTGAAGTTCTGTTGAGCCTGCTCATAGTTGACGTCCTGCAGCTTGAGGGCTTCAGCACGTACCCATAGTCTGAACTGGGACCAGAGCTGATCAGAAGCAGCTGGGTCGATCATCCCCGGACAGACTTGCTTCAAAGAAGCAATCCATTGCAGCATTCCTGTTTCAAAATTCAAAATACCAGAGCCAACATCTGGTTGCTTTGGTTTGGGGATGGCAATTTTGTGTCTTAGATCAGCAAGACGTTCAAGACTTGTCAAGTCAATGAAAGTTCTGCTGGGGTTTTCAGCGGTTTTCTGAGAGGTTGTTTGTTTTGGAGGAGGGTTATCAGAATCAGAGTCAGATATTTCTATTGGAGTGGTTGGAGTTTTTGGAGGTGTTGATTCCTCTGAATATGGCAACTGGGGCCTGACAATAGTGGTTCCACATGGCAACTGGATTGCCAGCGGTGAAGGTTGAGGTGAGTGGGGGTCAAAATGATGAGGAGAAGGGGTTTCATAGTGGTGAAACTCTGTTTGTGGTGAAGGTGGATTATTTTCTGGTTGAGGAGGTGGAATCTCTGATTGCTTAGGGATCAGAGGTTCTTCTGTGAGAGGTTGTTGTTGTTGTTCTGGTTCTGGTTGATGTTGTATTTCTGGTTCAGGTTGTGGTTCTGGTTGTGGAGGAGGAATATTTGGTGGTTCAGAATTTGGTTGAGCAGAAGCATGTTCACGCTCAATATCAGCTAGCACTCTATCAAGTGCTGGTGTTGTTGAAACAGTTGGTTGTTTGGGAATCTTAGTTCTGGGTCTTCTGAGTAGTAAGGCCTCAGAAGGGTCTTCTGGTATGGTTTCATCAATGGTAGGGATTGGAATGGATATTCTGTGAGAGGTTTGAGGAGGGGCAGCAGATGTTGGAATAGTAGATGAAATTGAAATAGGGGCAGCAGATGAAATACCTCTTTTCTTTGGAGTCTGATGAGATGATCCTGCTGTTGGCGCTTTCCTCTTCTTTGTCTTCTTCTGAGTCACTTCAGGTTGGGGTTGACTCAGATCTTTGATCTTCAGCTTTGAAACTGTATCTTCTTCCTTGTATGAATCTGGATACTTGAGAAACATATCAGGTTTGGATTCCATTTCAGAAAATTTTGGGAAATCACTCAGAGGCACTCTTCTGCTGGAGATGTCAGCAGTTGAAGTAGCTCTGGGTTCCTTCTTAATATTTTCTATCAGCTTCATCTTTTTCAGGTTCTTAGCGTTCAGCGGTTTTCCAACAGTTGGTTCAATAGTGCTCAGCACTTGAGCTTCGCTCAGATACTCTATCAGCTTATTCTCTGTCAGAATATCTGATATGAGCCTTCCAAACGGTATCCAGTCCCTTTTGGTCCTTTCTTCTTCTCTTGTTTCTTTGACACTGGTCTTGAGATGGTTGAACAGGAAGTGTGCCAGATTGATCTTTACCCTCTGATCAATAAAGTAGATCAGAAATTGCTGATCCACGTTTATATAATCAGGAGAACTTGTTGGTTTCCTGTGATTGAAGCATCCAAGAACAATCTTGTCCCATACTCTGCAGTGATCCTTCAGATCCTTAATTTTGCTGCTGGGAAATCCAAGAGTGAAAATGCTGTTGGCTACCACACCTATATCAGGGCATCTATCAGCCATGTCCACACAACGGACTCCACCACCACTTTGACTGATTAACCTAGCAATGAGGTCTTCAGAAATTACTATCTTCTTTCCCATGACAGAAGAGATGACTAGATGTTTATAAATCTTGGCGTGAATCCAAAATTCCTTGACAAGCTCTGGGAATGTTGGTCCAACCAACCTATCGAAATACCTCTCCCACTTTTGAGCCCTAATTTCTTCAGTTAGGTCAAATCCATTTTCCTTCAAACTTTCAAAGTCGATGATTAACTCAGAGAGAACTTCAAGATTCTTTACCGGTGTGAGAAGAGTTCTGAGGGGCACCTGATATTGTTCAGAGGTTTCTTTCTTCTGATTGCCTGCAGAAATGCTGGAGGATGCCATTGTTCTCACTAAAGAAAGCTTTGAGAATGATTTGAGAGAAAAAGGTTTGTAGGAGATAAACTCAGAAATATGCAGAAAATACTTGAATGATTATGAGAAAGCGTAAAGAATAAGAGTGAAGGATTAATGTGCTTAAATAGAGTTTTCAAAAATTATTTTGAAAAATTAAACGCTTTTAAGAGAGAGAAAAAAAATAATGATTGCCATTTAACAGGCGTGATTACTTTTCATTAAATGCTTGCTGATTTTGGGGGATTTGAGAAAGATACTTAAAAACGGTTACCAGACATGTGTCTCAATGCACCCAATCAGCGCTTTGCCTTCTCAGAAGCGTGCACGCGTTCTGCTTCAGAGATTTGCTGATGATTAGATGACACTTGTTTGATGTAGTGATCAGCACGTCTGTATTTGAGATTAGACTCTCAGATCTTTAGACTTGCATCTGATACAATCTGCATGTTCTATCTTTCTGAAAGAAGATTGATCAGAAGTTCATAGTAAAATAATTACATTCTGAAGATAAATATATGGAATTAAAACATTTTCATTCTGGGCATACTTTCATGCTGAGATGTTTCAGAATGAAATTGAATCTATCTTCTGAAAGGGGTTTAGTAAAGATATCAGCCCATTGATGGTCTGTATCTATAAATTTCAAGTTTAAAATACCTTTCTGAATATAGTCCCTAATGAAATGATGTTTTATTTCTATATGCTTTGCTCTAGAATGTAAAATAGGATTCTTACTTAAGCAAATAGCAGAAGTATTATCACAAAGAATAGGAATGTTACTCTCAAAAATCTGGAAGTCTTCAAGCTGACTTTTCATCCAGAGCATTTGTGTGCTACATCCTGCTGCTGCTATGTACTCAGCTTCTGCTGTTGACAGAGCAATTGTTGACTGCCTTTTGCTGGACCACGAGATCAGATTTTCTCCCAGAAACTGGCAGCTTCCAGAAGTACTTTTACGTTCCACTCTGTCTCCAGCAAAATCAGCATCACAGTAGCCTACTAAGCTGTAATCACTAGATTTTTTATAAAACAAACCCAGATTAGTAGTACCTTTCAGATACTTGAAAATTCGCTTAACAGCTGTTAAGTGAGATTCTCTAGGATCTGATTGGAATCTAGCACAAATACATACGCTGAATAAGATATCAGGTCTTGAAGCTGTCAGATAAAGGAGAGAACCAATCATACCTCTGTAGACTTTCTGTTCTACACTTTTGCTTACCTCTTCTCTTTCCAGAATGCACGTGGGATGCATTGGAATCTTTGATGGCTTACATTCTGAGAGGTCAAATTTCTTCAGAAGATCTCTGATGTATTTGCTCTGATGAATGTAAGTTCCCTCTGGAGTTTGATTGATCTGAATTCCTAGAAAGAATTTCAGTTCCCCCATGAGGCTCATCTCAAATTCTGCCTGCATACACTTAGCAAATTTTCTTCCAAGAGAAGGATTAGTAGAACCAAAAATAATATCATCAACATAAATTTGACAGACTAAAATGTCACTCTTAACTGTTTTACAGAATAGAGTAGTGTCCACTTTCCCTCTGGTGAATTCATTTTCAAGCAGAAAGTTACTTAGCCTTTCATACCAAGCTCTGGAAGCTTGTTTCAGACCATACAGTGACTTTTTCAGTTTGAAAACATGTTCTGGATGTTTTGTATTTTCAAAACCTGGGGGTTGGTGAACATAAACTTCTTCTTCTATATAACCATTTAAGAATGCACTTTTGACATCCATCTGATACAGAGTGATGCCTCTATTAACAGCAAATGAAATTAAAAGTCTGATAGATTCTAACCTGGCGACTGGGGCAAAGGTTTCTGTATAGTCTATCCCCTCTTGCTGACTATAACCTTGTGCAACCAGTCGTGCCTTGTTTCGGATGACTTCACCTTGTTCATTTAGCTTGTTTCTGAACACCCATCTTGTTCCAATGACGTTGAATCCTTTTGGTCTGGGAACGAGATCCCATACGTCGTTTCTGGTGAATTGATTCAGCTCTTCTTGCATTGCCAGAATCCAGTCATTATCCAGAAGTGCTTCATCAATAGAAGAAGGTTCAATCAGAGACACAAGTCCCATAAGAGTTTCTTCAGAGTTTCTGAAGCTTGCTCTTGTTCTGATTGGATCTTCCTTTCTTCCTAGGATAGTCTCTTCTGGGTGATCCAAACTGCTTCTGGGTAATCTCTTCTGAGGTTGATCAGCAGCAGTTGTAGGATTTCTAGCATTGCTTCTTTCAGACGTTGAAGGAATGTCTGTGTTGAGAGCTTCTGATGACTTGTCTTCAGAACCTGCAAATTCAATTTCTATACCTGCAAGATTTTCATTCTGCTTTGACTTTTCAGAGTCAAGCTTGTCATCAAAACGAACACTGATTGATTCTTCCACAATCTGTGTTTTTGTATTGTATACTCTGTACCCTCTTGAGCGTTCAGAGTATCCTAACATAATACACTTCTGTGCCTTAGAATCAAACTTGTTCAAATAATTCTTTGTATTCAATATATAGCAAGTACATCCAAATGGATGAAAATACGAAATGTTGGGCTTTCTGTTCTTCCACAGTTCATATGGAGTCTTTTCCAGAATAGGTCTTATTGAGATTCTATTCTGAATGTAGCACGCTGTGTTTATTGCCTCTGCCCAGAAAGTCTTAGCAACGTTTGTCTCATTGATCATGGTTCTGGCCATTTCTTGCAATGTTCTGTTCTTTCGTTCTACAACTCCATTTTGTTCGGGAGTTCTAGGACAAGAGAAATCATGCAGAATGCCTTTGTCATTAAAGAATGACTCAAAATCTTTATTTTCAAATTCTCCACCATGATCACTTCTGACTTTAACGATTCTAAGATCTTTTTCATTCTGAACTTGGTTACAGAAGGTAACAAACACAGAGTGTGACTCGTCCTTGTGTCTTAAGAACTTTACCCATGTCCATCTGCTATAGTCATCTACGATTACTAACCCATACTTCTTGCCACTGACTGAAGCAGTTTTAACTGGTCCAAATAAGTCAATGTGCAGAAGTTCTAATGGCTTAGAGGTAGAAACAACATTTTTGGATTTAAAAGAAGGTTTTGCAAATTTGCCTTTCTGACATGCTTCACACAGAGCATCTGAATTGAACTTCAGATTAGGAAGTCCTCTGACCAGATTGAGTTTGTTAATCTGAGATATTCTTCTCATACTAACATGCCCCAATCTTCTGTGCCAGATCCACTGCTCGTTGTTAACAGACAGAAGACATTTTACGTTCTGACTCTTTAGTTCATAAAGTTTGATTTTGTAAATGTTGTTTTTCCTCTTTCCATTAAACAGGATAGTCCCATCTTTCTGACTAACAGCTTTACATGATTTTTGATTAAAGATTATATCATAACCGTTATCACTTAATTGACTTATGGATAACAGATTATGCATCAATCCATCTACAAGCAGAACATTATTAATAGAGGGAAGATTTCCATTACCTACAGTTCCAGAGCCAATTATCTTTCCCCTCTGATTGCCTCCAAAGCCAACGTGGCCTCCAGGCTTAAGTTCCAGGCTTTGGAACATATGCCTTCTTCCCGTCATGTGTCGTGAGCAGCCAGAGTCCAGGTACCATGACTGGTGTTTCTGACTTGCTGCTAAAGATATCTGCAACATGTATTATTTTATCCTTAGGTACCCAGATCTTCTTGGGTCCTGATTTGTTAGTTTTACCAAAACTCTGGTTGAATTTTGGTTTCACAGAGTGCTTACTGCTAGTATATTTGATGTCATGTGTGTGACCATACACAAAGTGTGAATTTAGAGAAGTGTGTTTAATGGTTAAATCCATGACATTCTTAGGTGTAGGAACCTTACCTAGGTATCCTATTCCTTTCCTGCCGTTTCTGCTAACCCCATAGATCATTGAAGCCATTCTGCTTCTATATATGCTTTTAGCAAGGAACTTCTGGAAACTGTGATCATACTCCTTGATGATCTCATCAGCGTTGCTGGGAGTTTCAGAAATTGGTTCCTTCTGAGAGTTTTGTAAAGAGTTTTCTAATTTTGAAATTTTATCTCTCAGCTCAGAGTTTTCCAATTTGAGACTCTCAGACTTATTAGAGTCAGATTCAAGATTCCTTTTCAGGTCTCTGAATTTAGCTCTAATCTGCTGATAACGTTCCAGAATTTCATTGAGGCTTTCAGCAAGTTCAGCCTTTGTAAAATTAACAGCGAAGTTAGGGAATACCTCTTCTGTGTCTGATTCTGAGTCTGATTCAGAAGCTTCACTATCATCTGGAATGTTAGCCATGAGCGCTATGTTTGCCCTTTCATCATCTGATTCTGAGTCAGCTTCAGATGAGTCAGAGTCATCCCATGTGGCCATGAGACTTTTCTTCTTCTCTCTTCCAAACTTCTTTTTGGGCTTTTCCCTCTGAAGCTTTGGGCAGTCACTCTTGTAGTGTCCTTGCTCATTGCACTCGTAGCAGATGATGTCTTTTGTGTTTGGCTTCTTGCTACCGGAGGAGCCTTCAGATCTTCTGTATCCAGAGGAAGAATCTGTCCTTCTGTATCTGGAAGAAGACTCGTTCTGATCAGATCTTCTGGGATTCCTGAACTTCCTTTGTCTTTGCTTCCACAGTTGATTTACTCTTCTGGAGAGAAGGGAAAGTTCGTCTTCTTCTGATGAGGATCCATCAGATGTTTCTTCAACTGCCTGCAAAACTTTAGATTCAGATTTTCTGTTAGATTTTAAAGCTAAAGGCTTACCTTGCTTCTGAGGCTCATCAGCTTCTAGCTCTATCTCATGACTTCTGAGGGAGCTTATAAGTTCCTCCAGAGTGATTTTGTTGAGATCTTTCGCTAGCTTCAGAGCAGTAACCATAGGCCTCCACTGCTTGGGTAAACTTCTGATTATCTTCTTGACATGGTCAGCAGTAGAGTATCCTTTGTCCAGAACTTTGAGACCAGCTAGCAGAATCTGGAATCTAGAGAACATAGTTTCAATGGATTCAGATTCTTCCATTTTGAACGCCTCATACTTCTGGATGAGCGCCAGAGCTTTTGTTTCTTTGACTTGAACGTTGCCCTCATGCGTCATTCTGAGAGAATCAAAGATGTTCTTAGCTGTGTCTCTGTTGGAGATCTTTTCATACTCAGTATAAGAGATGGCACTGAGGAGGATGGTTATGGCCTTATGGTGATTCTTGAAATCACGCTTTTGTTGATCAGTCATTGATTTTCTATCAATCTTCTGACCAGTTGCATTCACAGGGTGCGTGTATCCATCTGTCACCATATCCCACAGATCAGCATCATGTGCTAGAAAGAAGCTTTCAATTCTGTCTTTCCAGTAATCAAAGTTTTCTCCATCAAAAACTGGAGGTTTGCCGCTGAATCTGTCTCTGTCCTCATTGTTGTCATTGCTGAAATGAGAGTTGTTTCCTGCCATTGTGTTTTTCTGACGCTGGATCTTGTACTGACACGGTTAAGTGTTTTAGCTCAGAACCAGGCGCTCTGATACCAATTGAAGGGGTGAAAAACACAAGAAGGGGGGGTTGAATTGTAAAACTGAAATCTTAAAGCAATTGACAAGATATTTTTATCCTGGTTCGTTTGATCTCAAACTACTCCAGTCCACCCGTCAAGGTGATTTCGCCTCTCTCCAACGAGGTCTTAATTCACTATATTCAACTGAATATTACAGACTGCTTTAACAACTGCTAAAGCCTTCTTGATTCAAACCACAATCCGGTTTGTCAAGGCAACACTTTCTTACAAAGGTACAAAACAAATGTGTGTGAATGTTTTCTACAAAACTTTATCACAACTGTGATGTATACACAAATGAAGCTTAGAAACTTAGATTGCTAAACACTAATGGAGTATCAGAGTTTGTGGTTTAGCAAAACTGGTAGATGAAGATTATTGTTCAGCTTTGTGCGTGTAGAGAATTGGAGAGCATTAGCCATTATAATCTTCGAAGCCTTGTTTATATAGCACTTGAGAAGATGAACGTTGAATGCAATATTCTTAATTCAATGCTAATAACAAGCTTTCCTTTTTGAGCAGATCTTGTCTAGAATGATGCCGTTGGAATTAATTAGCGTTCAATGCACAGTACCGTTGCTTCTTCAATGCACGTTCTGGCTTGGCTCATTCTGATTCTGCTTCGCTGCTGATGAACTATTGTTTTTGTATCAGAGTGTTTACGCGCAGTTCTGTTCATCAAGCTTCAGCATGTACGTGAGTTGATCATCTGATCTTGACATTCTGATTCAGCAACTTCTGATGCTGGTGTATGAAATCAAATTCTGATGCTGAAGAAGTGATCTTGCTTATTTTAATCAGCGTATCTGCAAGTCAGAGCATAGTAACTTTAGGCAGCATATAGTTCAAACATGACACATATAAATACTATATCTTTTCACTTTGTTATCATCAAAACTCAAATATAGGGTAGTAGATTCAAACATTGTTCTAACACAATCTAGTGAATTTGAAATAAGCTCCAAAGAACCCTAACACAACCTCTCCTCACTATCATCCTAATGCCCGTTGTGCATACCATTCTGAGAGTCCCGACCATGACACTAACAACTGTTGGGCCCTGAAAAACAAAGTACAAGACCTTCTTAAAGCCAAAGAGATTGAATTCGACGCGCCAGAAATTCCCAATGTAATCACTACCCTTATGCCCAAGCACTGTCGTGATGTCAATGCCATTAAAGAAGATATGTTTGTTACCTCAGTTGATGAAATTGTGACCCCACTCCTAACTATCAAAAAGAATTTTTTGAATGCTGGTGTATTCCCAGGCTGTGATAAAAGCTGTCATTTCTGTTTATCCTCACCAACCAGCTGTTCATTGTTAAAAGCAGGCGTTCAATGCCTAATAGATAACAAGGAGATTTTGTTCGAGAAGACTTCAATTCCAACTATTTTCTATAATGATGTTTCCATCATGAACATTTCCGAAAATTCTTCCAGGGTCTCCACCAAAAGACCCGTTAGAATTAAATCAGTTTCTAAAGTAGCTTCGTTGATAATTACAATGCCTGGACCAATCCCGTATTCGTCAGACAAAACCGTCCCATGGAATTATAGAGGTGATGTCTATTACCACGGTATCAAGCAATATTGGTTAGCTGCTAAAGATTCAAGTTTTGAGAAAGATGACTCTGATATCAGTAACATTGCAGGAACTAGCAAGATTACCCAAAGTGGAAGGGTATTCTCTCCAAAAATTACTCCTCCAAAAGCTATATTTAGACCCGTAATCATTCATGTTGTTGTTGCTCCTCCAAAGGCTATTCCCAATCCTACAATCATCTCTGCTAATACTCATGTCGACAAAACTGTTACAATCCCTGTTATCACCCCTACTAACATTCCTGCTGCCGAGTCAACCGAGACTCGAGGTAAAGGTATTCTGGTTGAGCTTGTCCGGACGAAGGCCCAATCAGTAGCTATCCCTAAGATCTCCCGAAAAGAGATGGAGGAAATTCTAAAGATCATAAAAAGAAGCGACTACAACGTAGTCGAGCAACTAGGGAAAACTCCATCAAAAATTTTTATGCTGCCTTTATTATTATGTTCCAAGGCTCATGCAAAGGCCTTGGTAAAGTTCCTTAAAACTGCCCATGTACCCCAAGAAACATCTTCCGATCAGTTCCAAGACTGCGTAGCCAACTTGACCGCAGATAATGGTTTAGGTTTTTCGGATGCTAATTTAACGCCAAGGGGGAGGAAGCATAATGAGGCATTGCATGTATCAGTCGAATGTAGGGGCACGATTGTGATACGGTGGGAAGAACTGATTATTTTTGGAATGCTGGTTTGCGTTTTGCGTTTGTTTTTGCAAAATGTCGCGGTAAGCAAGAGTCGCCACCGACTTTTATTTTATCCAACAAGGAAAGGAAAAAAGCACATAAAATATCCTTTTTTGAGATTTTCTGAGTACGGGGGGTAGATTATAGAAAGGGAAGGTATAAGCACCCTTTCTATCCATAGTTATCTACGGGCTCTTAGGTACTTGCCCATCATTTTCAAAATGTTCTCTTTGGGCTTGTGGGTTTGAAAAGTTTTTGTTTTTAACTTCGATTTAACTCTTGCTTCTATCCTCAAGAGTGTAATGAAGTATTTTTGAAAACTTTGTTAGTAAAAGTGTGTAAGTGTGAAAAAGTTTTGTTTTGGATGAGCAAGTATCTAAGAACTATCTACCTACTCAAAAAAGGAATCATTCTATGCTAATTTCCTTTAGACAATGTTATCCCACTATTAATGAGTAGGTAGCACCGTCGTTGGATTTTGAGGGTCAATTCGAAAGAGGGACATACGATCACCAAAGCAATGTTAGGACGCCTTAGCGGTAACCCTAATGTCTTAGATCATTTGTTTGAGGCAACAATATATGAGGCAACCATTTCGAGGCAACTACGATCTTTTTAGACAAGAGGACAACCTCTAAAACGACCTATGCTTAATGACCGTGTATGAAGGCAACCAAGTGGGGTGTACCCTAAGAGTGCGCATGTGCGAGTGTGTCGTTTTCAGTTATTTTTATCTTTGCACATGTTAAGGGTGATCTAATTTGATTTTAAGATTAAGCATTCATTCTTGTCATGCAAACCCTATTACCAAACATCTAACAGTTGTATAATTTGCAGAATTAAAATGCGGAAATTAAATTACAAGGCGTTGGGTATTTACATCGCCAAAAGCAACCCTTTGAAAATAAAATAAAGCGGTAAAATAAATAAAATGTCCTAATTATCTATTACAAACCGGGAGCAGATACATTAATTGGATAAAGAAAAATAAAGCGCGACGCGAAATTAAATCGATGCGAAATTTAGGGTTTTGACCCTTTTGAAAGAAAATGTTTTTGGTTGTTTTTATTTTTAAGAAAAGGAATTAAAACCTAAAAAGTAAATGCTAAATTAAATATTAAATTAATTAATTCATGAAAAAATAATTAATGACATATTTTTGGAATTTTTGTTAATTTAAGAAAGATATTAAAATGATTAAATTATGTTAAAACCTAATTAATTATAATCGATTTTATTTATTTACAAAAATAAATTAAAGCTATTCTAGAATTAAAAACCTAATTAATTAATTAAAATTTATTAAAGAAAAATAAAATTCTGAATTTTAATTGGACATATATGTATTTTTGTGATTTTTTGATAAAAAAGGAAATTTGTTATTGGTGAGAAATTAATTAAATAAAAATAAAGTAATTAAATAAATAAACAAAATATAAAGAAAAGAGTGAAAATGGGCCTGTTTGGAGGGTGTAGAAAGCAAAGATATTGGCCCAAATATGCTGATCCATGTGGACTTTTTGCAATCCAGTGCATAGGCGTTGAATGGCTTATGGTGTGCCTTCAAGGATTGGCCACCAGATCTGGCCATCTGGCCATCTGGCACCTGGATGAGGGATGAACATGGTGGAACTCCTGGCCTAGGCGCATATGGGATTACCTGAAAACAAATAAGAAAATGCAACTTGCTGGAGGCAGGGATCGAACCCCTGACCTCCAGCCTTGAGAGCCTTAAGCGCCGAGGTGTCTACCACTGGGATGCGTTGTTTCATTTGTTATAATAATAATAACATAATGCAATATATAAAAACAAAAATCAATTGCCAGAAATAAAAAAAAACGCGCGTTATTTGAATGGTCCAATGATGGCGTGACACGCCTCCATCTCCTTCATTGAACCGTTGCTAAAAGTTCCAGGGTTTATACCTACGGACAGAGGTTCGTCACTACAAACCAGACATCTCTAAAATCCTGTACAGGCCATATAAACGCATTCTAAGAACACGGTTGCGTTCGTCTCAACTTGTTGATCACAACCATAGCCATCATCATGGCCAATTTTTCCTGAAACGAAAAACCCCAAAAACAAGAACCAAACCCTAGCAATGGTGGATCTCCATATAGGTCAGTTAAATGAAATTGATTAATGTAAAAAGTTTGCAAATAACATGGTGATCACAAATATGCAGTTATTTCGTATTAACAATGCTTAATTTATGAAATATGAAATCAAGAACAGGGCGGTTTTGTGGACCACTTACAACGCTCTAGGAAGCTTGAAAACGCGTGGTTTGGATTGGTTTCGCTTGTGGAGATGGCCAGGAAGAGATTGGGACAAGTCTCAAGTCTTGAAATTACCTATAGGGTTGATTTCAAAGTCACACTTTTTTCTGGTTTTTCCAAATTTGGTTTTGCCTCTATGCTTTACCTCTAACCCTAATTCTTGTGTCTCTCACCTCCTTATGTATTGTACAATACATTAGGTATGCATTCCTTGTCCAAATCTCCCTATATCAATGCTCTTGATGTGGATTTGATTTGCTTTTACAAACTTTCCAAATTGGCTTGATTTCAATCTTTTTGTGTATAATTGCTTTGATACGAGTTTTATGTGATGCAAGTTGTCCATTGAAACCTATAATCATCAAAAGATCTTTGGTTATCAATATTTTTGATTTTACGTGATTTTATTTGATTAAAAATGAATTAATTCAAATAAAAATCAAATTAAATAATAAAAATATAATATGAACACATGGACAAGGCTAGAGCACGTGGACAATAATGCAAACTCAAAACAAGTGAAAAAGAATGGGCCCATTTGGCAAAATTTGGAGTTTTGGGGATAGTTGACTTTTGGCAATTTTGCAAAAAAGTCCAACTTCAACAATGCATAACTTCTTCAATTTTGAACTTTTGGAGGTTTTCTTTGACTTTTTAGAAAGCTTGATATGTCCTCTAATCAACCCTTTTGGTCTCATATCAATTTTATATTCCATGCTCAAGTTAGAAGCTTTGACAAAAAGGTGTTTTTGTTGACTTTCAAAAATGACCTATAATGTCCAAATTCATAACTTCTTGTGAGTACACATTCTGATCTTGGGATATGAAGATGGATTGTAGGGAATTGCATCCTCTTTAAAATGAGCTTTTTATGGGTCATTTCTCATAAAGTATGAGAAAGTTATGCTTGGTCAAAGTTGAGTTGACTTTTCTTGCAAAACCCTAATTTTGCAACTTTTGAATCTTGATGAATTATGAGCAATCCTTGATGAATCATGATCAACCCTTGATCAAATGATGAAATATACTTCAAAATGAGAATGTTGTCAAAAAGTCTTGAAGTTTGATTGTATTTGGGTCATAGTTGACTTTTGCCTTAGCATAGTCGATTTTTGGACCTTTGAGCAATTGACTGAGCAAACTTCCTCTGCCAGGCTTGAAACTTGACATGGATGATCTTGAAAACATATTAGGACATTGGGGAGAACTTGAGGTCATTTGGACTCAAGGATCTTGATGCAACACAAAACCCTAATTTGGGGTAGATTGCCTTAGGAGAGAGCTTGTCTGACCAACTCTTAGACTACTTTGAGCAACTTGGAGATTTTTCTAGAAATGTTTTGAGAAATATGGGAGGGAAAATGTTGGGGTACAACAGATTCCCCTGTTCAATCTTATTAAACCTGAGGATGTAGATTGGCTTTCATGCCTTTCGTGATCTGAAGGTGGAAGATGATTGAACACTAGAGTGCCCAGAAATTTGTACTCGCATGAAGTGGTATATGCCTTGTGATGTAGGAAATGGGCTTACAGATGCCATTTGGAGATTGCTGACGAGGGGATGGGCTTAAATATTCCATCTGAAGGAGTGTCGATCGCATAAGAGATTCCTTAGCGAGAGCTTGTATACCTGTTGTTTGAGGAAGATTCCGCTGGGGAAGTCTGATCTTTGTTGAGATTTAGGAACTTGCCCGTAATTCAACTGAGGTGTCGAGATTTAGGAACTTGCCCGTAATTCAACTAAGGGGAAACATCTTCTTCGAGATTTAAGAACTCGCCCGTAATTCAACTGAGAAAACTTCTCTGATGAGATTTAGGAACTTGTCTGTAATTCAACGGAGGAACACTTTTGTCGAGATTTAGGAACTCGCCTGTACTTCAACTGAGAAAACATCTATGTTGAGATTTAAGAACTTGTCCGTAATTCAACTAGGGGGAAACATCTTCATCGATATTTAAGAACTCGCTCGTAATTCAACTGAGAAAACTTCTCTGTTGAGATTTAGGAACTCGTCTGTAATTCCAAGGAGGAACTTTGTCGAGATTTAGGACTTTGTCTGTAATTCAACTGAGAAAAACATCTCTACTGAGATTTAAGAACTTATCAGTAATTCGACTGGGGGGAAACATCTTCGTCGAGATTTAAGAACTCGCCCATAATTTAACTGAGAAAAACTTCTCTGATGAGATTTAGGAACTCGTCTGTAATTCAACGGAAGAACTTTGTCGAGATTTAGGACTTTGTCTGTAATTCAACTGAGAAAATATCTCTGCTGAGATTTAAGAACTTGTCAGTAATTCGACTTGGGGAAACATCTTCGTCGAGATTTAAGAACTCGCCCATAATTCAACTGAGAAAAACTTCTCTACTGAGATTTAGGAACTCGTCTGTAATTCAACGGAGGAACTTTGTCGAGATTTAGGACTTTGTCTGTAATTCAACTGAGAAAACATCTCTGCTGAGATTTAAGAACTTGTCAGTAATTCGACTAGGGGGAAACATCTTCATCGAGATTTAAGAACTCGCTCGTAATTCAACTGAGAAATCTTCTCTGCTGAGATTTAGGAACTTGTATGTACTTCAATTGAGGAACTTTGTCGATATTTAGGACCTTGTCTGTAATTCAACTGAGAAAAACATCTCTGCTGAGATTTAAGAACTTGTCAGTAATTCGACTGAGGTAAAAGCTTCATAGCTTTGAATTTTGTGAGAATTTAACCGCACCCTTCCTGAAAGGTAAAGGTTAGTTGTATGTAATGCATGATATGTATCAGGCAATGATGTTCTCAAAATAAATGAGATTGTGTTGTATGATGCGTATATGCATGTGTCATGATGTATGGAAATGTAATGTTTTTAGCTGGGGAAAATAAATCCCGGATAGCTGCTGGAGAAAAGAGATGAATTCTTTGTTTCTGCTGGGGATAGTGAATGAAGATGATTGTGAGAATAAACCTGCAGGAGAGGATAACTTTGCTGGGGAATAAACTGATGAGGAGGTTACTCTATGGGGAAGAGATGCTTTGTAGAGGATTCCGCTGATAAATTTCGCTGGGGATGAATTACCGTTGCTGGTGATGATAAAATCCTATTGGAGATTGAATTCCTGTTTGTGAAAGACATGAACTCCGCTGGGGATGATCTTTCAGTTGCGACTTCACTGGGGATAACCTTCTAGGCTCTACTGGGGATGATTCTCCACACTCCTCTAGGGAAACTTTTTCAGACTGCGCTAGGGAGAATTTTCAAACTCCTCTGGGGATATTTTATACTCCGCCGGGGATGATAATACTTTTCAGTGCTGATGGTAGATAAACTCTGCTTGGGGAGAATATCACTGATTCGTTCGCGATTGCGAGTCTCAGTTGGGGAGAGTAAACATCAATGTCTTTTCTTACTCTGTTGGGAGTGAATGCTCCTTAGCCATATTCTTCAGCTAAATTCACCTTTGTACCTGGTGGACAGAGCACTTGCACAGTTTGGACATTTCTCATTTGCCCCTGTTTCTGATATTACAAGTAATGGTCTTTTGTTTCGCATGTAAATATTTATGAGCAGCAATTAATGTCAAATGCATATATCAAAAATGAACATTGGACGTTCTTTGCAAAACAAAACAGAAAAAGGAAAAACAGTTTGAAATTCTCTCTGAAAATGAATTGTATTGATTTTGAAGTTAGGCCTGTAAGTAGGCGTTTTTGTACAAGAGGCTGGCGTCCTAGTAATAGAACGCCGCCGAACAAATATATTTTATACAATTTGTAATAAACAAAGAAAAAGAGAGCCATGTGAATAATCCCATTGGGTTCCAACTCTTCTATTTCCCTTATGTCCTCGAGCATCTCATTACTTTGCTACTTGGTTGAAGGTAGATCAGATTGATTAGTGCCGTCCGAGCTTGATAGTCGATACCGAAGTCTGGTTGCAAGGTGATCCAATGAGAAATAGTGTTACGCTTTGATCCCTAATTTTTGCCTGGACCGCCCTTTCGGTTTTTCAGTCCACCGGGATACCCTTTTTGCCCAAGACACCTTTTCAGGTTTTCGACTTGCCGGGTGTACAGTTTTTTTCATTTTCATCCCTTATTTTTGCCCGAACCCTTTTGGTTCACCGGGAAGCCCTTATTTTTTCCTATGCCAGTCAACCTAGCGGGTCTTTGTTTATGCGTAGTATCTTTTCACTATGTCTGTATTGACGGGGTGAGGAAGGTCGTCACCATCCATGGTGGTTAGAATCATAGCTCCTCTTGAGAAAATGTTCTTAACCATAAATGGCCCTTCGTAAGTAGGGGTCCATTTGCCCCTGGGATCACCTTGAGGTAAGATAATGCGCTTGATCACCAGATCCCCAACTTGATACTCTTGTCGTCTAACTTTCTTGTTAAATGCCTTGATCATCCGCTTTTGATACGTCTGACCATGACAAATAGCAGTAAGTCTCTTTTCGTCGATTAAGTTCAACTGATCAAGCCGGGTCTGAATCCAGTCATCTTCGCTCAAGCCTGCGTCCTTCATAATCTGAAGAGAGGGTATCTGAACTTCAATAGGCAAGACTACCTCCATACCATAAACCAAGGAATAGGGTGCTGCCCTTGTTGACGTCTGCGCTGAGGTACGATACCCATGAAGAGAAAAAGGTAACATCTCGTGCCAATCTTTATATGTCACCGTCATGTTCTGCACGATCTTCTTAATGTTCTTATTAGCCGCTTCTACAACCCCATTCATCTTTGGCCGGTAGGGAGAAGAGTTGTGATGTTGTATCTTGAACTGCTTGTAGAGTTCGGTGATCATCTTATACTTGAGATTTGTACCATTGTCCTTAATGATCCTCTCTGGTACACTATATCGACAGATCAGATTATGCCGAATGAACCGTGCCACGACGTTCTTGGTCACTGTAGCAAAGGAAGCTGCTTTAACCCACTTCGTAAAGTAATCAATAGCTACCAGGATGAAACGATGCCCGTTGGACGCAGTAGGTATGATCTCTCCGATCATGTCGATGCCCCACATTGCAAAAGGCCAAGGAGCTGTCAGAATGTTCAGAGGAACTGGAGGTATGTGCACTTTATCAGCATAGACTTGGAACTTGTGACAGGTCCGAGAATGCTGATAACAGTCGGCTTCCATGGTGGACCAATAATATCCTACCCGTAGGATCTTCTTTGCCATAGTGTGTCCACTGGAATGAGTTCTGAAAGTACCTTCATGTAACTCTATCATGATCCTTTCCGCTTCGTTCTTATCCACATAACGCAGTAAGGTCGAATCATGGTTACGCTTGTAAAGAATGCCATTGCTGATGAAGAACTTCGCCACGAACCTCCTCAGAAACCTCTTATCATTAACGGATGCGCCCTCAGGGTACTCTTGAGCTTCAAGATACCTCTTTACCTCATGAAACCAGGGTTTATCCGTTATCTCTTCAGTCTTAATATCACAGCAATGTGCAGGTTCGTCCAACCTTTCAATGGTAATCCGGGGAGCTTCGTTGTCCCAATTGACTTTGAACATAGAAGACATTGTAGCTAGCGCGTCCGCCAACTGATTCTCCTCTCTTGGGAAGTGTTCAAAGGTTATCTCCTTGAAGTGGGGAAGCAACGTCAAAACATACTCCTTGTAAGGAATAAGATTTGGGTGTTTCATATCCCACTCGCCTTTGATCTGACTGATCACGAGAGCGGAATCTCCGAAGACACTCAGAAACTTAACCCTTAGGTCAATTGTTGCTCGAAGACCTATAATGCATGCTTTATACTCCGCCATGTTGTTGGTGCAGTTGAAACATAGTCGGGCGGTAAATGGAGTATGAGAGCCTTTAGGAGATATGATCACGGCGCCAATGCCATTACCCAAAGCGTTTGAAGCTCCATCAAAGTACATAGACCATCAGGATCCTTCCTTATGTCCTTCGTCCGGTCCAGGTGTCTCACAGTCAGTCACTATCATGATATTCTCATCCGGAAATTCAAAGTTCATAGACTGGTAATCGTCCACTGCCTGATGTGCCAAATGGTCTGCCAATACACTTCCCTTGATTGCTTTTTGGGTCGTGTACTGGATGTCATACTCAGTCAAGATCATCTGCCATCTTGCTATTCTTCCAGACAAGGCAGGCTTTTCGAAGATATACTTGATTGGATCCATCTTTGATATCAATAGAGTAGTGTGAGTCAACATATATTGTCTCAACCGGCGAGCAGCCCATTCCAAAGCGCAGCAAGTTTTCTCGAGCAACGAGTATCGGGTCTCGCAGTCGGTAAACTTTTTGCTAAGGTAGTAAATAGCATGCTCTTTTCGGCCAGACTCGTCATGCTGCCCCAGCACACACCCCATTGAATTGTCGAGTACTGTCAAGTATAAGATCAGAGGTCTCCCCTCAACTGGAGGCATCAGAATAGGTGGCTCTTGGAGATAATCTTTGATCCTTTCGAAAGCGGCTTGACATTCATCGTTCCATCTTACCACTTGATCTTTCTTTAGTAACTTGAAGATTGGCTCACAAGTAGTAGTCAGGTGTGAGATGAATCGGGCAATATAGTTCCATCGTCCTAAAAAGCCTCTGACTTATTTTTCTATTCGGGGAGCTGGCATTTCCTGTATAGCCTTCACCTTTGCAGGATCCACTTGAATACCTTTATCACTTACGATGAAACCCAGCAGCTTACCAGATCTCACCTCGAAGGTGCACTTGTTCGGGTTTAACCTCAGCTTGTACAACTTCAACCTGTCAAACAGCTTCTGAAGATGGTCCAGATGTTCTTCTTCAGTCTGGGATCTTGCAATCATGTCATCAACGTATACCTCAATCTCATGATGGATCATGTCGTGGAACAAAGCGACCATGGTGCGCTGATACGTTGCCCCAACATTCTTCAATCCGAAAGGCATGACCTTGTAGCAAAAGGTACCCCATTGAGTAACAAAGGTTGTCTTCTCCATATCCTTGGGAGCCATTTTAATCTGATTGTAACCGGAGAAACCATCCATAAAGGAGAAGACCTTATGCTGAGCGGTGTTGTCAACCAGAACGTCGATATGAGGTAGAGGGAAATCATCCTTGGGGCTTGCCCTGTTCAAATCCCTATAATCAACACACATTCGAGCCTTACCATCCTTCTTCGGCACTGGAACCACATTGGCCACCCATTGTGGGTAAGAAGTAACTGCTAGAAAACCAGTGTCAAACTGTTTCATCACTTCAGCCTTGATTTTCTCAGACATCTCTGGGCGCATTCGGCGGACTTTCTGTTTCACTGGAGGACAGTCTTCCTTGGTAGGCAATTGGTGAACCACAATATCGGTATCCAACCCAGGCATATCTTCATAAGACCAGGCAAAGATCTCAACATAGTCACACAGCATCTGAATCAACTGTTGCTTAACACTAGCTTCCAGATTTTCACCAATCTTGACCTCTTTCTTGTCTACCTCTGTACCCAGATTTACTGTTTCCACTGGCTCTTCATGCGGCTGTATGGCCCTCTCTTCCTGAAGTAACAGTCTAGCAAGTTCACCAGGCACTTCGCAATCATCTTCACCTTCGTCCCCGACTTGGCTGATCGGACTTTCGAAGTCATAACCGGCAGTAGCAGAGTCGTTATCAGTGGGATCCAGAGTGGATGTAGACATGTATATGTGAGTGTGTGTAAAATAGCTATTTTGCAAGATAAAGGAAAAACAAAGAGCGCAAAATTTTAAATGCAAGAAACGTCCAATTCTTTTATTAATGATATATGGAGATGACAAATATCAAGCCCTCACAAACAAAACCACGGTGCCTCGGGTAAGACATCAGGCCATAAAAGTTTAAAATTGTTTGTTACAATTTCAAAACAAAAGTCTCATTACTGGGTAATAAAAGAAATTGGGACGAAGTCCTTTGCCGTCAAATTGCTTAGTCCTCTATCAGTAGTCGGGTAGATCCAACTGTCGAACTCAGATTCTTCATCGCTGTCTTCAATGGCATTCACTCCTGAATTGCTGATAAACAGGGGAGGTCCTCCGATCCGTGCATGATGAACAACCCTTTGAGCTTCTTTCTCAACAACAGCCCGGGCATCCTTGAAGGAAGCCATCTTCATTGGAGGATCTTCAACAACAATTTCAGTTGATGCCAGCGTCTAAGGAACCTCTTCAAAATGTTGAAACAGGGTCTCAATGAACTCCTCATCCATCTCTACATATTGGAAAGAGTTAAGGTGGCTCACCATGTACTCCTCTTCTCCTCGCACTGTAATAATTTTCCCCTTCACTGGGTATTTCAGCATCTGGTGAAGCGTAGAAGTTACTGCCCCAGCTTTGTGGATCCACTGGCGACCCAACAAACAAGAATAAGATGGCCGAATGTCCATCACATAGAATGTAGACGTGAAAATATGAGAACCAACCTTAACTGGAATATTCACTTCTCCATGTACCATCCTCTTGGACCCATCAAAGGCCTTGACCACAATGTTACTTGGTTTCAACTCCAACCCTTCACAGTCTAATCGGTCTAACACTTTCTTGGGTAAAACATTCAACGAGGATCTGATATCCACCAATACATGAGATAGAGTAGTGCCCCTGTGTTGTACCCCAAAATTTTCCCTCCCATATTCTTCAAGATTTGCCAAGATCAATCTCCAGATGATTCAAAATCACTCAAGGGTTGCATAGTCCAATTGCCTCCTAACACAGTCAAAAATTAGGGTTTTGGTTCTTGCAAAGAAATTGAGGTTTCCAAGGGTCCAATCAAGTCCCACATGCCCATATACATTGTCAAGCATCCATATGTCAAGTTTCAAGACTCACAGCATCAAGTTGCACAGTCAAAAACCCTAATTGCTCCACAGTCAACTGCAGGGGCAAAATGGTCATTTGACAGTCAAAAGTCAAAAATTTTGGTCAACATCTTATTTTGAAGCCACAAACATCATTTGATCAATGCTTGATCATGATTCTCAAAGCATGGCTCAAAAAGTCTCAAGATGCAAAAGTTTCTATTTTTGGACATTTGAAAAAGTCAACTGCAAATTGACCAAGGCATAACTTCCTCATGGTTTATCAGAAAAATCTCATCCAAAGCTAATTTTGAAGAGGATGACATTTCCTACAACTCATCTTCACATTTCAAGTCCAAGAAATGCTCTCACAAAAAGTTATCAATTTCAACATTATAGGTCATTTTCAAAAGTCAACAAAAAGGCACTTTAAGTCAAAGACCATAACTTGAGATTGGTAAATCAAAATGACATGGGACCAAAGGCATTGGTTAGAGGACTTCAAGACCTTTCCAAAACGTCCAAGAACATGATCATAGCTTCAAAATTGAGCAAGATATGCCTTGGAGAAGTTGGGAAATTTTTGGGAACTTTGAAAAGTCAACTTTGCTTCAAAAGCTTCAAAAATGCTAATGGGCCTCAAATTCTTCCTTGAATCATTACCCAAAGCCTATGCACGACCCATTGAGCTAAAAATGATTTATTTTCTTATTTTTAATTAATTAATTGAATTTTTATTCTCATTAATTCATTTAATTAGATTTAATTATGAGAAAAATATCAAATAATGGTTTTAAATCTTTTTTGTGCAGCAAATATGTTCATTATATGCAAAAGATTTTGTGCATCATCTCAAGGAGACAAGATCATCCATATTTGGCAAGATTTGCATGGAAAAAAGATTGAAAAAGATATGAAAAAAATCAAATATTGAAATCATTAATTCATGGATCTTTGGGCTGGTTTCTTGACCTAATTTCATTCATATACTTATGCAAGACCTAACCTAATGCAAGCAGACACTAAAAAGCTGCTGAAAGCACATATTGAATTTGCAATTTTCTCATAAAAAGCTTGAAACTGATTTCATAGGGAGAGGACAATTCAAGGCCTAAAAACGATTCTAACATATTGCTGGACCCTCCAGGAATCGATTAGCATCAAGAACCAATCCAAACACGTGAGGAATTGAAGAATACATGCCATACGATTTGTCTTGTTTTTCAAATTCGCATAGCATGATTCATGTGCTTTTAATTGGTTTTCTTGTTTGATTTACACTAATAGGTACCTCCTGAAGCGATTGGCATAGGTTAATTGACCCAACTCTGCCTGAATCCAAATCTGCCATTAAAGGATATTAGGTTTTCAGAACGTCCCAATTAGGGCTTTCCTGGTATGGAAAAATTAGACCACCTAACCTAGATGGATAGAATCGTTGCAGCAAGACGAATCCAATGAACTATCTGCGCCCTTTTTATATTTATCCCTCTTCTAATCGCTATTTTTGCAGTTTCCATTTAGTGGGGGTTTAAAACCCTCGCTATTTGCTTTATGTTTACAGAGAAAACGAAGAAGAAGCCTGGCGTGTCATCTTCTGGTTGGACCGTTCAAATATTCAGCGCGCTTTTTGTTTTATACCACTAATGTTGTTTCTTCTTATATAATCAATATTTTCCACTAACATTACAAACGCGCTTCACAGCTCACTTGGCAAGGGATATACTTGGTAAACGCTGGGACCTGGGTTCGATTCCCAGGTCCCCCACATATTTCATAATTTTTCCCCTAATGCCTTCCAGTGCAGCGTATTCTTCAACGTCTCACCATACATCCTCACGCATGGCTTGCCAAGTGGCTTGGATGATCAATCTGAAGGTCACTGAATGAGATCCAGGGTGTGGCGCAGTCAACCAACGTGCATCCAAGCATGGAAAGTCAAACAAGGCTTTGTTCTAAGTGGGCCTGAATTTCTTACAAGCACCTCCCTTTGGGGCCTGAAACCCCCTGGTTTGCAATCTTTTAATTTTCTTTTCTTTTCAATTTTAATTCTTTTTAAATTGTTTTAATTTGTTTTTGATTGTTTTCTTTAATTTCATAAAATAATTTTCTATAAAAAAATCAGAAACCAAAAATTGTAATATATTTAATTATATTTAATTTCACCATTAAAATGTTTTTGTAAATAAACTCTAACCATTAATTTAGTAAATTAGGTTTTAAACCTTAATCTTTTCTTAATAAATAAAATAAGTAGAATTAGGGTTGTTGACCTTTTCATCTTTTTTTAATAAATAATTTTCTCTCATTATTATTATTATTAATTACTAAATGTTTTTGTAAATAAACATGTAATGTAATTAATTAGTGTAAATTAGATTAACTTGAATATTTTCTTAAATAATTAAAAATAATCTAGAATTAGGGTTTCCTTGTAAATTCTTTATTTTCATAAATACAAAAAACATAAAAACAATTTCTTTTCTTAATTAAATAATTAATTAGCTTTTTAATTCAATTTAATTTCAAAAGGGTCAAAGCCCTCGGGCATTCAATTTCAATTTCTTTGCGCGCATTTATTTTCTTTTGAATATTATGTAACTGCTCAAGGATTGTAATAGTAATTAGGCCTTTTTACTTTCCGCATTTTTATCAAACGGGTCTTTGTAATTTGGCGATGTATAGACCCGCGCCTTGTAATAGCGTAGCTTTATATTTCCGCATTTAAATTTCCGCACT
This sequence comes from Vicia faba, assembly GCA_948472305.1. Classification (NCBI taxonomy): domain Eukaryota; kingdom Viridiplantae; phylum Streptophyta; class Magnoliopsida; order Fabales; family Fabaceae; genus Vicia; species Vicia faba. Next base: position 629,288,483 of record OX451741.1, on the reverse strand, counting down.
CTTAACTGCTAAATTGTATGAAAGAATGTATGGTTAACTAAAAATAACTCGTAGCTCACAATGCCCTGATCAAAGATAAATATTAAACTGAAAACAACACACAAATTCACACACCACTCCTAGGGTACGCCTCACCTGTTGCCTTCGAAACGTGGTCGTCAAGTATGGGACGTCTTAGTAAGTCCTTATGTCCATGATCCAGTTGCCTCAAAACAAGTTGCCTCGAAACGGTTGCCTCTGAATAGTTGCCTCGAAACGGTTGCCTCGGATTAAAAAAGGATCAAGGGCATAAGGGTAGCTTCTAAGGTGTCTTAATTGTTGCTTCGGTGACCACACTGTCCCTACATTCGAATTGACCCGAACACCTCCAACGGTGGTGCTACCTACCTCTCAATGGTGGGATGGCACTACCTTAAGGACTTCTACACAGCTTAATTCCTTAGGGTAGGTAGATGACTCATAGATACTTGCTCTCTTCTAAAAAACAAAACAAAAGTCTTTTCACACCGACACTTTCAAAAAGCTTTCAAAACAATTTTTTCAAACACTCTTGAGGACTGATACAAGAGTTATTCAGAAATCTTTCAATGAAACTTTTTCAAACCCACTCACAATTGAAAAGCAAACATTTTGAAAACACAATGAGCAAGTATCTAAGAGCCCATGGATAACCATGGATAGAAAGGGTGCTAACACCTTCCCTTTCTATAAATCTACCTCCCGAACCGAGAAACTATCTCATAAGGAATTTTGCTGTGCTTTTGTCCTGTCCATGTTGGAGAAAATAAAAGACGGTGGCGACTCTTGCTTCTACGACATTTCGCGAACCAGCTAAAAATAGTCAGTTCGTTTTCCACCGATCACACCCTGCATTCAATGGAGACATCCAGGGCGTCATTGTGATTCTTCCCCTTAGTAGTCAAGTCTGCGTCGGAGAAACCCAACCCATTATCTGCTGTCAGACTAGCCACACAATCTTTGAACTGATCAGCAGATGTTTCTTGCAGTACGTGCGCAATTTTCAGGAAAGCAATCAGAGCCTTAGCATGGGCCTCTGAACATAGCAATAGGGACAACATAGAGATCTTCGACGGGGTTTGCCCCAGCTGTTCGACTACATTGTAGTCGCTCTTCTTGATGATTTTTAAAATTTCCTTTATCTCCTGTCTAGAGGCTTCAACAATAATTTTCTTCGGTGCCTCCGTCCGGGAAGGCTCACCGGTGGTCCCTTTGCCCCGAGTGTTAGATGAATCGGTGACAGGGGTAAGAATTGGAACTTGAGCAGGGACAGTAACAGGTGTATTGGAAGGTGTAATAACAACAAGCTTCCGAACAACTAGTGGAGAGATCTCAGGGGAGAAAAGCCTTCTGCTGCGGGTGACTTTACTAGATCCAACAATATTGCTGACGTTAGTATCAGCCTCTTCATCTTTCAAATCTTGTTTAACCCCGTGATAATACACGTCAGCCCCGTAGTGCCATGGGACAGTTTTATCTAATGTATAGGGGATAGGCCTAGGAACAATAATAATCAAAGGAGCAATTCTCGGAACAGATGTAATTCTAACAGACTTTCTCGAGGAAGCCTTGGAAGAATTGTCGAAAATGGTGATTATAACAACTTCTTCAACAGGAACCAAAGGAACAAAGGTCTTCTCAAACAGAATTTCTTTATTATCCATCAGGCGTTGGACACCTGACTTCAAAAGATGGCAACCAGTAGGTAGGACGGAACACAGACGACAACCTTCGCCACAGCCCGGAAATAAACCGGCTAACAGAAGGTTCTTCTTCATAGTCATCAATGGAGTAGCAATATCTTTTACGGAAGTCACAAATGAATCTTCATCTACAGCATTCACTCCATGCTTGGGCATAAGAGCATTCATAACATTAGGATTTTCAGGCGCTTCGAACTCAATCTCGTTGGCATCAATCAAATCCTGTACCTTATTCTTCAGGACCCAACAGTCATTTGTATCATGCCCCGGGTTATCAGAGTGAAAAGCACAAAGGGCGTTCGGGTTGTACAGTGGTGATGTTGTATTTGGATTCTTCGGGGCTTCCTTCGGAATCACCAAGTTAGTCTTTAGCAACTGCGGCAGAATCTGAGACAGGGTCATATGGAGCTGAGTGAATTTTCTTCGCGGCCGCTCGGCTCTTGGTTGATTGTTGCATTATGTGGCAATAGTTGGTCTTGATATAACAACCGCATTGACTGCCTGGCTGCGCTCAGGTTGATTCTAGCTTTTTGAACTATAAACTGCAGTGGACTCCTTCTTAAAAGGCTTCTTCTCGGAACCTGATGAAGCACCCTTCTGTATATTGCCGCTCTTAATACCGGCTTCAACTCTTTCCCCAGTCATTATTAACTCAGTAAAACCTGACGATGAACTTCCAATCAGATGGTTGAAATACGGACCAGACAAGGTCCCCAGAAACATATCCACTAACTCCCTGTCAGCCAGCGGGGGTTGTACTCTTCCAGCAAGGTCCCTCCATTTCTGAGCGTAGTCTTTGAAACCTTCGCTCGCACCCATAGACATACCCTGAAGTTGGGTACGCGTGGGAGCGAGGTCGGCATTGTGTTGGTGCTGCTTGTAAAAAGCAGCATCAAGGTCTTCCCAATTACGGATACTAGCTCCTTCCAGCTGATAAAACCATTCAAGTTGAGTCCCTGAGAGACTATCTTGAAAGAAGTAGATCCAGAGGTTCTTGTCAGCAGTGTATGGATGGATCTTTCTAACATACGAATGGAGGTGTAGCTTTGGGCAGGAGACCCCGTCGTATTTAGAAAAGATTGGTGCTTTAAACTTGTGGGGAATCACCACCCCAGATGACAAATCCAAATCACCAAAGTCCAATCCAGGTACCTTCTGGATCTCCATCGCACTTAACCGGTCTTCAAGCTATTTATACCTGTCCTCAGCCGGAGGATACTAGTCTTAATCAAAGTCAGTCTCATGGTCAGATACCACAGGGCTAGGAACCCTCCTTTCTTCTTGGTTTTCTCCCCCTCCAGATGAGTGAGATAAGTCAACATCCTGCAAATTGTTCCCAAACCTACGACCCATATTCAGGAAGATTGTCTTCTTCTTCTACTTATCCTTCAAGATAAGAGTCTTCAGATCTTGCTGACCCTTAGCCAAGTTCATGAACATTTCCTGGAACTGGGCGTTTTGAGCTTACAGAGCCTTGATGGCTTGTTCAGTTGATGTTTCAGCAGATATGATGTGCTGAAATAAACAGCGAAGAAGATGAGAAACCTGTAAGGGTACCTGTAATGAGGTGCATGGAATGAAATGCGTATGATATGATCTCAAAGACTTTAGGGATTCAAATTCGTAAACCAAAATGAAACACACTTTTATTAGATAAAAACTTGAATTCAATGTTCAACAAATGCCTTTAAGGCGTTACAAAAGTAATACTGAAAAGTAAATCAAAACTAGAAATAACAAAAGACATCAGCGCTCCCATGGTCGTTTCCCGTTGGTGTTGACATAGTCGTTGAGGACCTTCTCATTCTCCAACTGCCTTGTAAGCTTTAGAATCTTCCTCTCCTGCTCATGATACTTTTCTCTGTAAGTATCCCGCTCTTCCCTTAGCTGCATCCAAGACCTCTTTAATGCCCCAATGTCAGTAGGCATGTATGGATGAAGGATGATAGGAGGAACCCCTTCTTCATCAGTACTCTCAACAATTACTGGCAAGACAGCTTCGTACGGCATTCCCAACTTTTGGGCACGGGTTCGAACCCACCAGAGATACGGTTCCATCGGAAGAGAGGTCTTCATCCCTAACTCATGTGGATCAAACATGTGCACCCTGTCCCAAGCTCGTATGAACCTGCGGCTATGCTCCTCACTATCTCCTTGGAAGTCAAAGACAATGCTCGACATTAGAAACTCATGAGGTCCGTCCCTCCTAGCTCGCCCAAACTGATGTTAGGCCAAACAAGGATTATAGGTAATCCCTCCTTGAACTCCAAGTAGTGGAACATTGGGGTATTCCCCACAGCGATCAATAATGGCTACTTCTTCCATGTGCTTAGTAATCCAGATAATGTCAGTGTGAGCAAGAGACATAATCCTGTAGGCCCAACCCATGCCTTCCTTGTTCTTCAAAACTGATTTGGGGAGGTGAGAAATAAACCACCTCGCCAGCAATGGTGCACAACACATAAGGGTTCCCCATTTCCGAGCAGTACGGGCATAGAGAGAGTGTAGAATGTCACCCAAGAGAGTGGGCACTGGATTACAGGACATGAAAATCCTCACCTCATTCACGTCGATGAAAGAATTTGAGTTAGGAAACAACACCAAACCATAAATGAGAAGATCCAGGATATCCTCGAATGCTTGAAAATCCAAACTGTCCCAAAACTGATTAGCCTGATCAACCAAGAATTTAGCCAAGAAGCCCTTTGTCCCACTTCGAGTCTCCCATTTAGACATTACCTCAGCCTTTGTCAGATGGAGGGCTGAAGCAATCTCTTCCGGCCTAAGGGCTTTCTCCCAACCTGTAAATGGTGTCTGCTCTAGAATAGAAATACCAAGTAGATCAGAGAACTCCTCCAGAGTAGGGACCAACTGATAGTCCAGGTGTGATACGGTGGGAGAACTGACTATGGTTTTGCGTTCGTTTTCGCAAATGTTTCGGTTGAGCAAGAGTCGCCACCGACTTTTTATTTTATCCTAAGGAAAGGTTTAAAAAGCACAGCAAAAACCTTTGAGATTTTTCTTGGGTTCGGGGAGTAGATTATAGAAAGGGAAGGTATTAGCACCCTTTCTATCCATGGTTATCCATGGGCTCTTAGGTACTTGCTTAGATCAACTTGCCTTGGTTTTCAATTGTTTGAAATGGTGCTTGATGTGTGGTTTTGAAAATGTTTTGAAAAGATGCCTTGTATAGGCTACCCTTGTAACAATTCTTTACTCGAATGTTTTACAAAAGGTGTTATGTCTTTTGAAAAGATGTTTCAAGTTTTTTTTTGAAAGTTGGCTTTGAAAGTGTTTGTGAAGTGGGTTTTTGAAAATAGGCAAGTGTTTTCTTGGCAAATTGACAAGTACTTAAGAGTTGTCTACCCTAAAGTTTCCTCAAAGATTTTTGTTATGTTTTAAACCTTTTGACAATTTTGTTCCACCATTGCATTTGGTGGACAATCTTGTATTAGGAGGTGAAAGGGACAAGCGAGGGTCATCGTTTTTAGACCATAATTGCAATAGTGTTAAATGTCTTTGGGAAATTTTTTAAAAGGGACTTGATCATTCATTTAGGCAACATTTTGAGGGACTATGATCATTTGATTGTTTGTTTTACCCAAAGAAGTTCAACATACAATATGGCCCAATTTATTTGAAGGCAACAAAGTGGAATACCCTAGGGGTGCAAGTGTGAAATGTGTTGTCCATTTTCATGCTTTTTTGTCTTGTATTAGGTCAAACTAATTTGTTCGTTTTATTCACATACAAACCCTAACTCTAGCATAGTATATTTAAAAAGCTTTTGAAGTGCGAAATTTAAATTCCTACACTATTACAACACAATAATATGGGGAGGGGGGTACAATGTTTCAAATGGGGTATATTTAGACAAGAATTTAAACCTAACTATTACATCATTTTCTTTGAATATTTACAAGACAAATAATTGTATAATTAAATGGAAATTGAAATAAATATGCAAAATGTAAAAAAAAGAATTTTTATATGTATGCAAAAAAAGATATTATTTATGTGAAATAAAAAGAGAAATAACAAGGTATTATATTTTGGAGTATTTTCAAATTTAGGGCAAAACCCTAATTTTAATCAAAATGGTATTAGTTATTTAATATTTGTAATATTTACTATTTATATACAAAAAATAAGATAAAAATATAATATACTTAAAAAATGTATTTTTTAGTATTAAATATTAAAAAATAAAATATGTACATTTTTTGGTATTTATATCCTAAGTGTATTAATATATATCTATTTATTTATATTATTTACAAACTATGTTTTATATATATTAATTAATAATATTTAATATTTAAATAAAAAAGTATTTTTCTATAAAATATTTTCAGGAAGTAAAAATAAGATAAAAGTATGTAAAAATGTATTTCCAATATTTTAATTTTTTAAACAAAACATATATATTTATTTATTTGTGTACAAACTAAGAGAAAAAATCAAATAAATCCCTAAAAAATCAAAAATGATGAGAAAAAATATTTTTTAATTTTTAATATGCTGAGAAAAATAAATGAGTTAATTAAAAAAAAGAAAAAGTCAAAAAACATTAAAAATAAAGCAAATGGGCTTAGGGGGTGTAAAACCAAAAAGGTGGTGTGAAAAGCAAACACAAAGCAAGCCCAGCCCAATGCCACCTTTCTTCAACCTCTGAACTGTATGATTCAAAAAACGCGCGCCCTGTTCTCAATCTTCTAGCTCCTGATTCCTGGCTTATTAATGAAAACTCATAACATAAAAAATGTTCAGCATCAAGAGACGAATCCAACCATATGCAGAACTTGATCTAACTCTCTAAGATGAGGGAGAATTTCTTCTCCCCCAAATCCTAACCTAGATTTTCTGCCATTTTCAAACCTCAAATTCTCACAGCTCAAGCAAAAGAAATGAAAAGTAAAAACATGTACATGTTCAGTGGCATGAGTAGAACATTATTTATTCACAAACTTAGAGCTAATGATGCTTGATAAGAGAGATAGAAGTTCACCAAGATACCAGTTCAACTGAAGTTCTATCTGGCAATGAGGAAGTTTTCAGTGCAAGGTGATGATTGGAAAAGCTTCCTTGAGGTCCAGGGATGCTATTTCAATGTTTACTTTGTCTTGAAAGCTTTTGAATCGTGCTAGAGCACTTCACCTGCAAAACAAGAAACTGAAAATGGTGGAAGTGGTTAGAGGGATTACAGGTCGTGTTTCAAGGCATGGTTAGCTTGCATAGGTGCTAGGGAATGTATGTGAACTGGTTTGGGCAAGAGAGCTTGAGGGAAATGGAAGATGGCACTCAAAGTGCAGGCCTGACCCTGTTTTTGCAGTTTGAAGATGATTCTGAGATTGGGAGTGTATGAGAGGTGTTAGGGTCGTGCAATAGCTTGGTTGAGATGTCTTGAGTATGTTTGTCAAGTTCACTTAAGGGTTTTCAAGCTGATATGAGAGTTGGTTTGAGTTATGATGTGTTTCTTACACTTTAAGCAAGCAATGGTTACTTTTTGCCTCTAGCCTGTACAGGCCCTCATACTATGCTGCATAATCCCTCCTTGATCAGTGTGATTAACACATAAACTTGTGCCAATTAGATATGGACTGTACTTCTTGGATTTGTAATTGGACATAAAGTTAAGAATGGTTTAGTGCCCTTATTCAAAAATTTGTAACTTGAGATACAAGCCTCAAATGGGAAAACTTTGTGAATCAAAGTTGTAGATTGTGCAACAAGCTACAACTTTCATGTTTTGACTTTTGTTTGAATCCAAATGGATCTTGGTGAAAAAGTGGGGCAAAGTTGGGAAAAAATTAGGGTTTTTTATAACTTAGAAAAATTCTAAGTTATGAAAAATCCTAATTTCTAACCCTAATTTGCATTTTGTGATTTCTTGGTGAACAAGTTTCATGATTTGGCATATTTTGATGAAAAATGAATCTTGACTCTTGATTTTGACCAAAAAGTCAAAGTTTGACTTTCCAGTATACAGTCAAAATTGATCAATTGACTGGGAAATTCAACTGTCAATCCTGGGTATTTGGGATCTTTTGAGTTTGTTGAGCATGTCAAGATAATTCCATGGGGTCCTTGAGTCCATATGTGAGCTTGGTTTGCCATTGGTTGGGTTAAACAGTCAAAAATTGCCTTTGTGTAGTCAAAACCCTAAAAATGACCATTTTGCCCTTTTGGTGATCTGATCAAATTTCTTGTGGGATTGTGATCCAAACTTGATCAAATGGTTCATATGAGTTCATAATGTTGATGTGGGTCAATTTCCATGAAGTTTTACTATCAATTGGCCACAGTTGACTTTTTCCCCAATACAGCTGATTTCTAGGTGTCCAATTGACTAGGCAAAACTTGGAATCAAGGCTTGAAACTTGATGTGGATAAACTTGGGAGTCCAATATGAAGCATGAAAGTCTTTTTAGGCATTTTAGGTCAAAACATCTTGGTGCAAACACAAACCCTAATTTGGGTCAACAGTGCAAGGAGAAGTCTTGAGCAGATGAAACCATAACTGGATCTTGGGCTTCAAAGGTTTTGTGATGAGAAATCATTGAGAAATGGGAGGGCAAATTTTGGGGTACAACACCAGGAAAGTGAAGCAGTGGTATAATGGATCAAAGAACTGGCACAAGACACTCATCATTTGTTCATCTAATCTGGAAGTGACCAAACCAAGGAGGTGCCCGTGTCTTCTGTCAAAAAAGGAGGTGTCAGGAACCTTTGCAACCAAATCTTTAAGCTGAGTAGGAATCTGAATAAAACTGATCTGAATATTGTTTCTACGCATAGGTGCCATGACCTACAAAACAGAACAAAGATGAATCCCCTCTGTCTTTGAAATAGGTTAGTCCAATGCAATATTCATGCAATGAAATGATGCATGATGTCATGATAGAACACACCACAAGTATTCACAGATAGCAAACATGGTAAGGGCAAACAAGTCACAGAGATAGCCCTTAGATTTCAGGCTGGCAAGGAGTTTAGGTATTACCCTCTTTCAGTTTAGTTGGTTCAACCTGTCCTAGAAATAGTAACCGGGTTCTAGAGGATCTCAATATCACTGACCACCCTCGATCGGTCATAATTCTAGTTTGGCAACCTTTTCTTGCGGCCGGAATCATCGCGAGAGTTTGGTCTCAATGAGTGTAGCATACTGCTACTTTTATATGGCCAAGTTGGTCAATTATAGGTTCTAAGGTCAGTTGGTGCTTAATGACCCCTTAGAAGACCCGTATTCTCCTTGTTCCACCATAAGGGATATCAGTACAAACTAAAGTGTCACACCAACACAGCTACTGCTTCAACCGTATCGGTCTATGCCGTACAGTTCCCTCACAGTCTATTGCTACTTACCTAAAAGGTATTCCCCAGATCCGGGTTAGGATCTATAGTAACTCCGATACAAGCCCACAAAGATAAAGCATACAAATCAAGCAATTGAAAACATTATGATGAACTAATCCTAAGGTACACCCCACTTATTAGATCCCTAGCAGAGTCGCCAATTCTGTGATACGGTGGGAAGAACTGACTGTTTTGGAATGTTGGTTTGCGTTTTGCGTTTGTTTTTGCAAAATATCACGGTAAGCAAGAGTCGCCACCGACTTTTATTTTATCCAACAAGGAAAGGAAAAAAGCACATAAAAATTCCTTTTTTGAGATTTTCCGAGTACGGGGGGTAGATTATAGAAAGGAAAGGTATTAGCACCCTTTCTATCCGTAGTTATCTACGCGCTCTTAGGTACTTGCTCATCATTTTCAAAATGTTTTCTTTGTGCTTGTGGGTTTGAAAAAGTTTTTGTTTTTAACTTCAATTTAACTCTTGCTTCTGTCCTCAAGAGTGTAATGAAGTATTTTTGAAAACTTTGTTTGCAAAAGTGTGTAAGTGTGAAAAAGTTTTGTTTTGGATGAGCAAGTATCTAAGAACTATCTAACTACTCGAAAAAGGAATCGTTCTATGCTAATTTCCTTTAGACAATGATATCCCACTATTAATGAGTAGGTAGCATCTTCGTTGGAGTTTGAGGGTCAATTTGAAAGAGGGACATACGATCACCAAAGCAATGTTAGGACGCCTTAGCGGTAACCCTAATGTCTTAGATCATTTGTTTGAGGAAACAATATTCGAGGCAACTATGATCTTTTAGACAAGAGGACGACCTCTAAAACGACCTATGCTCAATGACCGTGTACAAAGGCAACCAAGTGGGGTGTACCCTAAGAGTGCGCATGTGCGAGTGTGTCGTTTTCAGTTATTTTTATCTTTTCACATGTTAAGGGTGATCTAATTTGATTTTAAGATTAAGCATTCATTCTTGTCATGCAAACCCTATTACCAAACATCTAACAGTTGTATAATTTGCAGAATTAAAATGCAGAAATTAAATTACAAGGCGTCGGGTATTTACATCGCCAAAAGCAACCCTTTGAAAATAAAATAAAGCAGTAAAATAAATAAAATGTCATAATTATCTATTACAAACCAGGAGCAGATACATTAATTTGATAAAGAAAAATAAAGCGCGACGCAAAATTAAATTGATGCGAAATTTAGGGTTTTGACCCTTTTGAAAGAAAATGTTTTTGGTTGTTTTTATTTTTAAGAAAAGGAATTAAAACCTAAAAATTAAATGCTAAATTAAATATTAAATTAATTAATTCATGAAAAAACAATTAATGACATATTTTTGGAGTTTTTGTTAATTTAAGAAAGAAATTAAAATGATTAAATTATGTTAAAACCTAATTAATTCTAATCGATTTTATTTATTTACAAAAATAAATTAAAGCTATTCTAGAATTAAAAACCTAATTAATTAATTAATTAAAATTTATTAAAGAAAAATAAAATTCTGAATTTTAATTGGACAAAAATGTATTTTTGTGATTTTTTGATAAAAAAAGGAAATTTGTTATTGGTGAGAAATTAATTAAATAAAAATAAAGTAATTAAATAAATAAATAAAATATAAAGAAAAGAGTGAAAATGGGCCTGTTTGGAGGGTGTAGAAAGCAAAGATATTGGCCTAAATATGCTGATCCATGTGGACTTTTTGCAATCCAGTGCATAGGCGTTGACTGACTTATGGTGTGCCTTCAAGGATTGGCCACCAGATTTGGCCATCTGGCACCTGGATGAGGGATGAACATGGTGGAACTCCTAGCCTAGGCGTATATGGGATTACCTGAAAAACAAATAAGAAAATGCAACTTGCTGGAGGCAGGGATCAAACCCCTGACCTCCAGCCTTGAGAGCCTTAAGCGCTGAGGTGTCTACCACTGGGATGCGTTATTTCATTTGTTATAATAATAATACCATAATGCAATATATAAAAACAAAAATCTATTGCCAGAAATAAAAAAAACGTGCATTATTTGAATGGTCCAATGATGGCGTGACACGCCTCCATCTCCTTCATTGAACCGTTGCTAAAAGTTCCAGGGCTTATACCTACGGACAAAGGTCCATCACTACAAACCATGCATCTATAAAATCCTGTACAGGCCATATAAACGCATTCTAAGAACATGGTTGCGTTCGTCTCAACCTGCTGATCACAACCATAGCCATCATCATGGCCAATCTTTCCTGAAACGAAAAACCCCAAAAATAAGAACCAAACCCTAGCAATAGTGGATCTCCATATAGGTCAGTTAAATGAAATTGATTAATGTAAAAAGTTTTCAAATGGCATGGTGATCACAAATATGCAGTCATTTCGTATTAACAATGCTTAATTTATGAAATATGAAATCAAGAACAGGGCGGTTTCGTGGACCACTTACAGCGCTCTAGGAATCTTGAAAACGCGTGGTTTGGATTTGTTTCGCTTGTGGAGATGGCCAGGAAGAGATTGGGACAAGTCTCAAGTCTTGAAATTGCCTCTAGGGTTGATTTCAAAGTCACACTTTTTTTTAGTTTTTCCAAATTTGGTTCTGCCTCTATGCTTTATCTCCAACCCCGATTCTTGTGTCTCTCTCCTCCTTATGTATTGTACAATACATTAGATCTGCATTCCTTGTCCAAATCTCCCTCTATCAATGCTCTTGATGTGGATTTGATTTGCTTTTACAAACATTCCAAATTGGCTTGATTTCAATCTTTTTGTGTACAATTGCTTTGATACAAGTTTTATGTGATGCAAGTTGTCCATTGAAACCTATAATCATCAAAAGATCTTTGGTTATCAATATTTTTGATTTTATGTGATTTTATTTGATTTAAAATGAATTAATTCAAATAAAAATCAAATTAAATAATAAAAATATAATATGAACACATGGCCAAGGCTAGAGCACGTGGACAATAATGCAAACTCAAAACAAGTGAAAAAGAATGGGCCCATTTGGCAAAATTTGGAGTTTTGGGGATAGTTGACATTTGGCAATTTTACAAAAAAGTCCAACTTCAACAATGCATAACTTCTTCAATTTTGAACTTTTGGAGGTGTTCTTTGACTTTTTAGAAAGCTTGATATGTCCTATAATCAACCATTTTTTTCTTATCTCAATTTGATATTCCATGCTCAAGTTAGAAGCTTTGACAAAAAAAGTGTTTTTGTTGACTTTCAAAAATGACCTATAATTTCCAAATTCATAACTTCTTGTGAGTACACATTTTGATCTTGGGATATGAATATGGATTGTAGGTAATTTCATCCTTTTTCAAAATGAGCTTTGGATGGGTCATTTCTCATAAAGTATGAGAAAGTTATGCTTGGTCAAAGTTGAGTTGATTTTTCCTGCAAAACCCTAATTTGGCAACTTTTGAATCTTGATGAATTGTGAGCAATCCTTGATGAATCATGATCAAATGATGAAATATACTTCAAAATGAGAATGTTGTCAAAAAATCTTGAAGTTTGACTGTATTTGGGTCATAGTTGACTTTTGCCTTAGCATAGTCGATTTTTGGACCTTTGAGCAATTGACTGAGCAAACTTCCTCTGCCAGGCTTGAAACTTGACATGGATGATCTTGACAACATATTAGGACATTGGGGAGCACTTGAGGTCATTTGGACTCAAGGATCTTGATGCAACACAAAACCCTAATTTGGGGTTGACTGCCTTAGGAGAGAGCTTTTCTGACCAACTCTTGGACTACTTTGAGCAACTTGGAGATTTTTCTTGCAATGTTTTGAGAAATATGGGAGGGCAAAATTTGGGGTACAACAATTACCTTGGCTCATGTTTTGGTGGGCACTTGTTTGTCTCTCAATGTGTTGCCTAAAAAAGCTCTTGATATGCTTGATTGTGAATGATTAACATTGAAACCGAGAAACATAGTAGTGAGAGCCTTCGACGGCTCAAAAAGGATGGTACATGGGGAAGTGGACATCCCCATAAAATTTGGAACCCAAAAATTTGATTCAACTTTTTATGTAATGGATATTCGCCCTTCATATTCCTGCTTGTTAGGCCAACCGTGGATTCACAATGTTGGTGCAGTCACCTCTACGTTGCATCAAATGCTGAAATATCCAATTCAAGGGAAGATCATCACTGTTCATGGAGAAGAAGAGTATATGGTCAGTCATCTAAATTCCTTCATATATGTGGAATTAGATGGTGAATTTATTGAAACTCCATTCCAGCACTTTGAAGAAGTCCCGCAAGATGTGGCAGTAACCAAGGCTGTGTCTCAAGTCCCCAAGATTACAAGGCCTCCGCTCAAGATGTCGTCTTTGAAGGATGCCAAGGCAGTGATAGAAGAAGGTGGAAGCACTATTTGGGGCCAAATCCCAAATATCCCTTACAAATCTGACAAATTTAGTTTGGGTTTCACTTCAGGAGCTCAGAAAGTTGTACGTTGTGCTCGTGCCGGAGGACCACCCTTGAAGATCAGCAACCGCGAAGTCATCACCGTGGAGGATGATGAAGACAGTTATAACCTGGAGGATTGGATTTTCCCAACTGTCAGTGGAGGGCTCAACAACTGGGAGGCTAGAGATTTTGCCCCGATCACTTTTATCCCACAGTAATTTGTCTTTAAATTTTGTCAGATCTGTAATATTAAAACAATTCAGACTCTTAAAATCTTGTGTCTTACCCGAGGCACAATGGTCCATTTGTAAGGGTTATTATCTCATTTCCATATGACATCAATGAATCATGGATGTTTTTGCATACAAACTTTTGTGCTCATTGTTTTTATTTTTTTACATTTGTCATTTCTTTCAAAGATAGTTATACTCTTACACACACTGACACTCACAATGCAGGTCTACATCCACTCGGGATCCCATGGGTAACGGTTCTGCTATGGCCTTCTGTGACTCTGAAAATCTAATCTACCAAACCAAAGACGAAGGTGAGGAAGATTGTGAAGTACCAGGGGAACTCGCCAGGTTACCGCAATAAGAAGAGAGAACCATTCAGCCCCACGAGGAACCAGTGGACACAATCAACCTAGGTACCGAAGAAGACAAAAGAGAAGTCAAGGTGGGTGCCAATATGGAACCCAGTGTCAAAGAGTGTCTGATTCAGTTGCAACACGATTATGTTGAGGTCTTTTCCTGGTCGCATGAAGACATGCCGGGACTTGATGCAGATATTGTGGTACATCGTCTACCAATGAAAGAAGATTGTCCACCGGTGAAACAAAAGGTCTGTCGTATGCAACCAGACATGTCGGAGAAGATTAAAGCATAAGTCATGAAACAATTCAATGCTAGATTCTTGGCCGTCACCTCCTATCCACAATGGGTTGCAAATGTTGTTCCCGTGCCCAAAAAAGATGGCAAGGTGTGAATGTGCGTGGACTACAGAGATTTGAATCAGGCGAGCCCTAAGGATGGTTTCCCACTTCCCCACATTGATATTCTAGTTGACAATACGGTGCAGCATAAAGTGTTTTCCTTCATGGATGATTTCTCAGACTACAACCAAATCAAAATGGCGCCTGAGGACATGGAGAAAACAACCTTTGTCATACAGTGGGGCACATTCTGCTACAAGGTTATGCCATTCGGGCTGAAGAATGCTGGGGCAACCTATCAATGTGCCATGGTAGCTCTATTTCATGACATGATACATCACGAAATAGAGGTCTATGTGGACGACATGATAGCTAGATCTCAAACACAAGAAGAGCATCTTGACCATTTACAGAAACTCTTTAAGAGATCAAGTGGTCAAATGGAATGATGAGTGCCAAACTGCTTTCGACAAGATCAAAGAGTACCTGCAAGAGCCTCCTGTTTTGATGCCACCAGTCGAGGGAAGACCATTGATCATGTATCTAACTGTTTTGGAAAATTCAATGGGGTGTGTGTTGGGGCAGCATGACGAGTCTGGCCGAAAAGAGCATGTTATTTATTACCTGAGCAAAAAGTTTACCGACTGTGAAACCAGATATTTACTACTCGAGAAAACTTGTTGCACTCTGGAATGGACTACTCGCCGACTAAGACAGTATATGCTGACCCATACTACCTTATTGATATCTAAAATGGATCCAATAAAATACATCTTCGAGAAACCTGCCCTCTCTCGGAGAATAGCGAGATGGCAGATGATCCTAACAGAATATGACATACAGTATACTACCCAGAAAACAATAAAGGGCAGTGTACTATATGATCACCTTGCACATCAAGCTGTGGAAGACTACCAGTCCATGAAGTTCGAATTCCCAGATGAAGACATCATGATGGTAAACAACTGTGAAGAATTCAGACCATATGACGGACCTGAACAAGGATCCCGATGAGCCCTGGTTTTTGATGGGGCGTCCAACGCACTCGGAAATGGTATTGGTGCTTAACTCATATCTCCTAAAGGATGTCATACTCCCTTTACGGCAAGACTCTGCTTCAATTGTACAAATAACATGACAGAATACGAAGCATGCATTTTTGGTCTCAAAGCTGCCATAGATTTGGGGATCAAATCCTTAAATGTATTCGGAGATTCAGCTTTGGTCATCAGCCAGATCAAAGGGGAATGGGACACCAAACACCCTAACCTTATCCCCTACAAAGAACATGTGTTGACATTGATCCTACATTTTGATAAGATTACCTTCGAGCATTTCCCGCAAGAAGAAAATCAGCTAGCAGGCACACTAGCCACAATGTCATCCATGTTTAAACTTAAATGGGATAACGAAGCTCCCCAGATCACCATTGAACGAATGGATGAACCAGCTCTCTGTCACGAGATTAATACTGAAGAAGTAGTGGACCAGCCTTGGTTTCACGAAGTCAAGAGGTATCTCGAGGCTCAAGAATATCTGGAAGGAGCTTCAGTCAATGATAAGAAGTTCTTAACGAGATTCTCTGCTAAATTCTTCCTTAGTAATGGCATTTTCTACAAATACAACCATGACTCGGTGTTACTTCGGTGCGTAGATAAGGTTGAAGCAGAAAAGATCATGGCCGATCTACATGAGGGCACTTTTGGCACCCATTACAATGGGCATAGGATGGCAAAGAAAATCCTACGGGCATGCTATTACGTGTCTACCATGGAAGCAGATTTCTATCAACACTCTCGAACCTGCCACAAGTGTCAGATTTATGATGACAAGGTGCATGTACCTCCGGTTCCTCTGAATGTCTTGACGGCTCCTTGGCCCTTTGCTATATGGGGCATCAATATGATTGGGGAAATCAAACCAACAACCTCTAATGGACACCACTTCATCTTAGTGGCCATTGACTATTTTACAAAGTGGTTTGAGGAAGCCTCTTTTGCTTCCGTTACCAAGACTGTTGTAGCCCGGTTCATTAAACAGAATCTCATTTGTCGGTATGGTAGCCCGGAGAGGATCATCACAGACAATGGTATGAATCTAAACAATACTATGATCATCGCCCTGTGCGAGCAATTCAAGATTCATCATCACAATTCTTCCCCTTATCGTCCAAAGATGAATGGTGATGTCGAAGCCGCAAATAAGAACATCAAAAAGATCATACAGAAAATGACAGTCACATACAAAGACTGGCATGAGATGCTACCATTCTCTCTCCACAGGTATCGTACCACAACTCGCACATCAACCGGGGAAACACCCTCCTCTCTGGTATATGGCATGGAAGTTATCTTGCATATTGAGGTTCAGATCCCCTCTCTAAGAATTATACAGGATGCAGGGCTGAACGAAGACGATTGGATCCAGACTCGACTTGATCAACTAAACTTGATTGATGAGAAAAGGCTTACTGATGTCTTTCATGGTCAAATGTATCAAAAACGGATGATCAAGGCTTTCAACAAAAAAGTCAGACGCCAAGTATATCAAGTCGGGGATTTGGTGATCAAACGTATCATACTTCTGCAAGGTGATCCCAGGGGAAAATGGACTCCTACATACGAAGGACCATTTGTAATCAAAAGCATTTTCTCTAGTGGAGCAATGATCTTGACCACCATGGATGGCGACGACCTGCCGCACCCTGTGAACACGGACATAGTCAAAAGATACTATACATAAGAGACCCGCTAGGTTGACACACCTAGGCAAAACAAGGGCATCCCGGCGAACCAAAAAGGTTCAGGCAAAAATTAGGGGTAAAACAAAAAAAAAACTGTACACCCGGCAAGCTGAAAAGCCAAAAGGGCGGCTTGGGCAAAAAAGGGTATCCCAGTGGACTGAAAACCCGAAAGAGCGGTCCAGGCAAAAGTTAGGGAATTAAAGCGTATGACTATGTCCCATTGAATCACATTATGGACAACCTTTGGCTTCAACTGATAAACTCAACGGTTCTAATCAATCCAATAAGCTTCGGACAAGGCAACAAATAGACAAGATGCTCAGAGACACGAAGGCTATAGCAGAATGGGAACCCCATGGGATTATTTCACATAACTATCTTTCCTTTGTATCAAATTTTCATTTTTTACGACAGCATTCTCTTACTAGAATGTTTGTATTATTGTACAAAAATACTTACTCAAAGTCAATACAAAGATATCCCTTTGAAAGTGAAAAGCTATCTGTTTTTATTTACTCTTGTGTTTTGTTTACAAAAACGTCCAATGATTTATTGTTGAACATATGCATTTGAACATAATTATTGTTTACAAATAAACAAAATAGAAAGACAGTCACTGATGGCTTTAAGAGATAGGGAAATCTCTCTAATCTATTTCCATGAAATTCTCCGCATTGTGAAGTTTAATCCCCAGCGGAACAAAGCTTCCAGTTATCAATCCCCGGTAGAAGTCGCCAAATTTCCCAGGATTCCCCAACATGATTTTACAAGCAGTAAACGAAATTTCCTTTACAACAGAGTTTTATTTCTCTAAGCAGAAATTCATCAACACTTCAACTTCACAACATGAGGAAGTACACTCTATATCCTCGGCAGCATTCAGGGATTTATTTTCCCCTATCCAACAGCAGTGCAGCAGATTAGCTCACATACATATACATCACATCCATATATCATAAACATCGATAACACGAATGCATATATCACAATCTCATTATACCATGCATTTCATACAACATGATATTGCATATTAGCTAAAATTTTACCCTTTTCAGGATAAGGTTAATCAATAGCTACCATTAACAATGTTCAATGGCTTTTCAGATACAGTTCAGATACGCTCCAGATACGGATGCCATCCTGATACTCATTCAGATCAAGCTTCTTAGATATAGTTCAGATACGCTCCAGACACGGATGCAATTCTGATACTCATTCAGATTCAAGCTTCTCAGATACAGTTCAGATACGCTCCAGACACGGATGCCATTCTGATACTCATTCAGATTCAAATATCATATACAGTTCAGATACGCTCCAGACACGGGTGCCATCCTGATACTCATTTAGATTCAGCTTTCAGATACAGTTCAGATACGCTCCAGACACGAATGCCACCCTGTTGTACCCCAAAATTTTCCCTCTCATTTCATCAACATTTTCTCATCTCAAGACCCTTGGAGTTCAAGATCAAGTTAGGGTTTGCTCTGCTCAAGACTCCTCCTTGCACTGTTGACCCAAATTAGGGTTTGAGTTTGCACAAAGATGTTTTGACCTAAAATGCCCAAAGTGACTTTCATGCTTCATGTTGGACTCACAAGTTTATCCATACCAAGTTTCAAGACTTGATTCCAATCTTTGCCCAGTCAATTGGACAGTTGACCTAGAAATCAGTTGTATTAGGGAAAAAGTCAATTGTGGCCAATTGACAGTCAAACTTCATAATTTTTGACCCACATCAACATAATGAACTCATATGAACCATTTGGTCAAGTTTGGATCACAATTCCACAAGAAATTTGATCAAATCACCAAAAGGGCAAAATGGTCATTTTTAGGGTTTTAACTGCACAAAGGCCATTTTTGACTGTTTGACCTAACCAATGGCAAACCAAGTTCACATATGGACTCAAGGACTCAATGGAATTGTCTTGACACATTCAACAAGTTCAAAAAATCTCAAATGCACAGGATTGACAGATAAATTTTCCAATCAACTGATCAAAATTTGACTGTATACTGAAAAGTCAAACTTTGACTTTTTGGTCAAAATCAAGTGCCAAGATTCATTTTTCATCAAGACATGTCAAATTATGAAACTTGTTCATCAAGAAACCCAAAATTGCAAATTAGGGTTTAAAATGAAGAAATTTCATAACTTAGAATTTTTCTAAGTTATAAAATTTCCTTATTTTTTCCTAACTTTGTCCCATTTTTTCACCAAGATGAAAATGGATTCAAACAAAACTCAAAACATGAAAGTTGTAGTCCATTGCAAAATCTACAACTTTGATTCACAAAGTTTTCTCAAAAGAAGCTTGTATCTCAAGTTATGATTTTTGGAATAAGGGTGCAAAACATTTTTAACTTAGAGAAATTTTGACCTATTATAGGCAGGATTTTTGTCCAACTTCTTGGCCATTTTTCACATGGTTCCACTTGGAGTTTCAATTTGCATTACAAATATGGATTGTATTACACATTCCAAGCTTTCAAAATTTTCTAAGAACTTCTCAAACACCCTTGTGGTTAGGGAGAATCGAATTTGCAAAGTTGGCCAAAACTCACTTTTGTTCATGGCCAAAGCTTGCTCATAACACTTTGCATTTTCAACTCAGCATGGTTTATGCAAGCTTGCAGGCCTCTAACCCTCTTCACACTCAATAATTAAATGCCAAACCATTGTGTTCAAGCATTATTTTGTGCATTTGGTCATTACACATGAAATTATCCCTTAAATAGAAAAAGCACATTTGCCATTTTGATAAAGATACACTTTATGTCAAATACCATATCCAAGAGGTACAAGTCAGATCTTTGAGGCACAAGTTTGTAGGCAAATCCCACTGATCAAGAACAAAGTATGCAGCATGCTTGAGAACTTGGTACAGGCCTATATCACAAGTTGACATCTCTTTGCTTACATTGGAAGAAAACTTGCAAACTGACTCCAATCTCTCATTCCTATAAACACCAACCTAAGCAAACTTTGCAAACATCTTTCACACTCCCTAACTAACCTAAAACACGAATCAACCACCCCTCAAACCTCCTCATTCATCAAAACACCATTGTTCTGCAAGAAACAGGGCATCCCTGCAGATTGAGTTGCACAACTCAGTTTGCTCGTGCGTTTTGGCCCAAGCTTGTTCAAACACACTCCCTACCATCCATTGAAGCTATCCCAAGCCCTAGATACAAACTGTAACATCCCTAACCCTTGTTGCCATTTTCATTTTTCAATTGTGCAGGTGAACTTCCATAGCACGATTCATATTGATTCAAAGCAAGCTAGGTGTTGGAGAAGCATCCTTGGACTTCAGGCAAGTTGTACCAAAGCTCAAACTCCATTGAAGATACCTCCATTGTTGTACACGACTCAAGCTGAAACAGGTAAAAACATGAACTTCTATCTCTCAATATAGGAAGAGTTAGGCTTAGGTTTGTGAATGAAACATGTTCTCCTCATAGCCCTGAAGCCATCCATGTATTTACTTTTCATTTATATTGAGTATGCTGTGAGAATTTTGGCCATGAACATTGAAGAAAAATTAGGTCAGAAATTGGGGATGAAGAAATTCTCCCTGGTTTCTTAGAGTTAGGTTAAGTTTTTTACATATTTGAACTCGTGATTTGATGCTCTACAATGTTTGTGTTATGAGTTTTGTGTAAAAGTCAAAGAATCAGGAGTTTGTTGTTTGAGCAAGGAGGCGCGCGAAATTCAAATAGAATGGCTGGAGGTTGAAGAAGGTGGTGACTTGGGCTGGGCCTGAGTTGTTTTTACTCTTTGCACATTCTTTTTTAACTTACACCCCCCTGGCCCATTGTGTGAAATATTCATTATTTTTGCATTTTTCTTTTTGTTTCTGATTCTATATTTTTATTCAAACATGAAAAAACACTAAAAATATTTTTTCTGACATTTTTGCATTTATTTGGTATTTATTTATTTCATTTAGCATATGTATATAAATAAATGTAATACTTTTTATTTAAAATATTAAAAAAATAATACAAAAATATATATATTTTCAGTCATTATTTTTTATTTACATTTTGAAAACATTTTCTAAAACATACCATTTTTGTAAATAATTAATATTTTATTCTTGTATATATTTAGTATATTAAAATATATAATATAAATACTTGTATATATTTATTAGAATATTTAGGACAAAAATATGAAAATAATACAATTTTTATTTTTATTAATATATAACACTAAAAAAATACTTTTTTACAATATACTTCTCTTTTATTTATTTTTTGTATAAATAAATATATAAATATTGTATATGATTAATAAATAATTGCTATTTATTCAAAAAATTAGGGTTTTTCCCTAAATAACAAAAATACTCCAAATTTGACCTTTTTATTTTTGTTTATATTTTACATTGAAAAATATTTTCTCATACATAAAAAATCCCTTTTTTGCATAATACATTTTGCATATTTATTATATTTGTTTAAATATTGTACAATTTAATATTTGTCTATTCAATATGGATGTAATAGCTTTAGATTTAATTTCTTGTCAAATATCCCCCCATTCAAACATTTGTACCCCCATCCCCATAATCATGTTGTAATAATTTAGGACTTTAAATTTCCGTATTTAAAAGCTTTCAAATTATGCCATGATAGACTTAGGGTTTGTATGCAAATCAAATTACAAATAGCTTGACCTAATTCAAAGATAAACAAGCATGAAAATGGAAAACACAATGCACACTTGCACCCTTAGGGTTACTCCACTTGTTGCCTTCAAAAATGGGCCATGTTGCATGTTGAGTTTCTTTGGCAAAACAAAAACAAATGAAATGATCATAGTCCCTCGATGACGCTTTCTCAAGTTGCCTAAAAAATGATCAAGTCCCTTAAAGGAAAAATTGCCAAAGACACTTGGCGCTATTGCATTCATGGTCTAAACGATGACCCGTGCCCGTCCCGTTAACATCCTAATACAAGATTGTCCACCAAATACAATGGTGGAACAATACTGTTAAAAGGGTTAAAACATGAGAAAGATCTTTGAGTAAATTTAGGGGTAGACAACTCTTAGTTACTTGATCAAACTTGCAAAACACACTTGCCTACTTTCAAAACACACTCCACAACACAACTTTCAAAACAACTTTCAAAAAACCTTGAAACATCTTTTCAAAAAGACAAACACCTTTGTAAAACATTCAAGTAAAGAATTGTTACAATGGTTGCCTAGACAAGGCATCTTTTTCAAAACATTTTTAAAACCACACACAAAGCACCATTTCAAACAATTGAAAAGAAAAGGCAAGTGATTTAAGCAAGTAACTAAGAGCCCATGGATAACCATGGATAGAAAGGGTGCTAATACCTTCCCTTTCTATAATCTACTCCCCGAACCCAAGAAAACATCTCAAAGGTTTTTCCTGTGCTTTTTAACCTTTCCTTAGGATAAAATAAAAATTCGGTGGCGACTCTTGCTAAACCGAAACATTTGCGAAAACAAACGCAAAACCTCAAGTCAGTTCTCCCACCGTATCACACACCCTGATACTCATTCAGATTCAGCTTTCAGATACAGTTCAGATACGGTCTAGACACGGATTCCATCCTGATACTCATTCAGATTTAGCTTTCAGATACAATTCAGATACGCTCCAGACACGGATGCCATCCTGATACTCATTCAGATTCAATCTTCAGATACAGTTCAGATACGCTCCAGACACGGATGCCATCCTGATACTCATTCAGATTCAACTTTCAGATATAGGTCAGATACGCTCCAGACACAGACGCCATTCTGGTACTCATTTAGTTTCAACTTACAAATACGGTTCAACAATCATTTCTGGATGGCATCTACAAGCCCATCTCCAACAAATTTCCATCATCTCTCCAAATTGCATCTTTAAGCCCATTCCCTATACCATCAACCATCAACATCACCGAGTGCAAATTTTTGGGCACTCTAATGTCCAATCATCTTCCACCTTCGAGCCACGAATGGCGAAAACTCGCCAATCTAACTATTCAGGCTTAAGAAGATTGAACAGGGGCAGTTGTTGTACCCCAAACTTTTCCCTCTCACTTATCAAGAATTTTCTCACAAGATCTCCCTTGACTCAAGACTGCACTAGGGTTGATCAGCTCAAGACACTTCCTTAAGCATTGATGACCAAAATTAGGGTTTGAGATTGCACAAGTATATTTGAACTTTCAATGCTTAATATGACTTTCATGGATCATTATGGACCCCTAATATTACTCATGTCAAGTTTCAAGCTTTGAATCACACTTTTGCTCAGTCAATTGAGCAGTTGACCTAAAAATCAATTGTATTGGGGAAAAAGTCAACCATGGTCAATTTACAGTCAAACTTCATAATTTTTTATCGACATCAACATTTTAAACTCATATGTATCATTTGACCAAGTTTGGACCATAATTCCTCAAGAAATTTGATCAAATCTTCAAAAGGGCAAAATGGTCAAAATTAGGGTTTTGACTAGGAAAGGGCAATTTCTGATTTTTGACCAAGCAAATGATCAATTGGTTTAAGGCATGATCTCAAGAGTCCAATTGCATAATTTTGACCTAATAACATGGCTCAAAGCATTGCTCAAGTCCAATGGATTGACAGATGAATTTTCAGTCAACTGATCAAAAGTCAATTGTACACTAAAAAGTCAAACTTTTACTTTTTGGTCAAAATTCAAATGCCAAAGATCACAATTCATCAAAAAATGTCAAAATATGAAACTTATTCATCAAGAAATCCAAAATTCAAGATTTCATTTTGAAAAGTTAAAATTTCTAAACTTAAAATATTTTCTAAGTGTCAGAAATTTCTTATTTTTTCATAACTTTGAGCAAAATTTTCACCATGATGCAAGCTGATTCAAAAGAAACTTCCAACATGAAAGTTGTAGATCTCCATGAAATATACAACTTTTCTTCACACAACTCCTTCCAAAAGTGCTTTGATCTCAAGTTATAATTTTAAGAATACATGGTCATGAAACAAAAACACTTAGTGAAATTTTGCCCTAATTTGGCCAGGATTTTGACCCAACTTCATGGCACTTTTTCATATAGTTCCAAAGGGAGTTTTCAAAAGTGATTCAAATATGGGTTGTAGTGCAAATTTCAAGATTTCAAAAATGTCCAATAACTCCTTGAGATCATTTTTGAGTAGGGAGAATGGAAGAGATGAAGTTAGGGTTTTATCACTTGAATTACAAGTCATTTTGTGATGAACAAATTCAAAATTCAAAGTTGTGTTGCATAACCTCTACTTTGCAGACCTCAAACTTGTTAGGCACTCCATAATAAATTGTTTGCAAAGCTGTTATAGGTCTCATTTCAAGTATTCAATGCAAGGCCATGCTTTATATCCATTTTGGGAAGAAAGTGTACATTGCCATTTTGATAAAGTGACTTTTTGTACAAAACTTGTTCTTGAGCCTTGCACTTGTTCTCTTCTGATCATACAAGTCCCTTAACCCATAAGAAACTTATTAGACACTTACAATCACTCAGCCCATGCTTGTACTACACATTGAAACTTGTTTTCCCACTTTTCTTCAAAATCAAGTAACCTAGCAATTAGCTTGAGACTTGTACTTCTGATTGTCCAAAGCTCTCAAACTCTTTTGCTTATACATAAATAAACCATTTGCCACAAAATACACACATGATTAAGCCCTCAAACTCCCTAGAACTCAGAATCACACACAAAAACTCCATGGTTGCATAATCTGACCAAAAACTTGAAACTCACATCTCCCTCGTGCGTTTTCAAGCCTTTTGGTTCCTAAAGATTCTAAACATCAAATACAAACCATCCAAAGTCCTTTTGCCTAACTGTAACACCTCCATCATCAAGTTCCATTTTCAAAAACAGGGGTCAGCAAGTGGACTTCTCTAGAACTCCTCAGCCACTTTCAACTCAAGCTAAG
This sequence comes from Vicia faba, assembly GCA_948472305.1. Lineage (NCBI taxonomy): Eukaryota > Viridiplantae > Streptophyta > Magnoliopsida > Fabales > Fabaceae > Vicia > Vicia faba. The sequence goes on along the minus strand of OX451741.1, from coordinate 629,263,356 downwards.
CATCCCTTTAGCTTCCTGGGAACTTGAGGAAGTTAACCTAATCATTGGAACTTACTGAAAGCTTCTCAAACTCCAAACCCAATACCCTCTTGCAAGGTAAGTTTTATAACTTTGGAACTTTTTCATACAGGCATCATCAATGATTTATTTGTGTATGAAACATGTAGATATCATTGCCCTAAAGCTAACCATGTTCATAGTTTTCATTAATTTTGTTTGAGCTTAGAGAATTTTAAGATTGAAATTTCTGAGATTTTTAGGGTTCAGATTAGGGCCAATGAAATTCATGTTTTTCTTTTATCTGTAGTTTTAATGCTTTACATTTCTGAAATCGTGTGGAAATTTGCTACAAGTTTCATGTTTAAAGTTTTCATTTTTGTTGAGATTTAAACAAGTTACAGAGGTTCTGGCTGGACGTGAGGTTGAAGATGAAGTTAGCCTCAGGAACATGTTTACCATATGTATTTATTGTTTGATTTATATAAACGGATGTATAGCCACCCCAGTGGTAGAAGCGTGCGCCTGTAACCAGAGGGACCTGGGTTTGAGCCCCAGTGGTACCCTTTTGATTTTTTTTTACATTGTTTTGCATTCTGACCTCTTTTTTGGCAGGCGCTGAGCCTCCTTGGGCCTTGTTGTTTTTTGTTTTTGCTTGCTAAGCCCCATGTTTCATTTACACACCCCTGGCCCAGTTTTATTTTCTTTTTCTTATTTTTTTATTTATTTGTTTTATTAAATATTTTTCTAATATTAAAAAATCATAAAAAAATATAAAAATAGTAGATTTGTATTTTGACATAGTTTATTTATTTTTTCACACAAAAAATTATTTCATTTAATCAATACTTTATTTATTTTACTAATTATCTTTGTAAATTTAATTAAAAATAGGTTTTAGTTATTTTCTTTTACACCAATTAAATTATATTATTTTAATATAAAAATGGCCAAAATATTTTATAACACTATAGATTATTTTTAAGACAAAAATACCAAAAATATTCCTTTTATAAACTTAATTTCTTTTTAATCAATTAATAGATTTAGGGTTTTATTTAAAATCTTTTCTTGGTAAATTTAGGTTTTACTTTTAATTAATTATTTTCTTTTAATTAATTAGGTTAAAACAAATTCCCTTTTCCTAAAAAATCCAAACAAAAATATCCATTTTCTTCACATTTGCATTCTTGTATATTTATTCATTATGTACATTATTTATTTCAATTCTTGTACAAATTCAATATGGTTGTAATAGATTAATTAGGTTTATTTTCTTGCAATCCCCATTTATAATTTATACACCCCCTCCAACAAGTATTGTAATAGCGTAGTAATTTTAAATTCCATAATTTATCACTTTATATACAAATGCTAGTAATTAGGGTTTTGTATAGAAAGACTAAAACCAATCAAATAGGAAACCCTAATAAAAGACAAAATCAAGCATGAAAACAATACACTTGCACACAAGCACCCCCTAGGATAAATCCACTTGGTTGCCTTTACAAAATGGTCATATTACGCATGTGAGGTATCTTAGCAAAAACAAAGCAAAATACAAGATCATAGTCCCTCGATGACGCCATCTAAGTTGACTTTCAAATGATCTTAGTCCCTGAAAGAGAATGCTAAGATACCTTGCAACATTGTTAATCGTGGTTATACGATGACCCACGCCCGTCCCATTTACATCCAAATATAGAGTTACTTACCAAATCAATGGTAAGATAACAATGTCAAAGGAAAGAGGAAATGAACATGAAAGACTTTTGAGTAGGTAGAATGCTCCTAATTACTTGCTCCATTTCAAAACAGAACATCCTTGCTATTTTCAAAACAAACACCTACACTTTCAAAATATCTTACAAACTTGAAAACATTTTCAAAAGATCAAACACTTTGTATACATTCTTACGAACGAGAATCATTACAAAGTTTGCCTAAACAATGGCCTATTTACAAAATACTTTCAAAAACCACACAAAGCACAATTTCAAACAAAAGCAAGTGATCTAGAAAGTAACTAAGATCCCATGGAAAACCATGGATGAAAAGGGTGCTAATACCTTCCATTTTCATAATCTACCCTCCGAACTCAAGAAATAATCTCAAAGGTCTTTCCTGTGCTTTTTCACCTTTTCTTTTGGATAAAAGAAAAGTCGGTGGCGACTCTTGCTAACTGCAACATTTGCGATCAAACACAAAAAACCCAAGTCAGTTCTCCCACCGTATCACAGGTAGCAACTGGCTTCCATCGTTAACCAATAATACCCTGCTCATAGAATATTCCTAGCCATGGCATACCCATTTGTATGTGTTCCAAAAGTTCCTTCGTGTATTTCTCTCATGAGTGTATTTTCTTCTTGTTTCTCCACACACCTGAGTAGTACCATATCATAATTTCTTTTGTATAACACATCACCAGTTAGAAAGAACTTTGAGGCTAACTTCCGCAGAGTTTGCTTGTCAATGATAGAGCCATTTTCTGGATATTCTTGCTTTTCAAGGCAGTTCTTGATGTCATAAAACCAAGGCTTTTTATCTGGTCCTTCTTCAATAGCGAGGCAATGTGTGGGCTCTTCGAAATGTCTGATTGTAATGTGCGGTTCGTGGTTTGGCCAAGTTACTTTGAACATGGCTGACATAGTTTCCAAGGTATCCTCCATTTGATTTTCTTCTCGTGGGATATGACTGAAAGTGATCTCAGTGAATTCCGCAGCTAACTTTAAAACATGATCCCGATATGGAATCAATTTGGGATTTTTAGTGTCCTGTTCGCTGTTGACTTGGTATATGACCAGCATGGAGTCTCCAAATACTTCGAGGTGTTTGATTCTTAGATCGATGGCAGCTTCCAGACCTAGTATACAAGATTCATATTCGGCGATGTTGTTGGTGCAGTCAAAACACAACCTCACAGTATAGGGCTTATGATAATTCTTTGGAGAAGTTAAAACTGCCCCAATGTCGTGTCCTGGTGCATTTGAAGCCCGTCAAACATGAGTGTCCAACGTGCCCCTGGTTTAGGTCCTTCATCGGGCCCAGGTATTTCATAGTCATCTACAACTATGACATCTTCGTCTAGAAAGTCGAACTTCATCGGTTGATATTCTGGCAACGGATGGTGAGATAGATGATCCGGTAGTATACTACCCTTGATGGCCTATTGAGTAACATATTGGATATCGTATTCTGATAGTAGCATCTGCCATCGGGCAATCCACCCTGTAAGAGTCGTTTTTTCAAACACATATTTTAAAGGATCCATTATAGCTATTAACCACGTGGTGTGGGTTAACATATACTGCCTCAATCTCTTAGTGTCCCAAGCCAATGCACAACAAGTTTTCTCGAGGAGTGAATACTTGGTTTCGCAGTTAGTAAACTTCTTGCTGAGGTAGTAAATTGCATGCTCTTTTCTTCCTATTTTGTCCTACTGTCCCAAAACACAACCCATTGATCCTTCGAGCACTGTCAGATGCATGATGAGTGGTCTTCTGGGAACTGGTGGCATTAATATTGGTGTCTCTTGTAAATATTTATTTATTGTCTCGAAAGCCGTTAGGAAATCATCATTCCATACCACCGTTTGGTCTTTTCATAATAATTTGAATATAGGCTCGCACATTGCTGTTAGATGTGATATGAACCTTGAAATGTAATTCAATCGCCCTAAGAAACCACAAACTTATTTCTCTATCCTCGGAGCGGGCATTTCTTATATGGCTTTTACCTTGTCGGGGTCTACCTCAATACTGCACTGACTTACATTGAAACCCAAAAACTTGCCTGATTTGATGCCAAATGTACATTTGTTCGGATTCAACCTTAGTTTGAACTTGTGTAGACGCTCGAATAACTTCTGTAAATGTATGATGTGTTCCTCCTCTGTACGGGATTTAGCAATCATATCATCTACGTACACCTCAACCTCTTTGTGAATCATATCATGGAATAGTGTGACTGTAGCTGGTTGATAAGTTTCCCCTGCATTTTTAAGACCGAATGGCATTACTTTGTAGTATAAAGTCCCCCAAGGTTTCATGAAAGTGGTATTTTCCATATCTTCGGGCGCCATTTTGATTTGATTATAGTATGAGAAACCGTCCATGAATGAGAATACTGAAGCTTGAGCCATGTTGTCCACCAAAACATCTATGTGAGGTAATGGGAAGTCATCTTTGGGACTTGCTTTGTTCAGATCTCGATAATCCACACACGTGCGTACCTTGCCATCCTTCTTGGGCACCAGCACAATATTAGCTATCCATGGTGGATAGTCTACCACTGCCAAGAACCCTACGTCGAATTGTTTAAGAACCTCCTCTATAATCTTGTTGGACATGTCTGGACGAGTTCTCCTGAGTTTTTTCCTAACTGGAGAGCAACCTTCTTTGAGAGGTAGTTTGTGCACCATAATGTCTATATCCAATCCCAACATATCCCTATAGGACCAGGAAAATATATCAATGTACTCATGCAGTAGCTTTATCATCCTTTCTGTGATCGGTGGATTTAGAGCTGACTGTTTTTAGCTGGTTCACGAAATTTCGCGGAAGCAAGAGTCGCCACCGTCTTTTATTTTCTCCAACATGGACAGGACAAAAGCACAGCAAAATTCCTTATGAGATTGTCTCTCGGTTCGGGAGGTAGATTTATAGAAAGGGAAGGTGTTAGCACCCTTTCTATCCATGGTTATCCATGGGCTCTTAGATACTTGCTCTTATGTTTTCAAAAGTGTTTGCTTTTCAAAATGTGAGTGGGTTTGAAAAAGTTTCTTTGAAAGATTTCTGAATGACTCTTGTATCTGTCCTCAAGAGTGTTTGAAAAATTTGTTTTGAAAGTTTTAAAAGTGTCAGTGTGAAAAGATTTTTGTTTTTTTTTTAGAGAGCAAGTATCCATGAGTCATCTACCTACCCTAAGTAATTAGGCTGTGTAGAAGTCCTTAAGGTAGTGTCATCCCACCATTGAAAGGTAGGTAGCACCACCGTTGGAGGTGTTCGGGTCAATTCTATTGTAGGGACAATATGGTCACCGAAGCAACAGTAGGACACCTTAGAAGCTACCCTTATGTCCTAGATCCTTTTTTAATCTGAGGCAACCGTTTCGAGGCAACTGTTTCGAGGCAACTGGATCATGGACATAAGAGTGAGGCATACCCTAAGAGTGAGGCGTACCCTAAGAGTGGTGTGTGTATCGTGTGTTGTTTTCATGTTAATATTTATCTTTGATCATGGCATTGTGAGCTACGAGTTATTTTTAATTAACATACATTCTTTCATGCGAGTTTAGCAGTTAGGAGTGCGGAAAGTAAAAGACGGAAGGATAAAAGCTACGCTATTACAAGGCGCGGGTCTATACATCGCCAAAATACAAAGACCCGTTTTTGATAAAGATGCGGAAAGTAAAAGAAAAGCGATAAACCTAATTACTATTACATCCGGAAAGCAGTTACATAATGATCGATAAGAAAATAATACGCGAAACAATTAAATTGGACGTCCGAGGGTTTTGACCCTTTGCTTGAAATTAAACTAAATTAGGACATAATTATTATTTAATCAAAGAAAAGAAAGTGTTTTTATGTTTTTGTATTTATTATGGAAATAAAGAAAAAAATAATTAAAATTAAAGTTAGTGAAACCCTAGTTCTAAATTATTTTAATTATTAAAGAAAATATTAAAGTTAACCTAATTTGAGCTAATTAATTAATTTACATATTTATGTACAAAAATAATAATAATAAATAATGATAAAAAGAAAATTATGAAAAAATGTCAAAACTTAATTCTACATATTTTTTACTTATTAAGAAAAAGTGTTAAAATTAAAACCTAAATTAACTAAGTTAATTATTAACATTTATTTACAAAAATAAATTAGCGAGGAAATTAATAAATAATTAAACATATTTTGTATTTTTGATTTTCTGTTTTTATTATGGAAAAATTATTTTATGGTGAATTAGTAAAAAATAATTAAAGTAATTAAAAGAATTAAAAAGAAAAGAAAATAAAATTAAATATACAAACAAAGGGGGGTGTCTGGCCCATGTGGAGGTGTTTGTGAGGAATTTTCGCCCATTGAAAACAAGGCCTTGTTGACTTTTCAGATTGGATGCACGCTGGTTGACTAGAGTACACCATGGAATTCATCTTCTGGCCTTCAGATTGCTCATCAAGGCCACTTGGCAGGCATAGGTGTGGGACTCATGGTAGAACGTTGAATGAGTGTTGCATGTGAATATGTTAACACAAAAAATATCAATTATGTGGGGGGACCTGGGAATCGAACCCAGGTCCCAATGTTTGCAAGGCACGTCCTCCACCAACTGAGCTAGGCAACACGTTTGTGGTATTAGTGGAGAATAAATATTATATAAAAAAACAAATGTTAGTGGTATAAAACAAAAAAACGCGCCAGATTTTGAACTATCCAACCATGTGATGACACGCCTGTCTTCTTCTTCGTTTACCTGCAAAATATGAATAAGATAGCGGGGGTTTTAAACCCCCACTAAGTATAATTATGGAAAATAGCGAATAGAAGAGGAGCCAACATAAATTGAGCGCGAGGGTTTCAATCGATTCGTCTTGTTGCAACGAATTTGTCCATATAGGTTTGGAGGTCCAATTTTACCATATAAGGAAAGCCCCAATGCGGATGTTCTGAAACCCTAACGTTTGTTCATGGCAGATTTTGATACAAGCAGTTTTAGCACAATTAAACTATATCAACAGTTTCAGGGAGATGTCAGTAATACAAATCAATGATCAAAACATAGCAATGATGCGTAGAAATTAAGTTTCGATTATGAAAATATTCGTTCCAACCATGACTTTGCTTTACCGTTTCTTTGAGTATGAGGACTTGTTCTGGATAGCAATAGTTTCCTGGTAATGTCAGCAACGTATTAGAAACGTTTTTAGGCCTTGAATTGCCCTGCAAGTATGAAATCAGTTTCCAAGTTTTTGTTGAAATTTTGCAACTTGGTTATGGATTCTCAGCAGCTTTTTCGTGTATGTATGAGTAGGGTTTCACTCAGCATATGTATGTGAATGATTCTAGGTCAAAAATAAGCCCACAAGTCCATGGATTAATGACTTGAATATTTGATTGCTAATCATATCTTTTTTCAATCTTTTTCCATGGAAACTTTGCCAATTATGGAAGATCTTGTCTTGTTGATTGAGAAACGAGTTGCCAGCTTGCCCTAGTCACATTTGATGCACAAAAGATCTAAAAAAAGCATATCTTTAAATTTTCTTATAATTAAAACCAATTAAATGAATTAATATAAATATAAATCCAATTAATTAATTAAACATAAGAGAATAAATTATTTTGAGCTCAATGGGTCGTGCATAGGCTTTGGGTAATGATTCAAAAAGAATTTGAGGCCCATTAGCAATTTTGAAGCTTTTTAGGCAAAGTTGACTTTTGAAAGTTCCCAAAAATTTCTCAACTTCTCCAATGCATATCTTGCTCAATTTTGAAGATATGAACATGTTCTTGGACATTTTGGAAAGTTCTTGAAGTCCTCTAACCAATGCCTTTGGTCCCATGTCATTTTGATTTACCAATCTCAAGTTATGGTCTTTGACTTAAAGTGCCTTTTTGTTGACTTTTGAAAATGACCTATAATGTTGAAATTGATAACTTTTTGTGAGAGCATTTCTTGGACTTGAAATGTGAAGATGAGTTGTAGGAAATGTCATCCTCTTCAAAATGAGCTTTGGATGAGATTTTTCTGATAAACCATGAGGAAGTTATGCCTTGGTCAATTTGCAGTTGACTTTTTCAAATGTCCAAAAATAGAAACTTTTGCATCTTGAGACTTTTTGAGCCATGCTTTGAGAATCATGATCAAGCATTGATCAAATGATGTTTGTGGCTTCAAAATAAGATGTTGACCAAAAATTTTGACTTTTGACTGTCAAATGACCATTTTGCCCCTGCAGTTGACTGTGGAGCAATTAGGGTTTTTGACTGTGCAACTTGATGCTGTGAGTCTTGAAACTTGACATATGGATGCTTGACAATGTATATGGGCATGTGGGACTTGATTGTACCCTTGGAAACCTCAATTTCTTTGCAAGAACCAAAACCCTAATTTTTTACTGTGTTAGGAGGCAATTGGACTATGCAACCCTTGAGTGATTTTGAATCATCTGGAGATTGATCTTGGCAAATCTTGAAGAATATGGGAGGGCAAATTTTGGGGTACAACAGTTGCCCCTGTTCAATCTTCTTAGACCTGAGGATGTAGATTGGCTGGCGTGCCTTTCGTAATCCGAAGGTGGAAGATGATTGAACACTAGAGTGCCCAGAAATTTGCACTCACATAGTGTAGTATCAGCAGTGTGATGGCGGGAATGGGCTTATAGATGCCATTTGGAGACTGATGGATAGGAGGATGGGCTTATAGATGCCATCTGGGTGTTGATCACGTAAGAGATTCCTTAGCGAGAACTTGCGTACCTGAGAAAGAAAGATAATTACCTGGCCTGTTACCGGTGTTGATCTTTAAAATCTTTATGTAGATGTGCCCTGACTGGATACAGGTATCGAATCTTCAATCAGTTACTCACAGATGTGCCCTGGCTAGATACAGGAATCGAATCTGGAGTTAGTCGTCAACAGATACACCCTGGCAGGATACAGGAATCGGACCTTCAAACTCTTTAGACGTGCCCTGGCTGGATACAGGAATCGAGTCTAGAATTAGTCGTCAACAGATACGCCCTGGCTAGATACCGGAATCGGATCTTCAAACTCTTCAGACGTGCCCTGGAAGGATACAGGAATCGAGTCCGGAAAATAGTCGTCAATAGATACACCCTGGCAGGATACAGGAATCGGATCTTCAAACTCTTCAGACGTGCCCTGGCAAGATACAAGAATCGAGTCTGGAATTAGTCGTCAACAAATATACCCTGGCAGGATACAGGAATCGGATCTTCAAACTCTTCAGATGTGCCCTGGCAGGATAAAGGAATCGAGTCTGGAATTAGTCGTCAATAGATACACCCTGGCAGGATACAGGAATCGGATCTTCAAACTCTTCAGACGTGCCCTGGCAAGATACAGGAATCGAGTCTGGAATTAGTCGTCAACAGATACACCATGGCAGGATACAGGAATCGGATCTTCAAACTCTTCAGACGTGCCCTGGCAAGAATCAGGAATCGAGTCTGGAATTAGTCGCTCACAGATGTGCCCTGGCTAGCTACAGGTATCGAATCTGGAATTGTGACAGTTGATAGTAATCATCGTTGTATTGACTTTTGTCCTGAAAAGACAAAACGTTAGTTGTATGCAATGTCATGATGTATGAAATGCATGACGTTATGAGATGACTGAGATTGTATATTCATGATGCGTATATGCATGCTATAATGTATGAAGATGTGATGTTCATGAATGTATTTTCGTATAGGAAGATAAATCCTTGACGGATGCCAGGAAGTTAACTCCTGGGCTGATGTTGAAGAGTAGAGTTCTTCGTCTCCGTTGGGGATGATGGTTGCAAGAATAAACATGTGGAAGAAGATGACTCCGTTGGGGAATAAACTTGGCGAGTAGATTACTCTACGGGGAAATACTCTGTGGGGAGAGAGGTACTTTGCTGAGATGTTGATGATAACTCCGCTGGGGGATACCATCGTTGAGCTCTGTTGGAATTTGATGAACTCCGCTGGGGATAGGAAGAACTTCGTCGGGGACGATCTTTCTGTGGCACTTGGCTGAGGATAACCCAGTTATATCCTGGTGAGGAAATAACCTTTGAATAAAGCCGGGGGAGCGTTCGCACTCTGCAGGTGATAAGCTTCCAGAATCTACTGGGGATAAGCTTCCTGAATCTACTGGGGAGATTGATTCAACTCTCCTGGGGAGACTTTTGAGATTGTACTGGGGAATGGCTCCACTGGATGTCTTGTATACCGCCGGGGAACAATCTTAGATCAAGATTGTCGGGGATGCTTGCTAGGAATGTTTGTATACTCCGTTGGGGAATGTTGAGATCTTCGGGGGATAATCCAACTTCCTTAAGGCTGACTGATGATTAACTCTGCTTGGGGAGAGTGTCGCTGACTTGCTGGAGATATTGTGCCTTGTAGGGCTGATTGGGAGACCAACTGCTTGGGTTGTTGAATCTTGTCTTACTCGGCGGGGAGTGAAGGTATCTGGGTTACGTTCTTCAGCCGAACTTACCTTGGTACCTTGGTGGACAGAGCAATTAGATTGCTTAGACAACTCATTATTGCCCCTGTTTCTGATGTTACCTGTAATTAATCCTTTGTTTCGCATGCAAATATTTATGAGTTAGCAATTAGTGTCAAATGCATATATCACAATTGAACATTGGACGTTCTTTGCAAAACAAAACGGAAAAAGGAAAAACAATTGGCAATTGGTCTGAAAAGTGAATTTGTATTGATTTTTTGAATTTGCCTGTAAATAGGCATTTATGTACAAGAGGCTGACATCCTAGTAAGAGAACGCCGCCGAACAACAGAGTTTATACAATTTGTACAAAGAAAACAAAACAGCTGTGTGAAAAGAATAATCCCACTGGGTCCCAACTCTGCTATCGCCTTTATATCTTCGAGCGCCTCATCACTTTGCTGCTCAGTTAACGATGAAGCTGATTGATCGATGTCGTTTGAACTTGATAGCTGATACCTGAATTCTGGATGCAAAGTGATTCAATGAGACATAGTATTATGCTTTAATCCCTAACTTTTGCCTGGACCGCCCTTTCGGGTTTTCAGTCCACCGGGATACCCATTTTTGCCCAAGCCACCTTTTCAGGTTTTCGACTTGCCGGGTGTACAGATTTTTTTTCATTTCATCCCTTATTTTTGCCTAGGTATGTCAACCTAGCGGGTATTTTATCATGCGTAGTATCTTTTTACTATGTCTGCATTGGCGGGGTGAGGAAGGTCGTCACCATCCATGTTGGTTAGAATCATGGCTCCTCCTGAGAAGACATGTTTAACCACAAATGTCCCTTCGTATGTAGGGGTCCATTTGCCCCTGGGATCACTTTGAGGAAGAATGATGCGTTTTATTACCAGTTCCCCAACTTGATACTCTTGTGGTCTAACTTTCTTGTTAAATGCCCTGATCATCCGTTTTTGGTACGTTTGACCATGACAAATAGCAGTGAGTCTCTTTTCGTCAATTAGGTTTAACTGATCAAGTCGAGTCTGGATCCAGTCATCTTCACTCAGATCTGCATCCTTCATTATCCAGAGAGAGGGTATCTGGACTTCAATCGGCAAGACTGCCTCCATGCCATAGACCAAGGAAAAAGGAGTTGCCCCGGTTCACGTTCTTGCTGAGGTACGGTACCCATGAAGAGCAAACAGTAACATCTCGTGCAAATCTTTGTAGGTCACTATCATTTTCTGCACAATCTTCTTGATATTCTTATTTGCTGCTTCGACAGCCCCATTCATCTTCGGCCGGTAGGGAGAAGAGTTGTGGTGCTGTATCTTGAATTGCTCGCAGAGCTCAGTGATCATCTTGTTGTTAAGATTGGTACCATTGTCTGTAATAATCCTCTCTGGTACACCGTATCGACAGATCAGGTTGTGTTGAATGAACCGTGCCACGACGTTCTTGGTTACGGTAGCGTAGGAAGCTACTTCAACCCACTTTGTAAAGTAATCAATTGCAACCAGGATGAAGCGATGCCCATTGGATGTCGTAGGTTTAATCTCGCCGATCATATCAATGCCCCACATTGCAAAAGGCCAAGGTGCAGTCAAGACATTCAGAGGTACTGGAGGAACGTGCACCTTATCAGCATATATCTGGCACTTATGACATGTCCGAGAATGTTGGTAGCAGTCGGCTTCCATTGTGGACCAGAAATATCCTGCCCGAAGGATTTTCTTTGCCATGGTATGTCCACTGGAGTGTGTTCTAAAGGTACCTTCATGCAGTTCTGCCATGATCCTTTCTGCTTCAGTCTTATCCACACAACGCAGTAAAGTTGAATCATGGTTTCTCTTGTATAGAATGCCATTGTTGAGGAAGAATTTTGCTGCGAACCTTCTCAGAAACTTCTTGTCGTTGATGGATGCACCTTCAGGATATTCTTGAGCTTCCAGATACCTCTTCACCTCATGATACCAGGGTTTTTCAGTTACCACCTCAGCCTCAAGATCACAGCAATATGCGGGTTCATCCAGTTTCCAATTAATGATCCGGGGAGCCTCGTTGTCCCATTTGACTCTGAACATAGAAGACATCGTAGCCAACGCGTCCTCCAACTGATTCTCCTCTCTTGGGAAGTGTTCAAAAGTTATCTCTGAAATGGGGGATCAATGTCAACACACATTCTTTGTAAGGAATAAGGTTTGGGTGTTTCGTATCCCACTCGCCTTTGATCTGATTGATCACGAGAGCGGAATCTCCGAAGACACTCAAAAACTTGATCCTTAAGTCAATTGCAGCTTGAAGACCCATGATGTATGCCTCATACTCCGCAATGTTGTTGGTGAAGTTGAAACATAGCCGGGAAGTGAGTGGAGTATGAGTGCCTTTGGGAGATATGATCACAGCGCCGATACCGTTACCCAAAGCGTTGGAGGCTCCGTCAAAGTGCATAGACCATCGGGATCCTTCCTCAAGTCCTTCATCCGGTCCAGGTACTTCGCAATCAGTCACTACTGAAATTCTGGCTGCAGATACTCAATGTCACGTTCAAGGTTATGACACCGCATCTGACTTTCTATAAGACAGTAAATACAAAAACAGTAAAGAACACAGTCAATTGTTTACCCAGTTCAGTGTGCAACAACACCTACTCTGGGGGCTACCAAGCCAGGGAGGAAATCCACTATAAGAGATATTAATTCAGGAATAAACCAACCAGTTTATCTCCTTCACTTAAGACCTACCCAATGCAACTTCAATCTAAGTACAACTTAAACCTGAGTTCCTACTCACTCCCCCTCAATCACAGCAGTGATACATAAAACAATTTGACTAATGAATTGATGAAGACACTCTTCAAAACATACACTTGATTATGCTTCACACCTTTTTAATCAAGCAACACAAACACTCTTGCTTCACAGCTTTGAGTGATACATAAACCTAACTTGACTTTGCTTCACAGCTTTAGTCAAGAGACATACAAACACTCTTGCTTCAAAGCTTTGAGTGATACACACCCCTTACAATTAAAACCTATTCCAAGTCACTTATCACAATGATAATTGCTTGGATTACAATAGTTAAAACTATACAGCTTCTAAATGATCTTCTGTCAAAAAGGGATACATTCCAAGACAGCAGCTCTGTTGAATATATAGCAGCTGCATCTTCAGTTAGGGTTTCCACAAAAAGCTAGGGTTAAATCTGTTTGACCTTAAGACTAGGTCACAGGACTAGATCAACCAGGTTGGGGTTGAGCTAGGTTAACCCAAAGAAAACGCTGGAATCTGTTCTGGAAAGACTGAGTCATTTTCCTGAAAAAACTCAGAATTAACCAAACTGCATACCTGTTAGTTCATAACAGGATGTCTTAACATTTGTTATGACATCTGAACTCATGTTTACTGATTTTGGTAAATGTGATCATTTTGCAAAATGCTCAGATACACACTCATAAACATCAGTACCTGTATGACAATATTTTTCTGCAAAGGTACCTAATAAATCTGTACCTAATAAACTAGAATGTTATGACATCAGTCATGACATTCATACACCTGGTTTTACCAAAAATGCATGCCAATACCTAAACAACTACAAACTCCCCCTTTGGCAGATTTTTGGCTAAAGCCCCTAAGCAATCAGAGATAGATAGCAGCAGAAAAAAATATGACTGCAGAAAAATAGAATGTCTAATAAAGTACCAAAATATATCTCCCCCTCTTTAGCCACAAATGGGCCAAAGATACATGTTCTTAAAGATTATACAGTCATCCAGAAAAAGTAACACAACAAGACAAAGAACTGAACACACTTTGCAAACTCCACCATTGACCAGCAACACCACCAAACAGCAACTCCACAAACCTTTAAGCACTGCCATCAGACTCAGAGGAGCTAGTTTCTTCAGTATTGAGATGACCTTCAGCTTCTACACCCTCTTCCCTTGTGTTTCCTTCAGCTTCCTCCTTTTCTAACCTGGCAATTAGGTTTTCTAGGGCCTTTTTCCTAGCTTCCAGTTCTTTGCAGGTCTCTTTTAATACAGCAATAACATTAGATGTTTTGGACTGGATCTTCACAGACGATGTCTCAGCTGATGTTATGACAATATCAGGAGCATGAGATCCCTGAAACAGTTTGTAGTGCAACCCAAGGGCAGGAGCTCTTTTGCAAGCAGTATCTCTTGCCACCAGGATATCAGGGTATTGTGCAAGGATAATTCCACAAAGGAGGGAGGGAAAGGAAATTGGTCCTTTGACAGCATAACTACCAGCATGTTTTAAAGTTTGTTCAAAAATATACCTGCCATAGTCAAAAGCAGTCTTGGTTCCCACAGCATAAATAAATCTCCCCAATCCTGTGGAGATAGTTGATTTATGGTTTGTAGGGACTCAGTTGGCTGCACCAATCTTGTGCAGGATGGAAAATTTCATGCTAAGTTTGCTGGCATTCAGCTTTCCTTTCAAGGGCCAGCACTTCACTTGCCTTGCTGTGATGGTTTGACAAACTTCATTGTCAGTGACTTCCAGATCAGGACAATCCTCATTTGATCTTCCAAGAAATTTGTTAATTTCTGATGGAGAGAAATTAACCCTTCTTCCTCTAACAAAAACACTTTCAAAGTCAGCTGACCTTCCATCAGCACAATCATTAGACAAGTTAACTATGAACTCCTTGACCAGATTTTCATAACACTTGGTAAATTTTATCACTGTCTTCATCAGTCCAGCATTCTTGATCAGGTCCATGATGTCCTTGCACTCCATGGTATCATTGTTGAGTTCTCTTTCTAAAGCTATTCTCTTCAAGCAAACATACTTCCATCTGTTTGCATTGTCAGGATGGTGGAAAGAGATGTTGTCTGTTGGGACTTCAGGAACTCTAGCAATTTTGCTGGAGGGCAGTTTCCTTCTGATAGGAATTTCTTCAGCATCAATCTTAAACTCTGATTCCTCATCAGAATCAGAAGATTCAGGTTCTTTTCTCTTCTTTGTAATTGGTTGTCTACCAGTATACACCTGGGCTTTCACCTTCCCTTTGGACTGACCAGTTTTCACAGATTCTACCCCAGCCTTGCCTTCAGTCTTGGATTTCTTAACAGCAGGTTTATCTTTGGACATACATTTTGCATCATTCTGATTACCCTTTCTTTTCATCATTCCCCTAGCTATGCTAGGGTTTACATTGGCAATCAGATCATTGTCTGAGTATTCCTCATCCACATCAATGATAGGTGGATCAGCAGTCTTTTCTGAAGGGTTCTGAACGTTGTCATTTTGTGTCATAACATTCTCAGAGACATCTACATTCTCAGAGACATCCACATTTGGGCTTCCTGATTGATTTAAAGGGACAGAAATCCCCGGTACAGGTTGGTTTCCGCTTAGTATACTAGTAACAAGCCTAGCAATAGCTTGATGAACTTGAACTAATCCTTCTCTATTTGGTACAGAAGAGGAAGGATGAGAAGGATTACCAGAGGTAGCAGCTTGAGCTCTTCCTGCATGTCTAGTTCTCAGCTTTTTGACTTTGGTGGGGTCAGTTGCCATCTCTCTGAGAGGAGTGATCTCAAGAACTTCAGATTCTATGCATGTGGTGATTGCTCAAGAGTCTTGGTCAGATGATGAAGATGAAGAGGTCGCCTTGGTTGAAGATGATGTTTGAGACATTTTGATTGACTTAGAGCACCAGTAGCAATTTGAGAAAAAACTTTGATTGAGAGAAGGGAACAGGTTGCAAAGTCGAGAGAGGTAGGAGGTAAAAGAGAGTCTTTTCAACTTCTTAAAGATTTTGAAAGAATTGGGAAAACATATGATTAACCCACTAAAAATAGACTTAACAAAATTAACTCCTTCAACCCTTGTTTTAAGCAAAATTAATTGCTATAATTTCTCATGTTGGCAAATACCCAACCTGCCCCTCAAGTTTTCAAGTTTATTTCCAACAAGAGCCTTGGTAGAAGAATCAGCCAGCTGAAGCTTAATGATACCATGTTCCAGTTTAATTGACTTCTTCTCTACAAAGTCAATGTGCTTGGTCCTGCTATGCTGAGTAGGGTTCATGGAATTATTGATTGTATTCAGATTGTCACAATACAATGTCACAACATTTTGTGAGACATTATACTCAGTGAGCATCTGTTTTGTCCAGATATTTTGAGAACAGTTACTACTAGTTGCAACCATTTCAGCACAGAGTTGGGAAGGCATTCTTTTGACATGAATCATAGTTCTGGTTGATTCTTGAATGATCTTATTTTTCTTTTTGTCAACTCCATTTTGATGGTGAGTTATAGGAGGAGAGACTTCACGACTCATTTCTTCTGGGAAACAGATTTTATTAGACTTGTTGTTTCCAAAATCCATGTCATGATTACTTCTGGTTCTGACAACACATCCTTCTTCAAGTTTATTCACCACATCATAGACATGTTTCTTTTTACCAAGCCTTTCAATTTTAAGTTCACCACAAACCCTTCTTTTATCAATCTGTAGTCTTGGAGTCCTTCGGACTGCTTCCATAGAGATAGCTCTTTTCATTCTTCTTAGATGAAGATGACCAAGCTTATGATGCCACAGTTTCATCTCTTTTTCTTCTTTGGTAATTGGACACATAGTGGAGTTATTAGTGTTCTCAGGCTGCCACAAGTAACAGTTACTTTTGGATCTGATTCCTTTCATTACAACTTCTAGTTTTTCATTAATTACTAGACATTCAGATTTTGAGAAGTTGACCTTGAATCCTAGATCACATAATTGACTGATACTAATGAGATTAGCAGTCAGCCCTTTTACCAGCAGTACTTCACTCAGACTTGGAACTTCAGGGCAGTCCAAATTACCAACTCCTTTGATTTCACCTTTAGCACCATCTCCAAAGGTCACATAACTAGTGTTGTGAGGTTTAACATGATTGAGAATGTTCTTTATTCCAGTCATGTGTTTAGAACATCCACTGTCAAAGTACCAGCCTTCCTTTGCAGACACTCTCAGGGAAGTGTGGGCTATCAGGGCAGTAGCCTTTTTCTTCCATTGAGGAGTATGTGGTACCCTTTTTGGTTTAGGTTTAACACCTGAGTTTTGATTAGGGTATCCATGCAATTTGAAGCAGAAGGGCTTTATGTGTCCATACCTTCCACAATGATGACATCTCCATCTTTGGTATTTTTTCTTCATATATTTCTGTTTCTGATGTTGAGAGTTGTGTTGAGACATCTGCTTTGACATTTGTTTAACAGGCCTGATCTTCTTGTCTGTACTAGATTTATTGGCTTCCACAAATCCTAGTCCAGATTTGTTTCCCACATTTTGTCCAACTTGAAGAATCTCTTCCAATTTGTCTGTTCCATTAGTCAGCATCTTGACAGATTTGGTCATTTGGATCAGTTGTGAGTTCAGCAATTGAACTTCCCCTTCTAGATGACTTATAGTTTCAAGATCTGCCCTTTTTTCAGCCTCCAGCTTTATGATGAGTTTTGATTGTTTCTCATTCTGCACACAGACTTCAGTACTTCTGATACACAATTTCTTGTAGGTATCAGCCAGTTCTTCAAATGTTACTTCTTCATCACTAGTGTCACTTTCAGAGGTACAAACACCAGTTAGAGCAGTAACTAGTTTGGCAGATTCTTCTTCAGAATTGCTTTCTGAATCACAGTCAGACCAAGTAACAGTCATTCCTTTCTTTTGTTTCTTAAGAAAGGTAGGACATTCAGCTCGAATATGCCCATATCCTTCACAGCCATGACATTGAATACCTCTGCCTTGATTTCCCTTCTCTTCTGACCTTGGTCTTCTGCTGGAACTGTCAATGTCAGAGGGAATGTTATGAACATTAGACCTTGACTTTGGATCTATTCTTTTGATGAGTTTGTTGAACTGTCTTCCAAGCATGGCTATAACTTCTGAAATATTTTCTTCTTCATCCTCCTTGTTTTCAACATCAGTGTTGGATACAAGTGCTATGCTCTTGTTCTTCTTGTCACCATTTTCAGTGATCCCCATCTCAAAAGTCTGAAGAGACCCAATAAGTTCATCCACTTTCAACTTGCTGATGTCCTGGGCTTCTTCTATGGCAGTTACCTTCATTGCAAATCTTTTAGGCAAGGATCTGAGAATCTTTCTCACCAATTTTTCTTCTGACATCTTTTCTCCCAGTGCTCCTGAGGTGTTGGCAATCTCCAAGATGTTCATGTGAAACTCATGAATGGTTTCATCTTCCATCATTTTTAGATTCTCAAACTTGGTAGTCAACATCTGAAGCCTTGACATTTTCACTTTAGAAGTGCCCTCATGAGTTGTTTTGAGAGTGTCCCAAACTTCCTTGGCCAATTCATATTGATGTACTAGTCTGAAAATGTTTCTATCAATTCCATTGAACAAGGCATTTAAAGCTTTGGAATTTCCCAGGGCTAACTCATCTTCTTCTTTACTCCAATCTTCCTCAGGCTTCAAACTGATTGTCCCATCTTTCTCAGTTATGGTGGGATGGATCCATCCTTTGTCAGCAGCTCTCCAAGCCTTTTTGTCCAGAGATTTTAAGAAGGCAATCATACGAGGTTTCCAGTAGTCATAATTTGTTCCATCCAGAATGGGTGGTCTATTTCCAAAAACTCCTTCTTTGTCCATAGTGCCAGAAAGTGATATCCCTAGATCTCACCCAGTAATACAGGCAGGGTGCCCGCTCTGATGCCAATTGAAATTCTGGCTGCAGATACTCAATGTCACGTTCAAGGTTATGACACCGTATCTGACTTTCTATAAGACAGTAAATACAAAAACAGTAAAGAACACAGTCAATTGTTTACCCAGTTCAGTGTGCAACAACACCTACTCTGGGGGCTACCAAGCCAGGGAGGAAATCCACTATAAGAGATATTAATTCAGGAATAAACCAACCAGTTTATCTCCTTCACTTAAGACCTACCCAATGCAACTTCAATCTAAGTACAACTTAAACCTGAGTTCCTACTCACTCCCCCTCAATCACAGCAGTGATACATAAAACAATTTGACTAATGAATTGATGAAGACACTCTTCAAAACATACACTTGATTATGCTTCACACCTTTTTAATCAAGCAACACAAACACTCTTGCTTCACAGCTTTGAGTGATACATAAACCTAACTTGACTTTGCTTCACAGCTTTAGTCAAGAGACATACAAACACTCTTGCTTCAAAGCTTTGAGTGATACACAACCCTTACAATTAAAACCTATTTCAAGTCACTTATCACAATGATAATTGCTTGGATTACAATAGTTAAAACTATACAGCTTCTAAATGATCTTCTGTCAAAAAGGGATACATTCCAAGACAGCAGCTCTGTTGAATATATAGCAGCTGCATCTTCAGTTAGGGTTTCCACAAAAAGCTAGGGTTAAATCCGTTTGACCTTAAGACTAGGTCACAGGACTAGATCAACCAGGTTGGGGTTGAGCTAGGTTAACCCAAAGAAAACGCTGGAATCTGTTCTGGAAAGACTGAGTCATTTTCCTGAAAAAACTCAGAATTAACCAAACTGCATACCTGTTAGTTCAGAACAGGATGTCTTAACATTTGTTATGACATCTGAATTCCTGTTTACTGATTTTGGTAAATGTGATCATTTTGCAAAATGCTCAGATACACACTCATAAACATCAGTACGTGTATGACAATATTTTTCTGCAAAGGTACCTAATAAATCTGTACCTAATAAACTAGAATGTTATGACATCAGTCATGACATTCATACACCTGGTTTTACCAAAAATGCATGCCAATACCTAAACAACTATAACTACCATGATGTTCTCGTCAGGGAATTCAAAGTTCATTGACTGGTAGTTGTCCACTGCCTGGTGTGCCAAGTGGTCTTCCAATACACTTTCTTTGATAGCTTTCTGAGTCGTGTACTGGATGTCGTATTCTGTCAAGATCATCTGCCATCTTTCTATTCTTCCGGATAGAGCAGGCTTTTCGAATATGTACTTTATTGGATCCATCTTTGAAATCAATAGAGTAGTGTGAGTCAGCATATACTGTCTCAGCCGGCGAGCAGCCCATACCAAAGCGCAGCAAGTATTCTCGAGCAGTGAGTATCGGGTCTCACAGTCGGTAAACTTTTTGCTAAGGTAATAAATGGCGTGCTCTTTTCGGCCAGACTCGTCATGTTGCCCCAGCACACACCCCATTGAGCTGTCAAGTACTGTCAAGTATAATATTAGAGGTCTCCCTTCAACCGGTGGCATAAGAGTGGGTGGTTCTTGGAGATACTCTTTGATTCTGTCGAAAGCGGCCTGACATTCATCATTCCAACGTACTACTTGATCTTTCTTCAGCAGCTTGAAGATTGGTTCACAAGTAGCAGTTAGGTGCGAGATGAATCCGGCAATATAATTCAGACGTCCTAGAAAGCCTCTGACTTCTTTCTCTGTCTTGGGAACTGGAATCTCTTGTATGGCTTTAACCTTGGCAGGGTCCACTTGAATACCTTTGTCGCTCACGACGAAGCCTAGCAACTTTCCAGATCTTACCCCAAATGTGCACTTGTTTGGGTTCAACCTCAGCTTGTACAACTTCAGACGGTCAAACAGCTTCTGTAGATGGCCAAGGTGTTCCTCCTCAGTTTGAGACCTTGCAATCATATCATCGACGTACACTTCGATCTCATGATGGATCATGTCATGAAATAAGGAAACCATGGCACGTTGGTAGGTTGCCCCAGCATTTTTCAACCCGAATGGCATGACCTTGTAGCAGAAGGTGCCCCACTGAGTAACGAAAGTGGTCTTTTCCATATCTTCAGGAGCCATTTTAATCTGATTATAACCTGAAAAGCCGTCCATGAAGGAGAACACCTTGTGTTGAGCAGTATTGTCAACCAGAACGTCGATGTGAGGTAGAGGGAAATCATCCTTGGGGCTTGCCCTATTCAGATCCCTGTAGTCAACACACATTCGGACCTTGCCATCTTTCTTCGGCACCGGAACCACGTTGGCAACCCACTGGGGGTAAGAAGTTACTGCTAGAAACCCAGCATCAAATTGCTTCATAACCTCAGCTTTGATCTTCTCGGACATCTCTGGACGCATACGGCGGACCTTTTGTTTAACCGGAGAGCATTCTTCCTTGGTAGGCAAGTGATGGACCACAATATCGGTATCCAACCCAGGCGTGTCTTCGTAGGACCAGGCAAAGATTTCCACATAATCATGCAACATCTGAATCAACCGTTGTTTCACGCTGAGCTCCAGATTGGCACCAATTTTAACTTCCCTTCTGTCTGTCTCAGTACCCAGATTTACCGTTTCCACTGGCTCTTCATGTGGCTGAATGGCCCTCTCTTCCTGGAGTAACAGTCTTGCAAGCTCACAGGCACTTCGCAATCATCTTCACCTTCATCTTCGGCTAAGTTGATCGGATTTTCGAAGTCATAACTGGCGGTAGCAGAGTCGTTACCAGTGAGATCCAGAGTGGATTGGAACCTGTATGAGTGAGTGTGTGTAAATATAGCGGTTTTGCAATATAGAAAGAAAGAAAGGGAGCACAAGATTTGAAATGCGAAAAACGTCCAATGTTTTTATTCATGATATATGGAAATGACAAGTAATAAGCCCTCACAAATGAAGCCAACGGTGCCCCGGGTAAGACACCGGGCCATAAAGTTTCAATTTATTGTTCATTACAAACTTAAAAAAACAAAGGAATTCATTACTGAGTAACAAAAGTAACAGGTATGTAGTCTTTTGCAGTCCAATTGTTCAGTCCACCGTCGGCCGTCGGGTAGATCCAGCTATCAAACTCAGATTCCTCCGCATCGCCTTCAATAGCACTCACTCCCGGGTTGGTGATGAACACGGGAGGTCTTCCGATCCTTGCTTTGCGTACAGTCCTCTGAGCCTCTGCAGTGAAACCCAGCCCAAACTTGTCAGTCTTAGGAATAAAATCAGGGAGCCTGCCCCAGTTTGCACATTCACCTTTTTCAATCACAGCCCAGACGTCCTTCAAGGAAGCCATCTTCAAAGGAGAGTCCTCTTCAATTACTGTCTCTGCTGACGCCAATGTTGGAGGTACCTCTTCAAAATGTTGAAAGGGGGTTTCAATGAACTCCTCGTTCATCTCTATATACCGGAACGAGTTCAGATGACTAACCATGTATTCTTCCTCCCCCTGCACTGTAACAATCTTCCCTCTGACAGGGTATTTGAGCTTCTGGTGTAGAGTGGAGGTCACAGCCCCATCCTTATGGATCCAAGGTCGACCCAGTAAACAGGAATAAGATGGATGAATGTCCATCACATAGAACGTTGAATCAAATACTTGAGAACCAACACGAATCGGAATATCCACTTCACCATGTACCATCCTCTTCGACCCGTCAAAGGCTCGGACCACGATGTTACTAGGCTTCAACTCCAGGCCCTCACAATCTAACTTGTCTAAGGCCTTCTTGGGCAATACATTCAGCGAAGAACCGGTGTCCACCAACACGTGTGCAAGAGTAGTGCCCCTGCATTCTATGGAGACATGCAGGGCGTCATTGTGGTTCTTTCCCTTAGCGGTCAGATCAGCATCCGAGAAACCCAAACCATTGTCAGCGGTCAAATTGGCCACACAGTCAGTAAATTGGTCCGCAGACGTCTCTTGTGGCACATGAGCCGTCTTCAGAAATGAAATCAGGGCTTTGGCATGGGCCTCTGAGCACAACAACAATGATAGCATAGAGATCTTAGAGGGGGTATGCCCCAGCTGTTCAACGACGTTGAAATCGCTCTTCTTGATGATCTTAAGGATTTCCTCCATCTCTTGTTGTGACGCTTCAACATTAACAGTCTTCGGTGCCTCCATCCGGGCAGGCACATCAGCAATCCCTTTGCCCCGAGTGTCAGATGACTCGGCAGCAGTGGTAGAAACTTGATCAGAAGGGGAAACAGGCGCACTTGTAGGCGTGATGATAAGGGGTCTTCAGATAACTGGTGGCGCAATGTCAGGCGAGAAGAGCCTGCCACTGCGAGTAACTTTAGCGGGACCGGTGATGTTACTGATACCGGTACTAGGGTTGAACTCCTGCTTTACTCCAAGTACATACACATCTGCCCCATAGTGCCATGGGACAGCCTTGTCAGATTTATAGGGGAGGGGCCCCGGAACAGTAATGATGATAGGTGCAACAGACATGATTTTGACTGGCTTACTCGGGGGAGCCTTAGTAGGATTATTGAAGATGGTGACAACAGATACTTCTTCGGTGGGAACAATAGGAACAGTGGTCTTCTTGAACAAGATCTCTTTGCTATCCATCAGGTTTTGGACGCCTAACTTCAGCAACGGACAACCAGCAGGGGAAATGGCACACATAAGGCAACCCTTGCTACAACCCGGAATTAAACCAGCTAGCAACAGGTTCCTCTTGACAGTCAATAAAGGGGTAGCAACATCATCCACAGAAACTGCATATAGATCTTCCTCAATAGCATTTACTCCATGCTGGGGCATAAGAGCAGTTACAACGTTGGGCCTTTCGAGCGCCTCAAATTGTATTTCCTTGGCATCGATAAGGTCCTGGACCTTATTCCTCAGGGCCCAGCAATCATCAGTAGAATGCCCCGGGCTATCGGAGTGATAAGCACAGCGGGCGTTGGGATTATACTTCGGAGAGGTTGTATTTACCACCTTCGGAGCTTCTCTGACGGTTACCAAGTTGGTCGATAGCAGTTGTGGCAAGATCTGTGACAAGGTCATACTAAGCCGAGTATATTCTCTTCTGGGTCTCTCACCCCTTGGTTGGTTAGGTTGCCGAGGAGCGGCAGCAGGCTTTGCAATTACCACCGTGTTGACAGCTTGGCGGTGTTCCGGTTTATTTTGCCTCCTGGGGCCATACACAGCACTGGCTTCCTTCTTGAAAGGCTTCTTCTCAGAACTTGAGGACGCACCTTTCTGTATCTTCCCTGATTTCATACCAGCTTCTATCCTTTCCCCAGTCAGAATGAGATCTGTAAACCCTGCCGAAGAATCACCAATGAGATGGTTGAAGAACGGCCCGGATAGGGTCCCCAAGAACATGTCCACAAGTTCACGGTCGGTTAACAGCGGCTGCACCCTGCCAGCCAGGTCCCTCCACTTCTGTGCATACTCTTTAAAACCGTCTCCCGATCCTAGCGACATACCCTGGAGTTGGGTACGTGTAGGAGCGAGGTCGGCATTATACTGATACTGCTTGTAAAAAGCAGTAGCCAAGTCCTCCCAGTTACGAACCTTGGTTCCATCCAGCTGATAGAACCATTCGATTTGAGTCCCTGAAAGAATCTCCTGGAAGAAATGGATCCATAAGTTCTTGTCCACAGTATATGGTTGGATCTTCCGCACATAAGATCTGAGATGTAGCTTAGGGCAGGACGCCCCGTCATACTTTGCGAAAGATGGTGCTTTGAACTTGTGTGGGATTACCACCCCAGAAGATAAACCCAAGTCTCCAAAATCCAACCCAGGCACTTGTTGAGTTTCCATGGCATTCAGACGATCCTCTAACTGCTTGTACTTGTCTTCAGCTGGAGGATACTGCTCCTCATTGAAATCAGTCTCATTGTCAGAGACCACAGGACTAGGAACCCTTCCCCCCTGGGGACTGCCTTTCCCTACAGAAGAACCAGCTTGATCAACCTCATTCTGCAGCGTGTTGCCAAACCTCCGGCCAGTGTTGAATAGTACAGTTCTTTTCTTCTTCTTCTTGACCAGCAGAGCCTTCAACTCCTCTTGCCCTTGGGCTAAACTCATAATCAGCTCTTGGAACTGGGCGTTCTAAGCCTGGAGGGCCTTGATGGATTGCTCAGTAGACGATTCAGGATTCATGATGCGGAAATAAACAGCGAAGAACATTAAGCAACCTGAAAAGAAGAGTACCTGTGATGCACATGATGAATGGAATGCGTATGATTTATGTTTTCAAAGACAATCGGGATTCAACTTTGTAAACAAAAAGGAACACACTTCATTAGATTCAACTTTGGAATTTAAATTGTTCAACAGATTGCCTTTAGGCGTTACATAAAATGGAAATACTGGAAAGGGAAATAAAAACTGTAAAAAACATCCAAAGCTCATCAGTGATCCCAGGGTCTCTTTTTCTCAGTACGGATGTAGTCATTCAAGGCCCACTCATTCTCCAACTGCTTTGTCAGCTTCAGGATCTTCAATTCCTGCTCGTTGAACTTTTCCCGATAAGAATCCCGTTCTTCCCGTTGTTGCACCCAAGACCTCTTTAGTGTATCAACATCAGTAGGTATCTGAGGAGGGAGAACAGTTGGAGGAGCCCCATCTCTATCAGGATATTCAAGAATGATGGGTCTGACAGCTTCATATGGCATACCATACTTCTGAGCACGGATGCGGACCCATTTGTAGTAGGATTCCATAGGTAGAGAAGTCTTCGGTCCCAACTCATGTGGGTCAGCTTTGTGAATTCTGTCCCAAGCCTTGATGAACCTACGACGCAGCTCGTCACTATCTACCTGAAACTCAAAACTGATGTGAGGCACCAACATCTCATGAGGTCCTGCTCTTCTGGCTCTTCCAAACTGACGGAGAGCTAGACATGGATTATAAGAGATTCCTCCTTGGGTACCGATCAAAGGAACATTAGGATATTCTCCGCAACGATCAATAACAGTTACCTCATCTAAACCCCTGAAAGTCCAAATGATGTCATTATCAGTGAGAGACATTAACCTATGAGCCCAAAATCTTCCTTCTTTGTTCTTCAGCACGAACTTAGGGAGGTGCGAAATAAACCACCTCACTAACAAAGGAATACAACACCACAGAGTTCCTCGTCTTCGGGCAGTACGAGCGTAGAGTTGTTGCAGGATATCACCCAAGAGAGTGGGCACAGGGTTCCGAGACATGAAGATCCTTATGGCAGTGATGTTAATGAAGTTATCAGGATTAGGAAACAAGACTAGACCATAGATTAAGAGAGCCAAGATGTCTTCGTACGCCCTGAAGTCTAGGTCATTCCAGAAACTGTTAGCTTTACCGATCAAAAACTTGGCCAAGAAACCCTTAACTCTGCTTCTAGTCACCCAGTTGTCCATTACCTCCTTGTGGGTCAAGGGAAGTGCTGCAGCAATCTCCTCAAGCCTAAGAGTCTTTTCCCAACCAGTGAAGGGAGTCTGATCCAAGATAGGGATACTCAACAAATCAGAGAACTCTTCCAGGGTAGGGACCAGCTGGAAGTCTTGAAAGGTGAAACAGTTGTACAAGGGATCATAAAACTGGGTCAGGACACTCATCGGTTGTTGGTCCCACTTTGCAGTGACTAAGCCGAGAAGAGAACCATGCCTCTGGATGAAGGAAGTGGTGTTTGGAATTCTGCTAACCAACTCTTCAAGCACCTCAGGTGGGTGAACAAAATTGAACCGGATAGTGTTCCTTCGCACTGGCATCATGATGTCCTACAAAACAGAGCAAAGGTGAAACCCTCTTGTCTTTGAAATGGTCAGTCCTTATGCAGGATGCATGCAATGTCTATGATGGTATGATGTCATGATAAAGCACACCACAAATATTCACAAAGGCAAACATGATAAGGCACACAAGTCACACAAGACAACCCTTAGGGTTTAGGCCAGCATGGGGTCTAGGTATTACCCTTTTTCAGTTTGTTGGTTAAGACCTGTCCTAGAAAATAGTAACCGGGTTCTAGAGGATCCCAATATCACTGACTACCCTCAATCGGTCATAACTCCAGCGTCGCAATCTTTTCTTGCGGCCAGAACCATCGCGAGAGTTTAGCCTCAATGGGTGTAGCATACTGCTACTGTTCTATGGCCAAGTTGGGTCAATTAGGGTTCTAAGGTCGGTTGGTGCTTAATGACTCCTCAGAAGACTCATATTCTCCTCGTTGCGACACAAGGGATATCGGTACAGACCGAGGTGCCACACCAACGTAGCCACTGTTTCACCCGTGTCGGTATACGCCGGACAGGTCCCTCACAGCTTATGCTACCTAACAGGGTATCCCCAGATCCAGGTTAGGATCTATGAAACTCCAAGACAATGCCCATAACAATAAAGCAAACAAAACAAAGCAATTGAAAACACAAGTATGAGCTATCCTAAGGTACACCTCACTTTAAGTAGTCCCCAACAGAGTCGCCAGTTCTGTGATTGGTGGATTTAGAACTGACTGTTTTTAGCTGGTTCGCAAAATGTCGCGGAAGCAAGAGTCGCCACCATCTTTTATTTTCTCCAACATGGACAGGACAAAAGCACAGCAAAATTCCTTATGAGATTGTCTCTCGGTTCGGGAGGTAGATTTATAGAAAGGGAAGGTGTTAGCACCCTTTCTATCCATGGTTATCCATGGGCTCTTAGATACTTGCTCTTATGTTTTCAAAAGTGTTTGCTTTTCAAAATGTGAGTGGGTTTGAAAAAGTTTCTTTGAAAGATTTCTGAATGACTCTTGTATCTGTCCTCAAGAGTGTTTGAAAAATTTGTTTTGAAAGTTTTGAAAGTGTCAGTGTGAAAAGATTTTTGTTTTGTTTTTTTTAGAGAGCAAGTATCCATGAGTCATCTACCTACCCTAAGGAATTAGGCTGTGTAGAAGTCCTTAAGGTAGTGCCATCCCACCATTGAAAGGTAGGTAGCACCATCGTTGGAGGTGTTCGGGTCAATTCGATTGTAGGGACAGTGTGGTCACCGAAGCAACAGTAGGACACCTTAGAAGCTACCCTTATGTCCTAGATCCTTTTTTTAATTCGAGGCAACCGTTTCGAGGCAACTGTTTCGAGGCAACTGGATCATGGACATAAGAGTGACCGCTAAAACGTCCTATACTTGACGACCACGTTTCGAAGGCAACGAGTGAGGCGTACCCTAAGAGTGGTGTGTGTATCGTGTGTTGTTTTCATGTTAATATTTATCTTTGATCATGGCATTGTGAGCTACGAGTTGTTTTTAATTAACATACATTCTTTCATGCGAGTTTAGCAGTTAGGAGTGCGGAAAGTAAAAGACGGAAGGATAAAAGCTACGCTATTACAAGGCGCGGGTCTATACATCGCCAAAATACAAAGACCCGTTTTTGATAAAGATGCGGAAAGTAAAAGAAAAGCGATAAACCTAATTACTATTACATCCGGAAAGCAGTTACATAATGATCGATAAGAAAATAATGCGCAAAACAATTAAATTGGACGTCCGAGGGTTTTGACCCTTTGCTTGAAATTAAATTAAATTAGGACCTAATTATTATTTAATCAAAGAAAAGAAAGTGTTTTTATGTTTTTGTATTTATTATGGAAATAAAGAAAAAAAGAATTAAAATTAAAGTTAGTGAAACCCTAGTTCTAAATTATTTTAATTATTAAAGAAAATATTAAAGTTAACCTAATTTGAGCTAATTAATTAATTTACATATTTATGTACAAAAATAATAATAATAAATAATGATGAAAATAATGATAAAAAGAAAATTAAGAAAAAATGTCAAAACTTAATTCTACATATTTTTTACTTATTAAGAAAAAGTGTTAAAATTAAAACCTAAATTAACTAAGTTAATTATTAACATTTATTTACAAAAATATATTAGCGAGGAAATTAATAAATAATTAAACATATTTTGTATTTTTGATTTTCTGTTTTTATTATGGAAAAATTATTTTATGGTGAATTAGTAAAAAATAATTAAAGTAATTAAAAGAATTAAAAAGAAAAGAAAATAAAATTAAATATACAAACAAAGGGGGGTGTCTGGCCCATGTGGAGGTGTTTGTGAGGAATTTTGGCCCATTGAAAACAAGGCCTTGTTGACTTTTCAGATTGGATGCACGCTGGTTGACTAGAGTACACCATGGAATTCATCTTCTGGCCTTCAGATTGCTCATCAAGGCCACTTGGCAGGCATAGGTGTGGGACTCATGGTAGAACGTTGAATGAGTGCTGCATGTGAATATGTTAACACAAAAAATATCAATTATGTGGGGGGACCTGGGAATCGAACCCAGGTCCCAATGTTTGCAAGGCACGTCCTCCACCAACTGAGCTAGGCAACACGTTTGTGGTATTAGTGGAGAATAAATATTATATAAAAAAAATGTTAGTGGTATAAAACAAAAAAATGCGCCAGATTTTGAACTATCCAACCATGTGATGACACGCCTGTCTTCTTCTTCGTTTACCTGCAAAATATGAATAAGATAGCGGGGGTTTTAAACCCCCACTAAGTATAACTGTGTAAAATAGCGAATAGAAGAGGAGCCAACATAAATTGAGCGCGAGGGTTTCAATCGATTCGTCTTGTTGCAACAAATTTGTCCATATAGGTTTGGAGGTCCAATTTTACCATATAAGGAAAGCCCCAATGCGGATGTTCTGAAACCCTAACGTTTGTTCATGGCAGATTTTGATACAAGCAGTTTTAGCACAATTAAACTATATCAACAGTTTCAGGGAGATGTCAGTAATACAAATCAATGATCAAAACATAGCAATGATGCGTAGAAATTAAGTTTCGATTATGAAAATATTCGTTCCAACCATGACTTTGCTTTACCGTTTCTTTGAGTATGAGGACTTGTTCTGGATAGCAATAGTTTCCTGGTAATGTCAGCAACGTATTAGAAACGTTTTTAGGCCTTGAATTGCCCTGCAAGTATGAAATCAGTTTCCAAGTTTTTGTTGAAATTTTGTAACTTTGTTATGGATTCTCAGCAGCTTTTTCGTGTATGTATGAGTAGGGTTTCACTCAGCATATGTATGTGAATGATTCTAGGTCAAAAATTAGCCCACAAGTCCATGGATTAATGACTTGAATATTTGATTGCTAATCATATCTTTTTTCAATCTTTTTCCATGGAAACTTTGCCAATTATGGAAGATCTTGTCTTGTTGATTGATAAACGAGTTTCCAGCTTGCCCTTGTCACATTTGTTGCACAAAAGATCTAAAAAAAGCATATCTTTGAATTTTCTTATAATTAAAACCAATTAAATGAATTAATATAAATATAAATCCAATTAATTAATTAAAAATAAGAGAATAAATTATTTTGAGCTCAATGGGTCGTGCATAGGCTTTGGGTAATGATTCAAGAAAGAATTTGAGGCCCATTAGCAAATTTGAAGCTTTTTAGGCAAAGTTGACTTTTGAAAGTTCCCAAAAATTTCCCAACTTCTCCAATGCATATCTTGCTCAATTTTGAAGCTATGAACATATTCCATGACATTTTGGAAAGGTCTTGAAGTCCTCTAACCAATTCCTTTGGTCCCATGTCATTTTGATTTACCAATCTCAAGTTATGGTCTTTGACTTAAAGTGCCTTTTTGTTGACTTTTGAAAATGACCTATAATGTTGAAATTGATAACTTTTTGTGAGAGAATTTCTTGGACTTGGAGTGTGAAGATGAGTTGTAGGAAATGTCATCCCCTTCACAATGAGCTTTGGATGGGATTTTTCTGATAAACCATGAGGAAGTTATGCCTTGGTCAATTTGCAGTTGACTTTTCAGCTGTCCAAAAATAGAAACTTTTGCATCTTGAGACTTTTTGAGCCATGCTTGTGGAATCATGATCAATAATTGATCAAATGATGATTATGGCTTCAAAATAAGATGTTGACCAAAAATTTTGACTTTTGACTGCGAAATGACCATTTTGCCCCTACAGTTGACTGTGAAGCAATTAGGGTTTTTTGACTGTGCAATTTGATGCTGTGAGTCTTGAAACTTGACATATGGATGCTTGACAATGTATATAGGCATGTGGGACTTGATTGGACCCTTGGAAACCTCAATTTCTTTGCAAGAACCAAAACCCTAATTTTGACTGTGTTAGGAGGCAATTGGACTGTGCAACCCTTGAGAGATTTTGAATCATCTGGAGATTGATCTTGGCAAATCTTGAAGAATATGGGAGGGCAAATTTTGGGGTACAACACTTTCCTTTACGCTTTTCTCCAATATTACCCCTAGCTTGATTTCTTTCAGATCTTCCTCTGTGCCAAGGTTAATGGTCTCAATAGATTCTTGATATGGTTGTATGTTGTCGGCTTTTTGCTCTATCTCTCTCGCCAATTCTTCAAAGAGTTCATGATCTTCATCATATTCCTCTTCAGCTTAGTTGATGGGAGCATCAAAATTATATCGGATTGCAGCATTAACATTATCGATAGTTTTGGGCATGGATTTGTACATTTATCATGATTTGGTGCAGATTTTAGTATTTGAATTTTGAGCAATGCATATGAAAAAAGTATTGCCATTTTCAAATGTAAGAGATAAATGCAAGAGAAAGACAGAGATCTTAACTGAATACAAAATATAACTTTTATTAATTGTGAATATTGTTTGAAACAAAATGAGGGGACCCTTACAAGTAACCCCTATGCCTCAGGCTTGACATAGGTTCTTTCAAAAACAAGAAAAATTACTTAGAAAAGAAAAAAATCTCGGGAATCTCTAGGGCGGTCCAGCTCTTGAGTTCTTCTCCTGGGGCGCATTCTCGGATGAAATCAGTTGCCCTTTTTGTGTTACCTTTGTTTGATATCATTGCCACTTGTCCGCCATGCTTTATTCCATTGTTGACGAAGGTCTCTTGGATTGGAAGAAACCGTGCTTTACCTTTCAGAGTAGCTTTTGATAATTTATAGCCCAAACCAAAGCGATTCTTCTTCTCAGGAATTTCTGGGAGCTTTCCCCAACCCTTTGAGGTACCACTTTCCACCACTGTTTGCAAATCTCTCGATGAGGTTACCGTAGGTTTATTACTTTTTTCCACCGATAAGGTTACCATTGAAGCAACATTTAGGACTTGGAATGGTGTGGCTATACAGTCTTCGTCGGCACTAATATACATGTATGATTTGATGTGACTTACGAAGATGTCCTCCTCTCAATCGATTAAAATTAATTTCCCTTCAACTAACAACTTCAACTTTTGATGTAAGGTTATAGTGACTGCCCCTGCCGCATGAATCCAAGGCTGCCCAAGTAAACATGTGTACGCTGGTTCTATATCCGTGACTTGGAAAATGATATAGAACATATGTGGCCCAATTTTGACTGGAAGGTCCACTTCTCCAAATATTGGGCTTTGAGAACAGTCAAAGGCTTTAACTATCTTAGAACTTGGCCTTATCACGACACCATCCAATGTTAATTTCAATAAACTAGATTTCGATAATACATTGAGGGCAGAGCCAGTATCAGTGAGTACCCTAGATAGGCTGGTAGTACCTATCTGAATAGAGATGTGAAGTGCTTTGTTATGAGCTAGACCTTGCAGAGGTAACTCATTGTTATTAAAACCCAAATATGATCTGGACATCATATTTGCTACAATATTGTCAAACTGATTTACAGTAATCTCTTCTGCAACGTGGGCAGAACTCAGAACCTTCATTAAAGAGTCTCGATGCGGTTCCGAATTGATGAGCAGTGAAAGTATAGAAATTTTGGTTGGGGTTTGGTGAAGCTGATCCACCACTGTTGCACCCCAAAATTTTCCCTCTCATGTTTTCCAAAGTCTTCCCCCTGCATGGTTGATCACAAACTCTTGCCTAAGGAAAAAGAATATTTTTGAGTGGTACTTTAAGTACCTTTCGATTGGCATTCTGAAAGACCCTTCGATTGGCATTCTGAAGGAGTCCTTCGATTGAAATTCTGGACAAGCATTTGATTGGAATTATGTCAAGGCAATTTCGACAGGCATGTCAACCATGTCGTTCGATTGGCATGAACAACACCTTTTGATTGGCCTGTTAGCAGAGCCTTTCGATTGGAATCCTTTGATTGATATTTGGGCCAGGCCCATTCGAAGGGTACGCAGAGAGTCCATTCGAAAGAGGAAAATCAGGACTAATCGAAGAGCATGGCCTGAAAGCATTCGAAATCCAAGTGTCCAGGTTCATTCAAGGGACACGAATGTTTCAAAAGAGGAAATAATTTAATGTGTTTGATTTTTGTCCAGAGCGTTAAAGGTCTGTTTTAATGGTTGTCCCTTGCCATTACTGCACCCTCACACCCCTATAAATACAGAGGCCAGCATACATTACCAACACACACAAAAATCACAAAAAAAAATCACACAGGAAAAAATCACACGAAAATCATAGAACGAAAATTATACACACACAAAAAATCTGCAGGAGAACAAAATATTGGAGAGACACTGCCCAGAATTTTCCAAGCCAAAGCAGTCCCTCAGATCGAAGGTGCCCACGCCCAGAAGCCCTCAAATCAAAACTGCCTACATCCAGGAAGTGCCCAGATCGAAGGTTCCTACATCCAGGAAGCGCCCAAATTAAAAGTCCAATCTGTTGGTAAGAAAGGGTAAACTATCCAACCTCATATTTGCATAATACATTCATACTTGTTGTTACCTTCGATTTGCCCTCCTAGACAGGATCAAAGGGCCTGGGTTTGGCACCCAGGTCATATTTTTCGTGTGCTAACATTTGCTGCAGATTTAGCCTGAAGAGACCCCAACAAGTGCAGGATCGAAGGGCCTGGGATTCAATACCCAGGCCCTGCATTTTTGTTTCGCTCACATACTTTTGCAGGTATAACATCCCAGATCGAAGGAGAGCCCTTCTCTGGATCGAACCCATTAGCGTGCTGGATCGAAAGAGGCATCTCATCCCTGGATCGAAAGCCATGACCTCCATGATCGAAGGGCAATCCTCTTCCCTGGATCGAAGGCTACTCACGCCTTACTGTCTGGCCCAATCGAAAGGACCAGGACCCCCTCTGGATCGAAGCTTCCGTTCCCTCCATGGGTCGAAACCCCTTTTTTTCCTAGATCGAAAGATTCCCCTTGTACTTTATTTTTGTTTTCCATAGACTTCTTTTTTTTATCTTTTTAATTATCCTTAAAATCAAAAAACCACAAAAACATTAGGCTAGTTCTTTTTCTATTAAATTAACTTTGTTAATTAACCCTTAATTATCTTAACATTTTTCCAAAACTAAAATTAAATAGATTTAGATTATTTTTCCCAAAATAAAATAAAACAACAAAAAGAGTTCTTATTCTTAGGATTTTTTAGATTCGCGCGCATTTATTTTATTGTAACTGCCTACTGGTTTGTAATAACTTAGCTAAGACTTTTACATTTTTACTGCTTTTTATTCCCCCAATTTTTGGACATGTAAATAATCCCCCTCCCCGAAGCTTTGTAATAGCGTAGGATTTACAATTCTCGCACTTTAAATTCCTATACATACATTAACTGCTTAGATATATGCTAACTAGGATTGCATGACAAGATTAACTCTTAATTTAAAATCAATTGTAGCTCACCATAACATGTACAAAGATAATATGAACTGAAAATTGACACACTTGCACATGCCACTCTTAGGGTACACCTCACTTGGTTGCCTCGAACGTGGTCATTAAGTATAGGAAGTTTTAGAGGTAGCCCTCATGTCTAAAGATCAAAGTTGCCTCGAAAGGTTGCCTCAATAAAAATGATCTAAGACATTAGGGTTACCGCTAAAGCATCCTAACATTGCTTTAATGACCACGCGTCCCTTTAAATCGAATTGACCCGAAAACTCCAACGACGGTGCTACCTACTCCTCAATAGTGGGATAGCACTGTCTAAAGGACATTTGCACAATTTAATTTCTTTTTGAGTAGGTAGAGACTCTTAAGTACTTGCTCCTTTTAAAACAAAACAAAACTTTTCACACTTACACTTTTCGAACAAAGTTTTCAAAAACAATTCATACATTCTTCAGGACAGAAGCAAGAGTTAAAATGAAGTTTCAAACAAAACTCTTTTCAAAACCCACAATCACAAAGAAAAGCAAACCTTTTGAAAACACAATGAGAAAGTACCTAAGAGCCCGTGGATAACCACGGATAAAAAGGGTGCTAACACCTTCCCTTTCTATAATCTACCTCCCGAACCCGAGAAACAATCTCGAAAAGGAATTTTTTTTCTATGCTTTTGTCCTTTCCCTTGTTGGATAAAATAAAAGATGGTGGCGACTCTTGCTTACCGCGAAACTTTGCAAAAACAAACGCAAATGCGAACCAGCATTCCTAAAACAGTCAGTTCTCGTTCCCACCGATCACAGAACTGGCGACTCTGCTGGGGAGTATTATAAGTGAGGTGTACCTTAGGACTAGATCACTTGTGTTTTCAATTGTATTGCTTTGTATGCTTTTAATTTTGTGGGCTTGTATCAGAGTTCTATAAATCCTCCACCCAGATTTGGGGAAACATTCATAGATAGCAATACATTGTGGAAACTGTGCGGGGTATACCGACACGGTGGAAGCAATAGCTATATTAGTGCGACATATTTGTGAGTAGCGGTAGCCTTTGAGTCAATCAAAGAGAATACGGGGTCGCTGAGTGATGTCACTAAGCACTAATGACCTAGAACCTTACTTGACCATCTTGGCCTTTTTAGGGGTAGTGAGATGACTGACTTTGGTGCAGTCCGAAGTTGATAGATACTCGATACTACACTCATTGAGGATTGTTTTCTTGGAATATTTTGGTCGCCAGTTAAGTGGCTAAACCGAAACGATGAACATAGAAAACAATCCAATGATATTGAGCTCCTTAGAACCCGGTTACTATTTATAGGACAGGTTTTAAGCCAACTAAACTCAAGAGGGTACTTACCTATGAAACTCCATGCCAGCCTAAGCTTAAGGCTATTTGTGTTACTTGTGCGCTTTCAAACTTGAACTACTTGCACATTCTTGTTATCTGACAACAGGGGTTCCTTGCAGGTTTTGTTTACAGTCCTTATCCAACAAATTGGATTTATTGCAAGGCTCACTTACATCACCTCACTTTTTGCTTAAACGCATAGCATATACATCATAACATCATACCTTAACATTTCCTTAACCATTTCAAGGATCTCAAGGGTCTGTGATGCAGGTTATGGTACATCAAAAGTCTAGCAAGGGGCAAAGGGGATTTATTTTCCTCTAGCCAAGGTTGTCTAGAAATCAAAACACGATAAACTTGAGTCAGGGGCTATGACCCACTCGATATGGTGAGCCTGACTCTTGAAGAAGGACTCTCAGCAACATGAAGCTCCTTCAATCAAGCTACCAGATTCAGATTCTAAACAGTTTCTTGTTTACCCCGCGAGATCCTTGAAAACATTGCATACATATATCATACATATCATTGCATAACAGGTCTTCCAGTACAGGTCTCTCATGTTCTTGCTGTTTATTTCAGAAATGGCTTTCCAACAAGACAACCAGGAGACTCAGTTCAGGGAAATCTTCCTAAACCTATCCAAGGGGCAGGAAGAGTTGAGAACACTCCTCATGGGGAATTTGGTCAAGAAAAGTCCTGAAGATAATAAGGACGAACGGCTGAAACATCTGCAAGCTGAGGTAGATGCAATGAGAACCCAAATGCTGGGGCAGATGGCTCTTATCCAAGGCTTAGCTCGGGAACAAGAAGAGTTGAGAACCATGATCCACCAGCTTCATCAAGACAGATACAACACCATGAAGCAAACGGTCAAGGCTGGGGATCAAATCATTAATCAGCCTCCAAGAAGACAAGAGTTTGGTATGGTGAAGAATGGACCTCTCCAAGTTGCTACTACCTCAAGGGTCCAACAACAACCTCGCCAAGAACAACGGGTTGATCAGAGTAAGCCCAGAAGGAAATTTACCGAGCTCAACGTGTCGCTGTCTCAAGCTCTACAACACCTGTTGAGGTTGAATCTGGTGAAGTTAAGGGATCCTCCTAAGAATCCCAACATAACCTCCCTAAAGTACAATCCTGATGCAAGGTGTGTATACCATTCCAACAGCCCGGGGCATGATACTGATGGCTGTTGGGCATTGAAAAACAAAGTTCAAGACCTGATTAATGAAGGAGCTTTGGAATTCACACAAGATGGTCAGGCTGAGTTCTTCTACCATCCCTTCGAGGTTCACCATTTGAAGTGACAAGTTCTGACAAGAGAGGGCCTTTTTGTTCATTTGAATTTTCAAGTTGTAATCTCTTTGTTATTTAAACAATTATCTATTAATGTCAAACTTTGTTTCATTAATGCATCGCATATGTTTGTCTTGATTTGATCCAATCATTTTAATTACATTTAAACTATGCTTTTTACTCATTCAACTCTTGCTAAAAGTTACAAGCCTTTAGAGGGAGGATGAAGAAACAATGCCATAATCTCATACAGTATGCTTTTGGACAGACCTTGCTGACGATGTACAGGCATTTATTTCAAATCCTAAACAGTGGAGGTATAAGGAAGATAATCCCTAGTCAACCCCTTCGAGCCAAAGAAGTAGGAGTTTTCTGTTTTAAACACAAATTGAAACCTTTAATCAAAACCTGGGGCATGGTAGTCTCTCAGTTAATTCAAGTGCGCATTGAAGTCGCGAAACTCTCAGTTCATAATACAACGAACGACATCAAAAGCGTTCCTCTGGAATCAAAAGACAGTGGTGGTTCCTTATTTCATAGGCAGTCAATCTCTCAAAAAAAAAGAGAAAAAGCCCACTGAGCCAAAATCTATAAAGGAGGCTTGAGAAAGTTGGGGCATCCCGCTGACTGTAATCTCGAAAACAGGAACAATCAGGCAAAAGTTAGGGATAACAAATCAAAAGAACGAGGTCGCTAAAAATCCTCAACAAAATGAAAAATGTTGCAAAAATGACTGCCTTCAAAAATTCAACTTGTGTGAACCATCACCAAAAACGTCGTTCCAGACTCATTTAGAGTTCAAATGCACAATTAACTGAGTTTATGATTGAAGAACATCACGAAGAGCGGGTGGGTACAAATATACTTTGAGCCTTTATCCTTTGTTTCTTAAACCGTGAACCAAGCCACGTTACAACCCTTCAAAAGTCTTAACTGAAGCATGGGTTAGTTCGAAAGCATACTGTTACAAAAGGTATCCTGACTCCTGTAGGGTTTTGTCCTAAATCTTGTGTTGAATTGGTCTTATAAAGAGTTTTCTGCTAAAAAACGCATTTTTCAAAAACTTCGAGACAAGCATAAACTTTGCATTATCTGAATATCACTGTTTGTATTTGGCTATTTGTTTGACAGTGGAGAAATTCACACAACGAATATCCGATGAACTAA
Source organism: Vicia faba (assembly GCA_948472305.1). Classification (NCBI taxonomy): domain Eukaryota; kingdom Viridiplantae; phylum Streptophyta; class Magnoliopsida; order Fabales; family Fabaceae; genus Vicia; species Vicia faba. Next base: position 629,225,098 of record OX451741.1, on the reverse strand, counting down.
AGCCCTCTCAGTGAACAAAATCACTTCAAAAAGGATGACACTTCCATTGACAAATCTCCTTCCAATCAAGGGGCATGGCATGATCATTGTCCATCACCTGGGGCAGTCCAGTCAAGATTTCAAGAAATCTCTGAAGAAATGCAGAGTAACCAGGGGCAAGTCTCCATCTCCGTCACTTGGGGCATTGAACCTCAACCCCGACAAAGGGTTACATACAGTCAAACATTTCCAGGCAGTGCCACAAACACTCGCTGCTAGGGGCAGTGACAAATCTCCCAAAAATCCTTCTCATAGGATGACTCCCAGCAAGGGTTTAATCTCTGAAAACCTTTCCCCAGCTGAATCAACCTCAAGAAACCTCGAGGACTTCCCCCAACGAAGATGTCACCTCTCTAGCGGACTGAAGACAGGGTTTACTTCCCCAACAGCACCAGGACTCCCCAGCTTGAGTTTGCCTCTCCGGCTACTACAAATTAAAGGACCACAACTCCTCTTCCTCAGTAGACTATTCTACAATCCCCAGCATGTTACTGCAAAACCTGGACCCGACCAGATGTCAGTTTAACTCTGACTCCCCAGTAGAGCAACGGACAACCGAGACTCCTGAACTTGTTCCCGAAGAATGAAACAATACTCTCCACAGAGTTCACAACTTCCCCCAACGGAGTTCTCCTCAACAAAACGAGGATCCTCAGTGGAAACATTCTAAGTAAAATTTGAAGACACACATACACTTCAACAGCGGTCCGGGATTTAATAACTCCCCAACACTTGTCAAGAATTTATTCTCCAAGACAAGATTACATTTCAATAACATTCATAGCATATGCATACAAAATACATATAACATGAATCTCATTTATTTTGAGAGCATCATTACACAATGCATACATCATGACATTGCATACAACTAACTCTTTACCTATTCAGGAAAGATCGATCGACAGATAAAAGTCATTACCTTTTGGAGTAGCAGTCGTCAAAGATTCCTTCATCATCCTGCTGAGGTAGTAATCGTCCAAGATTCCTTCACCATACTGCTGAGGTAGTAATCGTCCAAGATTCCTTCATCATCCCGTTGAGATAGTAATCATCCAAGATTCCTTCATCATCCTTCTGAGGTAGTAATCATCCAAGATTCCTTCATCATCCTGCTGAGGTAGTAATCGTCCAAGATTCCTTCATCATCCTGTTGAGGTAGTAATCGTCCAAGATTCCTTCATCATCCCTCTGAGGTAGAAGTCATCCAAGATTCCTTCATCATCCTGCTGAGGTAGTAATCGTCCAAGATTCCTTCATCATCCTGCTGAGGTAGTAATCGTCCAAGATTCCTTCATCATCCTGCTGAGGTAGTAGTCATCCAAGATTCCTTCATCATCCTGCTGAGGTATTAATCGTCCAAGATTCCTTCATCATCCTGCTGAGGTAGTAATCGTCCAAGATTCCTTCATCATCCCTCTGAGGTAGAAGTCATCCAAGATTCCTTCATCATCCTGCTGAGGTAGTAATCGTCCAAGATTCCTTCATCATCCTGCTGAGGTAGTAATCGTCCAAGATTCCTTCATCATCCTGCTGAGGTAGTAGTCATCCAAGATTCCTTCATCATCCTGCTGAGGTAGTAATCGTCCAAGATTCCTTCACCATCCTGCTGAGGTAGTAATCGTCCAAGATTCCTTCACCATTCTGCTGAGGTAGTAATCGTCCAAGATTCCTTCATCATCCTGCTGAGGTAGTAATCATCCAAGATCCCTTCATCATCCTGTTGAGGTAGTAATCGTCCAAGATTCTTTCATCATCCTGCTGAGGTAGTAATCGTCCAAGATTCCTTCATCATCTTGCTGAGGTAGTAATCATCCAAGATCCCTTCATCATCCTGCTGAGGTAGTAATCGTCCAAGATTCCTTCATCATCCTGCTGAGGTAGTAATCATCCAAGATTCCTTCATCATCTGTTTGGAGTAGCAATCATCTCAGATTCCTTCATCACACATCATTATCAAAAAGACCTCCTCTGGTTAGATGTATTTCTTCCAGTTAATGATAGGCAATCAGATACCTTCAAATAACAGTCCAGATACGATCCAGATTCGAATGTAATTCTGTCACTCATTCAAATACAATCCAGCAATCGCCCCTGGATGGCATCTTTAAGCCCATCTCCAATGACTATCCATCACTCCTGCAGATGGCATCTTTAAGCCTATCCTCCTACCAACAATCTCCAAATGGAATCTGTAAGCCCATTCCCGACATCACAATACTGACACTACACCATGCGAGTGCAAATTTCTGGGCAATCTAGTGTTCAATTATCTTCCACCCTCAGATCACGAAGGGCTCGAAAGCCAATCTATATCCTCAGGTTTAAGAAAATTAAACAGCGGCAACTGTTGCACCCCAAAATTTGCCCTCTCATGTTTTCCAAAGTCTTCCCCCTGCATGGTTGATCATAAACTCTTGCCTAAGGAAAAAGAAGATTTTTGAGTGGTACTTTAAGTACCTTTCGATTGGCATTCTGAAAGACCCTTCGATTGGCATTCTGAAGGAGTCCTTCGATTGACATTCTGGACAAGCATTCAATTGGAATTATGTCAAGGCAATTTCGACAGGCATGTCAACCATGTCCTTCGATTGGCATGATCAACACCTTTTGATTGGCCTGTTAGCAGAGCCTTTCAATTGGAATCCTTCGATTGATATTTGGGCCAGGCCCATTCAAAGGGTACGCAAGGAGTCCATTCGAAAGAGGCAAATCAGGACTAATCGAAGAGCATGGCCTGAAAGCATTTGAAATCCAAGCGTCCAGGTTCATTCAAGGAACACGAATGTTTCAAAAGAGGAAATAATTTAATGTGTTTGATTTTTGTCTAGAGCGTTAAAGGCCTGTTTTAATGGTTGTCCCTTGCCATTACTGCACCCTCACACCCCTATAAATACAAAGGCCAGCATACATTACCAACACACACAAAAATCACAAAAAAAAAATCACAGAGGAAAAAATCACACGAAAATCATAGAATGAAAATTATACACACAAAAAAAATCTGCAGGAGAACAAAATATTGGAGAGACGCTGCCCAGAATTTTCCAAGCCAAAGCAGTCCCTCAGATCGAAGGTGCCCACGCCCAGAAGCCCTCAAATCAAAAGTGCTTACATCCAGGAAGTGCCCAGATCGAAGGTTCCTACATCCAGGAAGCGCCCAAATTAAAAGTCCAATTTGTTGGTAAGAAAGGGTAAACTATCCAACCTCATATTTGCATAATACATTCATACTTGTTGTTACCTTTGATTTGCCCTCCTAGACAGGATCATTGGGCATGGGTTTGGCACCCAGGTCATATTTTTCGTGTGCTAACATTTGCTGCAGATTTATCCTGAAGAGACCCCAACAAGTGCAGGATCGAAGGGCCTGGGATTCAATACCCAGGCCCTGCATTTTTGTTTCGCTCACATACTTTTGCAGGTATAACATCCCAGATCGAAGGAGAGCCCTTCTCTGGATTAAACCTATTAGCATGCTGGATCGAAAGAGGCATCTCATCCCTGGATCAAAAGCCATGACCTCCATGATCGAAGGGCAATCCTCTTCCCTGGATCAAAGGCTACACACGCCTTACTGTCTGGCCTAATCGAAAGGACCAGGACCCCCTCTGGATCGAAGCTTTTGTTCCCTCCATGGGTCGAAACCCCTTTTTTTCCTGGATCGAAAGATTCCCCTTGTACTTTATTTTTGTTTTCCATAGACTTCTTTTTTTTATCTTTTTAATTAACCTTAAAATCAAAAAACCACAAAAACATTAGGCTAGTTCTTTTTCTATTAAATTAACTTTGTTAATTAACCCTTAATTATCTTAACATTTTTCCAAAACTAAAATTAAATAGATTTAGATTATTTTTCCCAAAATAAAATAAAACAACAAAAAGAGTTCTTATTCTTAGGATTTTTTAGATTCGCGCGCGTTTATTTTATTGTAACTGCCTACTGGTTTGTAATAACTTAGCTAAGACTTTTACATTTTTACTGCTTTTTATTCCCCCAATTTTTGGACATGTAAATAATCCCCCTCCCCGAAGCTTTGTAATAGCGTAGGATTTACAATTCCCGCACTTTAAATTCCTATACATACATTAACTGCTTAGATATATGCTAACTAGGATTGCATGACAAGATTAACTCTTAATTTAAAATCAATTGTAGCTCACCATAACATGTACAAAGATAATATGAACTGAAAATTGACACACTTGCACATGCCACTCTTAGGGTACACCTCACTTGGTTGCCTCGAACGTGGTCATTAAGTATAGGAAGTTTTAGAGGTAGCCCTCATGTCTAAAGATCAAAGTTTCCTCGAAAGGTTGCCTCAATAAAAATGATCTAAGACATTAGGGTTACCGCTAAAGCATCCTAACAATGCTTTAATGACCACACGTCCCTTTAAATCGAATTGACCCGAAAACTCCAACGACGGTGCTACCTACTCCTCAATAGTGGGATAGCACTGTCTAAAGGACATTTGCACAATTTAATTCCTTTTTGAGTAGGTAGAGACTCTTAAGTACTTGCTCCTTTTAAAACAAAACAAAACTTTTCACACTTACACTTTTCGAACAAAGTTTTCAAAAACAATTCATACACTCTTGAGGACAGAAGCAAGAGTTAAAATGAAGTTTCAAATAAAACTCTTTTCAAAACCCACAATCACAAAGAAAAGCAAACCTTTTGAAAACACAATGAGCAAGTACCTAAGATCCCGTGGATAACCACGGATAAAAAGGATGCTAACACCTTCCCTTTCTATAATCTACCTCCCGAACCCGAGAAACAATCTCGAAAAGGAATTTTTTCTGTGCTTTTTTCCTTTCCCTTGTTGGATAAAATAAAAGACGGTGGCGACTCTTGCTTACCGCGACACTTTGCGAAAACAAACGCAAACGCGAACCAGCATTCCTAAAACAGTCAGTTCTCGTTCCCACCGATCACAACCACCCTATAGTAACTTCTTTTGATTATATTCAAAAATTAATTTGCCTCTTGATCAGTAAAGTTTTTGTTTGGAGGTTCTTTTTCTTGACTTGTTTCCACCACTATTTTTCCTTTATCCTTTGTCAATACGTCGTTTTTATTTTTAACTATGTTATCATCCTCTTTGGTGGATCATATCCAAAGACTCGACCATTGTGGGTCATGCCTCATGTCCCTGCTATGTTTGAGATTGTATGTCTTTGACTCGATGATGGCTCATATTCCTGTTTCAATCCACTAACATACACAGATGAATCATAACTCCATGATACTACTTTATCACTTTCATAAGGGGTAGGTGATGGTCCCCTAATTACTATCGTGGCCTTTGGAACTGTTGATATTTGTAAAGTTTTCTTCGGTGCTACCATTGGGGTTTCTTCCGATTATCCCCACGAGATCACACGATTCTTTTTGTTAAGGTTTGGTCTTTGGCAAGGGATTACCAATAACTTCTTTGCATTTATTTCAATTGCGGCTATATATTCTTCTTCAGGGTATGGTCCTAATTGGACTATCCCCTGGTCCACCAACTTCTGTAATGTTCTTTTGAAAGCTTCATTATGTTCCAATAGGAACCCAAAATCCAACATATACCCTTTCAACAAATTTATTATGGCTTTTCCTTGTCTGGCTGCCCCATAGTCAGTGACTATTTCCATTTCATTTATTGTTGGTCCACCATGCGGAGGCATGGGATTTGCCTTGATGTTAGGTTTCTCAAAGGTGATGTCCTGAGACTCCAATAAATCGTGAACCTTATGTTTGAAAGCCCAACATTGTTCTATGGTGTATCCCAGAGAATTGGCGTGATACTCGCATTTGGCGTTGGCATTGTATTTTCGTGGGAGTGGCCCGACTGGAGGAGCTAGAGGTTTTAGCTCTACCAAAGATGCTTTGACCAAGTGTTGTAATAATTGACTGGGTGGCATAGGGAGTGGATCAAAATTTCTTTGCGGCCTTTTAAATCTTCTTTGTTGTTGTCTTTGTGGGATTATTAATGGTTGTGGTTCTCTTGGTTGTGAGGCTACAACATTAATTTCTCCCTCCTTTCTTTTTGTGAAGTTAGGAGCATATCTTTTTGCATTGTAAGGGGTATTTGATGGTCCCCCTTGTATCTTCCCAATCTTTATCTCAGCTTCAATCCTTTCTCCAATAGTCACTAGATATGAGAATCCTGAAGAGATGCTTCCTACCATCTTTTCATAGTATACCCCTTGCAAGGTTCCCATAAACATATCTACTAGCTCTTTCTCCAACAGTGGTGGTTGCACACGGGATACCATCTCTCTCCATATCTGAGCGTACTCTTTGAAGGACTCTTCTTTCTTCTAAGATAGGTTATGGAGTTGTGTGCGAGTAGGCGCCGTGTCCAAGTTATATTTGTAATGCTTCAAGAAAGCATTAGCAAGATCTGCCCATGTTCGAATGTGAACCCGTTCCAACTGCATATACCAGTCCAGGGATGCCCCGCTTAAACTGTCTTGAAAATAATGAATCATAAGCTTCTGGTTGTGGGCGTGGGCATGCATCTTCCTGCAATACATGCGCAGATGGTTCCTCGGACAAGTGAGCCCCTTGTACTTTCCAAAGTCAGGTACTTTGAACTTTGATGGGATCACCACATCGGGAATTAGGCCCATTTCAAGAGCATCTACCTCGAAGGCTTTATAACCTTCCACGACTTTGGTGGAGGTTTGATAAACCCTTTAGTCTCAGCTTCTTTTTTTTTCTTATTGGGCCATGACAGACTTTTGAGGTCCTGTTTCTGGATCCTTCCTTGGTTGGTGACCACTTGATGCACCAATTGTTTGGGCTACTTCCTTAAAATCTACTCTAGGAATTTGATCTTGTATGTCGATGATGTTCTTCAAATCTAGAAGAAATTGACTCATGTCTCCTTTTATTGAGTTGACATCTCCTTTGACTTGCTCGAGATCTTCCTTGAATGCAGTTTGGTTCTACTCAATTTGTTCCATTGCTCTTTTTTTATAGGCTCTTGTCTGATACAGAGGCCAATGAGGCGGTGCTCTTCTTCTACCAATGGTTTAACTGGAGAATGTTTTGAAAAAGATAAGTTTTTGTATGACATGCAGGTGTTTGTGAATGTATGCATGCGTATGAATATGTATGAATATGTATGAATATGTTAGGGTTCCTACTTTTGAATGTCTCATACATTTGGATATACATTTCAATAATTTTTTTGCTTTTGCTCCTTTTTTATATTGGTGAATATCTTAAAAATAAATACGCAAACAAGATACGGAACCAAAATGTCTTTATTGAAAGTAACAATTGTTTTTAAGAGAACATAATTCAGATATTGAAAGATATTACAACTTTAAAAATAATAAACTTGTCACAAGAAAGTAAACAAAGCGAAACAATCTTCTAAGTGCGCTTGCGGATGTCTTCTCTGAAACGAGACCATTGTTCGACAAAGTTTGAGAAAGTCTTCTATATCTTTTGGAAGATGAACCATTACATTCTCTACGTATCTCAAGCTTCTAGTGATGTTTTCAATGAGATTGTTGGCTAAGAAAGCGAGTCTTTCATGCTTGTCCTTGTAATACCAATATTCTTGGTAAAGGTGGGGTATTATCTTATGGTTATCCCTCCCCGCTTGGGCGATCTTCATATACTGCTCTTCCCAATACTTCTTTTTGGCCCATATCTCCGTATAAAGTCTCTGTTGAATCAGGAAATCTTTTCAGAGGCCTTCTAGCTCAAGGCACACTTGCTAATATTCTTCAGTTTTCTAGGCCAGGAGTCTTTCTGCCCTCATCTTTTCAACGTGTTCCCTTATCTCTGATTCTTGGCTGTTTCGGAGTCTGGTGGTGAGGTATTTCATCTGCTCTTCATAACCTAAAGAAGCTTACACTAAACTTTGGATTAGGGCCCTTAGGTCCTCTTCCAACACCTTCTTGTCTTGTGTCGCCTTTTCATACCATCTGGTTAACCTCCCGATTTCATTAGCAGGATCCTCTAACATTTGGTTGTGGGAATCTAGATAAAAGGTAGCGCTTAACAATCCTTCAATCGTACGCTTCCGTTTAAGGCTCTCTTTTTCAAATGCCTTTTGATCTCTCTGAATCTGTTGGTCTTTTGATTCCAGTATAAACTGCACTTGTCTCTTTTCTTTTGTTAAATTAGGAGGTTGAGTTCTAATTCTTCCTTTTCCTTCCGAGCTTGTTTTAGGGCATTCTTTAGATCGTCAATTTCCTCCAAGGACATAGGCGGGGCCTCTGGGACCTCTAACTTATACTCAGGATCTATATCAAATGGCAGCTTGATAATTTGTACCCTATCTAGAACCCATCTAGTGTATGGTTCTTTTTCCACGACATTCTTCCTTTCAGCTTTCCTTTTATTAACCTTATTCCAAACCCGAATAACCTTGTTGAGAAACCCTTGGTCATTTCTACCCATGTCATGAATGATCAATTGTTGGAGTTGTTAGTCGGACAGTTTATCTTCTAGAGGATACCCTAATTGTCGTAGGGCCAAGGTAGGGTTGTAATTAATACAGCCTCGTGATCCGATCAATGGAACATTAGGAAAGTCCCCACAACTATAGGTAATATCACCAATGTCCAGCTTCCTTGCATACCATAATACAAAATTAGTAGCGAGAGACCTTAACTTCTGAAGCCACTTGTGTCTTGTCATATTCGGAATCAAATATTCTTCTTTATAAAGATGGGTCATAAACCAGGAGTATAATAGCATAATGCAACAATTTAAAGTGCCATTCTTTTTTCGTACAGTGTATGAAGTGTGTAATAAATATCAACAAGCAGGGCGGGAGTCAGATCCGTATTAAAAGCTTTTGCACCCCAAAATATGCTAATGGTTGCAGGGTCAATATAGTCCTAATTCCATGGAAATAAAATTACACAAAATACAAGAAATTCAAAACAATCGACACAAGGCTCCCATTCTTTATTATTAGCAAAATCGAGTGCCTTAGTTTCTAAGTAGATTCTCTTAATTCCTCGTATGTCTCCTTCTTTTTTGTAATTAAGATCCAATTTAGAATAAGGGATTCCTAAACCCTTTGCCAAGACTTTTACATCAATAGTTTGCCCGATACCCACATAGGCCTTCTCTTTAGAAAAATTCAGAATTCTATAAAATTCTTCCAGAGTCGGTGCTAGCTGGAAGTCTTGAAAGGTGAAGCATCTTAGTGGAGGGTCGTAGAACTGAATTAGAGCAGAAACATCATCCAGTTGAATCTCTACTCTGGTCAAGTCAAGGGTATCCCCATAGCAGCGAGCGAACATCTTCAGAGCTCTTTCAGATAATTTCCCTTTTATGGCTTTGATTTCGGACATATTCGGCTTGATGGCGTTGATGCAGACAAGTTGTTTCCCTTTGGTATTCATTTTTCAAGATACTCACCAAAAAAACCTTTGATTTTATTACTCTTTTTTTTTACCCTGTGAATAAGACAAACAAAAAAGGAAACAGATGATGAATATATGAAATGTATGAATGCATGGATGCAGGGTTTAGTGATGGAATTTTATGACAGGTACCCTTAGAAGGTGGGCTCCTAGTTTTAGCCTACAGTTAGTCTACCCTCCCCATAAGGTGGTTTCCATAAAGGTATCATAATAACACCAGGGGGAAAAGCCACAAGGGCCTCCCTTAAGTGGAGCCTCTTTACAGACCGAGACTTTCGTCTCAAAGTCGTGAAAGGTCTCGTCATGAGATTTTGGTTTAGGGTTGTACAAAGAGTCATAGGAGTCATTCCAAAGTCCTACTTTCCAAGAGGATGTCTCTTGAGAGGTATTCCTTTCGCGTAATTCTACTGACTCTAGGCGAAGTTTCCACATAAACTCATATGGATGATGTATCCCCTTGGCTAATAGACGAACCTTCTTTCTAAGGGTTTTTTAAAATATTTTTTTGAAATTAAAATCCCGCCACACAATAAATATAATGAATGATAAAATGAACAAGAAATAAATAAATAAGTAAATAAATAAAAACCCAACAAAATAAAAAAACCTAAAACATAAGGGAAAAGCTTCTAAACCTTGGGTTGAAGTTCCCAGCAGAGTCGCCAACTATTACAACTGGTTTTTAAATCAGAGTCGCCACTACTAGTTTTTATCCTAAGGGAGGGAATCTAATAAGAAATCCTAATTTCGCAGACAAAGATTTTAGGTTTCAGACTCGGTCTTAGACGAAGGGAACGTGTTAGGCACCCTTAGGAGAGGGAGTTCTGGCGTGCTTCAGGCTTGAGCAAGGGTATGAATTACCTCCTAGAAACTTCAGGAACGCGTTTGGATTATTATAATTGATTGACAAGGGCTGGAGATGAGAGTTTGACTTTGCCCTAATTCTTTCAAAATTTAAGAATTTGCTAGAGGTTTTTGAGGAAGCTTTTTCGTGTCTTTTGCATCTGTTCTATATATATATATATATATATATATATATATATATATATATATATATATATATATATATATATATATATATATATATATATATATATATATATATATATATATATATATATATATATATATATATATATATATATATATATATATATATATATATATATATATATATATATATATATATATATATATATATATATATATATATATATATATATATATATATATATATATATATATATATATATATATATATATATATATATATATATATATATATGTCATGAGATCAGGTCAACAGAAATTGAAGAAAAACTTGCATTAAGGGATGAAGATTTGATTTGGAATTTTGCATGAAAATTTGCTATTTTTGGCTCAATCTTGTACCAATCACTCTTGCACGAATTTGACAGCTTGTACATGAGATCTTGGGCCTCCAACATGACTGAAATCAAAAGCCTTATGCTTTAGTCCATTAATTTTATATTTATTTGATTTATTTTGAGTTTAATTGAATAAAAATCAAAATAAATAAAATAAAAATAAAAGATAATGAATGAATGGACTTATGGGTCTTTAAACATATTATGAACACGTTTGGATATGAAAACTTGGGCCCAATAGCTCAAAATTACAAATTTGCTCAATTTGGAGTTTATGCATTCTATCAAAATTTCACAACTTGCAATGATCATAACTCTCTCAATTTTTATCTTTTGAAGGTGTTGGACTTTTTGGAAAGCTCAAGATGTCCTCTACAAACTCCCTTTTGATCCTTTTCACATTTGGAGATTTTATCTTGATGTAAGTTGTCTTGACAAAAAGTGTCTTTTTGTTGACTTTTGAAATGACTTGTAATGTATTGACTCATATCTCTCAAATGAAGCATTTTTTGGACTTTAGCATATAAGTACAAAGTTGTAAGGTATTGAATTTCCTTCAAAATGGGCTTTGGTTGGGGAAAAGTTGATGAAGCATGTGAAAGTTATGTTTGTCAAAGTTCAGTTGAGGAATCATGATCAATCCTTGAGGAATCATGATCAATCCTTGATTAAATGAGGAATATCAGTTCAAAATGATAATGTTAACCAAAAATCTTGAAGTTTGACTGTATGTTGACCATAATTGACTTTTTATCCAAAATAGTTGATTTTCAGTCATCTGAGCTATTGACTAAGCAAACTTGTGATGCAAGACTTGAAATTTTACATGAGCAATATTAAAGACCTATAAAGAACCATGAAAACCATTTGGTACCTTGGAAATCCAATCTTCCTTGAGAAACACCAAACCCTAGTTGTGGACCCATTGCTTTGGAGGAGAATTTGTCTAGTCAATTCTTGAGCCACCTTGGGCAAATGAGGACCTCATGAGAATGTCTTGAAGAAAAATGGAAGGGAAAATTTTGGGGTACAGCAGCTGACAAGGGCAAGCGTGTAGGCGAAAACGGCTCAAGAGAAATCAAGTTATTTGCTTTAAGAATTTTGTAGGATTTTGTAGTCTTAGGAAAACTCTTATACCTTTTATAATTTGGAAATTAGCTTGAAACAAATGAATCTTTGAACAGGAATCAAAACTTGAATCAAATGTAAAAATTTGTAATTCCTTTGAAAATTGAATAATAATGGACTTCAAGACTTGAAACTTTGAACTCTTTCTTGTAGAACACTTGAACGTATCTTGTGAGAACTCTTAATACACTTACACATTCTTTCATCATTGATAATCTTGATAACAATATAGTAGTATGCCCTTGTTGAAATGTAAGAAACCATTTGTAGATGCACTATTGAAACACAATGGATGGTTTTATGCCTTATGGATTATTCATGATATGGAAAAAACCACTAAACCACGTCCTTCCATACAGGTCAAGAAATGAAAATGAAAAAATATGCTTATCTCACTCGGTTTCTTTTAATAAGCACGCCTATGATCTTGATCAAGAGGAAATCCTAAAAAAAATATTATACAAAGAAACTTGAATTGTTCCTTTGTATACTTGATAAAGTAATTTAGAACTTAGGCCATAGAAAAGTCTTTTCTATAATACTTCTTTTAAAGTCTCTCTTTGAGAAATCCAAGTGATATAGAGAAAAAGCCCATGTATCTTGCACCATGATCAAAAGTGAAGACAAACTTTAATTCATAATTTACATAAGATAGCTTATCCTTTAAGATCAATCCAGATAGTTAAAATCTAATTAAATGAACCAATTCTTGAATTATTGACCAAAGACCAAATGAACCATAATCCATAATCAAGGAGGCATATTGAAGAAGCTTTATGGAAGAAGAAATTATCAATGTTCATGAACAATAAAACCCTAATTTATTAGACCAAGATTAATAAAGGAATACACTGAATATCCCTTGATTGAAGAGGAAATCCTCAAAGCCCACATAGATCCTAATTCTGACCTCTGACATCCCCAAGCTTAAAACTTTAATTCCTCTGGACATGAGGGAGAAAATCTTGAGCAAAGATGACTTGTATGATGACAAGAAGATAATGCTTCAAGGGTCTTGCTCACAACAGGTGTCACACACTCAAAAGTCAAAACCCTAGTACAAAAACCAATGGATATGAGAAATGTGATTTTCTTCATAATACTCGCAAATCTTCAATTCTCTGATGACGCCAAGAATAAATGAGATGTTTGAGATGTCTTGAGGCATGAGAAGAATTAGTAGCTTTAATGAACAAAAGAATGAGGATATGAGACCCTCCTCGCACTGATTGACAATTCAACCATCTTCTATAGCTTGAAGAAGACCGTGAAGACAAGAATACCTTGACCCCATCTCAAATGCATGAATGTATATAACCTAATGGTAAGTATGCAAATGCAATGCAATAAACCAGATGGAAAGATATAAGGGTACGACAAATTTGGGTTATGACACAGTCAAAATTAACAAAATTGCAAGATTTTCCAAGAAACATAAAACACTACGAGTGCATCTAGACAAAGATAAAAGTAAAACATTTCCGGTTAAATCGAACCTATTACTTATACTACAATCGGGTGGGAGATATCTTGGACATGGTCATAAGGCATACCTAAAAGGTTCTAAACTAGGCTAGATATACACACAGGACTATAAGTGAATTGCTATGAAAATACAAAACCTTCAAATAATAAAAGGCTTCAGATGAGCATAAACACAATGCACTGGAAAGTAATACAACAAGGTCTTCGAAAAACAAAACAAGATCTATACATGAGTTTTCCAAAACTAATGAAATGCCTAAAAAAATTTCTATGAGTTGGCTTTGATATGTGTTGGATGATCTGCCCTTGCACCTGGACTCATGATAAAAACATTGAGTTTCTTTTGTCCGAACACTTCACTCCTTTGGGACCTCGTGTCCGGGGGGCTTATGTATATCCAGAAATATTTTTATCAAGGCCGGGATATGAACTCAGATAAAGAATGAAATACAGGCTAAAATAGGGCAAGTGGAGGTGTGATCCAGGACCAACATTGAGTAATCTATCGGGTATGAGCTCGACAGACGTGTGATTGTTGGCAAACGTTACAAACCATTAAAACAGATGGTTACACATGATTAATAAGGACATTACAGTACTTATGGACGGTTACAAACATTATGAAAGTGGATTAATGGTTATTAGGCCAGTAAAAAACTATATAAAAGGTTCTCTATGGATCCAAAGGGAGATCTGTGACATTCATAATTCAGACATATAAAGGGGCTCCCGCAAGCGGGATAAGCAAGACACCTTTATTGGGTCAATACAAGCCATAATCGTAGCACACAAATCCCCTTAAATCACTAAAGAAAACTACCCATTGCGGTTCTCCCTATACCTATAGTAAGCTACTCGTTTATTATTCCTACGCAAGAACAGTTTTATAGACTTTTTTAATAGCCTAAGCCTGACCTATTTAATTAAATATGCTTTTAAAAAAATCCTAAGCCTGGCCTTTTTATTAAATAGGCCCGGCCTGACATGGCCTTAAATAGGCTAGGCTATAGGCCCTTATAGGCTGGCCTGACCTATTTTCATTCCTACTCCCCCATCTTTGTCAAAGTGGGGTTTCCCCACCAAAGTGGAGGCAATTTTGGATGTGTGTGGTGAGTTTTAGATATAGTTGTCATGCCTATACTTAAGTAGTATGGGGAGACATTATTTTAGGATGTACTAATATCATTTGAGCGAAAGGATATTTTAAGGACCGAATACACCTACACAAACCATGGATAACAATCAGCATTTGTTGAGAGATGATATTTTGATACTACGTCCTTGCATCTCCCCATTGGTCATATGAGCCTCCATGTGGGAAATTTTTCACGTATTCTCTATTTCCCTATCAGAGGCCGACTATTGGATCATTCTACGATTAAGTTATTTGAAGCATTAGACATGATGGTTGAAAATTTAGGAATTGATGTTGTGGAGGCCTGAGCCGAGATTAATCATATGTGAGGATGTACGCATGGTCTAAATGGCTAGAGAAGGTGCACATCGATGATTAGAATGTCTCTATTTTTCATCACACAATCACCTCCAAACATGAATATTGGATGATATTTGATGGTACTTAGGGTGGATAACATGCAAGACTCGACTCATGTACCTTCTTCTACTTAAGCATGTATTGAGGAAATTTGGGTTAATTAACACTATCTTGAGGGATCCCACCATTGTTGTGCCTCATACATGGACTCATTCAAATGTTGATATATTGTTGGAGATGTTCCTGAAGCATTTGGTTCCAAAGACTAGTGAATTTTTCCACTTGATAACTATTATACATCTAATGGTTTTATAGAGTGTCACATCCTTACATGTTTTTTGTGATACGGTGGGAAGAACTGACTGCTTTTGGAATGCTGGTTTGCGTTTTTGCGTTTGTTTTTGCAAAATGTCGCAGTAAGCAAGAGTCGCCACCGACTTTTATTTTATCCAACAAGGAAAGGAAAAAAGCACAGAAAAATTCCTTTTTTGAGATTTTCTAGATACGGGGGGTAGATTATAGAAAGGGAAGGTATTAGCACCCTTTCTATCCGTAGTTATCTACGGGCTCTTAGTTACTTGCTCATCATTTTCAAAATTGTTTTCTTTGTGCTTGTGGGTTTTGAAAAGTTTTTGTTTTAACTTCGATTTAACTCTCGCTTAAGAGCGTAATGAAGTGTTTTTGAAAACTTGTTTGTAAAAGTGTGTAAGTGTGAAAAGGTTTTGTTTTGGATGAGCAAGTATCTAAGAACTAATCTACCTACTCGAAAAAGGAATCGTTCTATGCTAATTTCCTTTAGACAATGCTATCCCACTATTAGTGACTGGGTAGCACCGTCGTTGGAGTTTGAGGGTCAATTTGAAAGAGGGACATACGGTCACTAAAGCAAAGTTAGGATGTCTTAGCGGTAACCCTAATGTCTTAGATCATTTATCCAAGGCAACGATATCTGAGGCAACCATTTTGAGGCAACTATGATCTTTTAGACAAGAGAGCGACCTCTAAAGCGACCTATACTCAATGACCGTGTACGAAGGCAACCAAGTGGGGTGTACCCTAGGAGTGCGCATGTGCGATTGTGTTGTTTTCAGTTATTTTTATCTTTGCACATGTTTAGGGTGATCTAATTTGATTTTAGATTAAGCATACATTCTTGTCATGCAAACCCTATTATCAAACATCTAGCAGTTGAATATTTGCAGAAATTAAAGGTGCGGAAATTAAACTAAATTATTACAAGGCGTCGGGTATTTACATCGCCAAAAACAACTCTTGGAAAATAAAAAGCAGAAAAATAAATAAAAAGGTCCTAATTATTTATTACAAACCGGGAGCAGATACATTAATTGGATAAAGAAAAATAAAGCACGCGGGAAATTAAATCGAATGCGAATTAGGGTTTTGACCCTTTTAAAAGAAAATGCTTTTTTTTTGTTGTTTTTATTTTTAAGAAAAGAAATTAAATCCTAAAATTAAATACTAAATTAATTATTAAATTAATTAAATGGAAAAAATAATTAATGACATGTTTTTGAAGTTTTTGTTAATTTAAGAAAGAAATTAAAACAATTAAATTGTGATTAAAACCTATTAAATTCTAATTAGTTTTAAATATTTACAAAATAAATTAAAGTTATTCTAGAATTAAAAACCTAATTAATTAGTTAGTATTTATTAATAAAAAAAATTAAATTTCTGACATTTAATTGGATAAAAATATTTTTGTGGTTTTTTTGATGAAAAAGAAATTATGTTATTGGTTAGAAAATTAATTAAACAAAATAAAATAAATAAGTTAAATAAATAAAAATATAAGAAGAAGTAGAGATGGGCCTGATATATGGATGTGTGAATAGAAATTCTGTTGGCCCATTAGCATGCAGTCCATTGGACTTTTTGGGGTTCCCTGCGTATGCGTTGACTGGCTTATGGTATGCCTTCCATGCTTGACCACCAGATCTGGCCACCTGGCCATCTGGCATGCTTGATGTGGAAGGCGCATGGTGGATAGTAGGCTTGAGTACGCACATGATTACCTGAAATTGTTAAGAAAAATGACAAATGCTGGAGGCAGGGATCGAACCCCTGACCTCCAGCCTCCAAGCGCCTTAAGGCCAACGTGGCTACCACTGAAGCACTTGTGGTTATTTGTTATAATAATACAAACAGAATATAATATATAAAAACAAAATCAATGGCCAGAAAAATAGAAAAGCGCGCGCGTTATTTGAATGGACGAATGGGGAAGCGACATACCTTCGTCCCTGTCCTCTAAAAACTACAACTTTTACCTGCAGATTTTTATCCGCAGCTAAAATCGTGGCTTCACTCTAAATTCTTCCCCAGGCCATATAAATGGAAGATAGCGCCATGGTTGAGCTCGTCTTGTTCCCCTGAACAAGATGGTACCCTTCACGAAAGCCAATTATTCCTGTAACAAAAAGCCCTAAAAAAAACCTAGAAAATCCTACAATGGTGATCCACGATATAAAGCATATGAATGGAATTGGTTATTGCAGAAAGCTAGCAAATGACATGGTGATTCAGAATATGCAATTGTTTTTCATTATAGATGCAAGAATCGTATAAATCGAATTCAAGAACAGGGCGGCTTCGTGAATGACTTACAGCGCTTGGGAGGGTCTGGAAATGCGTGATTTTGATTGGTTTCGCTTGTGGAGATGGCCAGGAAGAGATTGAGATCAACATTAAGCCTTGAAACTGCCTCTAGACTTGATTTCGATCTCACACTTTTTTTGGTGTTTTTGCAAACTTTGTTCTTGCTCTCCAACTGATCTCCAACCCTGATTTTTGTCTGCCTCGCCTCCTTATGTATTGTACAATACATTAGGGTTGATTGCCTTGCCCAAATCTTCCTCTTTCAATGACTTTGAATTGGATTTGATTTGCTTTGAACAACTTTCCAAAATTGGCTTGATTTGAATCTTTTTGTGTACAATTGCTTTGATATGAGTTTGATATGGTGCAAGTTGTCCATTGAAACCTGAAATCATCAAAAGATCTTTGGTTATCAATATTTTTGATTTTATTTGATTTAATTTGGTTTAAAATCAATTAATTCAAATAAAAATCAAATTAAATAATGAAAATATGATATGGACACATGGCCAAGGCTAGAGCACGTGGGGAATAATGCAAACTCAAAACAAGTGAAAAAGAATGGGCCCATTTGGCAAAATTTGAAGTTTTGGGGATAGTTGACTTTTGGCAATTTTGCAAAAAAGTCCAACTTCAACAATGCATAACTTCCTCAATTTTGACTCTTTCAAGGTGTTCTTGGACTTTTTAGAAATATTAAGATGTCCTCTAATCGACCCTTTTTGTCTCATCTCATTTTGATATTGCATGCTCAAGTTATAAGCATTGACCTAAAAGGTGTTTTTGTTGACTTTTCAAAATGACCTATAATGTCCAAATTCATAACTTCTTGTGAGTGCATTTTTTTATCTTGGGATATGAAGATGGATTGTAGGAAATTGCATCCTCTTCAAAATTATCTTTGGATGGGTCATTTATCATAAAGTATGAGAAAGTTATGTTTGGTCAAATTTTGAGTTGACTTTTCCTACAAAACCCTAATTTAGCAACTTTTGAATCTTGATGAATTGTGAGCAATCCTTGATGAATCATGATCAACCCTTGATCAAATGATGGAATATACATCAAAATGAGAATGTTGACAAAAAATCTTGAAGTTGGACTGTGTGTAGGTCACAATTGACTTTTGCCCTAGCATAGTCGATTTTTGGACCTTTGAACAATTGACTGAGCAAACTTCCTCTGCAAGGCTTGAAACTTGACATGGATGATCTTGAGAACATATTAGGACATTGATGAGAATTTGGGACCACTTGGACCCAAGGATCTTGATGCAACATGAAACCCTAATTTGGGGTAGACTGCCTTAGGAGAGAGCTTGTCTGGCCAATCCTTGAGCAACCTTGAGCAACTTGGAGATCTTTCTTGAAATGTTTTGAGAAATATGGGAGGGCAAATTTTGGGGTACAACAGCTTCCCCTGTTCAATCTTCTTAAACCTGAGGATGTAGATTGGCTTTCGTGCCTTTCGTGATCCGAAGGTGGAAGATGATTGAACACTAGAGTGCCCAGAAATTTGCACTCGCTTGAAGTGGTAATTATCTTGTGATGTTGGGAATGGGCTTACAAATTCCATTTGGAGATTGCTGACGGGAGGATGGGCTTAAAGATTCCATCTGAATGAGTTTCGATCGCATAAGAGATTCCTTAGCGAGATCTTGTATACCTGTTGTTGTGGAAGATTCCGCTGGGGAAGTCTAATCTTTGTTGAGGGAAAGGAACTTGTCCGTAATTCAACTGAGGTGTCGAGATTTAGGAACTTGCCCATAATTCAACTAAGGGGAAAAATCTTCATCGAGATTTAAGAACTCTCCTGTAATTCAATTGAGAAAACTTCTCTGCTGAGATTTAGGAACTCGTCTGGAATTTAACGGAGGAACACTTTGTCGAGATTTAGGAACTTGCTTGTACTTCAACTGAGAAAACATCTCTGCTGAGTTTTAAGAACTCGTCCGTAATTCAACTGGAGGGAAACATCTTCGTCGAGATTTAAGAACTCGCCCGTAATTCAATTGAGAAAACTCTGCTGAGATTTAGGAACTCGTCTTTAATTCAACGGAGGAACACTTTGTCGAGATTTAGGAACTTGCCTGTACTTAAACTGAGAAAACATCTCTGCTGAGTTTTAAGAACTCGTCCATAATTCAACTGGAGGGAAACATCTTCGTCGAGATTTAAGAACTCGCCCGTAATTCAACTAAGAAAACTTCTCTGCTGAGATTTAGGAACTTGTCTGTAATTTAACGGAGGAACATCTTTGTCTAGATTTAGGAACTCGCCTGTACTTCAACTGAGAAAACATCTCTGTGGAGATTTAAGAACTTGTCTGTAATTCAACTGGGGGGAAACATCTTCTTCGAGATTTAAGAACTCGCTCGTAATTCAACTAAGAAAACTTCTTTGCTGAGATTTAGGAACTTGTCTGTAATTCAACAGAGGAACATCTTTTTCGAGATTTAGGAGCTCGCCTGTACTTCAACTGAGAAAACATCTCTGCTGAGATTTAAGAACTTGTCCGTAATTCAACTGGGGAAACATCTTCGTCAAGATTTAAGAACTTGCCCGTAATTCAACTGAGAAAACTTCTCTGCTGAGATTTAGGAACTCGTCTGTAATTCGACGGAGGAACACTTTTGTCGAGATTTAGGAACTCTCCTGTACTTCAACTGAGAAAACATCTCTGCTGAGATTTAAGAACTCGTCCGTAATTCGACTGAGGTAAAAGCTTCATAGCTTTGAATTTTGTGAGAATTTAACTGCATCCTTCCTGAAAGGTAAAGGTTAGTTGTATGTAATGTATGATATGTATCAGGTAATGATGTTCTCAAAATAAATGAGATTGTGTTGTATGATGTGTATATGCATGTGTCATGATGTATGGAAATGTAGTGTTTTTAGCTGGGGAAAATAAATCACGGATAGTTGCTGGAGAAAAGAGTTGAATTCTTCGTTTCCGCTGGGGATAGCAAATGAAGATGTTTGTGAGAATAAACCTGCAGGAGAGGATAACTTCGCTGGGGAATAAATTGATGAGAGATTACTCTGCGGGGAAGAGATGCTCTGTAGAGGACTCCGCTGAAAAATTCCGCTGGGGATGAATTACCGTTGCTGGTGATACTAAATCCTGTTGGAGATTGAATTCCTGTTTGTGAAAGGCATGAACTCCGTTGGGGATGATCTTTCAGTTGCGACTTCACTGGGGATAACCTTTTAGACTCTACTAGGGACAATCTTCCAAAGTCTACTGAGGATGATTCTCCAAACTTCACTAGGGAAACTTTTTCAGACTACGCTGGGGAAAATTTCCAAACTCCACTGGGGATATTTTATACTCCGCCGAGGATGATAAGACTTTTCAGTGCTGATGATAGATAAACTCTGCTTGGGGAGAATATTACCGATTCATTCACGGTTGTGAGTCTCAGCTGGGGAGAGCTAACATTACTGCCTTTTTCTTACTCTGCGGGGAGTGAATGTTATTGGGATACATGCTGCGGATATGACGATGACTCTGCATTGAGACTTTTCTGCCCATGTATCTGCTGGAGAAAGTTCCTGCAGAGGCCTTGTGGATCGAGTATTATTCCAACCTATGAGGTGCTTGGTAATTGCCGATTGAAATGACAAATCTTCTTCTGGTAGGCAAGTGACGAGATGACGGGACATAGTCGTACGCTTTAATCCCTAACTTTTTCCTGGACTGTCTTTTTCAGATTTTCAGTCCACCGGGATACCCTTTCTTGCCCAAGCCGCCTTTTCAGGTTTTCAACTTGCCGGGTGTACAAATCTTTTTTTGTTTTTATCCCTAATTTTTGCCCGAACCCTTTTGGTTCATCGGAATGCCCTTATTTTTGCCTAGGCCTGTCAACCTAGCAGGTCTTTGTTCATGCGCAGTATTTTCTGACTATATCCACACTCTCAGGGTGTAGGGAGTTGTCATTATCGGTAGTGTTGTGTTTCCATACTACCAGAAGATGTTTGTTTGATCATGCAAGATTCGTTGCGGGAATCCATGTCTAATGCCCCAAGTGGTTCAGATGGAGATTTGCCCCTGGCTATTTGGCATCTTTGAGAGATTCCTTGAATCTTGACTTGTCTGCCCCAGATGATGGACAATGATCATGTCGTGCCCCTTGATTGGAAGTGTTTTTCCACTTGAGGTGATCCTTTTTATTGAGAAGGTTTTTTTGTTTACTAGATATTCGTCGTGCGAATTTCTCTGCTGTTGAACAAATAGTCATATGCAAACAATGTTATTTTAAGAATGCAAAGCTTATGTCTGTCTTGAAGTTTTTGAAAATGCATTTTTTCAGTAAGATAGGAAAATTTTGTAAAATGTGACGTCAACTCAGGATTTACAGCAAGCCCTACAGGATTCAGGATACCTTTTGTAACAATATACTTTCGAACTAACCCATGCTTCAGCTAGGACTTTTAAGGGTTATAACGTGGCCTGGTTCACGGTTTAAGAAACAAAGGATAAATGCTCAAATTTTATTTGTACCCACCCGTTCTTTGTGATGTTCTTCGATCCTAAACTCAGCTAATTGTGCATTTATATACCGTTTGAGTCTTTGCTCTGATATTCCAGTGATGGTTCGGATACTGACAGATTATTTTGAACAGGCAGTCATTTTTGTTGAGAGTTTGTAGGATCTCTTTCTTTTTTATTTTATTATCCCTATTTTTTGCCTGAACTGTTTCTTTTGTGATTGCAGTCAGCGGGATGCCCCGGTTTGGTAAGTCTCTTTCACAGGTTTTGACTTAATGGGCTTTATTTTTTGAGAGATAATGACTGCTTGTCCTTACGATCATACAGAACCATCACTGTCTTTTGTTTCGGAAGGACTTCTTTGATGCCATTCATTGTGCACCTGGATTAACTGTGAAACTACCCTGCCCCAGGTTGTGATTAAGGGTTTTAATTTGTGTGAAAAGAAAAACTCCAACTTCCTTGGCTCAAAGGGGTTGACTAGGGATTATCTTCCTTATAACTCCACTATTTAGGATTTGAAACAACGCATGTACATCGTCAGCAGGGTCTATTCAAAAGCATACTGTAGAGATTTGATATCATTTTCGTCATCCTCCCTCTAAAGGCTTAGAGAAAAAAATTTCGAGAGTTGAACATCACAAAAATGAAAGAAATTTGAATATAGTGAATACGAATGGATTGATTCAAAACAGACATATGCAATGCATTGATAAAAGTAACAAAGTTTGACATGAATAAATGTTTGAACAATCAAAAGAAAATTACTAATTGAAAATTCTAATGAACAAAAAGTCTTCTCGTATGGTCTTGTCACTTCAGAGGGCGTGCCTTGGAGGGATGGTAGAAGAACTCAGCCTGACCATCTTGTGTGAATTCCAATGCTCCTTCATCAATCAGGTTTTGAATTTTGTACTTCAACTTCCAACAGTCGTTAGTATCATGCCCCGGGCTATTAGAATGGTATGCACACCTTGCATCAGGATTGTAGTTGGGGTGAAGAAGTATTAGGATTCGAATGAGGTCCTACCCACATCACCAGATTCAATCTCAACAGTTGTTGCAAAGCTTGGGACAACGGCATGTTGAGCTTGGTAAACTGCCTCTGATTAACTCGTTGTTTATGGCAAGGTTGTTGTTGGACCTGTGAGGTAGTAGCAACTTGGAGAGGTTCATTCATCACCAAACCAAACCCTTGTCTTCTTGGAGGCTGATCAATGACTTGGTCCCCGGCCTCGACTGTTTGCTTCATACTGTTGTATTTGTCTTGATGAAGCTGGCTGATAATGGTTCTCAGCTCTTCTTGTTCCCGGGCTAAGCTTTAGATAAAAGCCATCTGCCCCAGCATTTGGGTTTTCATTGCATCTACTTCAGCTTGCAATTGTTCCATCCGTTCATCCTTATTGTCTTCAGGACTTTTCTTGGCCAAGTTCCCAACGAGGAGTGTTTTCAACTCTTCTTGCCCCTTAAATAGGTTTAGGAAGATTTCCCTGAATTGTGCTTCTTGGGTCTGAAGATCTCGGTTGTCTTGTTGGAGATCCATTGCTGAAATAAACAGCGAGAACATAAGAGACCTGTACTGGGAGACCTATTATGCAATGATATGTATGATATATGTATGAAATGTTTTCAAGGATCTCGCGGGGTAAACAAGAAACTATTAGAATTTGAATTTTTCAGCTTTGATTGAAGAAACTTCGTGTCATATAGAGTCCTTTTTCAAGAGTCAAGCTCACCGTATCGAGTGGGTCATAGCCCCTGACTCAAGTTCTCGTGTTTTGATCTCTAGACGGCATTGGCTAGAGGAAAATAAATCCCTTTTGCCCCTTGCTAGACATTTGATTTACCATAACCTGCATCACAGACCCTTGAGATCCTTGAAATGGTTAAGGAAATGTTAAGGCATGATGTTATGATGTGTATGCTATGCGTTTAAGCAAAAGTGCAAGGTGATGCAAATAAGTAAATCCGGCAAGAAATCCAAGTTATTGGATAAGGACTGTAAACAAAACCTGCAAAGAACTCATGTTGTTAGATAACAAACATGTGCAAGTAGTTCAAGTTGAAAGCACACAAGTCACACAATAGCCCTTAAATTTCAGGCTGACATGGAGTTTAGGTATTACCCTCTTTTAGTTTAGTTGGTTCAACCTGTCCTAGTAATAGTAACCGGGTTCTAGAGGATCTCAATATCACTGACCACCCTCGATCGGTCATAATTCCAGTTTAGCAACCTTTTCTTGCGGCCGGAATCATCGCGAGAGTTTGGTCTCAATGAGTGTAGCATACTGCTACTTTTCTATGGCCAAGTTGGTCAATTATAGGTTCTAAGGTCAGTTGGTGCTTAATGACCCCTTAGCATCCCCATATTCTCCTTGTTCCACCACAAGGGATATCGGTACCAACTAATGTGCCACACCAATGTAGCTACTGCTTCAACCGTATCGGTCTACACCGTACAGTTCCCTCACAGTCTATTGCTACTTACCTAAAAGGTGTCCCTAGATCCGGGTTAGGATCTATAGTAACTCCGATTCAAATCCCACAAAGATAAAGCAAACAAATCAAACAATTGAAAACAATATGATGAACTATTCCTAAGGTACACCCCACTTATTTACTCCCCAGCAGAGTCGCCAGTTCTGTGATACAGTGGGAAGAACTGACTGTTTTTGGAATGCTGGTTTAAGTTTTTGTGTTTGTTTTTGCAAAATGTCGCGGTAAGCAAGAGTCGCCACCGACTTTTATTTTATCCAACAAGGAAAGGAAAAAAGCACAGTAAAATTCCTTTTTTGAGATTTTCTAGATACGGGGGGTAGATTATAGAAAGGGAAGGTATTAGCACCCTTTTTATCCGTAGTTATCTACGGGCTCTTAGGTACTTGCTCATCATTTTCAAAATTGTTTTCTTTGTGCTTGTGGGTTTTGAAAAGTTTTTGTTTTAACTTCGATTTAACTCTCGCTTAAGAGTGTAATGAAGTGTTTTTGAAAACTTGTTTGTAAAAGTGTGTAAGTGTGAAAAAGTTTTGTTTTGGATGAGCAAGTATCTAAGAACTAATCTACCTACTCGAAAAAAGGAATCATTCTATGCTAATTTCCTTTAGACAATGCTATCCCACTATTATTGAGTGGGTAGCACCGTCGTTGGAGTTTGAGGGTCAATTCAAAAGAGGGACATACGGTCACTAAAGCAACGTTAGGATGTCTTAGCAGTAACCCTAATGTCTTAGATCATTTATCCGAGGAAACGATATCCGAGGCAACCATTTTGAGGCAACTATGATCTTTTAGACAAGAGGGCGACCTCTAAAGCGACCTATACTCAATGACCGTGTACGGAGGCAACCAAGTGGGGTGTACCCTAGGAGTGCGCATGTGCGATTGTGTTGTTTCCAGTTATTTTTATCTTTACACATGTTTAGGGTGATCTAATTTGATTTTAGATTAAGCATTCATTCTTGTCATGCAAACCCTATTATCAAACATCTAGCAGTTGAATATTTGCAGAAATTAAAGGTGCGGAAATTAAACTAAATTATTACAAGGCGTCGGGTATTTACATCGCCAAAAACAACCCTTGGAAAATAAAAAGCAGAAAAATAAATAAAAAGGTCCTAATTATTTATTACAAACCGTGAGCAGATACATAATTGGATAAAGAAAAATAAAGCGCGCGGGAAATTAAATCGAATGCGAATTAGGGTTTTGACCCTTTTAAAAGAAAATGCTTTTTTTGTTGTTTTTATTTTAAGAAAAGAAATTAAATCCTAAAATAAAATACTAAATTAATTATTAAATTAATTAAATGGAAAAAATAATTAATGACATGTTTTTGAAGTTTTTGTTAATTTAAGAAATAAATTAAAAAAATTAAATTTTGATTAAAACCTATTAAATTCTAATTAGTTTTAATATTTACAAAATAAATTAAAGTGATTCTAGAATTAAAAACCTAATTAATTAGTTAGTATTTATTAATAAAAAAAATTAAATTTCTGACATTTAATTGGATAAAAATATTTTTGTGGTTTTTTTGATAAAAAAAAAATTATGTTATTGGTTAGTAAATTAATTAAACAAAATAAAATAAATAAGTTAAATAAATAAAAATATAAGAAGAAGTAGAGATGGGCCTGATATATGGATGTGTGAATAGCAATTCTGTTGGCCCATTAGCATGCAGTCCATAGGACTTTTTGGGATTTGGGATTCCCTGCGTATGCGTTGACTGGCTTATGGTATGCCTTCCATGCTTGACCACCAGATCTGGCCACCTGGCCATCTGGCATGCTCGATGCTGAAGGCGCATGGTGGATAGAGGCTTGAGTACACACATGATTACCTGAAATTGTTAAGAAAAAATGACAAATGCTAGAGGCAGGGATCGAACCCCTGACCTCCAGCCTCCAAGCGCCTTAAGGCCAACGTGGCTACCACTGAAGCACTTGTGGTTATTTGTTATAATAATACAAATAGAATATGATATATAAAAACAAAATCAATGGCCAGAAAAATAGAAAAGCGCACGCGTTATTTGAATGAACGAATGGGGAAGCGACACGCCTTCGTCCCTGTCCTCTAAAAACTGCAACTTTTACCTGCAGATTTTTATCCATAGCTAAAATTGTGGCTTCACTCTAAATTCTTCCCCGGGCCATATAAATGGAAGATAGCGCCATGGTTGAGCTCGTCTTGTTCCCCTGAACAAGATGGTACCCTTCATGAAAGCCAATTATTCCTGTAACAAAAAGCCCTATAAAAACCTAGAAAACCCTACATTGGTGATCCACGATATAAAGCATATGAATGAAATTGTTTATTGCAGAAAACTAGCAAATGACATGGTGATTCAGAATATACAATTGTTTTTCATTATAGATTCAAGAATCGTATAAATCGAATTCAAGAACAGGGCGGCTTCGTGAATGACTTACAGCGCTTGGGAGGGTCTGGAAATGCGTGATTTTGATTGGCTTCGCTTGTGGAGATGGCCAGGAAGAGATTGAGATCAACACCAAGCCTTGAAACTGCCTCTAGACTTGATTTCGATCTCACACTTTTTTTGGTGTTTTTGCAAACTTTGTTCTTGCTCTCCAACTGATCTCCAACCCTGATTTTTGTTTGCCTCGCCTCCTTATGTATTGTACAATACATTAGGGTTGATTGCCTTGCCCAAATCTTCCTCTTTCAATGACTTTGAATTGGATTTGATTTGCTTTGAAAAACTTTCCAAAATTGGCTTGATTTGAATCTTTTGTGTACAATTGCTTTGATACGAGTTTGATATGGTGCAAGCTGTCCATTGAAACCTGAAATCATCAAAAGATCTTTGGTTATCAATATTTTTGATTTTATTTGATTTAATTTGGTTTAAAATGAATTAATTCAAATAAAAATTAAATTAAATAATAAAAATATGATATGGACACATGTCCAAGGCTAGAGCACGTAGGCAATAATGCAAACTCAAAACAAGTGAAAAAGAATGGGCCCATTTGGCAAAATTTGAAGTTTTGGGGATAGTTGACTTTTGGCAATTTAGCAAAAAAGTCCAACTTCAACAATGCATAACTTTCTCAATTTGACTCTTTGGAGGTGTGTTCTTGGACTTTTTAGAAAGCTTGAGATGTCTTATAATCAAAACTTATTTTCTCATCTCATTTTGATATTCCATGCTCAAGTTAGAATCTTTGACAAAAAAGGTGTTTTTGTTGACTTTTCAAAATGACCTATAATGTCCAAATTCATAACTTCTTGTGAGTGTAATTTTTGATCTTGTGATATGAATATGGATTGT
Source organism: Vicia faba (assembly GCA_948472305.1). Lineage (NCBI taxonomy): Eukaryota > Viridiplantae > Streptophyta > Magnoliopsida > Fabales > Fabaceae > Vicia > Vicia faba. Next base: position 629,197,260 of record OX451741.1, on the reverse strand, counting down.
AGGAAATTGCATCCTATTCAAAATGATCTTTGGATGGTTCATTTATAATAAAGTATGAGAAAGTTATGTTTGGTCAAAGTTGAGTTGACTTTTCCTGCAAAACCCTATTTTAGCAACTTTTGAATCTTGATGAATTGTGAGCAATCCTTGATGAATCATGATCAACCCTTGATCAAATGATGAAATATACTTCAAAATGAGAATGTTGACAAAAAATCTTGAAGTTTGATTGTATGTAGGTCACAGTTGACTTTTGTCCTAGCATAGTCGATTTTTGGACCTTTGAACAATTGACTGAGCAAACTTCCTCTGCAAGGCTTGAAACTTGACATGGATGATCTTGAGAATATATTAGGAAATTGATGAGAATTTGGGACCACTTGGACCCAAGGATCTTGATGCAACATGAAGCCCTAATTTGGGGTAGACTGCCTTAGGAGAGAGCTTGTCTGGCCAATCCTTGAGCAACCTTGAGCAACTTGGAGATCTTTCTTGAAATGTTTTGAGAAATATAGGAGGGCAAATTTTGGGGTACAACATTGTCAGTGCTAGAGAGAGGCCCAATTAGTTTTTAGTCCAAGTGAATATATTACCTTTAAATCAATGTAATTAATATGACAATTATCAATAATTTTTCTGAAAAAGATTGGAAACATTAGATTCAGTAGGGTTAAACCCCCCCTCCCCCCCCTTAGTTTTTTTACATATAGAAGTAAGTGTGTTAAAATCATCACATAAACCAATCTTCCATGGATTAGGTATTAAAAGACCATTTATCATAGAACAAGTAATATGTTTATTATTATGGCTAGGGTAGCCATATAAGCCAATGAGTCAACACAAGTTAGAGTTATCAAAAGTAGTAAAATAGTAGTTAATTAAGTTGTTATTAGAATCAAGAATAGTCAAATTTACATCATTACACTATATGAGGACTACACCCCCTGTTAACCTTCACAAACAGTAAATCAATCACAACCATAACAATGGGATAATTTAAACGAAAAATTCAAAATATAGTTATTGAAAAATAGCAATTAGGAGTTTAGCTTCAGAAATAAAGATAATGTTAGAATACTGGTTACCAAAAAACTTTTTCAAGCCTCTAAGTATGCAAGGGTTTTTTAACCTTTCCAACTTAGAATTTTTATTATTCTTGGTTGTCTCTCTTAGAGAGGCATGTCATTTGAATGATAATATTGGTGTCCTTATCTCCAGTTCTCCTACATGCATTATCTTCAATACATTTTCTTTTGTTATCTTCAATATAAGTGTTTATGTGATATTTGTGAATGGATTTTCCTTTTAGATGTTTTGCATGATGATAAAATTAGAATTGGTTTAGCTTTTCGGTACATTGAACGATATCTCTAAGTATTTGTGTGCATCCTGGAATTAGGAATCTTAGAAATCATCTAGAACAAGTTTGAAAAGGTTGTCATTTGGTAACATGCATTAAAAATCATATTTTGCACAAAAATCTATTGCATGTGTCCATACATTTGTGTTTCCTGTCGGCACATGTATTGTTGTTTTAAAGCCTGTAGCTTTTGTCTGTATGTGTCGGCTCATCCTTCCTTTTTGTATCGAAACATGTGCTATCGTTTTAAAGCCAAAACTCTTTGTTTTTGTGTCGACTCAAAAACTTATATAGGTAGACTTGTGTCATTAAGTGAGTCGACTCATGACATGCTACAGGTCGACACATGCATTAATATTTACCATCATGTGTCGACACACAACTTACATGTGTCGACACATACTGAAGCCAAACTCAAAAATCAATTTTCTTGTCAAGTTTCTACATTTCCTTTTTACCTTGAAGTCTCACACCTATATATACTTCATACATGCATCTTTTTCAGATTGATGAAACTATAAACACTTACTTGATTGCTCTTCATCTTCAACCTTGACCTTATGCATACATACGAACTAAGTACACATAATCGTTCATAGTTTGGGTACCATATAGACTCGATTGATAACTTTCAATTTAGGTTGGTTGTAACCTAAGATTGGGTAGAGAATCAAGGGGATTTCATCAGAAAAAACGTGAGAATTTTTACCTCAAGATCAAGTGTTGATTTGAGGGTTTTTGAAAAGATTATGCAAATATTGGATTCGAAAGAGTGAAAACCTTGAAGAACGTGTGGTTCTTACAAGCCTAGTAGCGCGAG